>CM030359.1:229684321-230884321 GCA_017893485.1 Hemerocallis citrina | reverse complement strand
GATAAATGTGAAAATTACTTGAGAAACATCTAAAGTCAGACTAAAAAGAGGGTAAAAGAAATTTCTCTTGCGTCCAAGCCAAGTGTTCCTTACCTTGATTATGTGAATCTATAGGGTCAATGTTGTCTTCATCTAATAGATATGCATTTATCTAAATTGGTGAAACAAAAATTAGATCTCATATGGGAAAAAAAAACGAAATTGAGTACTTAAAATTAAAGAACTTAAACTGAATGTAAGGTACTGACTCTTTAAGAAAATCCTCAGAACTTTAACAGGCATGATTTCTAAATTTAGAAAGTGCATTAATTAGTAGTAGCAGGCAGTCATCTTGAAACTAATTGAATGCATTACAATTCACATATGCATACACCATGCATGCTTGAAATATATAGTTCAGTAAAATTCGTTGTCTCTTTTTTCATGTCTCTATCTTACTTTCCCTTCGTTTAGAGTCAATCAAATCTCATATAATAATGATGTAAAAATATGGTGAAATCGTAACAGTGAAAAGGACTAAACCCGCGGATCTAAATCATATGACATCTCACAGTATCATCTCATATCATATTTAACTAAGTTTGCTATTACAATTTTTTACAAAAAAAATGCTACAGACTAAATTGCAATTTCACTATGTTTTCTCAACATTTAATCTACGATGGCTAATTAACAGCTAATGGTCAAGTTCATAGACAAACACAATACTCTTATCAACACGACATCCAGGAATCATTTCCATCCCTATCCATGATCATATAAGTGTTAATGGTCACGTTCATACACAAACACAACACTCTTATCCACACCTAATATCCAAGCATCAATTTCATTCCTATCCAGGATCATATGATGTGATAAAGCAAAGAGAAAGTACCATACCTGAACTATCTAAAATACGAACACCATTGTCACTATACAATATGCTGCTACTTGTTTGCAAGAATGACAAAACAAAAAAAAAGCTCATCTATTTATTATGAGTTTCAAATCTATCTATGTCATTAGATGGAAATACTAAGAATCAAATCAATCAAATAAGAACAGTCTCTAATACTATTACTACTAGTACAATTAACAAGAATTTAAATTTGAAACCCATGATTCGAGAAAAGGGGATAAAAATTGAACCTTTGATTTTTATTTGGATTTGTGCGTGAACATAGATAATTGACAGAGTTGTGGATGACTGGAGGAGGCGTTCCTGCTATAGTGGATGAATGGAGGAGTGGCGGTGGCGTGTTACGAGCCTAGTCACCTCTAAATGCTAGCTGTTAAAGAGAGAACTCAAGTTTATAACTACCCAACATTGGTTCCTCATATAATCGATGTGGGACTAAATTGGATCATAACATTCCACCACGTTTCCGTAAACTGATGTCCTCGGCGGCACTATAGCGACATTGGCCGGATTCAGAGCTACCAGTAATTTTAATCCAGCCTTTAGGTAGCTCTTTCCGATGTCCTCGGTGGCTTTCACTCTAGCGACATTGGCCCAGCCAGGGGTTATCAGAAATTTTAATCCAACATCTAGTAGCCCTTAGGAAGTATGGGGTTGGCACTGAAACCATTGTTACGATCCTAATCCAACCAGGTGGCGGATCGTCACAACTTTGTTGGGATTGGGGAGTCATCCAACGCCTCTGGTCGCAGCGGAACTAATTAAAGCAATGAGGAAGTCGACGAGATGAGATAAATCAATTGAGCAAGCATGTAGATCCACCAATCCAAACACAAATACAACGAGGATTTATCCCGGTTAGCTTTTTCTTAATCCCGAGGGAAATATAGGGAGATCTGATATTCAACTAGAAGAGATTACAAGGAGTTACTAATTCACTCAATACAAAGAATTAAACTCACCACCAAGAACTATCTCTCTCGAGCCTCTCTTTGCAATGGAGAAAAGAATCTATGAAGTACTAGCTCTCATATTGGAGGAGTTTACAATATATATAGAAGAATAGAGAGAAACCTAGGTCTAATCTTGATTCTCAGTCGTCCGATATAACCTGAAAAAGAAGTAACTGAATAGGAGCCACACGATCTAACTTGGAGTTGAAGATTGGGACTGAAACGACCTAACAAATCGAAGCCCAAAAATAAACACAGCGCCGTGGGTAGTCGACCGTCCAACAAGACCGGTCGACCGTATCACTCTCTAACATTCCCTGTACTACGAGCGGTCGGGGGGTGCGGTCGACCACAACATGGGACAGTCGACCGCAACTATGCCTGCACCTTGCTGCTGTTGTTTTCCCTTCTACTCACTTCGATGCTTCGACTTCTATGCTTCATCTTACCTTTTTCTAATCTGAACAATGAGTATTCAAGACACAATCCTAACAAACTCCACATTGGATTGCATACGAGTGCTATCACATGATGCATTACTCATCTCTAAACTCCAATGAATTCCACTTACAAAGAAAACTTAGAACAATAGCTTCTTCTACTAGTTGAAATGATCTTTATCCAATCTCACTAAGTTCAGTATACCCCTTCAAGGGTACACCTCCATAGATGTACTCACGAAGTTACCAAACTCCGCGCGAACTCCACCTACCCTTAGGCTTTCTCCACCTCTCGACAATATTTGAATGTTGTGATCTCGTCTCGATAATTCTAGTTGCGGCAAACTAGCTGAGATTGCGGAAATTACAGGAAAAGAACTAGCAACCCCTGTGCAGGATTTTTTGAATTCCCCAAAGCTTGTAGAGATTGTGTTGGCCCAACCACTCTCATACCTATAATCACCTCACGACGACCTTGAAAAACATACAGAACTCCACCTCGAGCTGTGTACCTACAACCCCGTGCATCTAGAGTTCCCAAAAAAATCAGATTCCGTTTCAACAGAGGAACATGCAAAACATCCCTTAAAGTGAACAAATTTAGACCTGACATCTTCAACTCAACTGTTCCCTCACCCACTACTTTACAAATCTTTCTAGTTCCCGTTGTCACACAACGCCCTGTAGTAAACTTATAAGTAGAAAACAACTCCCTCTTGGAGCAAATATGAGAAGAACTCTCTGAGTCAAGAAGCCAACTAGAATCTACTTCTATAGAATTTGAAATAAGAAAACACGAATCACCTGAATCAAAGGCACTAACCACATTAGCGGCTGAACTCCCGTTCTTTGTGCTCTCCTGATTCAACAATTTCCAACAATCTTTCTTGATATGCCCTGACCTCTTGCAATAACGGCAACGGATCAAATCCTTTTGCAAATCACTTTCTCTTCTCCCTGAAGGACCATCCACTGCTAGACAACTTGTAGGAATAGACGATGATAATTTATAGGTCTCCTTCCTAAGTTGATCTTCCTTCAATGCTTTAATTTCACTATCTACCGAAATACTCTCCTTGGTAGATCTACTGTGTAGCATGGTAGTTATCAAAAGCTCGTATGAATCCGACAGTGAATATATCAGGTTGAAAGCTTTATCTTCCTTACACACAACCGCGTTAATCGCCTTAAGTTCAGATAATATCTTATTGAACTCAGTAATGTGGTCTTGGAGATTGGTACCTTCCTTCATAGATAAACGGAACAACTTCTTCCAATGCATCTAATCTAATAACGACGAACCAGAGTAGTCAGCTATGAATTTTTTCCACAAACTTGCTGCATCAGTTTCTTCCAGAAATTTGCACTTGATCTCGTCCGCCAAGGATAGTCGGATCAGACTTATGGCTCTTTCACGAATATCTTCCCAAACATCCTCCTTCATGTCGGATGGCCTTTCATTGATCTTTCCAACGAACTGCTTGATCTTTAAAAGACTGTGACCTGTCATCTTAACCAAGGAACTCGGCAACCTGAAGCTCTGATACCAGTTGTTGGGATTGGGGCATTAACCAATGCCTCTGGTCGCAGCGAAACGAATTAGAGCAATGAGAAAGTCAAAGAGATGAGACAAATCAATTGAGCAAGCAAGTAGATCCACCAATCCAAATACAAACACGACGAGGATTTATCCCGGTTAGCTTTTGCTTAATCTGGGGGGAAATATAGGGAGATCTGATATTCAACTAAAAGAGATTACAAGGAGTTACTGATTCACTCAATACAAGAAATTAAACTCACCCACCAAGAACTATCTCTCTCGAGCCTCTCTTTGCAATGGAGAAAAGAATCTATGAAGTACTACCTTTCATATTGAAGGAGTTTACAATATATATAGAAGAATAGAGAGAAACCTAGGTCTAATCTTGATTCTCAGTCGTCCGATATAACCTGGAAAAGAAGTAACTGAATAGATGCCGCACGATCTAGCTTGGAGTTGAAGATTGGGCTAAAACGACCTAACAAATCGAAGCCCGAAAACGAACACAGCGCCGCTGGCGTTCGACCGTCCAATAAGACTGGTCGACCGTACCACTTTATGACATTCCCTGTACTACGAACGGTCGGGGGGTGCAGTCGACCGCAACTATGCCTGCACCTTGCTGCTGTTGTTTTCCCTTCTACTCACTTCGATGCTTTAACCTCCGTGCTTCATCTTACCTTCTTCTAATCTAAACAACAAGTATTCAAGACACAATCCTAACAAACTTTCATCGTTACCAGCGGTGGCAACCATGATTCGATCACAAAGAAAAAAATGAACTGTAACTTATATATCAATACGTTCGTTATTTTGGTTCTTTTGAGAGGTTTCATGCAAATGTGTTAGGAGTTGTGTAATGACGTCCTTTTACTACAGGTTGTGCACGGGCTTATGGTTCACAGAATCTTTTAATACTCCATTGTCACCCCATCTTCCTATTATGATTGAATTGATATTAAGTTCTCAGTTTCTTATTCTTCTTCATTGTTTTCTTTTCTTTGTGATCGAATCATGGTTGCCACCACCGTCAATGATGAAAGTTGCAACGATCCGCCACCGGGTTGGATCGGGATCGTAATCATGGTATCAGAGCCAATCTCATACTTCCTAAGGGCTATTAGAGGCTGGATTAAAATTACTGGTAGATGCAGACTGAGCTAGTGTCGCTACAGTGAAAGCCACTGAGGATGTCGAAAAGGGCTACCCAGAGGATGGATTAAAATTACTGGTAGCCCCAGGCGAGCCAGTGTCGCTAGAATGCCGCCGAGGACGTGGGTTTACGGAAGTGTGGTAAATGTTATGATCTAATTTAATCCCATATTGGTTATATGGGGAACCAATGTTGGGTAGTTATAAACTTGTGTTCCCTCCCTTTAACAGCTAGCTTTAGAGGTGAGTTCTCCTAGGTTCGTAACAATGGTATCAGAGCTATCTCCTCTACCACCTCTGTCGTCTCCGAACTTGACCTCGATGCCGCCATCGCAACCCTCTGCTCTTGCGCCTACAACCTCATCAGCAATGCCATCACCACCTAATGTGTCAAGATATGGCTATGTATACCTAATGTGTCATAAGTCTAAAACTTTTAAGAAATTCAAGGAGTTTAAGACAGAAAGTGAAAAGCAACTAGGTAAACACTTGAAGATTCTTCGATCAGATCGAGGAGGAGAGTACCTTTCTAGTGAGTTTCGGGATAATCTTACGCAGTGTGGAATTGTACCACAGTTATCTGCACATAACTGTCCCCAACAGAATGGTGTGACTGAGAGGAGGAATAAGACTTTACTTGATATGGTTAGATCTATGATGAGTTACGCTACATTACCTATATCTTTTTGGGGATATGCCCTACTTACAGCAGTTTATCTTTTGAACTTGGTTCCATCTAAGGCTGTTGATAGCACACCTACTCAGTTATGGAGTGGGAGACAACTAAGTATACAATATTTGCGTATATAGGGTTGTACTGCATATGTGCGGAAGCAACAACCAGATAAGTTGGAAACAAGATCAGAAGCTTGTCTCTTCATTGGGTATCCAAAAAGAACTTGTGGAGGCATGTTCTATAGTCCTAGTGAACAGAAAATATTTGTTTCAATACATGATGTTTATCTAGAGGAAGACTATGTGATGAAACATATTTCACGAAGTGACTTAATTTTGCATAAGTTGTCAGATAATCCGACACCAAGTCCTTATAGTATAGATGCAAGTTTACCTGATACTACTTTAGTTACCACAAAAAATTCTAATATTGCACTGGTACTTCGTTGTAATGGGAGAGAAACTAGACTACCTTGCAGATACATGCTTTTGGGGGAAGCCTCCAGGCCCATCCATGATGAGCATCACTCAGATCCCAGATACTACAAAGAGGCACTTAAAGATGTTGACTCAAAATCCTGGCAAAAGGCCATGAAATCAGAAATGGAGTCTATGTAACATCCTGAATTTCCAATTATAATTAAATATAAGTTTGTTTGACTTCACGTGTTTTGCACGTACAAATTTATGTACATTTTACCCTTAAAACTTATTTATTTTATAGCATGAACAAAGTATTTTAATTCCTCTCATTTTTATTTAAAAGCCTATTTTAAATCCTAAGCCTAATTATTTAAATCTAGCCCACACTAATTAAATTAATTATTTTAACTATTAAGCCCATGGTTTCTAAAGCCCACTAGTTTAATTCTCATTTAAATGAGACAACTTGTAGGGTAGACTTGTTTTTGTAACAATTAATTAAACTAATATGTACAACTAGTAACTAGGTGTGCTTAGAGTGACACGTGCATTGCACTAGCACGTGTTTTGAGTGTGCATGGGCTTGACCGGATGGAACATGGAGGAGGTGGGAGAGATGGAGTAGTGGAGAAGTAGTTTTGTGTTCATGGGTAGTTAATCTAACTCCCTAATACATCCTAGCCCCTAATCTACTTTCATCAAGTTAATCTTCGCCCTTCCCCAAAAAGTGTATAAATAGACGACCCCCCCCCCCCCCCCCCCCCCCCCCCCCCCCCCCCCCGCGTCATTCATTTCTCTTGCACCATTAGAATTTATTAAGAAAGTGAGAAGAAAAGATGGAGTTTGAGAAATTTATGTGAGGAAAAAGATTGAGGGAGTTGGATTTGTGTGTCCTTGCACCTAGAGGAGGCCGGCCTAGCCTCATCAAGGAGAGGAAGAGTTCGGTTTTGCATAGTACAAGGAGGAGGAGAGCTTTGGTGTGCACAAGTAAGGAGGAGAAGGCTTACAACTAGGAGAGGATCGTGTGTTTAAGGAGTTTCCCTAGGAGTTCTTTTGTTTTTCTTCAATTATGGTGGGTGATTTCTCTACTTCTAATGTAGATATCATGCTAGGGATTTAATTAATGAAATTGCTAAAAAAAAACTAGTAAATTTGACCATGTGTTTGTTCAAAAAGAGACTAGTTAGAAATAAAGTGAATATTTGATGAATTGATTGATAGATGCTATAAATTGTGATTATTACATTAGAATTATCATGTTGCTATGAAATGTGAATTTTGAACCATACTAGATGTAGAATATATGTTAGTAAATGGCTAATTGGTTAATTGAAATATTGGTTATGTGCTATCTTAATTAATGTAACACTAGTGTGATAAAGGGAATTATGTTATAGAAATATTTGTAGAAATAAAAGAAAGTAAGAAAATAATCTTTTGTGATAATTGTAGTGCCAAATTGTGAAGAAGTTATCGTTGCATTTCAATGTTGAAAATATATTCATGATCCACTTTAAGTGCAACTTGGTACAATTGACAGTCGACCGAACTAGCAGAGTCGACAGTCGGCTGTCAGGTACTGAATTTTAGATTTAGTTTGCATAGCAGTCGACTGGCTATTTTTAAAAAGTCGACTGTCACTGTCTTGACTATTGGTTCTTGAGTTTTAAATCCTCACAGGACACTCGACTGGCTAGTTTTCAAAAGTCGACTATCACTGTCCTGACTATTGGTTCTTGAGTTTTAGATCCTCGCAGGACAGTCAACTGGCCATTCTCAATAGTCGACTATCACTGTCCTGGCTGATGAAATATTTCAATCTTACTAAAAAAATAGTTTTTAAGTGTTTTAAAAATTGAGGAAAAAAATATTAGAAATATTCTAAAAATGCCTACACTTCATGAGAATCTTTCTATAGCCTTTTGACTTATTGTAGTGAGAATTAAAGGCTTTTTTTGGATACAAAATATTAGAATGAAATATTGATTAAATAAAGAAAATAAATATTTTTCTTTTAAAAAGAAATTTTGAGTAGAGATTTTAAATGAGATTATGTCTTGGAAAATTGAAGTAAAGATAATTGTGAGTTTGGCTTAATAAGTGAAAGAATGATATTATGAAAGTAAAGTAAATTTGTGAAATTTATTTATGAATGTGGTAAATTTGAAAAATGAAATTATCGTATTATACATGAAATTTGTACATGTAAATGGAATAAAAGATCATGATGAATTATGAGAAAAATTTGCAATACTCAGTTTTTATGAACATGAAATAAGATTAAAGACTAGACTGTAGCTAAGTCCTTAGACCGGCATTGAATAAATTCTTTTGATATAAAGTATTGAAATGAAAGACAAAGTTTGGATTGTTATTGTTGATTGATGGTTAAGACCGGTATAGAGGAAATGCTAACTCTATGGTGTTGATTTTTATTCATGATTCAAATAACTAAGGACAATATAATAGTGAAGATGTGATGAAAGTAAGAGAAAAACATGATGCGTCATGTCATGATGTGAACACATCTCCGGAATGATTGAGACCATGGCGACGCTTGTGGGATGTGTGGTGATTACGGGTGCTGCCATAGTCCCATGACAGAGGCTGAACTGTCCATAGGCTGTCTACATGATGCATCATGTCATGATGTGGGATTCCCCTCCAGGTTATCTAGACATGGGCTCGTAACTCATAGAACAAGATACTTACCGTAGTTACTGTAGTAGTTTAAGTCATAGCGAGGGATCCAACCCTACAAGATGAAGAACGATTAAGGGCTTGCCCTCGGACCTATGTAGTATGGGAAGCATAGAATCCGAACAAGTGCGCATTAGTTTCATGTAATATAAATAACTGCATTAAGGATTAAGTACACTTTCACACACGACATCAATACGATAGTCCCCCTTAGTTTTGTTTGTGACGAGTGTGTGCTTTCTAAGTAAGAGAAATTGATGTATTATATCCTAGCGTCAGTTGTATGCAACTGACGTACCCATAGTATCTATGCAAGATAAAGTGATTGACAAGACTAAAGAATAATGCTACTTAAAGAAATGTTCAAGCTGTTATCTAATTCATGTATCATATTGTAATTTTTATTTCTGCTGCGTTGATGTAATTATTGTTGTAATAAAAGTTTTTAATTCCTTGTAAAATTTTACGAAGTGAAGTGTAAAGATCCTGTGAAACTTCGAATTCAGTCTTATTTGGAATTCGGGGTGTTATAGTCTATGTACTCTAACAAAGTCTGGATTCTTGTAGAACCACCTTCAAATATTAAACCTATTGGATGCAAGTGGGTATACAAGAGAAAGAGTGGAGTAGATGGGAAGTTGAAACCTTCAAGGCACGATTAATGGCAAAGGGTTTTAATCAAAAGGAAGGCATTGATTATGAAGAAACCTTTTTACCAGTGGCTCTGTTGAAATCTATTCTAACTCTCTTATCCATTGCAGCTCATTTCGATTATGAAATTTGGCAAATGGATGTCAAAACAGCATTCTTAAATGGATGTCTTGAAGAAGAGATTTACATGTCTCAACCAGATGGTTTCATAGTTAAGGGCCAAGAGGATAAAGTATGCAAGTTGGATAGATTAGGGATGGTGAACGGGTCGAGTGGGCCAGGCCGGGCCCAACCCGTACGGGTTGGCACGTATACTTAGCCGGTCCGGGCCAGGTTGCACTCTTATGCGGGCTGGGCCGGGCCGGGCTAAGTTTTCGTTTGGGTGGCCCGCCCAACCCGTGAACCCTTTAGGGTTCAACCCGGGTTGGGCCGGGTCGACCAGCGGGTTGGCCCGTTTAATATTATTATTATTATTTTTTTGGTAGCTTAAATTAAAATAATAATAATTATAATTATAATACTAAGTAAGTAATAATACTAATAAACAATAAAAATCGTAATAATAATAATAAGATTGAAAGAGTGAAATTGACAATAAATTTTGAAATATTATTCATATGAATTTAAGTTATACAATTTTAACAATTTATAACGAAATGAAGAATTCAAGTCACAAATAAGTTTTATACAATAACATATTTCTTATATACAATTTTAATTGAGTACAAGTTTTCTAATTTGACATAACAAGCAAAGCTATTGTTGTTGTTGTTGTTGTTGTTGTTGTTGTTGTTGTTCTTCGGGCGAGTTGCTCCCACTTGTGGAACTTGATAGTGCTTTCCCTTACGTCCTATCTTCAGCCTTCAGCCAGTCTTCTGTGCAAACGAGCATCTCTAACGCCTCGGACTTCAACTGATTCCTGTAATCAGATAGAACTCTGCCACTTGTAGAAAATGCACTCTCAGAAGCAACTGTAGAGACAGGAGGAGTTAGTAAATCTTTAGCCATAATTGATAGAATACTAAAAGTGTGTTCATGTTCTTTCCACCATTGTAAAATATCTAGTGCAAAAAGAGTAGGCTCAGTATCCTGTTGGTTTTACCAATTTAATTCATTTGGTTGATTAGTCCTAGGTTTTTTAGATTGAATTTGTTCAAGTAAACTAAATGTTCTATCACCAATTCTACTTTTACCCTTACCTTTAGAACTACCAGAAGAAGAACTAACTACAGAAGTTGTACGTACTACTAGAAGCAAAACGTCTATCACAATAATCATACAAGTTATTTAACGTAGATTCAAACTGAACTAAAAAAGTAGTGCAATCAATTGTTAATTCTACATTGTCCTCTAAATATCCAAAAAATATTTGTATCAAATTCTTCGTACCTTCTAATTTGATACGGGGATCCATAACAGTAGCAACACAAATCAACATAAGAGGAGAAAAATAATACTTCAAAAATTTTTGAAATGCATGTATTACAATGTCACTAATATAAGGATCATTTAACATTTCGTTAAATATTTGCATCATGCCAACTAATCCAATAAAAATGCTACTAGAAGTAGATTCATATGTTTTTGAAAATTTTAAAGTTGCGGTTTTAAAAGGTTCTAAAAATTTCAACAAAGATTCGGCAAAAAACCAATCGGGGGGAGTCATTTCAAAATTGTGCATATTTTTTGCGATACAAAAATTATTTACAACTGCTTTATAATCGGTGACAACATTTAGTAAATCAAAAGTAGAATTCCATCGGTGTCTAACATCCTTTGGAAATTTTCTAAAAGGAACATTTCTAACCCTACACCAGGCTTTCCATTCTTGTAAAATGCTTGGACTTAATGCAATGAAATTGACACAATTTCTAATTTTAACTATATATGGATCAGCTCTGCTTAATGCATCTTGAACACATAAATTTATAATATGACATGTACATTTAATATGAAAAATATTGTCAGATAGAGGGTTGAAGTAGATTTGACGAGGGTTGAAGAGAGTTGAAGACGTTGAATTTTGATTCCGATACGACTGAAATTCGATCATGTATATGCCTCCTTGTTCTTTGTTTGATGAATACTACAATTGTTCAAAAATTCTTTACAAATGATGTGTAATAGTAGAGAGAGTAAGAGAGTGAGGTGTGATTTTTTATGAAATTTTTGGGGATATTTATAGGCTAAATATGTTGGAAAAAACCAAAAAAAACCAAAAAAAATTACCCCAACGGCTCAAAGAGCCATTCCAAACGGCTCTGTCCCAAGACAGAGTGCAGCGCAAGCAGCGAGGAGAAAATTTCGACCGTTCGACCCGCGGGTCAACGGTCGACCCGTCACGGGTAGAACGTTCGACCCGTACGGGTCGGAAACCGCGGGTCGACCCGAGGGTTGGTGGGTTAAATTCGCGAGTTGGGCTGGGTTCGTGGGCCGGGTTTTGCGAGTCCAATTCACTTAAATAGTGACCCGGGTCGACCCGGTACTGTTCACCGGGTTCGACCCGAACCCGTAAAGAAATTAACCAGGCCGGGTTGGCGGGCCGGGTCGCGGGTGGGTCGCCGGTTGACCCGGCCCAGTTGCCATCCCTAGGATAGATCCATTTATGGACTAAAACAAGCATCTAGGAGTTGGAACATGTGCTTTGATCAAAAGATAAAATCCTATGGTTTCGATCAAAACGAAGATGAACATTGTGTGCATAAAAAGATTGTGGGCAAAGTAGTGGTATTTTTAATTCTTAATGTTGATGACATTCTCTAAAAGAGAAGATGTATTTGTAATACGGAATCATATCTCTAAAAGAGAAGATATTCCCTTGTTCATTTAACGAAGGTTATAACCTGACAGTAAAATCCCATGAGTATATTTTACAGAAAAAATATTTTATTATATACAATTTTTTTGGTAAAAATTAAATTTTAGAGTCATTGTCAGATTGTATGAAAGGTTAAATGTGAAATCAAGGTTTAAGTTACAAATTGGGTTTAAGTTACAAATTGACCCATGGAGGTGGTATCACGAATTCCAAGGGTGCGTTTATGAATCTCGATAAAGGAGGGGTGTCTTGTAGAACTATATTGTGACATAGGTCTAATAATAATTTAGATTTTAGTTGGGGAGCAAAATACAAATACATAGTGGACAGCACTATAATTTTATCCCAACTAGGATTTCCAAAAGTTCTTAACCCTAGGCTTTCATCTCCTTTATAAATATGAGAGTAAGGGTAAAACCTAGCCGTCTCTTATGTGCCTCCCACCAGGATATAGAAGAAAAGGAGGGGAAGTAGTAGAGTTAGAATTGAAGGAGAAAGAAACAAGAAATCAAAGCTTGAAGGTAAAACTTATTGATTTCTGTTCTTATTATTTTATTTGAGATTAGAATAAATATTAGATCATTGTGATCTTGTGATCACTGTGATTAGATTAAATATTTAATCAATCATCTTATTGATTCTTATTAGTTTTTAATTTTTTTTTTTTAAATTGAGATTGACTGAGGGGGGGGGGGGGTCCAGTGGTCGTACTCCAGACCCATTGAAATAATTTTTTTTTATGGGGAGTCTAGCGGCCATGCTCTAGACCCTTGGAATCATTGACTAATTTTTTGTGGATCAATCATTGATTTGTTAATTCATTAGAGCATCCACAGTCGTTTGCTATATTTGCCAATTTCTCATTTTTTGAGAAATGAGGGTCTGCAGTCATTCGCTATTTTGGAATAAAATGGCAAAGTTGCTACAGTTCGTTCTCATAAATGAGAAACGAAATTGCGATTCTCAAATTATAGGGGACAGAACATGTTGTTCCGTCCCAATTATTTTAATTTTTTTTAAGTTGATCGGACGAGATAAGTTGTTTCGTCTGACCTATTTTTAATTTTTTTTAAATGATCAAATGGTACATGTTGTACCATCTGAACAAAATAAATAAATAAATAAATAAATAAAAATAAATAAATAAAATCGAAAATTCGTCGAATGAGACATGTTGTCTCGTCCCATGCCAAAATGGCTTGGATGGGACAACATGTCCCGTCCTAGAATCAAGGAGCATTTAATTAGGGACAATTTACTAATTAATCCCTTAATTAGCCTAATTAATTACCTATTTATTAATTTAATAATCTAATACTACTACTAATTACTAACTTACTTATTCTAATGCAGTATTAATTAAAAATATTAAAAAATTAAAGTGAGACGGGACATGTTGTCTCGTCCGCTTTAAAAAAAATTGGCAAAATTATAGCAAAGCACCGTTGCAGACAAATTCTCATATTGCTATTTTCATTTGCCATTCTGTCATATTTTTTAGCAAACGATTGTGGATGCTCTCATAATCCCATAAGCAAGCTTTGACTTTTGTTGGATCAATCATTGATTGGTTAATTAATCATAGGATTCCATAGGATTTGTGTTTGTTTCCATAAGCAAGCTTTAATTTTTGGGTCCCGCGACCTTGCTTCAGATCAAGTTTTGATTTTTTTTTTTTGACGAATTGACCCAGATGTAATCATGCTTTATATTGTGATTACAGCAGCGTTAATTGTTTTTTGTTTGGATTTAAATTACTTTTCAATTTTCTTTTAATTATTAACTATACCAATAATCTAGATCTCAATTTTTTTAAATATAAGATTAAATCTAATAATTATTTATGCTTGTTAGATTTTTTTTTTACTTATTGGGATTAACTTGATATTTTGAGATCTTAGATGATATTGATAAAAACAGTTATAATTATAGGATTGTATAATTTTTCTTTCCGCTGCCTTTCATTATTATACTGCCTGTGGATGTATGTGTATGTTTGTGAGAATCCCCCCATGAACAGAACTTGTTATTTTTTTATTTTGTTGTTCAGTGATGTAAACCTGCTTATGTTGAGGTAGTTTTGTTATTCATTGATGTAAACCTCCTTATGTTGAGGTAGTTTTATTGTAATTTAATGTAAGCCTCCTTATGTTGAGATAGTTTAAATTTTGTAAATATCGATGGAGCAAAGACAAAGCAAAGCAGGAGGACATGAAGACTAGATCTCTAGGTTCTCTATTGCAGGGATACATCTAAATATTGTTCTGGCCATGTGTTTGGTTGGGGGATGAATGCATTTATTTCTGTTGATATTTCTGTTTTAAATTGTATTGAATGCTAATTGAGCTAAAACAGATATGTCCTTTAATTTCCTCATATAAAAATATCGAGTGGGAGAGGGTTCTTAATGAAACCCACGGCCTTCCATTATCTATTCACAATAGTATTGAAACGGTACCTCATCTTCCTTTGTGAAGCTCCCTAACGGAGGGTACTTAACATGGACTATAAGTGTGAATTTCTTTAAGTTAGAATATGAATTGGTAGCATAAAAATGGATTCTCCCATCGAGGACTTAATTCATGCAATCAATTTTAGATTCTTGATAATGGTGTACACTCGACCAATAAATAATGGTAAACTCCCCAACGGATGTTTATCGTTAAGTATTGGAGGCCAAAGAAATCGGATGCTAATTTGACATATCAAGTCTAAGAAAATTAATGGGTTTCCCGCTAGTTAGTGGGAGCAAATTTTCCCAACGAAATTTGTAACCATAGGATTAGTCATCCGATTTTTCTCTATAAGTTTATGGTTTGAGGAAACCTATATTAATTATGATGAGAATTTAAAAAGTTTTGTTTAAACCATTTTTGCTCTAGTTCTTATATTTTTTTTAAAATTATTTCAGATGTCTTCCGGCATGAACCCACTCTTTATGATTCTTAAAGACAATAAGTTAGAAGGACCTAATTATGTTGACTGGAAACACAATATTGACATTGTCCTTACCTCTCACAATTACAAATTTGTACTTCTAGAAAAGAAACCTGATGAGCCCACGGATGAAACTTCCCAGGAAGATTTTGCTTATCATGAAGCATGGGTTAAGGCTGATGACATGGTTAAATGTTACATTTTGGCGTCCATGTCAAATGTGCTTCAACACCAACACAATGAAATGCCGCATGCTTTAGATATGATAACTAGCATAAAAGGGATGTTTGCTAATCAATTGCGAGCCGCAAGGCAAGTTGCGATGAAAGCAATAATGAATGCTGAGATGGCTGAGGGTACTCCTGTTTGTGAGCATGTCTTGAAAATGATGGGGTTCCTTAATGAACTTCAGATTCTTAGTGCAGTAATCGATAAGAAAATCCAAGTTGATATGATCCTACAGACGCTACCACACTCATTCAATCAGTTCACACTCAATTACAATATGAGCAAAATGAATATGTCCCTTTCCAAACTGATGAATGAGTTGATTGCGGCTGAAGGTATGTTAAGCCAAAAAGTAGTGTTTTCATTGGTGAAATTTCTTCTATCAAACCGAAAGGTAAGATAGGAAAGAAGAAGCAAGGCAAAAATTTTAATGGTAAATTTAGTTCTGGGAAACCAACAAAGCTTGTGAATCAGGAGAACAAATCCAAGGAAAAATGTTTCCACTGCGATATCAAAAGGCATTGGAAAGGAATTGCGTGAAGTATCTGGCAAAGAAAAATGCCAACTCAGGTATGCCTGAATCACTAGTTGTTGAAACATGTTTTGTGGAGAAGTTTATAGATACTTGGTACTTTGACTCAGGAGCCACTGACCATGTTTGTAATTCCATGCAGGGGTTCAAGACAACAAGGAAACTAAGTGATGGAGAAGTTGACATTTATCTAGGATCGCAACATCGAGTTAAAGCTGTAGCAGTAGGATCAGTTGATTTGTAGTTTAGCGATGGAAGATTTTTAGTTTTGAATAATGTTCTTTATGTTCCAGATATGAGGAGAAATTTAATTTCAGTTAAATCTTTATGGAAACATGGATATTCTACTTTATTTGAGGACAAAGCCATAGTTCGTAAGAATGGCAAGTTTATTTGTTCTGGTATAATAAAAGATGAATTATATTTGCTTTATACTATTTCTTCCAAACTGCCTATTAATGAAACTAATGTCATATCTAGTACTATATCAAACAAAAGAAAAACACCTTCTAGTAATCCTAAGGCTTTTTGGCACTTACGTCTATGACATATTAACCTTGATAGGATTGACAAATTGTGGAAAAGTGGATCTTTGGGTCCCTTGGTAGAGGAGCCTATGCCAGTTTTTGAATCTTGTTTGCAAGGGAAAATGATTAGAAGACCGTATTCTGGAAAAGGAAATAGAGCCAAAGAACCTTTAGAATTGGTACACACAGATGTATGCAGACCTACGAGCATTAGTGCAAGGGGAGGCTATGAGTATTTTGTGACTTTCATAGATGATTACTCAAGATATGGCTATGTATACCTAATCTGTCACAAGTCTGAAACTTTTGAGAAATTCAAGGAGTTTAAGACAGAAAGTGAAAAGCAATTAGGTAAACACTTGAAGATTCTACGATCAGATCGAGGAGGAGAGTACCTCTCTAGTGAGTTTCGGGATTATCTTACGCAGCATGGGATTGTACCACAGTTATCTGTACCTAACTGTCCCCAACAGAATGGTGTGGCTGAGAGGAGGAATAGGACTTTACTTGATATGATTAGATCTATGATGAGTTACGCTACCTTACCTATATCTTTTTTGGGGATATGCCCTACTTACAGTAGTTTATCTTTTGAACTTGGTTCCATCTAAGGCTGTTGATAGCACACCTACTCAGTTATGGAGTGGGAGACAGCCAAGTATACAACATTTGTGTATATGGGGTTGTACTGCATATGTGCGGAAGCAACAACCAGATAAGTTTGAAACAAGATCAGAAGCTTGTCTGTTCATTAGGTATCCAAAAGGAACTTGTGGAGGCATGTTCTATAGTCTTAGTGAACAGAAAGTATTTGTTTCAACACATGTTGTTTATCTAGAGAAAGACTATATGATGAAACATATTTCACGAAGTGACTTGATTTTGCATAAGTTGTCAGATAATCCGATACCAAATCCTGATAATATAGATACAAATTTACCTGATACTACTTTAGTTACCACAGAAAATTCTAATATTGCACCGGTACTTCGTCATAGAGGGAGAAAAACCAGACTACCTGGCAGATATATGCTTTTAGGGGGAAGCCTCCGGGCCCATCCCTGATGAGCATGACTCTGATCCCAGATACTACAAAGAGGCATTTAAAGATGTTGACTCAGAATCCTGGCAAAAGGCCATGAAATAAGAAATGGAGTATATGTACTCTAACAAAGTCTGGATTCTTGTAGAACCACCTGCAAATATTAAATCTATTGGATGCAAGTGGGTATACAAGAGAAAAAGAGGACTAGATGGGACGGTTGAAACCTTCAAGGCACGATTAGTGGCAAAGGATTTTAATCAAAAGGAAGGCATTGATTGTGAAGAAACCTTTTCGCCAGTGGCTATGTTGAAATCTATTCGAACTCTCTTATCCATTGTAGCTCATTTCGATTATGAAATTTGGCAAATGGATGTCAAGACCGCATTATTAAATGGGCGTCTTGAAGAGGAGATTTACATGTCTCAACCAGATGGTTTCATAGTTAAGGGCTAAGAGGATAAAGTATGCAAGTTGGATAGATCCATTTATGGACTAAAACAAGCATCTAGGAGTTGGAGCATGTGCTTTGATCAAAAGATAAAGTCCTATCGTTTCGATCAAAACGAAGATGAACATTGTGTGTATAAAAAGATTGTGGGCAAAGTAGTGGTATTTTTAATTGTTTATGTTGATGATATTCTGCTCATTGGTAATGATGTAGGAGTTATGACAACGATCAAGCTTTGGTTGTCAAAACAGTTTGATATAAAGGACTTGGGAGAAGCCAGTTATATTCTTGGCATTAAGCTCTTTCGAGATCGCCATAAAAGAAAAATTGGACTTTTTCAAGCTGCGTATATAGATAAGATACTGGTTCATTTTGGCATGCAAAATTCCAATAAAGGTCTTTTACCTTTTAGACATGGAATACCTCTTTCCAAAGAACAGTGTCCAAAAACAGCTGGGGAAAGAGAGAAAATGAGATCAGTTCCTTATGCATCAGCAGTAGGAAGTCTTATGTATGCTATGCTTTGTACACGACCAGACATTTGTTACGCAGTTGGCATGGTCAGCAGCTATCAATCAAATCCAGGCTTCGAATATTGGTTAGCTGTTAAACACATATTGAAGTATCTAAATGCTACAAAAGATTATATGTTAGTATACAGCAGTTCTGAATTGTCACTAAGAGGTTACACCGATTCTGATTTCCAATCAGACAAAGATGCTAGTAAGTCTACTTCTGGATATGTTTTCACCTTGGGTGGAGGGGCCATCAGTTGGAGGAGTGTGAAGCAATCTTGTATTGTTGATTCCACCATAGAAGTTGAGTATGTGGCTTCGTCTGAAGCAGCTAAAGAAGCAATATGGCTCAGACAATTTCTTTCAGATCTTGGAGTTGTACCATTGACGTTGTCACCTATAATTTTATATTGTGACAACACTGGTGCAATTGCACAATCCAAGGAATCAAGAAACCACAAGAAGGCAAAACACATTAAGCGGAAGTATCACATCATCATAGATCTTGTCAACACTGGAGAAATCGCTATAACTAAGATACCAACAGCTAATAACATCGCAGATCCTTTTACAAAGACATTGCCACAAAAGAGTTTTGAGTCTCATCTGGGCAGCATGGGTCTTAAGAAGGATCAGATTGCAATTTTTGAGTGATTGTTAGTATGCCCTCAAAGTTTATCTTTAAACTGTGAGTGCAAGTGGGAGATGTAGGGTTATATGATTAGACAGAAATAAATTTATTTATTTGTCATTTTATTAATAGAGCAATTTTTGGTGTATTCACAAATATTGATATTGTGCATCAATAAGATCCATGCTGCATAGTAATTATGTCTATGCACAAAGAACATATTCACAGTCTATAATAGAACTATGCATTCTATTTGGCAGACTGTAGGACAACAAGTGAGAGGGTTGACTCGAACCACAAGATAGTGTTATCAGTAAATGCAATATAAACATGACCTCTAAATCCTGAGCATATAGTGAACTCACTTTTTAATATCACGCATTTTGATAAATCAAAGAGTGAGGCCTTCTAGATGAATACCTCCATGCATTGGATGTATCTTATTAGAAATATGAGAACATATATTTGTAATACGAAATCCTATCTCTAAAAGAGAAGATATTTCCTTGTTCATTTAACAAAGGTTATAATCGGACAGTAAAATCCCATGGGTATATTTTACAGAAAAAATATTTTATTATATATAATTTTTTTTTTTGCAAAAATTAAATTTTAGAGTCATTGTCAGATTGTATGAAATGTTAAATGTGAAAACAAGGTTTAAGTTACAAATTGACTCATGGAGGTGGTATCACGAATTCCAAGGGTGCATTTGTAAATATCGGTAAAAGAGGGGTGTCTTGTACAATTATATTGTGACATGGGTCTAATAATAAGTTAGATTTTAGTTGGGGAAGAAAAATACAAATACATAGTGGGCAGTATTGTAATTTTATTCCAACTAGGATTTTCTAAAGTTCATAACCCTAGGCTTTCATCTCCTCTATAAATATGAGAGCAAGGATAAAACATAATCATCGCTCTTGTGCCTCCCACCAGGATATTGAAGAAAATGAGAGGAAGAACTAGAGTTAGAATTGAAGGAGAAAAAAAACAATAAATCAAAGCTTGAAGGTAAAACTTATTGATTTCTGTTCTTATTATTTTATTTGAGATTAGATTAAATATTAGATCATTGTGATTTGGAAATAGGGCAGAACACAATCCCAACAGTAGCTACAAGTCAACAAGCAGCTCGAATTTTCAAATAAATGAAGAACTGTCTTGGCCTGGAATTGAGTTAGAACCATGGAATGATTTTCCTAGCTTGTGCGATGAACTTGGGGATGACTGCATAGATGTTAATGATCAGAATTCGATAATGACCAATATGGTGAATGGTCTCACTGGCACAACTGATATGACTACAATGAGCGGTGGCTCAATGCAGCCAGATTGTGAGCCTGATTTGTTTGGTAACAATGATAAAGTGTCTAACGATTTTCTAGACTGCGATTGGTTTACTTTTGGTGATTTTGATGAAATACTCAAAAAGGCAGTTGAGCGATTATTCTCCAGTCTAAACAGGCTACAAAGCCAGGAGAATGGAGATGTCACTGTACTGGCCGGAGATGCTCACTGTCCTACCTAAAGAGGTTGTTGAGGATGGTAACAATGATCAGAATATTGATGCAGCACGCAGATCCATGTTCATTAGAGAGCTTCTTTCGCACACTCTGGTTGTTCTTGAGTTCCTTCTAATTCAATCGGAACAAAGGCTTGATGACGACGTTAGACTTCATGAGAAGAATCAGAGAATTTTGTGATGCTTGCTGAGTTGGGTTTCAGATGATATATTTCCACCATCGTGGAAGTTGTTCACTAGCATAGTACATCAGTACATCATGGAGAAGCTTTTGAATGCCTAGTATGCTTGTGCGCTCTTACTGAACATTAACAATTGCCATTCACCTGAATATGCTGAGAGCGAACACCATCTATTAGAAATAATTCAAGTTTGTCAGCAAGCTAAGGTGTGACCACTTTCTATGAAAAGTGATAGGAGCTCAATAGTACCTTATCCGGAACGTACTCTTGCTTATTTAGTGCATGCTCTATCACACCACCCTTCATATACTAGCATTGATGAGTGCAAAGATGTTAAAACATTCGAACCTATTTACTGGCCTCTGCATTTAATTCTCTCCGTGCTCTTGCATGGGGATGAAGGTGGGCAATCTGGAGGCTTTGCTTACCAGATGAAAGAGAGTTATGCTGCAGTATCTATTTTCAACAATATTAAGTGTTCAGAAGATGTTGTTGACAGAACAAATTCAAAGGGGTTACATTCTCTTTGTGATCTGTCTATCAATTGCGTGGAGATTTATTCGGGATCAGACTGATATTTCGGGAATTACTCCATCAACTCTTCCATCTACTTTATATAATCCTGCTGAGAAAAATGAGGATGAAATTTCTGTAGACAATGGTGACCAGTCATGGTTGGGTGATGAACGTGTCTGGGCCCTTTTTGAAGCACTTACATTTAAAGACAAAGAAAGGATGGCAAGCACCGGGAAGGACAAACTGATTAAAGAAGGGAAAGATGGAGATGATAATGAAATTCCCTCAGGAAAGATGAAGAAAATTCTCAAGTCACCGGGAACCAAGAAAAAGAAAAATTTGAAGAAGCACACATATCTGGAAGTAGTCATTGTAGTCCTTGATTTACCTCCTCCACAACCCGAATCAATGTCTGGTCTGACATCTGTTGATAGAGTTTCAGCAGTAGATCCAAAATCTGCTCTGGCATTACAAAAATTAGTGCAGGCTGCTGTGGTTCTTAGGTGAAAAATGCAAATTATGCTGCATCTGAGTATGGTTGGGAATCTGCAAATATATGGATATCTAGATGGTGGAGTAAAGACTCAGTTCTCATAGTATAAGTTCAGTAATGGTGAAGAACAAATTGCTAGTGGAACAGGTCTTCGTTCTCTGATGAGTCCTATGTTGAATGTCCTTGACGATTTGTACAAAGCACGAGATGAACTGATTATAGATGTGCAAAATCATGATAACAATAAGCAAGAGTGGTACGGTGAAGCCGCTGAAGTGCTTTACTGTGTTCGTTATTCTCCATTATTAGTAAGGCCCTTTCTTTGATCTAGGGGGAGGACACAGGGAAGATATATTGGAATTTATCACGATTTGGAGACGTTCTTGGATGGGTCTCTTGGTGTTAAAGAAGGTTGTCACATTGAGCTTGAGGTCAAGGTTAAAATAATGGGGAAAGATTGATACACTTTCGCTAAAAATGAACTGTATCTTATATATCAGTCCCTTAGTTATTTTGTGTTTTTCTATAAATGTGTTACGAGTCTTGCAATCAAGCTATCCTTTTACTACTGGTTGTGCATGGGCTTATGGTTCACAGACCCTATTAATACTCCATTGTAACCCCATCTTCCTATTATGATTGAATTGATTTAAAGTTCTTAGTTTCTTCATCTTCTTCTTCACTATATTTTTTTCTTTGTGATCGAATCAAGGTTGCCATCGCCGGCAACGATGAAAGTTGCGACGATTCGCCACCGGATTGGATCAAGATCGTAACAAGGCAACAACGAGGGAGAGGTGGCGAAGGTGGGTCTGTGGGATTCAGAAGGGGCAAAGGAGGAGACAGCAGAGATGGGGTTTGAGGATGTGGATTTTGGACGGGCTCCATCTCTTTACTTTGTTATCTTGCAAGTCTTGTGTTGTTTCTTCTTCATTTTTGATATCGGTTACTTTCTTCTTGCATTCCATTTTGCCATCATGCAGCCATTCATTGTTTGATTCAATTCTTCCCTGTCCTTTATCTCCTTGATTCCAATTCTCCCTACTCTCTATCTTACTTTGTTATCTTGTGTTGGTTCTTTCCTTTTCATACTGCTTATTCTCTTTCATGCATTCCTTTTTAACTCATTCTTATCCATCTTCTTTCTTATTCTGATAATGCCACTGCTTTGTTCCTTTCTATTTAACTCTCTATTTTGTTATCCCCCAAGTTTGCTTTTGCCTTGTCCTTTGTACCACCTAAGCAAATTTCGAGGACGAAATTTTGTTATAAGGTGGATAGGATTTGTAACCCGTGTTTTCGCAAATACGTATTTCTTTGTATTTTCTGTATCTAAAAGTTTTGTAAATTATTTTTTCCGCTTTCAAATTCTTTTGTTAAAATGTATTATTGGATCTTCTATTAAAATCTGTTTTTTTATCAATAATATTATTTGTAACTATTTTCTATGTTTTTTATATTGTAATGCAAATTTTATTATTGTTATTATTACCTTGATTTCTATTATTATTTCTATTACTGTTATCATTATTATTGTTATTATTATTATTAATTTTGGCTCACTACAAAAGATACTGCTTTTACCGGCGATTATTCCCCGGCGTTTTAATAGTAGCGCCGGGGTAGGGAGCGAGTAGGAATTGGGCGCCAGATGGGATGGTCATACACCGGCGGTCTATTTAAAACGCCGGCGTATGTTAGTATTCACCTGGCGTTTTACTTACAAACGCCAGTGAAGTTTATTATTCACCGGCATTTTTATTATAAACGTCGGCGAATATACGGACACATTCACCGGCGTGTCTAATTAAAACGCCGGTGAATAACTGGGATAAAACCCGCGAACCCTAATCTTTCGCTCGCCATTTTCCCAAACCCCCTCCCCCAAAAAAAGGAAGTGGCGCTTCGTTTCCCTCCTTCCTCGCTCTACTTTCCGCGCGTTTGCCTCCGCCGCTTCGTCCTCTTCGACGGCCTTCGACCTTTCGAAATCGTCCCTTCTTCCCTTTGTCCTTTTCGATTTCCCTCTTCCCTCTCTCTATTTGGAGGTGAATCGGCGGTCGCCCCACTCTCTCTCTCTCCTACGCCCCCGCCCTCGTCGCCCCGCTCCCCTCTCTCTCTTCGGTATGATCTCTTGATTTCCCTTATTTTTCAAAAAAGGCAGCTTTTTTCAGTTTATTCATCTTGATTTCCTTAACATGAATGGTTTAGTTGAGATGAAGAATTAATAGAAAAATATATGCTTAGCTAATGGAAATTTTCATCTTCTTTTACTGTTAATGAAGCTGATTTCATGCATCTGATTGTCTTCATGGCATGTTTGTTTTTTTACCCAAAATGGGTTCACTGTGAACTGAGGATGCTCTAGGTACGTATGCCAATATCATCCGGCCGGATATGCACAACAATTGGATTTTAGATTTAGTTGGGCACAGTGAATTAGTAGAGCAACATATAAGTTCACATAATGGGAAATTTTCATTTTCAGATACTGTTAAAGTAACCTCATTGCAATCTTTGGCATGGTTTTTTAACACAAAATGGGTTCACTTCCAAACTAAATATGCTGCTAGCATCCTCATTTTCTTTCACTGTTAATGAAGCTAATTTCATGCATCTGATTATCTTCTTGGCATGCATGTTTTTTTACCCAAAATGGGTTCACTGTGAACTGAGGATGCTATAGGTACGTATGCCAAAATCCTCCGGCCGGATATGCACAACAATTGGATTTTAGATTTAGTTGGGCTAAAGAAGTAGTAGAGCAACATATAAGCTCAGATAATGAAAAAATTTTCATTTTCAGAAACTGTTAGAGAAGCTGATTGCCATCTTAGGCATGATTTTTTAACAAAATGGGTTCACTTCCAAACTAAGTATGCTGCTAGCATCCTCATTTTCTTTTACTGTTAGTGAAGCTTATTTTCATGCATCTGATTGTCATCTTGGCATGTTTTTTTTGACCAAAATGGGTTCGCTGTGAACTGAGGATGCTATAGGTACGTATGCCAAAATCCTCCGGATACACACAACAATTGGGTTTTAGATTTAGTTGGGCTGAAGAAGTAGTAAAGCAACATATAAGCTCAGATAATGGAAAATTTATCATTTTCAAATACTGTTAAAGTAACCTGATTGTCAATCTTTGACATGGTTTTTTATACCAAAATGGGTTAACTTCCAATCTAAGTATGCTGATAGCATCCCCATTTTCTTTTTTTGTTGTTAGTGAAGCTTATTTTCATGCATCTGATTGTCATCTTGGCATGTTTTTTTTACCAAAATGGATTCACTATGAACTGAGGATGGTATAGGTACGTATGCCAAAATCCTCCGGCCGGATATGCACAACAATTGGGTTTTAGATTTAGTTGGGTTGAAGAAGTAGTAGAGCAACATATAAGCTCAGATAATGGGAAATTTTTCATTTTCAGATACTGTTAAAGTAACCTGATTGCAATCCTTGGCATGGTTTTTTAACACAAAATGGGTTCACTTCCAAACTAAGTATGCTGCATAGCATCCCCAGTTTCTTTCACTGTTAATGAATTGAAGCTTATCCCATGCATCTGATTGTCATTTTGGCATGTTTTTTTGACCAAAATGGGTTCATTGTGAACTGAGGATGCTATAGCTCTATTCCAAAATCCTCCGGCTATGTACAACAATTGGTTCACTCTGAAAAATATATGCTTACATACTGGACATTTTCATTTTTCTTTTACTGTTTCTTTTGTTTAGTATTATTATTATTATTATTATTATTATTATTATTATTATTATTATTATTATTATTATTATTATTATTATGAGATAAGTGATTATTAGTAGTCATGAACAGAATAGTTCATGAGTCATCAGATCTTCTTGTTACCGTAGTTACAGCACGACGTGCTCATTATTCGGACGATTCCTCTTCATCAGCAAAATACCCTTTACCATCATCATCTCCTTGAACGGAAAGCCAAATACAGGGGAGACTATAGTCGATTTTTTTTTATGCTCGAACACAGGGTGTGCGATAAAATACCACTAAGGTGGTTGTGATCATTTCCACAAAAGGTCGTTTAGGATTTGGTGAATAGAGTAGACTGTGTTAAGATGTAGTTTTTTTTTGTACATTTTTTGGAGCCACAATTTCTTTATTTTACAGTTAAAGATTATATCGTTTATTTATTTGCAGCTAGGGATGGTTTTCAAATAGGTGAAATTTAATATGCAAAATGCCTTTTACTGTTATTACTATTTAATATATCAAATTTTAATTTCAGACTGTGTGCTATTGATATAATGGATAGAAGTTGGATTAGTAAACCACGATTATCTAAGGAGTACCGTGATGGTATTAAAGATTTTATTATCTTTGCCAAACGACATTTCCGTGATCCCAACCTAATCTTTGTCCATGCCTCCGCTGTACAATTGTATGCTGAGGACATGTGACGTAGTACATACACACTTGGCTGTCAACGGTTTTCTTCAAGGGTACACAAGGTGATTTTGTCATGGAGAGGATCATACGGCAGCTCCTGTTCGTCCGGTTGTATTAGAAAATGAAGCTGAGCCCTTAGTGAACGAAGACTTAAGCGTTCCCGATGAGATGCATGCTTTGTTACAAGATGCCATGGGGATTCATAATGTTCCTTTCCACACCAATAACCCAACAACCGAAGTTCACAATGAGTCAACAGAAACAAACCAGACTGGTGGTGGGGTGGACGAGGAAATGTCTGGCCCCACCCCTAAAAATAATAAGCAGCAAGAATCCTTCGCTAAGTTACTTGAAGATGCTAGTACTCCGTTGTACCGCGACTGCACCAAATTTTCTAAGTTCTCATTCATTGTCAGACTATTTCAGATTAAATGTTTAAATGGGTGGTCTGCTAAGTCCTTTACTATGCTACTTGAATTGTTGAATGAAGCATTTCCTGAAATCTGTATTCCAAACTCAGCCTATAAAATCAAAAAATTCCTAAGTTCTCTCGATCTAGGATATGAGAAGATAGCAGCATGTCCAAATGACTGTATGCTTTTCACGAGTGGTAAGGAAAGTCTGGAGAATTGCGAAGTGTGTGGTTCTTCGAAATGGAAAGAAAGACCAAATCAAGACGAGGGAGCCAGTGGATCTACTAAGCGAAGTAGGAAAAAGAAGCCTGCCAAAACATTGCGTTACTTTCCTCTGATTCCTAGGCTACAGAGGTTGTTTATGTCTACGAAAACTTCTTCTGATATGAAATGGCATGCTGAAGGTCGCACTAATGATGAGATTCTTAGACATCCTGCTGATTCTCAATCTTGGAAAAAATTTGATGAAAGATATCCTGATTTTGCGGAAGATCCTCGAAATGTGAGACTTGGACTAGCTAGTGATGGTTTCAACCCTTTCAGGAAAATGAGTAGTATATACAGCATATGGCCGGTTGTGTTGATACCATACAATTTGCCGCCTTGGAAATGCATGAAGCAGTCCTCATTTATTTTGTCCATGATAGTTCCTGGACCGAAAGGTCCTGGAAATGATATAGATGTGTACCTACAACCGTTAATAGATGAACTTCAGAAGTTGTGGGTGGGTGTTCCAACCTATGATGCTGTGGCTAAAGAAACATTTTCTCTTCGTGCCGTGTTGTCTTGGACAATCAATGATTTTCCAGCATATGCAAATTTATCTGGATATAGTACTAAAGAACGTTATGCATGTCCATATTGTGCTGACCAAACTAGTTCAAGGTGGTTGTACAATGGCAGAAAGTTTTGCTATATGGGTCATAGGAGATGGTTGCCTGACACACATATATTTCGGGCAGAGGCAGCGACATTTGATGGCACCGACGAGTGGGAACATTCTCCTGGATCTTCTTCTGGTTCAGATATTCTGAGGCGGGTAGATGGTCATCAATTCAAATATGGAAAAGAACCAGAAGTCAGGACAAAGGGCAAGAAAAGGGCAAGGCCGGAGCAAGTTGAGGAGACCGATCTATATGGCGAAGATGAGGATCAAAACTTGACGAGTTTAGGTGCATGGAAGAATAAGAGTATTTTCTTCAAGTTGCCGTATTGGGAATTCAACTTACTGCGACATAATTAGATGTGATGCATATCGGAAAAAATATTGGTGAGAATTGTATAGGAACAGTTATGGGAGATGATCGGAAGACAAAGGACAATCTCAAGAGCCGACTTGATTTGAAGTCAATGGGCATCCGACATGAGTTGTACCCAGAAGAATTGCCGAACGGGAAAGTACTCCTACCTCCTGCAATATATTCAATGTCAAAATCGGAGTTGGAATTGTTTTGCAAAGTACTACTTGAACTTAAAGTCCCCGATGGCTATTCTTCTAACATGGCAAGATGTGTCAACTTTAAAGAGAAGAGGCTTCAGGGTCTAAAGTCACACGACTACCACATCCTAATGCAGGATCTCCTTCCTGTGGCCCTAAGGTCTTCAATGTGTGAGCAAGTCACTACTGTCCTGAAAGATCTTTGTAGCATATATAAAGGTATTTGCTCAAGAATGCTTCGTGTTGAAGATCTGGACCAATTGGAGTAGCAGGCGGCATTGACACTTAGTAAAATGGAGATGATATTTCCTCCATCGTTCTTCACTATTATGATTCACTTGATAATCCACCTTGCTGGTGAAGCCAGAATCGGCGGTCCTGTTCACTATCGGTGGATGTACCCCATTGAGAGGTAAAATAATTCATTCATCTTACGAAATTGAATTTTCAAAAGCTCATTTCTTTTAATTCCCTAATCCGCTCTAGTTTATTAATTGTACATGTTCAGGTACCTATACCGGCTAAAGGGTTATGTGAAAAATAGAGCATATCCTGAAGGGTCAATAGCCCAGGGATATCTATCAGAAGAGTGCTCACATTTTTTTTCCAGGTATTTGCCTGGTGTGGAGACATCTTCCAGTAGACCACGTAGAAATCCAGACATTTCCAACCTTGATGGTGCGCAATATCTTTTTGATACCGCTGGCACTACTGTTGGTAAAGTTGATGCATTTGAGCTCGATAGCTTAGCGTGGGAACAGGCACATCGATATGTACTAGACCATCATGCATTAGTGGAACCATTTCGAAAGTAAGTTGCTTTTGAATTTAAATCGAATACAGTGAAAACTGCGGAGTTCGATATTTTTGATACTTTTGTTATTCCTAATTTCAATTGCTTGTTTTTTAGCGAATTTGTCAGGGACATCAAACGAAGGGCTAGACCAAGAAGACTACCACCACGTGAACAAAACAAGCTGATGAATGAAAAATTTCATATGTGGTTTGAATCTCATGTAGGTGAAGTACAGTTATGCAAGTTAATCTTTATTATATCTACATTTTCTATGGTGTTGATACGATTTGTGCAAAATTAATAGGTACATTCTTTGGGTCCTGAAGGTGCGTGATCTGAAATACAAGTACTTGCCAAAGGTCCCTATTAGATGGTCAAAAGATACGGAGGATACATATTCAATAGTTTTAGATTTCGTACTAAGGATCGTGAATGTAATTTGAAGTCTCAGAATAATGGAATGGTAGTGACGTCTAAGAGTAGAAGTTATGCTTCCAAATCGGACACGAGGCCTGTAGATGGAGATCTCGACTACTATGGAGTGCTCACGGATATCATTGAGTTGAATTATTTTGGCCATTTCCGTGTTGTCTTATTTCGTGGGGATTGGGCTGAGTTTGATAGGAATTTTGCTAACAACAAGGACAAGCTTGGCTTCACAGTTGTAAACTTCTCAAAATTGAATCACATCGGTACACACATTAGCCATGAGCTATTTGTGTTTCCATCCCAAGTGCAACAAGTGTTCTACATTGAAGATCCAACCCTGCCAAAATCGTATGTGGCTATCCCTATGCAACCAAAAGATGTATTCCAATTGGGCGATACTTCAGACGATGAAGACGGTGAAGACATGAACAGTTACATTGCTTCTGAGTTTCCTGTGTTTGATGTAAACACAACCGATGTTGGAATTTGCGGGACTTGGCTCCGTAAGGATGGAGAAGATGGCGATGTACTGGAAGATGTCGTATTGTAGTTTACATGATTTTCAATTGGGTTTATTATATGTCTGTAATTTTATGTCTTAAATCTTGTTGTAATATTATGTCTGTAATTTCGAATATGTTCATTGTGAATTTAATACACTGGTTTAATTATCTTTCTATTTTCTACTGCTTGGTATTATTTACATTAAACTATGCTTAGTGTCATTTGAACCAAACTATCGTTGTAATTTAATCTGTTACAAATCTAATTTTTTTAAATTTTTTTACAATTATGTTGGTTTGTTAATCCTACTAAAGTACAAATTTTATGATAGTTATTATAAACATGTTATTAATTAAATTTGCATATCTAAGGAAGTTATCGAATTCTTGACAGGTACAACATGCCGAGGCGTGGAAAGAGGGTAAATATAAATGATGGCAACGAGAGCCATGGGGATGAGCAGCCACTAAATAATAGTGGCAGTCAAACATATGAGAGTGAGGGTAGCATGCCGCCCACTGTCAAAAAACATCGGTAAGTCTTAAAATTGGTATTTTTAAAGAGATTATGGTCTTGAATGCATGAAAGACACGTACTAGTGTTTGTGAGTCTGCATTGTGGCTGTCGTCTATAAGCATTTCGTCTATGTTTCTTAAGTGGGCTGTGATTAGAAAGAAAGGGCTGGAGTGGAGATCTGGAAACCCAAATAGAGACATCTTGTTTATTATAATCTACACTTATTGTTGGACCAACCCCCTCTTGCTGTTGTTGCTGATGTCTCTTTGTGTGCGTGTGTTGAAGAGAATGAAGGGATGAGAGAGAGATGAGGAAAATGCCGCTATGTTAGCCTGGTGTATCCTCATTCTCTACCATCCCTCTTTCTGGCTCCATATATGGCTTCTATATTAAATTGGTTTCCTTCCACGATGACAGTCCGTAATACTACACTTGATATGAGCCCATGTTCATAGCTGCACCCTATTGCATACTTACAAACAACTAATACTTGTCGGCCTTGCATCGTATGCCCAACCCCACTTTGGCACATAACATGGTATAGATGACATTGTATGACCTGCAAACAAGAATTGTTCAGCCGTGTTGTTGTACTGATTTGGAGGATGTGAAAATGGGACCATAAAATAGCTTAAGAAGACCATCAGGTTTGTGAAATAAGCTTCACTAACAGTGAAAGAAACTGGGGATGCTATGCAGCATACTTAGTTTGGAAGTGAACCCATTTTGGCTAAAAAATCATGCCAAAGAAAGCAATCAGATGCATGAAATCAGCTTCTTTAACAGTATCTGAAAATGAAAATTTCCATAATCTGAGCATATATGTTTCTTTAACATTGACTGTGAACAATTGTTCTTAATTGGGCTATGATTAGAGAAAGACGAGTTGGAGTGGAGATCTGGAAACCCATATAGAGACATCTTGTTCATAATAATTTATTATTATTGTTGTTCTTGTCGCTCTTGCTGTTGTTGCTGATGTCTCTATGTGTTCGTGTGCTGAAGGGAAAGAAGGGATGAGAGAGAGATGAGGAAAATGCCGCTATGTTAGCCTGGTGTATCCTCATTCTCTACCATTCCTCTTTCTGGCTTCTATATTTGGTTTCCTTCCACGATGACAATTCCAGTTAAAACTACACTTGCTATGAGCCCTATTCGTATTTTTCTTCCATGAAGAATTGATCTATGACTACAATCTCCATTCAAAACCCAATTGTTCTATATTTGGTTCCCTCTTGCTGTTGTTGCTGTTGTTGAAGTGAACCCATTTTGTTTTATTGTTAGTGAAGCTTATTTTCATGCATCTGATTGTCATCTTGGCAATTGAATTTGACCAAAAATGGGTTCACTGTGAACTGAGGATGGTATATAGGTACGTATGCCAAAAATGGTTTTTTTAACACAAAATGGGTTCACTTCCAAACTAAGTATGCTGCATAGCATCCCCAGTTTCTTTCACTGTTAGTGAAGCTTATTTCACAAACCTGATGGTCTTCTTAAGCTATTTTTTGGTCCCATTTTCACTTAACTGTTAGTGAAGCTGATTTCATGCACCTGATTGTCTTCTTGGCATGTTTGTTTTTATACCAAAAATGGGTTCACTGTGAACTGAGGATGGTATATAGGTACGTATGCCAAAATCCTCCGGCCGGATATGCACAACACTTGGGTTTTGCGATATAGTTGGGCTAAAAAAGTTGGAGAGCAACATATAAGCTCAGATAATGGAGAAATTTTAATTTTCAGATACTGTTAATGTAACCTGATTGCAATCTTTGGCATGGTTTTTTTAACACAAAATGGGTTCACTTCCAAACTAAGTATGCTGCATAGCATCCCCAGTTTCTTTCACTGTTAGTGAAGCTTATTTCACAAACCTGATGGTCTTCTTAAGCTATTTTTTGGTCCCATTTTCACTTAACTGTTAGTGAAGCTGATTTCATGCACCTGATTGTCTTCTTGGCATGTTTGTTTTTATACCAAAAATGGGTTCACTGTGAACTGAGGATGGTATATAGGTACGTATGCCAAAATCCTCCGGCCGGATATGCACAACACTTGGGTTTTGCGATATAGTTGGGCTAAAAAAGTTGGAGAGCAACATATAAGCTCAGATAATGGAGAAATTTTCATTTTCAGATACTGTTAATGTAACCTGATTGCAATCTTTGGCATGGTTTTTTTAACACAAAATGGGTTCACTTCCAAACTAAGTATGCTGCATAGCATCCCCAGTTTCTTTCACTGTTAGTGAAGCTTATTTCACAAACCTGATGGTCTTCTTAAGCTATTTTTTGGTCCCATTTTCACTTAACTGTTAGTGAAGCTGATTTCATGCACCTGATTGTCTTCTTGGCATGTTTGTTTTTATACCAAAAATGGGTTCACTGTGAACTGAGGATGGTATATAGGTACGTATGCCAAAATCCTCCGGCCGGATATGCACAACACTTGGGTTTTGCGATATAGTTGGGCTAAAAAAGTTGGAGAGCAACATATAAGCTCAGATAATGGAGAAATTTTAATTTTCAGATACTGTTAATGTAACCTGATTGCAATCTTTGGCATGGTTTTTTTAACACAAAATGGGTTCACTTCCAAACTAAGTATGCTGCATAGCATCCCCAGTTTCTTTCACTGTTAGTGAAGCTTATTTCACAAACCTGATGGTCTTCTTAAGCTATTTTTTGGTCCCATTTTCACTTAACAGTTAGTGAAGCTGATTTCATGCACCTGATTGTCTTCTTGGCATGTTTGTTTTTATACCAAAAATGGGTTCACTGTGAACTGAGGATGGTATATAGGTACGTATGCCAAAATCCTCCGGCCGGATATGCACAACACTTGGGTTTTGCGATATAGTTGGGCTAAAAAAGTTGGATAGCAACATATAAGCTCAGATAATGGAGAAATTTTCATTTTCAGATACTGTTAATGTAACCTGATTGCAATCTTTGGCATGGTTTTTTTAACACAAAATGCGTTCACTTCCAAACTAAGTATGCTGCATAGCATCCCCAGTTTCTTCTTTTGTTGTTAGTGAAGCTTATTTTCATGCATCTGATTGTGATCTTGGCATGTTTTTTTGACCAAAACGGGTTCACTGTGAACTGAGGATGCTATAGGTACGTATGCCAAAATCCTCCGGATACGCACAACAATTGGGTTTTAGATTTAGTTGGGCACAGTGAATTAGTAGAGCAACATATAAGCTCAGATAATGGAAATTTTCATTTTCAGATACTGTTAATGAAGCTGATTGCCATCTTTGGCATGATTTTTTAACAAAAAATGGGTTCACTTCCAAACTAAGTATGCTGCTAGCATCCTCATTTTCTTTCACTGTTAATGAAGCTTATTTCATTAAGATCCAGGATGGCAAATTTTGACTGGGCTATGATTGGATTGTTTAGTGGATGTTGTCTATGTTCTTAATTGGGCTGTGATTAGAAAGAGTGGGCTCGAGTGGAGATCTGGAAACCCATATAGAGACATCTTGTTCATAATAATTTATTATTATTGTTGTTCTTGTCGCTCTTGCTGTTGTTGCTGATGTCTCTTTGTGTTCATGTGCTGAAGGGAAACAAGGGATGAGAGAGAGATGAGGAAAATGCCGCTATATTAGCCTGGTGTATCCAAAGTCTCTACCTTTCTTCTTTCTGTTTCCATTTCTGGCTTCTATATATATTTGGTTTCCTTCCACGATGACAGTTCCCTAAAAATACACTTGATATGAGCCCTATCTTATTTTTCTTATTTTTCTTATATTTGGTTTCCGTCCACGATGACAGTTTCATGGATTGTCTGAACAATCCATGAAGGACATGCTTAGATACTGAATTTTCATTTGTTTTACTGTTTTAGATAGTGGATATTCCCAATCAGAGGAGAATATAAAGGTTTCAAGTTAGATACTGAATTTTCATTTGTTTTGCTATTTTAGATATATTTAAAAACAAAATTAAGTACTAGATTTTTAGCATTGCAATGTAATTATTTTACCTCTGTGTATATCATTAACAATTCCATTTGCAGTTGGCACTTTGATCTTATAATTTAAGATACAGGTAGTTCTTTTTGCAAGTTCAAAAATATGTATATTCTGTATTGTGGTCTACTGTTCAATTAAACTATTGTTTTTTTTTCACAGAGCGGTCGTCAAGATGAAGGAAATTCTGATGATCAGAGCTGAAGCTACTCGAGGGGTATGAATCTGCGGTCCTCCTTGCTGTTCTTATGTCCTCCTTGCTGTCCTCCTTGCTGTATGGTTGTTGTTCTTATGTCCTCCTCCTTGCTGTTGTTATGTCAGACTGGTTTTTTTTATGAGAGTTATGTCAGACTTTTAATTTGGGATATTTTGGATATTTGTCAGACTGGTTTGTTTGGATATTTGGGATGTTAGTCTCTATATTAATTTGTTAATTATGACACTGTTAATTAATCAATGAATTTGGACGTTGATATGACACGTGTGAAACTTGATTATCTTTAATTATTCTTGTGTTTGGTTGTGGTTTGCGCAGTAATATGCAACGAAATTGATTGAATAAGTTGTGAGAATTAGTTTACAGGTTTTGTAAATGAAACTGTGAATTGAAATCGAACGGAAAAGCGGAGTATCAAAAATAAACGGGCATAGCCAGAACGGCGTTTTAAAAAATGCCGGTCTATCTAATCTAATTGTTGGATTGTGTGATACACCGGCGTTTCAATGCACGCCGGTGAATGTTGTCAGCTGTAACGGCACAGACGTACACCAGCGTTTTATAAACGCCGACGTATATGACTACACCGGCATTTTTTGGTCGCGCCGGTGTTCGTAAATAGGGAAAACCAGGCACTCATAAATGCACATACACCGGCGCTCCTTGACCGCCGGTATACTTTCGTTCTACACCGGCGTTTTCATACACGCCGGTGAATGGATAAATACCGGCGGTTTACGACCGCCGGTGAATGTATATAGGTGCACAAGAACGGCACTCAGAGACCGACATACACCGGCGTTTTATGACCGCCGGTGTAGTTCTAACATTTACCGGCGTCCACCAAAATCGCCGGCGTAGACCCCTTCGTTTCAGCGACGCCTGCTTCGGCGGCATTTGGACCGGCGCTATTGTAAACGCCGGTGAAAGTTTCACCGGCGTAAAAAAACGCCGGTAAAGACGTCAAAAAGCACCGGGAAAGCTACTTTCTTTTGTAGTGGCTGATTATTAAAAATCCATTTCTATATACTAATTGTATTTGTATTTATTTCAAATAAATTCTATTGTAATGCAAATTACATTTTATTATAAATCATATTTTTATTGGTTATTTTATAAATTCTCTCGAATCTTTTATTAAACCCAAACCCGCCTAAATACCCTATTGATCCACTACCCATTAGCCCGAAACCCAATATCCTATTACCCAACCCCTTCAGCCCAATACCATACCCAACCCGAAACCTAATTACAATTAATACCCTAACACCCATTAACACCTAACCCTAATATCATTCTACCTATATATATACATAAGCCTGTTCATCTACCCTACTCTCTAACCCTAGCAGCCTCTTGTTCTTTCCCCCGTTCTCCTATCTCTCTCTCCCGCCTGTGCAGTCGACCCCCCTTCACTGCCAGCTCCTCTCCAGCCTGTTGTCCTCCGCCGCAGTCGACAGCCCAGTCGCCTTATGCCACCTGTCGCGCTGTTTCCTTTCCGAAGCAGCAACATCGCGACGCCCTGCATACCCCTTCAGCCGCAACCCTATCATCCCCTACATCTCCCTCTCTCGTTTCCAGCCTTGCACCTCCCGCTCCCGTCGCATCCCAGCCAGTACCCCGACGTTGCGATGCCTGCATCAGCCGACGCACCCCCTCCTACGCTGCCTCCTCCCGAAGCAGCAGCAACCCCTCGGTAGCGACCTCCGCAATGCCACCCTGATCCCTCTTGCACTGCCGACACCCGACCACCAGGCGCCCTGTGCTCCTCTCGTCGTGCCGCAGACAGCAGTGCCAGAGCGACGCACAACCCTTCTCCTTCTCTGGTGTGCCCAGTGTCGTGCCGCCCTCCTGTCGTGCCTCCGCGATGCAGCAACGACAATGCCGTCGTCTTCTCGCCCGTTTCTCTCTCTCTTGGTGTGTGTGTGTGTGATCTCGTGGTTCGTGTATTCGTCCGTTCGTTGGATTGTGTTTGTGATTCGTTCATTCGTTGTGTTCGTGCCTCGGGAATCTGTTCTCGTTATTCTTGTTCTTGCTCTGTTCTCGTCGTCGGCTATAAGGCAAGTAACTTGTATTCTTTTTGTTGTGTAATATAAGTACTAAATACCACCTGTAGTGTAGTTGTATTCTAGAGACAATTCTCATGAAAACCCCTATTATATCTTGTCTCTATTGTGTTGACCTGTCCGTAGTTATCTCATTACACACACGACATAAAATAACTTAGAGATGATCAATTCTTGTATACATGCATGTGTTCATGATTATGAGTTGTTGTATGATCTTGTATGTATGATGTGTTCGATGTAGTATAATTCGCAGTAGACTTGCTAAATACCCTATACCATGTTGCTTGGACATCTAATATACCATATTTCATGTTTGTTATGATTTGGATTAGTTTCATATGATCTATGTGGATTTTATGCATAAAGAAAATTTCAGTTTTTGTTGTATCCCGTTTTTATCCGTATTTTAAACCTTATTAAGGTCAGTATATGAAAATTAATTGTGAATGTGAATTATAGAGAATTCTGTCTACCTTCCAGATTTTCTGACAGATATCAGTTTCGATTTATGAGTTTCGAGTTATGGCTATTTTACTACAGATGTGTTTAAAATTCCAGATCCAGTCTTACATGAATTCTGTATGGTAATTTATTTTTCTACTGATACTAAAGATAATATTTTGATCCAATATTTTTCTCGTTACAACTAGACTTGATCGAGATTAACCCCTAACTTTTGTGGATTTAATTGATGACTTTTATGAGTTATTCTATACTTACAAACAACTACTATACATGCAAAATTTTCATACTGTTAGTAAAGATACATAATTTCGACCTGATTCTATTTGCTTTCTATAAAAACTTTGTGCATATGAATTGTAGCCTATCGTATCTAGTTTATCACCCTTTTGACGGATCTAGATTTTGATTTATATTTTGTAAGATATTGCAGTTTTAGTACTGCTGTATTTATGATTTCAGATTTACAAATTTCCTGTATCCTACTGCTTTCTGATTTTACTTGACTATTCTATCTATGTTGGAAAATTATGAAACTTTTTTGTCTGTTACTAAACATACTAGGAAATACCCCAGATTTTTCTTGGATTTAATCAATACGTTTTTATGCTATTTTCCTGTGTATGAATACAAATTTCTGATTTCTGGCTGAACGTATTTTCTGGATACTAATCTATTTTGAGTCCTGTTATTGTGAAATACCATATGACTTATATATATTTGCTGGATTCGGCCGGAAGTCTATTTTTCAAATTTTCTGACGGATCCAGATTTGGATATTTGTGGTAACGGGAATCTCAGATTTGGTGCGTGTACTATCTTGCTGTCCTGAACTAGAATTTTCTTTGCCCTAATCTTTTATGAGTTATCTATCACCCGTGCATGTTTATCTTCTGACCTGAACCTGTTATTTGTTTATACCTTGTTATTCTTGCTCTGTTCTGTGCCCGTATATACCTATTTAATAATAATAAGTAATCAAATCGGGGTTAAGGGAAATACCTTACTAGTGAACAATCTATGTATGTGTACATAGAAGGGAGCCCGTATTTCTCATTTTATGTTTGATCCATGTTGATACATGAAACTGTTGCACTTTATGTTTGATTCATGAATCTGTGGATTCGAAAACCTATTGTACTTTATGCTTCGATGCATGGACCTGTTGGTTCGTGTACCTGTTACCTATTGATTCATGAAGCTGTTGATGCATGAATCGGTTGATTCGTGTACCTGTTTACTATTTGATTCATGAACCTGTTCCTGCTACCTGACGCCTAAGTACATGGCCCTATAGAAATCCACCATTAGGCCTAAACGAAATTTGCATGTAAGTAGCAACCATGTGGTAAAAATATGGGACGCATGAAGTGCTACCTAGATAGTAATAATACAAGACTTGACATAACATGACACCTGTTACATGCTTACCTGTTACATGATTACCTTTACATGCTACTTGACACTTGTTACCTGTTTGCCTGCTTGCATGAGACTTGACATCTGTTACATATTACCCGTACCCTGTTAGCACATTATATTACTTGATTATGTTTATGATTCATGCTAGTTGTTCTATTTTGTTACCATGTCTATTCCATGCTATGTTTGTTTCCGCTGTTACCTAATACTTGTTTATCCTTTCCTGTACTTGTGCTTGCACTACAAGCGGTCCGTAACTTGCATTTTTAGGCGTTTTGTTTTCTTTTCCTCTTCCTGGAATTTATTAAATTGCAGTTCACGGTGATCAACTGCCAGATGGAGTAGGTGATCTGAGATTTTAGTTCCTGGAGTTCTTGCTATTATTATTATTAATTCCTGTTGCTTATTTTGAATAAATGTATCTGTTACTTGGAATATTTTGTATTGGACAATGTGTCCCAGGATTATTAACTTGTTCAGATCTGGTTTATTTGAGATTATTAAATTTTGTTTCAAGTAAATTCCTGTTGGTATATTGATTTAGTTATGCATGCATGGTTGACTTCTCTTGCTTCCTGCTCTGATTATTCCTGTGAAATGTTGTAAAGATCCTGACAGCTTATGGATGATGAAAATCATTTGCTGGACTTAGTCACATATCTGTATTCTGTATTCGCTTTTTGGGAAGCGGGACGTGACAGTTGTTGTTTGCATTCGGAGAGTAGTACAAGAATTTGAGAAGGAAATGTTGAATTCTATGAAAAATTAATCTAAGTAGTTGCCTCAAATGCTAGCTTTTATTATATGCATTGACTGTTAAATAGCTCAGTCTTTTTACAAACATAGTGGAAGGCATTAAGCACCCTCGTTGAACTCCATCTAATGCTTTGCATCCCTCGATATTTCCTTGCCTTACAAGTCTACGAGCCAGTCAGCTTTGAGGTGTACGACTCTGGAGACCTTGGTATAAGTTGTTCTTGAACTTGGTGGGAGAGGGATTTGGGAGAATGAGATTTCTTCTAGTCCATCAACAGGTTCGGACACCACCTGAATCCTTTCTTGAGAGGTTTGTAGGGCCTCAAGAGGGAGAACCAAGTCCTCCATTGAATTCTCATGAGGATGTGCTAAGGCTTCAAGCAGGAGGACTGAGCCCCCCATTGTAGCCGTGTAAAATGCCCTAGCCACTTTTTGACTTCTATTGGCTTCTTCTACCCCAGTTGGCATAGGGAACTTCACTTCATATGGAAGGCCGAAGCTACAGCGTGGAGAGCTACTAGGCTGGGGCAGCCGAGGATGGCAATGTAAGCAGCCTTCACGTCAATGACCATGAAGTCCATGGCCTCGGTGCGGGTAGTTAGGGCTTTTCCTACAGACATGTTAAGGTTGACTATTCCTTCGATATGGACCCAAACCCTGAAGATCCCATGGAGGGTGTACCCGGTGGATTTCAGATAGTCCCTGGAGAGCATGAGGCCTTCGATTGCTTCTAGAATAGGATCTTCACTGAGAAACCATTATCAACCAAGATACGACGCACTTCGAGGTTTTCCATGGAGAAGCTGATCACTAGTGCATCGTAGTGAGGGTTTGGAGGCACTCAAGATCCTTGTTCGACAAAGTTACTGGAACTCCTATGCTCTTTCCAGGAGGACGTTATGCACTGAGTTGACCTCCCAGATGAATGTCTTTCGGACGGAGTTGGACTCCCCACCCATATGACCTCCATGGATGGTGTTATGGATTACCATATACTCAGACTCCTGGGACTTAGGATCGCTCTCTGCATTTATGTTAGCTACTTGAGCTTTTGGATGCTTAACTTTGTCATTCTTGGTGTACTTGAGAGGTGATCAGGGTGGATGAGAGCTTTGATTTCTTCTTTGAGGGTTTGACACTCATCCATGTTGTGGCCATGGTCCTTGTAGAACTGGAACCACCAGCCCTTGTCCCTTCTCATGTTAGGGTTCATCTTAAGAGGAGGGGGAAGTAGCCTGTCTCCCTCAATTTTAATGATAATTGTTGATATATCAGCATTGAGTGGGGTGAACTTGTCCGAGCAAGAGATTGGATGATGTCGACGTCAGCCCAACCCATCTTTCTGAGACTTCTTGGGTGCTTCCGCACTTACATTTCTTCATTCTCTCTTGGATGATGGCTCACTTTAGTTTCGGGGCAGAAGGACTTCCTCAGCGTGGATGTACTTGTCGCACCTTTCTAGTAGCTCAGAGAAGTCCTAAGGAGTCTTCTTGGCAAGAGATGCTTTGAAGTTGGCAACACAAACATTGTGGCAGAAGGCGCAACCGCTAGTGCCGAGTTAAGGGCAGGGATAGACCGAGACTCAGTTGTGAGCCTGACGTAATCCTTGAGCGGCTCCCCTACCCTTTGCTTCAACTCGAGTAAGGAAGCACTCGTCTTCTCTGTCTTGTGACTGCTGGTGAAGTTCGTAAGAAAGATCTCTCCAAGCTGGTCGAATGAAGAGATAGACCCTGAAGGGAGATAAGAGTAACATTCCTATGCTGAACCCTTTAAGGTAGTTTGGAAAGTCTTGTAAAAGAGGGCGTCAAAAGCTCGGTGGATCATCATAAGAGTTTTGAAGTTCTCAATGTGATTTACTAGGTCGGACTCACCATCATATGAATCGAAGGCTGGAGGTTTGAAGTTCTATAGGACAGGGGCTTCAAGGATAGTCCTAGTGAAAGGAGGTCAGATGGGGTGGTATCCCCCGCCTCGGTGCCCCTTTTCTCGATCGAGCCGATCGAGGCATCTTTCCATCTCTCAAAGACAACAGAGGACCACATATTCTATGTCTTCGGACCGGTTTGATCCTTGAGACTCTTCTTCTTGGTAAGTTCTACGGCGTAGATCAGCTGTCTTGTAGCCCCTTCTTGAGGCATCCTGGAGGGCTTTAAGGACCAGGTCAGTGAATTTCCAAAACACATTCCCAGTTATAGGTTCCTCCTCTCGCTTCTTCTCCTTGGCGAGGGCGTCCGTGGGGACTTCTTCCATTGGGGGAAGGGCTCCTTCAACTTCTGCAATATTCTGAATGGGCAACATCACCTCGGGAGTGCCTTTCTTCCAGTGATGACGAAGATTTGTTTCCTGCTATAGGGAGTTGATGACATCGCATATGTCTGTCTACATAGGGGGCACCACATGGGGCACTGTGGAGGGAGTTGATGTGCGAAATGACCCCCGGTTCTCAACAAGGTGGGGCTGGGCATGGTTTAGTTGGGAGCCAACCAATGCGGCTCTGCTGAGAGGAGGCTATGAAGGCGGGTAAGGGGGTTGCGGAGGTGGATAAGGATGAGGAGGATCCCCCTGGTGGCTAGCAGGAGCTACCAGCTTCATCTTTCTTGCTCAAGACATGGTGGAAAGTGGGGTTTTTTTTTTTTGGGTTGGGGGGGGGGGGGGGGGGAGATCTGATCGAAGAGGTATATCCGTGCTTTTCATAGACGGTGCTAATATGTTACTATTTTTTTTGTTGAAGCAATCAGATGATGAGTTCTTTTTTAGGATAAAAGCTATGATCTAGATCGTTGACAACACTCTAAATCTGGACCGCTGAAAGCTTATTGATCTAGATCTGAAATGTTGAGAATGTCTAAATTTGGATCTAGATTGCTAAAAATATTTGGCGAACCATCATAAAGTCTTAACACCGGTGGTGGATTCGGCAAAAAACCCTCTGACGTTCAAGTCAGTAACTCAGAAAGGAGATTAATGTTTTGGTGAAAAAATATCGATTATCTTTTACATAAGTGGTGGGGGTGGGGAGGGGGGAGGGGGGGGGGGGGGGTGAGTATTTCTAGGCAAGACATCAGTATAGAAATTAAACCTGGAAAAAATGATATTCTCAGATTTGATAGTAGATTACCCTAGTTAAGGGATAGAATTAGTTATTTAATTTCTAATTTGGGGAGAATTGTCTGAAAGTTGTAATTAGCTGAAAATCCCTCTTTCTTAAGCTATAAGTAAGTCCTAATTGTGAATCTAGTTGAGCAAATAGGTCTAAAGACGGCCCATATTCTTCTAGTGGGCCTGTTGTCACTACAACAAATAGGGAATTCTACAGTGGATTTGTTACGACATTTAAGTGTTAATGCAGTTAAAATGATCAATGATAGCATTTTTGAAGAAAACATTGTCTTCAATTAATTTTAAAAATTACTCCTATATTTGACAGCATTTTTGAAAATGCTATGTTTCCACGACATTTTAGAAACACTGTTAATCCAAAAAAAATATGGGCCGAATACATACAAACTCCAATCTCCCCAAAACCCTAACTCCTACACCCCGGCCTAAAAAAAAAAAAAGATAAACAACAACACCAGTTGCCCGACCTCCCTTCCTCCTCAATTTCTGAGCCCGATGCCAGCAACCTGACGCCAACCATGACCCCCACCGGTGCTGCCATCTCCCTACCTGAACAGAATAGCCACCGAGACTCCCACCATGTATCTCACTATCATCTTCTTTGATCATTGGTTGTATACAAATTTTGATGAAAACAATAATTATCTATGTGTTTTTGACTATATGAATCTAACAATTCATATTTTTACTGGGTTGATAGTTAAAACTATATGTTATTGATTGAAGGACTTGTTGATAAGCTCTGAGAATATTAAATAAAATAAATTATTATATGTTTAGATTAGAAGCTGAGATTTTTATCGAGGTTACCATGAATTTTGATGGGTTCTATTGGTATATAATTTTGATGGCCTTGGGGATCACTTCGGAGCGATGTGAGTTTTTTTTTGCTCTCTTAGATCTTCGATCTGGGTTTTTAGTTTTTAGATTATTTATTAGTAATTTGTTAGTATTTAATTTGAATATTTTGATTGATTCTTGAATTTTGGAAATTGTTGATTCTGATTTGAATTTTGGTATTGATTATTAGAGTTGCTCAATTTCTGGGGTCTAGATAAGTTTTTAATGACGCTTATATAAGTGTGTTGCGCCCAAAGGCACTTTACAAAACAAAGGTTTTCAAGAAGTTCTTTTCCTCCCTATAACAATCTTAAATAAAAATATTTTTTCATACATAATTTGTGTAATAAAATACTTAACAGAGCCATATGGTGTTGTTATACATCATTCTGAACATATACATCTTAGCTACATCTATATTCTGGACGTAATTCTTGATTGTTGGACATGTCTGAGTTCTGACCCATAAAGCATGGTTTATTCATATAACCATGCTATAATATTTAATATTTGTTTTTGTGGTTTTACATTACAATGTTCAAAATAGAGATAGTGCATAGTGTAGCACCCAATCCACCCATAGAGTAAATAATAAAAAGGTTAATGCATATAGTAAGAAGCAGTCTAGCAGGTAATAGTATTACATAATCGTTTTCTATGATATAATTATCTTATTGTACATAAGTGGTTTGTATCTAATCTAAGGGTGGCAATTGGCCCGAACCCAACCCGGACCCATTAGGTCCGACCGAGCTATTTGTGGGCTTGGGCTAATCATTTACCAATTCGGGTCGGGCTTGGCCTTAACTTTTTGGGCCAGAACAAAATTTGGGTTGGCTTGGGCTCAAGTATCTAGGCCTGATGGGTCCGGTTCAAATTTGTGCAGCTATATGTCCATGTATACATATAATTACATATATATACACTTGCATAAGAAAATTTATGTTAATTGCATCGTCATGATTATTTTAAAAATCCTGTTTATTAATTCGTATAATTATTTTTTCTAATACTCATTCATTTTTATAAGTTGAAAATCTATATAATAAAACACAAAGAAAAACTATCAAGTGGCTCTCCTTCAATTTGAAGGAAATCAATGGTCCAGATTGAACCTCACAAAAGACATCCCCCCCAATAATCCTCTCTTTGTCTCTGTCTCTCTTCCCCTCCCCAAACCCTAACCCTAATCCCTTCGATGATTCCGACGCCATGGACGTCGAGTCCTTCTACGACGGCTATTAGTGTAACGCCCCGGATCCCCGTTACTGGACATCCGTGATACAATCAGAATCTTTTTCTTCAAAGGCATCTTAACACAGTAAATAACACGGAAATTTAAAAAAATTTATTGCCATCAGAGTTATTACATCATTGGTTACAATACTATCTTGTTCTCGAACAAGGAATACAAATTATATAAACCCATTCCAACTGTTTACAAAAATATCCAGACTTTTCCTGTGAAGCTAACAGATGTCATCCGGAATGGTAATCGACTGGTTATTGCCGAGCTTTCGCTGGATGGTCGATCTGCTTCCCTGGGGCTTGGCCTTCGGCTAGAGCCTTCCGCTGCGTGACTCTGATAATTCTGCACCCATTCGAATGGTAGGCATGTACACTGCCACTCCACTTGGATACCCTACTGGTTTTGGCTCTCCTGCACTCGCGACCCAGCATCCAGAACCTATTTGAGTGGACACATCAGTAATTCTACTAACACAATATTGATAAGAAAACAGCGATCTCCAACTTGCACAACCACAAATCATCTCGAATGGGAAAAGAAACGTGCATCCTAATCTCCTAGTATTTGTGTATACCACGACCTGTAGTCTAATGCCTAATACAGAGTACAGATACGGATGCACTTAATCTAATGTCAGCAAGACTCTGGATACACATGCATCCCATACTAAATATGCTCCAGATCAAGCTGTTCCCCTAGTTTCAGGGATTCGACCCTCACCATGCAATGCATTCTACTATTGTACTCTTCCTGTTCCTAATAGATACAATCGTGGCTGGTGAATCCTGCAATTACTACTGCTAAATACAGATACAGTGGTTTCTTGTTGCCACTAGTGCCCCAAATCAAATCATACCAAATGCCTGTGACGAACTTACAGATATACAACTGCATATCTATGGTACCGAAGATCCATGGACAGCACCCCCATGGTTCGTTCGTGTCCACACAACATAAGAACATGACGGTCTCGAAAGTCTAAAAAGCCCGTATCCGATAGGAAGCTCCCATTCTTACCACGACACTTCAGGAATCAACAGTGCGAGATATGCAAAGCAGCAAGTATCCCTTATGACAGGAAGAGACAACCCTGGCTCACCGCCTAGTGCTACCTTTAGAACGAGTCGGATTATTAGGAATCACCCATAACATAGATTCGGTCTTCAAGCGAATAGTAAAGGAAACTTAATAAAATACAGTTTACTGAAAATATGCTAACAACTCAAATCAGACACAGTGTCATAACGAACAATGTCGAGCCTGACTGGTCTATCAATCAAACAAATAATTACGGTGAATTAACATTCACTGATTTTCAATACCTTCACAGGTCTTCGACCATAACCCCGGCCCATGACTCTCAGCGAGTAGGCCATCAGCGCCCAAACGATGCACACAAATTGTAAATGAAGGGAATCATACGTAAACACCAAATATCTGACCATTGACAAACTCAAGCTTCAAGACACCAAATCACGAACCAATCACATAGCTATTCTCTCAATTCACATATGTGTCCACCATGAGTACAAGCACAAGAACCCTGTTTAAGTCCCAAATGAAGTGCTAAAATTATCTTTTGAACTCAATAGCTCATAATTACCACACTGCGGTATGCAGAGGATTCCTCATCAATCGTCCAATAAAGTAGTTCAAGAAATAGCAGTAGCTGCGAACTCAAGCTACACTCATTGAAATCCAACAAAATCATGCTTTCTAGAAGTGTAGGAGACTCTATTGCAATCCCCTAGTTGATACTACCTTCAAATTCCCCATGGAGCTCGAGTCCCCCGAGTTAACAATGCTTGAAGTCGATCAGGGCAACAGGTTGCCGAACTTGCAACATCCATATCTTCCAAGATATAATTCGGAATTGCTTGATATCACCCATTATGGAAAGCTAAGATCATATACTACCAATCTCTAGTTAACCATTTCCTCAAATTCAATCATCTTGATGCTATAAAAATCCCATATACTCTCAGCTGTACATCTTTCATGCACTTGCTGCACTTCCAATAGCATAAAAGTTTGCTCACTCATCGGAATCACTCGATTTCAGATTCTATGGAAAGGTGGGAGTGTTTACTACAACTTCCTAGTTGAACACATCCCCAGATTCCATCACTAAAGTCTTCAAAAATGCAAAATTCGATCAGGTGCACAAACAGGGAAGAATTGGCTCTTTTAGCAAACACTGTCTCCACTAAAACTAGGTCTGCCCCAGTCTTCGGAAAATCATAACTTTTAAACTAAAACTAGAATTACATAATTCTAGAAGTTTTGGGAAGCTATGACTCCCCACTACAAATCTCTAGTTGGACAATCTTCCAAATTCTTAACACATAATTCCATAATTACCCATCTTCACAGACTAGTCAATCTGAGTTAGGCTGAACCTGGTCTACTTTAAAATTTAATAACAAATCAACCCTAAGCACAAAGCTCATGAAATTTGAGATTCTTAAACCAAACATATACCATTCCATTGTGTCCAAAATTTACATCCATATTCATAATACAAATAGAGTTATGACTCCTCAAATATAGCATAAAATTTCAGCTACTCTTCAACAGGGTCTTTATCACTTCATACTATATATATTTTGAAACCACAACAAATGTCATCTAAAAATTCTAAAATTTTAGAATCATCAAATAGACTCATGCCACAAGCTACTGCAAAAGTTTAATATCAATATCATACACATACAAGTAGTTATGACTATTGGAACTTTAGTCTTCTAACACAGAATTCAGCTTCTGTCCTTAGACCAGTTGCAATCTACAAATTCTTTGAGGTATCAAGTGACCTCAGAAAATTATGAAATTTAATACTATGGTTTTAAACACATACAAGAGTATCCAAAAAAAATTCAGCTCAAAATACCGAACCAATATTGAGTTATGATTTCGGAAAATCATAACAAGTCTCACACAGTCAGCAGCTTTTTGACTGCTCTCTGTCCGAAATTGGACTAAGTGTTTGGGCTATCAAACGGCCTCCAAATATTATGAAAAAAATTATGGGTGCTCTAGACTCATATAACAACAAGCCCTACAAATTTGAGTCCAAAATTCCTAACCGTTTGAGAGCTAGAAATTCCCAAACTCACATACTTATACTTGTTTTTTAACGAAAGCATCATGAAAGAGTTGTTCCACCATACACTATATTTTTCTTAGCATGCCAATTCCTTCACACATGATAATCAAACTTTTATTAGCTACTACCACATTCTAAAAAAATCACATACACATCAAAAAAATAAACTAATCTTTAGAGTTAGAGAGAATATCCCACTTCTTTAAATTGCAAGAACACTCCTTGTAGCTTTGCTTGCTTCCCTTTCCTTGCTCCTTGCTCTTGAAGAACTTGGCTTCCTCAAATCTCCTACTACTCTTCTCTACTACAACTTCCTTCCAAAAGACTTCACCTTTCTTCTCCTTCTCTCTCTCTCTCTTTTTTTTTTTTTTGAAGCAAAATAAAACAAGAAGAAGAAGGATGAGAAGAGAATGGAGTGGGGGTGTTTTATAGGAGATGGAGAGTTAGGGTTTTTGGGGAATGGGCTGGCCAACTTGGATGGAGATGGAGGGTGGAGATTGGAGTGGAGTGGAGTGAGTGTGTATGGATGGAGGAGATGTTGCCAACACATACAATCTAGAAGATTCATGGAGCTTCTTGGAAACTTCATGAAGTCAAAACATGGTGAATTGTTTCCACCATTGGATCTTCATCAAGATTCAAGTCATGATTATCATGATGCTAGGGTTCCTAACCTTAGGCTAGGTCAAGGAACCCTTGGTCACCATACCCTAACCCTTGTGCAAAAATACAATTCATATTTAATTCAAGCACTAACTTAATTTATAACAATATATGTTTTATAGAAATTATTATTTTCTCCCGAAAATTGCATGGTCAAAACAATCGGGACAAATCTAAAGTTTAATCAAGAAGATATCCCGAGTCTATCTTATCGGGTTCAGAACATCTCGTATACCTAAAATTTCTCAATTAAAAACTGATGGTTATTAGAAAAATACATAATCGTGTGCAATACTCACCTGTGCACGGATTACTATGGAAAAATAGCTATATGCTATTTCTAGGGGTATTACAATTACGACACTAAGTAATAGCTTTCTTTGGTTTCTTCTTCCTCTCTCTCTCTCCAATCGAATCTCATCGAATTTCTTCTTCCTCTCTCATCGAACCTTGCAGACTAATAGTTAACGACTATTATGACAGCAAGTAATAGCTTTCTTTGGTTTCTTCTTCCTCCTTCTCTCTCTCCAATCGAATCTCATCGGGTTTCTTCTTCCTCTTTCATCGAATCTCGAAGACTCACAGTTAATAATGGAAGATGTAGGGATGTTACGTCGATACGACACAGGATGCTGTTCGGTTTCTTTGGTTGGAGAAGCAGGAGGAGGCAGGGAAGCAGCGATTCAAGAGTTATAGACCAAGTCGACCACCACCGGTGGCCAGACTGGCCTCCTCGGGTTCAACTCCGACAGCTTCAAGGTAGTATTCAAATGACTCTTGATTTTGGTTATTTTTGTTGATATTTGAATAATTTTTTGGGGGGTTTAGGATTGCATTTGGGTTAGGGTTAGGATTTTGGTGGGATGGAGAAGATGAGTTTCTGAGATGGAAACGGTCATAAAGTTAGGTATTTGAAGTTTAATTAGAATTTGAATGAGTACATCCTTTTAGTTATGGTTTACAAAATTTAGGGGTTTGGGTTAGTGTCAGGGTCTTCATGATTGGGTTTTTAGATGGAATTTGTGTAACGCCCCGAATCCCAAATACACTGAATTCGAGATGTTCTACATGATCTTTTCGCTTCCTTTAGTACAATTTTACAGGAAAATTTGAACTTTTCACTTTACATCAGAGTTTACATAAATATTACACTTTTCTTTTGCACAGCGGAAGTAAAATTTACAACAATTTAATAAATGTACAACAACATGGTATAATCTTTAAGCATCCATTCCTCTTTAATCTTTAACATGTCATTTACCTGCATATAAGACTGTGGGTACGTCAGTTTATTCAACCGACGAACATTATACACGGCCATCCTCTCTATGCCGGAAATAGTATAACTTAATTTTCCATATTTAGCAAACACAAACTTGTCACATTTCAACTAAAGGGACTACCCTATTGATGTCGTGTTGTGTTTGTGTACTTAGTCCTTAATGCAATTGTTTATATTAGATGACACTAATGCACACTTGTTCGGATTCTATGCATCCCATGCTACATAGGTCCGAGGGCAAGCCTCTTATTCGTTCTTCATCTTTGTAGGGTTCAATCCCTCGCCATGACTTAATCTACTACTGTAACTATGGTGAGTATCCTAGATGATCTATGAGTACAAGCTTGTGTACAGAAAATTCTGGAGGGGAATCCCATGCCATGTCTTAACTCATCAAGCATGCATTCTGTGGCAATTCAACCTCACTTCATGGTACACGATCCTCTTGCAGTCACCAAACATCCCACAAGCGTGGCTAGAGTCCGATCATTCTGAGTTGTGCCCACGCCATATCTTGACTCATCAAGCATGCATTCTGTGGCTCACACACCCGCACCGTAAACCCTAGTTCTCATACTCGTGTTTTTCTCCCACTTTCATCACATCTTCACTATGCACTAATCCTTAGTTTTTATTAGAATCATGAACAAAAATTAAAGCTCTAGAGTTAGCCTCTCCACTAAACCGGACTTATTCATTTATTCAAACATAACTAACCTTGGTCTTTCATTTCAATATTCATTTCCAAATGTCGGGGGAGACTTAGCTACTCTTTTTGTTTCAATTCACAATTCACAATTTCTAATTTGAGCAATTCCAACTCATAAATTCCCATGTTGAGTCATCATACTCACATAGCATTTCTCTTTTCCAATCATGATCTCTAAATTGTTCAAATAGTCCATGACTATACATGAATTCATATACTTTATCAATTATCACTCTCACTTTGAAATTCACATCACTAACGAATATTCACATTTCACATTTTTCGCACTATTTTCAAATGAGAACAATTCACATCCATCACATAATATCACTTCAATCTTTACTATATTAATCTTCTCATCCTTCATTTCAAGTTCTTTTTTGCAAGGTGTAATTTTCCCAAAAATACACTTATAAACCCATAGTTCTAATTACTCATTTTATTCTCAAATCACATTTTATTTCATGCAATAATTCCCAAATTATTTTTATAAAGTCCCATATAATTTTAGAAGAATAACCATATTTTTTTCATAATTTTTGGACAATTAAAACCCCCCAAAAAAATATTTTTTCAATCGTGCCGAGGGCAAGATTCGAACCCAGCACCCCAGAGAACCCAACCGAAAGCCACAACCACTAGGCCGGATGCTACTGGCGTCATAAAGAGGCGCTGAGAGCATAAGAGCTCTCGGCTGCTGCTCTTCTTTTATTTAAAAAAATCATGGAATAAAATGTGTTGGCCAGAGGATTCGAACAGATCACCATAGGGAACCCAACCGCACCCTATGACCACTTGAGCTACGTGCTCAGGTTGTCACTAATATAATTTCATATTCATTTAGCCCGTGCTCTCTGTTATTTAGAACATTTCGATGTTCAACTAGTCCCAATTTCATTTGATCTTCATAAAAATTACTGTACACCTCCAGATTAATACTACTTCACATAATTTACGTACCAGTATGAGCAAAATAATTTTTGTAATAATTAAAACGTATTTTCATACACTAATTCAAATTATACATTATTATACTACATTTCTTCTCCTTTCGACATTTCTTCGCATTGTAGCATTCCAATCTTTTTATCAATAAATTTTCACCTTAATTCTCCGACTTTAATCATTTTCCTAACATCAAACACATATTTTAATTTGCTCATGCCCATATCAACACAAAGGATCTATTTAACACATGAAATGGTATAATCAACCTACTAACTTTTGTGTGTAATTTTGATGGTAATAAATGTGTTTTCTATCAATCAATCCATGATTCTAATCAATTCACATACAACTCAAATAATAGAACCACATATCAATTTGTATGTCCACATTTCAATTATTCAAGAAGTCATTTTTCCCAATTCAAGTGTGCTCTTCTTAATCATTTTCATGCTTCAATCTTTCTAATTAAACTAGCATGCATTTCTAAGTTAGAAATATGGAGAATCTACCCACCTTGTTGAAGAAAGCATAACTAGTGGTCTCCTATATGAATGTACTTGCAACGAAATGCTTCTCCTCCTTGTACACGCGCGCACAAGCCTCAAAAGCACCAAACCCGAGCTCTCCTCCTTTGAATAGCCGGCCTCTCCTTCTTGATTGAAAGCAAGCACAATACCCACTCACAACTCAATCTTTTAACTCACAAAATACTACTAGATAATGCTATTAGATTATAGGTTTGAAAGAGAATATTAAGCACAAAATAACTAGCCATGGGAGGGGGTATTTATACTAAAAATCAAGGGAAATAGATGGCTAGGATTGAAGTAGGAGTTAGGAACAAATGGTGGAGATTTAATGAGGAGTTACAAAAACTACCCATGATCCAATAACCATCACTCCATGACTCCACTCAAAATTTGAGTTTCCCTCCAAAGAATGCAACCGGCCATGCTAGGAGAAAGTGCATATTGCACGTGTACGTGTAGTGCACGTGCATGCAACTAGGCCCAGAATTGTACATCTTATTTTATATAAAAATAAATTCTAGTTTGTATTCTACATTACAAGTTGTATATAAAAATAGATTAATCCATGGGCTTTAGTTTTGGGCCAAAAATAATTATTTTTAAAAATTGAATAGATTACACTTTGGGCTTTTTAAAAGAAAAGGCTTTTTGTCTATTTAAAAGAAGGCTTTTGTATAAAATAATTAAAAGCACAAATTAAAATATCTTTACTCATCTTGATGAAAATATTTACCAAAAATATTGCACGTGCACACTACGTGCAAAAATAAATAATTCTTCATTAATGAAAAATCAGGGCATTACAATTTGTGAGAGTTGGGATTTTCAAAGAATGTATTAACCGTCTCTTTTTGTTTCAAATAATTGGTTTATTCCAAAATGGAGACTTTATCATTTACTTGAGTTTATGTTTTAGGGATATTGTTGAATATAAAGCAGTGATTCAAGAGTACGACAAAGTTTGCCTGCATAATTTGACAATAAAGGTCTGATTGTGTTGAAGAAAATTCTATGTAATTATTTTTCAGTGTTATCACTTTGTTGTATCTTTCTAAGTCGCTATGTTTTTCTTCCTTTGCTTTCATTTTTACCGTAACATAAATGGAATTAAATGGTACAATATAACAATGCCTTAACTTCGAGCTTTGGTATACTTATCTACCTGAGATTCATTGTGTGCATCATTAATTATCTACCTGATTATCTATACTATTGTTGTACTATATTAAGAACATTATAATTCTCATTGAGTTGTTGGTCAAATTATCGTGCTTTGTTTTTGTAGTAATTGTGTTTTATACATATGTAGGAAGAGACAGAATCTGTTGTAAGTGTGTGCAGGAGAAACCTTATGTCTAAAGCAACTCACATGCCTTCTGGGAGCAGTTCCACGAGTCTTTGAAAGCTGTTGGCTTGCATAAATATGGTGTTGTAGATCTGTACACATTGTTTGGAGCTGAGGTCACCTCAACTTCTCTGATGGTATGGTGTTCTCCTTTTTGGTTGTTGTTCTTTATTTCATCATCGTGATGTTTGTTCTGTACCTATTTTGATTTATGTTATTAGATTATATTATCTTCTTTAACTTTTGTTCTAGAGTTTAATATCTTTGTTTTTTTTCTTTTGGTGTTAAGAAATATACTTTGTGGTTTGTGCTTGATTGTAAGTAGCTAAAATGTCTAGCATCTAATGCAGTAACAAGTCACTTTAGTTTGGATATTTGCTTATTGTCTTTAATAATGATGTAGAAGCACGTAACATGAATACTAATCTGGCAGTGATGTTATTGGATCATTGAGTACTTTCTTAGTTGTCTGTGTAATGTTAGATGGCTTATAACAAAAGTTTGATGGTTAATACTCTTTTTTTGTGTGGATGTTGTTAATTTATGATTGTTGTTGCATTTGTATACTGCATTTCAACCTGCATGATATGCATAGACCTCATGACTGTACTATTTATGTTAAGATTATTTGATATGGAGGAGGTTATGTTGGAAGAAGCGAAGAGGAAAAGGAGCAATGATGACAATGGAAAAAGACGTGGAAAGATAGCTCCCACTAAGCTTACTTTGCCATATGAAGATAGGAGTAGGCTCTACAGATATCTTAAATTGACTTTAAGATTGTATGAGGTGATCTACTACTCGAACCAGATCTTGATGTATATGGATCCCTTCAAGGGCACTATTGTATCCCACTCAAGTTATGAAAGAATTGAAACAAGCTCAATCCTGCCAACAGGTAATTTGATAACATAGAGAGCTCATTGTATTTTAACTACATGCAATAATCTGAAGTGTTTCTATTTTTTCATCATTCTCCTAAAAATTTAGACGTGTCATAGGCACGTGTCCTATGGGTAAACCTAGTAGTATTATAGTTTATATATAGAAAATTGATGCCTTATAAATATAGTACTAGATTATAAATAAACCAAATTAGATAATTTTACAAAAATTAATCAAAATGGTTTTTTAATCATGCAGTACTCAAGATGTTTTTATTTTTGAAGAAATATTATGTATGATGTTATGTTAATATTAGAAATTATATATTGAAAGTGCATAATTAATTCTGGCTTATGTCTAACCCTTTTTTTTGGGTCTAATCAGGCCCAGGCTCGGGCCCAAGATTTTAAGCCCAAAGATAAATCGGGCTAGGCTTGGGCACAATTTTAGAACTTGGGCTCGAGCTAGGACTTGGGCTTATATGAGTCCAACCTAAACCCAGTCCGGTGCCAGCCTTAATCTAATCCGGTAGTTCTCTCAATTTTCTTTTTTATATCTTGACAATTTCTTATTAATTAGAGATTGATCCACATTGTTGATATGTGTATTATTGGTATTGTCTTGTTGCTTTCTCTTTGGATGACCTCTTCAAAGTCAGAGGAACTAGTATGTGTCATCACAATGATTAAAAATTGAGTTCATCTTAACAAGTAATGAAATATGTCCACAATTAATATTTACATATATTATAAATATTAACATGTGCATGTTTAATGACTTTCATTTTATAATTTGTAGAAATACCATAGCATATAATTTGGGAGTTCATCAATTTGTGGAATTGCAAAGTCAACTATGGAGGACCCAAACTGGATTAGATGTCCATTCAGAGATTGCCAAAATTTTTGTCAAGGAGATGATGTAACACCCCGCAAAATTGAGTTATGGCAATTTTGCTCCACGTGTGTTATGCACATGTATTTTGTACTGTTACGAGTAATATTCGTAACTTACTTTCCTACGTATTTCTGTATTTCAACTATCCTCAAAACTCATTTTATACCTTATTTTTAGCCAACTTAAACATTTATTTTAATCTTTATGTTTTTACGTATATTGCATGTGCCTTCAATACATGTGTCAATTACGTAAATTTCACCGTTACGCGAAATATCAGTAACATTATCAATATAAATATATTTCGTATGTTATATTTCGATTATTTATAAACGTTTCCTCGTTAATCAAATCTATTCCGTATTTGAATATTTGTTTTTATGTGCATCACGCGTAAAATTTTTATATGCATGTTTCTAAAAAATTTTAAGAAGTAATGCACGTTTTTCTTCTCACTTTATTTATTACACTTTGTATAATTTATTTTATAAAAAAACCCCCATGGTCCCAAAATTGTTTTTAAAGCCCAAAAAAGAAATTCTTTTAAAAATGAGCTCATTTGCATTTTCAAAAAATAAAAAATAAATAAATGATAAAAGTGTGGTGTACACAAGCATGTGCATGTGCACCCGTGCACCAATATTGGCTAGCTGTGAATGTGGGTTGCTGACTTGGGTGAGTGGGGTGTGGTGTAGTAGGGTAGTGGGAATTGGTTATAATAACCACCCTATAATTAACCCTATAACTATCCCTAATCTAAGCTTAACTACACTTAATCTTAATCAAAATCAAATATAAAAAAAGGAGCAGAGAGGACTAAAGCTTCAGTGGGGACTTTTGAGTTGCTTTTGGGATAATTTTTTGGAGTTTTGTGAGGAAATTGCTACTAGTACTCTTCTATTTAGGTGGGTGTTTCTACTTACTTTCTGAATTGAATTTTAAATGCATGTTGAGGAGATTTGTGTTAAAATTGTAGATGTAATTGCATAGTTTATTCTCTAATCTTAATGTGATGCATGTTGTAGGAAAAATCTAAAACTTGAGTGATTTATGAATGAATTGCATGATTAATGTAAAATTTATGATGTAGATTTCATGTGAAATTAAAATTTAAGTTGCGCAAATTATTATATGTGATGCCATGCAAATTTTAATTTAGTGTGAATAGATGTTATAGACAAATTGTGAAGGAAATTGGATTGTGCATGAATTGAAGTGATTATAAAATTATGGAGGAAAAATTCCCATCATGTTAATTGGCATTGGAAAAAAATAAAAAAAAAAGGAGAAAATGTATAATTGTGTTGAAGAGTAATCTATATAATTTAGTTAAGGCATGTGGTGTTTGGAATGTTCCAAAATTGCTATCTACCCTTAAATTGTGTAGAATCACTTTCTTACATAAAAACTCAGTATGATTTTCGTTACTAGACATTTTAAATTGTGTAGTAAAGGCAAATAAAATTGATATGATGAATCGAAGTTTGTTTGAATGTTTATGTTTTAAACGGTGGATTAAACCGAGAGTTGATAGTTAAACATTTTAACCCCTATAAGGTCAGTTGAGTCATTGGGCTTTGTGGCTAGCACACGCGCCTGTGCACTAGGTGCTGCCACGTGGGGGTCTGTGGTCTCAGTGGTCGTGGGTTCTAGCGGTTATGGGCTCTGTTATTTCCAAAAAAAAATTAGTGCGGGAATGTGAGAAGTTGGGTATTTAATAAACCGCAGCCATATACAGTCGAGATCTGAGCTTGGCTCAGTGGGTTGGCACTTGTTTCCCTTGCTGTTGGCGCTAGTTCGAGCCGGGGGGATGCTGTTTGTGGTAAAAAAATATTTTTTTGGGATTTTGAGTTTTTAAAAGGGTGGAAACTTCATAAAATTCATAAAATAACACTAGCACAATTTTGGAGTTATTTTACACTATTCTAAAGATTTTTGGATGATTTAAAAGTCATATTAAGTTCATTGTAAGTTGGAGTTCTAATTTAAACATGGTTGAAAATATAAAAATTTGTTTTTTACGAAATTAAAGTAAAATTTTGAATTGGGAAATCGAAAACTTTATGTGTTGATCTTAAAGGAATTTTGATGCTAAAAATAAACAGTGTTAATTAAAGTGTTGGTTTGAGATATAGACTATTCGTTTGAAAATGGTTAATTTTGAAGAAAAGAGTTTCGAGATATTTTTGGAAGTGACTAGTTTGTTTTGTGAATTAAAAAAATGGTTTATGCGGAATTTGATTGGAAAATATTGAATGAGTGAATTATACAAAGTTGAACACTTCATGGATGAAGAAAAGTGTGGATTAAAAGTTGAAATATTATTGTTGAGGTTGGACATAACCTATTGTGATCTCTAGAATGAGATAGTTGTTGGAATCTAGAGGCTAGGCGAGACCCTAGTGATCGGCAGTTGTTATTAATGAAATTTTGAGGAGTAACCAGTGTGGGCTGACTTTCTCTTTGAGAAGTAGCCAATGTGGGCTGACTTTCTCTTGTGTTGGTTTAAGTCAGGTTGGTTAAGCTAACACTAGGTTGTGATTTTTTTTAAACTAAACTTAAGGACAGACACTAGTTCGAGACATGATGAAACAAGTGCAAACGTGAGTATGAGGGCCTCAGAATGATCTGCGGTGTGAGATAATCCCCGAAATTATCGAGGTGTGAGTGAAATAGTCTCCAGAATTACCTGTGGTGTGGGATTGATCTACAGAATTATCGGGATAAGGGCGATGCTCATGGGACGTCTGCATGTAGTGAGGTGTCATTGCTTGCGGTGTGGCATATTCTTGAAGATTCCCAGGTTTGAGTGAAATAGTCTCCAGAATTATCTATGGATAGAGATTGACCTCCGGAATAATCGGGGCTTGGGCTAGGTATGCGCAGAATGTCTAAATCTTGTAGTAGTCATAGTAGTAGTTCGCATGGCAAGAGATTTAAACCCTATAATGTGGAGTACGTAGGTGCTTGCCCTCGGACCTATGTAGAATGGGATGCATAGAATCCGAACATGTATGCATTAGTGTCATCATAGCAGTAATGCCTACATTAGGCATTAATGTATTGCATACACCGACATGTTTAGGATAGTCACTTTTCACACTTTGTTTTACATTCAACTTTTTGTTTGCTAAAGTAAGGAAATCGTTATATTTTGGCATAGTGAGGATCACTATTTTATAATATTGCGTCGGTTGTAAGCAACTGATGTGCCCACAGTTTTCAGTGCAGGGCTTGGATTGACAAAAAAGACACAAAGATGAATTGATGCCAAAGATTTTTTTCAGATCTAAGTTGCTGATATTAAAGTTGTAATTATCATGCTGTATATATTTATTTCCGCTGCGTTAATGTAAAAGAATAGTGTTGTATGAAAAAGTTTTAATTTCATTGTAAAATTGTACGAATTTGAAGTAAAAGATCTTGTTGTGCTACGAATTACTGTGTTTTGGAATTCGGGGCGTTACAGATGAGGATATGTTTTTACTTCAATTTCTCAAGCGCAAAATGGATATGACCTACACAACCTTGATTTGGCATGGAGAAGGATTGAATGCGAAGATTCTGATAAGGAAACTATAGTGCCAGATAGGATAACAGAAGATTCATATGTTGAAAATGAAGGTATTCCTGAACCTATTGGTGAAGAAAAAGAGGATGACTTAACAACAATGTTGAAGGATGCCCATACTCCTTTATACCCTGGTTGCACAAAATACAATAGGTTATCAGCAACAGTTATTCTATATAAGCATAAATCCATGTATGGTGTTTCTAACAAATGCTTTAATCATCTTTTACAGATATTGCATGACATGTTACCAGATGAAAATACGATTTCAGAATCTGCATGAGCTGCGCATGGATTAATTAAGTCATTTGAACTTCGATTGTGAGATCATACATGCATGCGTCAATGACTGTTTCATATTTAGAGGGGAGTTCAAAGATGATGATGAATGTAGCAAGTGCCATCAGTCACGATGGAAGAAAGATCCTCGGACTAAGGAGATTCTAGAGGGAGGTCGGGTAAAGATTTTGAGATATTTTATAATAATTCCAAGATTTAGAAGAATGTTTCAAACTTAGGAAGTTGCTGAGAATTTACAGTGTCACAATCATAAAAGTGAATATGATAAAATAAGGCACCATATGGATTATTTGGCTTGAAAAGTAATTGATAATAAATTGTCATCTTTCGCTGCCGAGCGGCGCATCCTTAGACTAGGTCTGACTGCATATGGGTTTAATCCCTTCCGTAGTCTTAGCTCCAAATATAGTTGTTGGCCTGTGATGCTCGTAATATATGAACTTCCACTAAGGTTATGCATGAAAAATGAACATATTATTTTGTCATTGCTGATTTTAGGACCAAAACAACCAAAAAATGACATAGATATTTATTTACAACCCTGAATAGATGATTTACAGGTATTATTTAAAGTGGGTTTACAGGCATACTATGCTTTCACCAAATCATTTTTCCACTTTGAAAGCAATTTTGATGTGGACAATAAATGATTTTCTAGCTTATCGTAACCTAGAAGGATGTACTACGAAGGGAAAACTAGCATGTTTCATATGTGGTACTAATACACATGTTAAAAATGGTTGAAATGTAGTAGAAAAACTATTTAACCGAACTATAGGCAGTTTCTTTGACCAAAACATACAATTAGGTTTAAGAAAAGCTAGTTTGATGGGAAACAAGAGCTTGAGGAGCCACCAAGATATGGTCAGGTCAAGAACTTTGAATGAGATAAAATATGCTTAAAATGATTTTGCAAAGGGATCAAAGAGAAATAAGAGAAAGTTGCAACCTGTACAGATGTGAAGAAGATGTATATATTTTTTGACTTGCCTTACTAGGAGATAATATATATAACCCATTTTATTTATCTTAATAACTAGTTTCATGGGGGTTTTGCAAACGACCAGTATTACATTTCTTATATTTCTCAATAGTTTTCTTTTGTGTTCAATTTCAGCATTTAGTGTTTCGCCATAATTTGGATGTAATGCACGTTGAAAGAATGTGTGTGATTGCATCATTAGCTCTTTGCTAAATGTGAAGGGAAAGTAAAAGGATGAAATTAATCCGTGTATGGATTTATGAAGACATGAGAATTAGACAGAGAATTAGACATGACTTGCATCCGAAATGGGAAAAATGGAAGGGAACTTATCTTCCACCTGGGATACAAACTCTTTCAAAAATGGAACAACAACTGTTTTGCAAAAGGTTATTTAACCTGATTATAATTCAAATATTGAAAACTGCATGTCAATGGATGAGCATAAAATGGTAGGCATCTAATCTCGTAGGCATCAAATCTCATGATCATCATGTGTTCATGCAACAATTGTTGCCTATTGCATTGAGAGGTCTTCTTCCGAAAGGGCCGAGAAATGTAATATTTCGATTATGTGCGCTTTTCAGTGCATTATGTCAAAAAGTCATTGACCTGGAGGAAATGTTAAAATTGGAGGCAGATGTTGTTGAGACTTTGTGCATGTTTGAAAGGTTTTTCATTCCTGCATTTTTTTGATATTATGGTTCATTTGATGATTCATTTGGTTTGAGAAGCACGATTATGTGGCTAGTTCAACAACAATAGATGTATCCCTTTGAAAGGTGACCAATTGATAATTTTTTAATTCTATTTATACTTATGTATTTTTACCCTTAAATATTAATTGTATTTCCTGTAAAGAAATGAAGACATTCAAAGGATACGTTAGGAATCTAGCACGACGTGAAGGTTGTATAGAAATATGCTGTTTATTAGATAAGTGCGTGCATATTTTCAATAGATGCATGAGTCAAGTGGCTGATATGGGTAATCATCCAAACAGAAATCAAGAATTTAAGATTAATGATGCGTTACTTGAAGGTTGGCCAATTTCCATAGGAACACTGATCACTTTGGATTATCAAAGGCTACAAAGTGCTCATCGATGTGTATTATGAAATTTTATTTTCAATGATAATTGTTTTACATAAGGTCATGTAACCATTATTAATTATTTTAGGATGCAACTGAAGGAGTTGAAGCGTTTGGATAAATGCCACGTCAAAAATGAAATTTTACTTCAAGATAGACATTCCAAGGAATTCTCATATTGGTTAAATGTCATGCCCCGCTTCCCAAAATATGGGAATACAACCATGTGACATGGCACAGCGAATGATTTTAACATCATCCATAAGCTGTACCAGTCTTAACTCAACAACATGAAAAGAAATAATCATAACCACGTAGAAAAAATAATCACACAAACGAGAATAAAATCCAATAACCAAATCTGGGATACAAGAACTTACCAAATAGTTCGAGAATATGCAATGCAGTAACAGTTCGACGAGTTCCTTTCAGTTACCCATCACTGTACCTGTATAACATAACTCAAAAGAAAGAGGAAGATAACCCGTTAGAGCAAGCTATAGGTGACAAGTAGTAGAAAGCAGTAAAATAGGAAATAAGAGACTATATAACAAGAACAGAAATTGGAACGATATCGGAGTCAATAAATGGTAAACGATAACAAACTCAAAAGTTGATAATCAATAATTCAAAAATCAGGAATCAATGTTTAATAACCAGTATTCAGTATTAGTATCAATGTTCAGTGTTCATTTATGTCTATAAGTCTTTTATCCATCCTAACTAATGCACATACTACTGCGTCCCATACCACAGGTCCGGTGCATACAAAACAATGTTCATTTTAGACTTCGTGGTGGGATCTATAGAGCGTGTACTCGACATCAATAACGATAATTTATAATCAATAATTGACAATCAATAATTCACAATCGGTACTCCTCCTTCCATGACGATACAATATAACGATAACGTATTACCGAGTATATTTTCTGAGATTATCCACTACTAGGTCAACCCTTATTACCCCGGCTTGTTATTATTTTACTAACATTTAGTTATGAACATGCATGTGATCATTGTGGATGATGGTATCAATACTCATGCAACAGGTACAATCGATGAGATCGGTAGCACTAGTACAATTTCAAAATGATTTCAAGACTATACAATACATGAAATATACATGGTCCAATTTATTAAATATGGAAAATACGAGTTTATATACAAAACATAACAATATATGGACTAAGTGTACTACAATTTCTATGTGCAAGATTTTAAGTTTCTGTGTCAGGAATCGGGTTGAAACCTCAGTACAAAGTGAAGCAAATGACAAGACAGTATATGTGAATGTTCAATAATAGTACAATAAATTTACAGTTTGGGATTGAAGTCAACAATAATAGCACGATAAGAAGACTATGAATCAATAACATGGTACAATAAATAAATAATGGAGTTCAATTAAATATGATATTCAATTTGATTACTACTTGCCAGATTTCAAAGAGTGTTTTCTTGAACTAGAAACATTAAAAATGAGTTCAAGAGACGCTTTCCTATTAGAAGATGATTCTAAATATTAAAAGAATAATGGGATCAGAATCTCGGACGATGTTCCAAGACATGGACGAGCTACGTGCAAACAGCGAACGGCAACCAAGACCAAACAGCAAACAGCAACACAACCCCACACCAGATCTATCACACAAACACAAAACACCACACAGCGGATCCACTTCACACTCACAGAACAGCACACACTTCAGATCCCCACCAAACAAACAGCAAACACCAACCCTAGATCCCCTATGCCAAAACAGCATACACCAAAATCCACCACTGGCCACTCTTCTTCCCCACTTCAATAGATAGAGAACGAGAGAGAGAGCGGGAGAGGGAACGGCGACGTCTGGCGGCTGGCGATGGCAGTGGCGACCACGGCAAGGGCGGCGAGTAGGGGTAGGCTCGATACGGTACCGGGCTTTTTGACATTGTACCATTACCATACCAAGCTAGTTTGCTTTGAAAATATGCAAACCGTTACCAACCAAAATGTTCGGTATACCGAAACTTCGGTATATCGACTACTTCGGTTGGTATGGTTCGGTATTGGTGTTATACCAAATATGACCCAACAAATACCTTGTTAATATAACTCATACTTAAAAATGAATAGTTGATTGTCTACAAATGATAACCCTAACTCTCTCATTATAGTATTAGATAAATAGATAGATATTAGAGATTTGATGCCCACCTTATAGTAGTCCTTCAAACAAATTGGATAGACAATGATAAACTATGGTGAACACTTTTTTTTTCTCCTTTTAACTTTACTGCCATAAACTGATCACTTATTTGTCTCAATAAACTTTCTTGTCTTTTACTTTAACTTGTTTTGCTTTTTAACCATATTTCCCTGATTCATGATATTAAATTAAAGTTAAAAAAAAAGGTAACAGAAGTCCATGGCAGTGAACAAACATGCAGTAAAAGCAAGTTTGTGGAACAATTTTCACGAACAAAGGAAATAGCTAGAATAGAATTTGCAGCTGCGAACTGTAGTTTCTATCATACTCTGTTTGATTTAAATTAGCGCAACAGTTTGCAATTGAGCTTACTAAATTTTTTTTTGCTTCTCCTCTATGAAGCCCAGTAGTAAAGGAGTGAAGCTACCTAAAACATTAGTCAGTTACTACCAAACAAAAAAAATGCAGTTTGAAACAACTTCTTTTAATAAAACTATGTAGAATATTAGTACCATATATTCTTGGAGATTTGTATCGGGGAGAGTAAGTGAGACAGAGAGATACAGGTTTCATTTATTACTTTATTCTCTATATAGATATATGTTATATATATATATATATATATATATATATATATATATATAATATTTAATTATTCGGTACGGTACGGTAAACTACCGACTGAACCATATTCATACCGAAATCGAACCGAATTTTAGAACTCGGTACGGTTGTACCGTACCATACTTTTGGTAACCGAGTTTTTCAGTACCGAATCGATTAATTCGGTTGGAAAACCGGTCGATTGGCTCATTTCGGTATGATCGGCCACCCCTAGCAGCGACGGCAGCATTGCGGTCGAGGAGCGACGGCAATGACCAAGGGCGACACGACGGGCGAGCTCTGTTTCGCTCAAAAATAGGGGAGACGAGACAAGGGGGGGTGCTCAGCTTGGATGATGACGACGACGCGATGAGGGACCTTCGGTGGTTACGGGGGTGAGCAGAGAGACAGAGACGAGGGATCGACGGCGCGGAGGGAGGTGCAGGTGATGGTTAATGGTGAGCGGCGGTTGGAGACGCAAGGCAGCGATGGGGATGGAGAACTCGATAGGGATGAAGATGGGTTCAGTGACTCAACGACGGAGCTCTGAGTTCGTCAATGCCATTGATGAGGAGGAAGGTTGCAGGCGCCGAGGTTGGAGCGAGGCTCGAGCGGAATGACGAGGAGGGCGACAATGGAGTAATGGCAGAGCGGCACTGGGGGAGACGACAGGTGGCTGTGGGAGATGTGCGGAGGAAGACGAAGGGGCTCTCTGTTGGGTTCAGACGATGGGTCGACGGAGGCATGGGCGTCGAGGAGGTTCAACGGAGGGGACGATGAGGAGGGTAGACGAGGGCGGTGCTCTATTTCGGAGAACACAGAGGAGAGGGAGGAGTGGATGGAGGTTATCGGTGGCCTCAGGCGGGGAAGGCGAGTGGGGTGCTCGAGGCAATGGGCGATGGAGGCTCGGAGGAGATGACGGCTGAAATGGTGCTGCGAGAGGTGGTCGCAACGGTTGAGACGGCTCGACGACGAGGTGGAGCCAAGTTGGAATGGTGGAGGAAGGAGGAAGACGGGGGGTTGTTCATGGGTTCGGGGGTTCCTCTGTTTACGAAACAGAGGGGAGAGAGAGGAAGGCGGGGAGAGAGAAGAGAGACAGATGGATTTAATAGAATAAAATTAATAAATATAATATAATATAATTAATGTAATGGGTGGTTATGAGATAATGGGGGTGTAGTTATAGGAGTGTGAAAAGTGGGGGGAACATGAAGAGATTTTAGGGATACGGGAAGATGTGGGGTTGGTCTGGTCAAAACGGATAGGGGGAGATTTGGGTTTATGGGTATTGGGTATTAAAAGGAAATCCAATAAGATGCGGGTTTGGGTTTAGGGTAGGCTAGGTGTAACCCATGTTTTCCCAAAAATGTATTTTTGTGTATTTCTTGTATTTTAAAAATTTTTGCAAAGTATTTTTCCGGTTTTCAAATTCTTTTGTCAAAATATATTTTTGAATCTTCTATTAAAAATCTATTTTCGATAAATAATCTTATTTGTAACTATTTTGTATGATTTTTATACAAATCTTATTATTGATATTATTACTATTAATTTTGGCCGGTTATTGAAAATCCATTTGTATGTGCCAATTGTATTTGTATCTATTTTAAATAAATTCTATGTTTTAATGCAAACTACATTTTGTTATAAATATTATTTTATGTTATTGATTAGTTATTTTCCCATTGGATTTTAAAACTCCATTTTTTGTTTAAATTCTAATACCCATTAACTTTTAACCATCAGTAACTATCCATTTAAAAACCCTACACTACAACACCAAACCAACCCATCACCTATTACCTTATATCCTAATCTAATGCACCGAACCTATATTCCTACCCGAATCCACTCAAGGCATGAAGGCCCGGTTGCACCAAGGCACACCCGACCCATTCTTCTTCTTTTCTATTACCTATAGCCGCCACCTGGGTGCACCCTCCCATCCTTCTTCAACCATAATATATATACATATCTATATGTAACAACCGTGCAGCACGCTTCATCTTTCCCGTCTTCTCTCCATCCGCCGTCTCGCGCTCTCTTGTTCTTGGGATTTTCTTGCGCGTGTTCGAGTGCGCGTGTAGATCGTTCATGAGTTCGTGGATTTTCATTCGTGGGTTTTGCTCCTACTTCTGAGTTCATCGTTCATCGTTCTTTATCCCGATTTAAGGCAAGTAACTTGTACTCCAATTCATTTGTTTGATATAAGTCAAAAAGTTCACCTATAGTGTAGTTGGGTCTAGAGACGACTCGTGTTTGTGTTTTCCTTGATGGGTTTTGTCTCTATTGTGATATTTTGGTCATAGAAGACTCACGACACAATCTTGACATGATTTAACCTAGGATTCGCCCGATTCTTGATTTTGAACATGTATGTGAGACTTGTGTGTAAACTTGTGTTTTGGTTAAGACCGATGAGATATATTTGGTGTGGATATGTTAATAACCCTAATTCATGATGTTTAGACACTTGGTAGACTTTATTTCAAGTTTGGATGTGTTCGGATCAATTTTCTTGAATCTATGTTGATTTTCTTTTAAGGGGAAAATCTGTATTTTTGGCACTGTCCTGTTTCATTTGCTGTTTTCGACTGTGCTACAGTCAGTATCTGATTTCGGTATAAAATGTGAGTTTTAGATAATTTCTTCTATTTTCAAACCCCTCTGACCTTGCTTGATTTTGATTTCGTATGACTGAGTTATGACTATTTTAGTACAGAGATGTCGATCTTTTTCAGATTCTGTTTTTCAGTAATTTTGATAACAAACTATTTTCAAGAACCATGCTATACATATTATTTTGATTTGGAACTTTGGTCAGTGTTTCTTTGCCTAGTTAGGGATTACCCAGAATTTCGGTGAATTTTATTGATGAGTTTTATGTGTTGTTTCATGCTCGTTTATGAAAACTATACTTGCTGTGTTTTGCTCGCTGCGTTGTAAAGAACCTTATTTTCACTATGATTCCTTTTACTGTATGAAAACTATTTGTGAAATATGAAATTTTATTTTATCTATTTTCATCTCCCCTTGGTGGATTTGGATTTCGTTTCACGGCTTGCGAGATATTTCAGTGTTTGTACAGCAGTGTTGGGAATTCCAGATTTTCCAACGTATCGTTTCTTGATGTTTTCTTATTTTTGATGACTAAACTAATTTTACTGAAATATTATGAAACTCTATATTTTGATTCTAGACATATATGGGAACACCCCAGATTTTTCCTGAATTTATTTGAGAGGTTTTGATGCAGTTTTCCTGACTGAGAATTCGTTTTTCTGATTTCTGACTAAACATGTTTTCTGTTTTCAAATCTGTTTTGAGTTATGATGTTATGAATTACTATATGACTTATTTATACTCGCTGGATTCGTGTGGAAGTCTATTTTCGAGATCCTTTGATGGATCCTAATTTGGATGTTTTTAGTAGCGGGAATCACTGTTTTAGTACAACCTTGTCTTGCTGTCCTGAATTAGAAAACTAGTTGTTTTACCCTGTTATGTGCTATCCTGTACCTGTACTTGTTTATCTTGCACCCTGAACCTGATACATGTTTATGCCCTGATATTCTTGCTTTGTTTTGCGACACATACATGCAAGCCTGATTCTAATAATAAATGACCAAGCCGGCGTTTTAAGGGAAAGATCTAATAGTGGATAATTCAGAAACGTATACTCGGAAGGGGGCCTGTGTTTCCCATTTTGATTCATGTTGATACATGAATCTGTTGATGCATGGACCTGTTGGTCATGTACCTGTTACCTGTTGATGCATGGACCTGCTGGTTTATGTACATGTTACTTATTGATGCATGGACCTGTTGGACATGTACCTGTTACCTGTTGATGCATGGACCTGTTGGTTCATGTACCTATTACCTGTTGATGCATGGACCTGTTGGTTCATGTACCTGTTACTGTTAATGCATGAATCGGATGATTCGTATACCTGTTTTGATTCATGCTGCCCTCTATGGTCCACTATGAAATCTAAAACAAAATTGCTTTGACTGTAGCGACCATGTACTAAAAGCTGGGATGCATGAAGTGCTACCTAGATAGTAAAATAACAAGACTTGACATGACATAATCTGATTTCCTGTATACCTGATTATCCTGTATATGATTACCTGTTTACCTGTATACCTGTTACCTGATATATGTTACATGTTTACCTGTTTACCTGTTACCTGTATACATGATACATGCTTGCTGGACACTTGAATACATGATACATGAGACTTGTTACATGATACTTGATTACTTGACACTTGATTCATGCCATTTACACTTGTTCACTTTTACCATGCTAGTTGTTTATTTTGGACATCATGATTATACCATGCTAGGTTTGTTACTTAGTTTCACCTATTCCATGTACTTGTATCCTACACTATTTGTGACACGTAACTTGCAATTGACGGATACTTGTGTTTTTTCTTTTCCTCTTTCCTGCATTCGTTGAATTGCAGATTTTGGAGACGGTATTGGTGACATGATGTACTAGATGCTGGAATTTTGCTATTATTATTCTTGTTGCTTATTTGAACAATAATGTATCTTGTACTTGGATTTATTCTTGTATTTGTGCAATGTGACCCAGGATATTTGTTTTTTTCAGATCATAACTATTTGAGATTAATATATTGTATTTCAAGTATTCTTGTTGGTATTTGGTTCGTATGTGCATGTGGTTGACTTTTCTGACTTCCGACTCTGATTATATTGTGATATGTTGTAAAGATTCCTGAACAGCTTATGGATGATGAAAATCATTCCCTGGGCTTTTGTTACGTGCTCGTATTCCGTATTTTTGGAAAGCGAGGCGTGACACTAGGATCCAATAAGAGGTGGATACGGGTTTGGGTTAGAATCCGATAGGAGATGGGCTTGGATCAGGCTTCAAATCAAATAATTAAATAATATAATATAGATCAAAACTGGCTTTAACAAAAAAAAAATACTAATAATAACACATCGCAATAATAAAATAATAATAACAATAATAATAAAATAATAGTAACAATAATAATAATAACAGTAATAATAATAATGCCAATAATAATAATAGTAATAACAATAATAATGATAACATGTATCAAAGTAGGATTTGAGATGAACAAATTAATTAAAATCCAAACAGTAATAATATAGCATATAAATAGTCAATCAATTATTTATAGAAAATACATCGTTATTCAAAATAAATGTAATCGTCGATTATAAAACACTTAGTAAATGATCCGAAACCAATTTAGCACAAAATTTATAAATAATCAAAATATCAGAAAAATTTAGGAAATACGTATTTACGGGAACGGGGGCTACATTAAATGGTATATTTTTCCTAATCTTCATCAGGTTACCATTCTAACAAATGTAAATTGAAGGATTTTAATTGTAGGAATTTGGGGGTTACACTTAAATATTGATAATGATTTATTTCTATACGGTTTACTGCAACAAAAGTTCCCATTCAATGGACATGATAGAGAAGCAAAAAACTTACAAGGATGGGAAGATCTTCTAGGTCATGCAAAGCAAAATTGGGAGCAAATTTAAACATGAAACAAAACTAAAAAATGTTAGGGGAAAAGAAGATCTTGTGAGTCTTCGACACTGTTGTGTGTAGCAACCATGTAGTATGGGCTGCATGAAGTGTTACCTAGATAGTAATTCACTACAAGACTTGATACATGCTCTTTGAACATGATACTTGAACATGATACGTGAACATGACACATGCTTGCTTGATACTTGACTACATGATACACGAGACTTGTTTACATGACACTTGATACTTGATACATGATTACATGATTACATGACACTTGACATTTGACACATGTTTACTGGATACTTGCTTACTTGAACCTTGATTTATGCCATGTACACTTGATCACTTTTACCATGCTAGTTGTTATGTTGATATCACACTTATACCATGTGCTAGTTAGTTTTCCCATGTACTTGTATCCTACATTATAAGTGACCCGTGACTTGCAATTGACGGGTACTTGTGTTTTCTCTTTTTCTCTTTCCTGCATTCGTTGAATTGCATATTTTGGAGAACAAGTTCTAGATGGTATCGGAGACTTGAAGTATTAGTGCTGCATTTATTATTATTTCTTGTATCGTGCTTGAACAATAATTGTATTTGAGACTTGGAATTATTCTTGTATTTGGGCAATGTGACCCAAGACTTGTGTTTTATTCAGATCATGACTATTTGAGATTTATGTATTTGGTTTCAAGTATTCTTGATGGTATTTGACTCGTTATGTGCATGTGGTTGATTAATTCGCTTCCGACTCTGAATATTTCTTGTGCATGTTGTTAAGATTTCTTGAACAGCTTATGGATGATGAAAATCATTCGCTGGGCTTATGTTACGTATCCGTATTCCGTATTCTTTTGGGAAGCGGGGCGTGACAATAGAGGAAGTGCTAACTCTACGGGATTGATTTTATTCATGATTCAAATAAAATAAGGACTGGATACATAGTGGAGATGTGACGAATGTAAGAGAAAAACACGGGTATGAGGACCATCGGATTGGCGGTGTGAGAGGGATTCACAGACTGCCTGCTTGATGCGTCATGCCATGGCGTGAGCACTACTCCAAAATTATCGTCCCGGTGGTGATGCTTGTGGGGTGTTTGGTGACTACGGGTGATGCCATCATTCCATGATGGAGATTGAATTGTCCATAGTCTACCTACATGACGCATCATGTCAGTGCGTGGGATTCTCCTCCAGGCTGTCTGGACATGGGCTCGTAACTCATAGAACATCTAGGATACTTACCGTAGTTACCGTAGTAGTTTAAGTCATGGCAAGGGATTGAACCCTACAACATGGAGAACGATTAAGGGCTTGCCCTCGGACCTATGTAGTATGGAATGCATAGAATCCGAACAAGTGCGCATTAGTATCATATAATATAAATAACTGCATTAAGGACTAAGTGCATCGCACAACACGACATCAATAGGATAGTCCCCTTAGTTTTGTTTTGTGACAAGTGTGTGCTTTCTAAGTAAGAGAAAATTGATGTATTGTATCATTGAGTCAGTTGAATGAACTGACGAGCCCACAGTTTCCATACAGGACAAAGTGAATGAAAAAGATTAAGGAGGAATTGATGCTTAAAGAATTGTTCAAGTGTTGTTTCATTTCATTAATGTAATTGATGTAAATTTGCTTTTGCTGTTTAAATGTAACTTGATGTAATAAAGTTTTAATTTCCTTGTAAATTTGTACGAAGAGAAGTGTAAAGATCATGTGGAACTTCAAATTCGGTGTTATTTAGAATTCGGGGTGTTACATAGAAACAGGTTGTTTACAAAGCGGAGACGAAAGGATTTACAAGAGTTTTAATCACACGGTTGTGAATCCATGAGTATGCAATTCAAGGTAGAGATTGTTGGGTTTATATGTCTTGCATACACATGTTCGATGAAGAAGACGATGAAGCGACGAGATGGATTGAAGTGAATGATTGAAGACAGAGAAGACAGCAGTCAGTAGAAGCCACTGGAGCAAGTTGCGGTCGACTATCTTGTAGGTACAAGACGGTCGACTGCCCGATTGTACAAGCTTTTTCTGTGAGGGGTACAGTCGACCGCACCTTGGGGTCGGTCGATCGTACGCGACGCTGATGGATTATTTGGGTCGGGTCTGATTCGGGAGAAGCCAGACTTTATCTTCAAGTCAGACCATACGGCTCTTGATGCAGCGTTATCTCTTCAATAGTAATCGAGTGGTTAGTGTATCAAATGTATCAAACTAGGGTTTCTCTAGATCTATATAATTAATTGTAACGGCTCCTAAAACGAAATAATTATATTGAGTGCTGAATAGAAGAAGAGAGTACTTCAACTAAGAGGGTGAGAGATTTCTCCATTGTAAACAATAAGCAAGTTCCAGATAGACTTAAGAGAGGGTCATGGTGAGAATTGTAACATTCATTTGTCTTCTCTAGTTGAAATAACATTTTGGGTTCTTCCTCCTCCGGATTAAGGTGAAAGCCCCCTTGTGTGCTTTGTGTGATTGATGTGATCTAGTTTTGCTTGATGGTTTTTGTTGATTGTTGAATCTCTTTTCAAAACTCTTTTAAACAATACATTTATTTTTCTTTATCCAACGACATTTAAAACTTGAAAACCAAAAGTCAGGGCAGTCAACTGTTAAAGCATAGCCGGTCGACTGTTCTGCGAGAATTTAAAACTCGAAAAACCAAATAGTCAGTCGACTGTTAAAATATAGTCGGTCGACTGTTCTGTAACGATTTAAAACTTGGAAACCAATGATCAGGGCAGTCGACTGTTAAAATATAGTAGGTCGACTGTTCTGTAACGATTTAAAACTCAGAAACCAATTAGTCAGGGCAGTCGACTGTCAAAATATAGTAGGTCGACTGTTCTGTAACTAAAATTCGAAATTTATTACCTGACAGTCGACTGTCAACTCTAGTTCGGTCGACTGTCGATTGCACCAGGTTGCAATTTAGAGTAGACCATGGATATATTTTTGACATTTGAGAACAAAATCACAATTTTCGTTTTATTCATAATCAAAGTTTCCACAAAATTACTTTTTCTCTTTATTAATAAAAATCTATTCTTTTAAATAAATTAGTCCTAATTCACAAAATGTTCGTTTCTCTTTTTCCAACAAAACAACATGCAAACTTGGGATTTTTAGTACTAATCTCAATAACAATAAACATCTATAATTTATTAATCAGTTCTACTTTCATAGCATGAAAGTTTCCCACAATTCACAATTCATTCGTAAACACATTTCTTCACATTGCATTTTTCCCACATACATGAACATCTTAATATAGAGATTCATACTTTCTTAATTAACATACAAATGCATTATCAAGTTATCACAAGAACATTTCTACTCACCTCAATTAATCAATTTTTCTAATGATTTCATGCAATTCCACATGGGTTCACTTTCTCCTTAATCATGGTAACTAATCATAAAGCAATGTTCTCTAATTTATTCTAACATAATCACAAACACAAACCTATCATGGTAACTAATTAGAAGTTTGAGAAAATTGCCCACCTTATTTGGAGAGAAAAACAATGAGAACTCCTAAAGACTCTTAGAATGAACAAATGAAGTCTTCTCCTCCTAGGTCGTGCCACCGAGAATGCGCCTTCTCCTCCTAGACTTGATGAACCCGAGCCTCCCTTGTTCTTGATGAATTGCTGGCCTCAATTGGGGATGGACACACACACAAAAGCACACAACTCAAACTTATTTTCTCACTATTTCTCAATCTTTTAACTTACTAATTTGTCTCTTCTTTTCTTTCTTTCTTTCAATCTTTTAGGTGTAAGCATGAAGAGTGTAAGGGGGGGTATTTATACAAATTTTGAGTGTAAATGGAAGGCTAGGATTAGTCCAATTGGTTAGGGATCAAGGGCTATGATGAAATAGGGAGTTGTAACAACTACCCATGATGAGATAACCAACTCACCACTACACCCATCTCTCCCTCTCTCTTTGTGAAATCCGGCCACCCCCTATGGTGCCCTAAGCACGTGCTAGTGCAATGCACATGCAATACTAGTACCCCTAGTTGTTAGTTTGTTCATGTGAATTAATTAATTGTCTATTAAACTTGTCTACACTACAAGTTAAGTTAATTAAAGGGGGAATTTAGTTAATGGGCTCACTAATGGGCAAATAAACCATGGGCTCTAATAAATTAATTAATTAAATTAATTAAAGTGGGCTAGAAAGAGACAATTAGGCCTAGGATTTTAATTAGGCTTTCTAGATTAAAAGAGAAAAATAGGATCAGAATGTTTATGAGAATAATTTAGAGAAATAAGTGCATGAGTTTACACGTGCACAACACGTGAAAATAAACAAACTCTTTTAATTAATATTTGAAAAGCCAGGATGTTACAGCACTCCCTCCTTAGAATAGTTTCGTCCCCGGAACTACACTTAAAGGGTGAGAAAATAGAAATACAACAAGGAGAAAAGAAAATAAAAGAAAATAAGATCCAATCAAACAAAGAGCTCAGGATGATCTTTCATCATCCTCTCATCGGATTCCCAAGTAGCATCTTCAACCAACTGGTTTCTCTAGACTACTTTGACCATCGGTATCGTCTTGTTCCTTAAGACTTTCTCCCGACGATCCATAATCCCATCTAGAAGCTCAATGTAACTCAGATCTAACTGCAAACCCTCTGGCACTTCGGGCAAATGGTGACTGGGATCTGGAATGTACCCTCTCAGCATAGACACATGGAAGACATTGTGCACCTGAGGCAACTCTTCCGACAATTCCAACCGGTAAGCAGTTTTTCCAATCCGCTTCAATATCTTATACGGGCCTATGAACCTCGGGGCTAACTTTCCACCTCTGCCGAAGCGAATCACACCCTTATAAGGTGAAACCTTCAAAAAGACAAAGTCACCAACCTCAAACTCAAGGTCCCTCCTGCATAGCTCTTCTACCTACTCTGAGCATCCACCAACCTCTTCCTGATCAGATCGATCTTTTTAGAGATCCGCTGCACAATCTCAGGCCCAAACATCTGTCGCTCCCCCACTTTGAACCAACAAATAGGCATTCTGTACTTCCTGCCATACAGAGCTTCATACGGTGCCATACCAATACTAGTCTGAAAACTGTTGTTGTAGGCAAACTCCACCAGAGCTAGATGCCTTTCCCAACTGCCTCCAAAATCTTGAACACAACACCGAAGCATATCCTCAAGAATACGGTTGACTCTATCGGTCTGCCCATCGGTCTGAGGATGAAAAACAGTGATGAAATCCGTCTTGGTACCCAGAGCTGTCTGAAGACTCCTCCAGAAATGCGAAGTAAACTGCGCATCTCGATCAGACACAGTGGTTAACAGAACACCATGAAGCCTACGATCTCTCCAACGTACAGTTCGGCTAACTTATCCCACTACAAAAGAAAGTAGCTTTCCCGGCGATTATTCCCCGGCGTTTTACTAGTAGCGCCGGGGTAGGGAGCCAGTAGGAATTGGGCGCCAGATGGGATGGTCATACACCGGCGGTCGATTTAAAACGCCGGTGAATGTTAGTATTCACCGGCGTGTTAGCTGAACACGCCGGTGAAGTTTATTATTCACCGGCATTTTTTATTATAAACGCCGGCGAATATACTGGCACATTCACCGGCGTTTCCAATTAAAACGCCGGTGAATAACTGGGAATAAAACCCGCGAACCCTAATCGTTCGCTCGCCATTTACCCATTACCCCAAAAAAAAAAGAGGGAAAAAAGGCGCTTCCTTTCCCTCCTTCCCCGCTCTATTTCCCGCGCGTTTGCCTCCGCCGCTTCGTCCTCTTCGACGGCCTTCGACCATTCGAAATCGTCCCTTATTCCCTTCGTCCTTTTCGATTTCGTTCTTCCCTCTCTCGATCTGGAGGTGAATCGGCGGTCGCCCCCCCTCTCTCTCTCTCCTACGCCCCCGCCCTCGTCGCCCCGCTCCCTCCCTCTCTCTTCGGTATGATCTCTTGATTTCCCTTATTTTCCAAAAAAGGCAGCTTTTTTCAGTTTGGCATGAAAAATATATGCTTAGATAATGAAAAATATATGCCTGTTACGTGTTCGATTTCCTTAGCATGAACGGTTTAGTTGAGATGAAGAATTAATAGAAAAATATATGCTTAGATAATGGAAATTTTCATCTTCTTTTACTGTTAATGAAGCTGATTTCATGCATCTGATTGTCTTCATGGCATGTTTGTTTTTTTACCCAAAATGGGTTCACTGTGAACTGAGGATATTGTATAGGTACGTATGCCAAAATTCTCTGGCCGGATATGCACCACACTTGGGTTTTAGATTTAGTTGGGCACAGTGAATTAGTAGAGCAACATATAAGCTCAGTTAATGGGAAATTTTCATTTTCAGATACTATTAAAGTAACCTGATTGCAATCTTTGGCATGGTTTTTTAACACAAAATGGGTTCACTTCCAAACTAAGTATGCTGCATAGCATACCCGTTTTCTTTCACTGTTAATGAAGCTGATTTCATGCATCTGATTGTCTTCTTGGCATGATTGTTTTTTACCCAAAATGGGTTCACTGTGAACTGAGGATGCTATAGGTACGTATGTCAAAATCCTGCGGCCGGATATGCACAACAATTGGATTTTAGATTTAGTTGGGCTAAAGAAGTAGTAGAGCAACATATAAGCTCAGATAATGGGAGATTTTCATTTTCAGATACCGTTAAAGTAACCTGATTGCAATCTTTGGCATGGTTTTTTTACACAAAATGGGTTCACTTCCAAAATGAGTATGCTGCATGCATAGCATCCCCAGTTTGTATAGGTTCACTTCCAGACTAAGTGAACTGAGGATGCTATAGGTACGTATGCCAAAATCCTTCGGATACGCACAACAATTGGGTTTTAGATTTAGTTGGGTTGAAGAAGTAGTATAGCAACATATAAGCTCTGATAATGGAAAATTTATCATTTTCAAATACTGTTAAAGTAACCTGATTGTCAATCTTTGGCATGGTTTTTTATACGAAAATGGGTTAACTTCCAATCTAAGTATGCTGCTAGCATCCCCATTTTCTTTTTTTGTTGTTAGTGAAGCTTATTTTCATGCATCTGATTGTCATCTTGGCATGTTTTTTTTACCAAAATCGGTTCACTGTGAACTGAGGATGGTATAGGTACGTATGCCAAAATCCTCCGGCCGGATATGCGGCTACAATTGGGTTTTAGATTTAGTTGGGATGAAGAAGTAGTAGAGCAACATATAAGCTCAGATAATGGGAAATTTTTCATTTTCAGATACTGTTAAAGTAACCTGACTGGAATCCTTGGCATGGTTTTTTAACAAAATGGGTTCACTTCGTAACTAAGTATGCTGCATAGCATCCCCAGTTTCTTTCACTGTTAATTAATTGAAGCTTATCCCCTGCATCTGATTGTCATTTTGGCATGTTTTTTTGACCAAACTGGGTTCACTGTGAACTGAGGATGCTATAGCTCTATGCCAAAATTCTCCGGCTATGTACAACAATTGGTTTAGTCTGCAAAATATATGCTTACATACTAGACATTTTAATTTTTCTTTTACTGTTTCTTTTGTTTAGTATTATTATTATTATTATTATTATTATTATTATTATTATTATGAGATAAGTGATTATTAGTAGTCATGAACAGAATAGTTCATGAGTCATCAGATCTTCTTGTTACCGTAGTTACAACAGGACGCACTCATTATTCGGCCGATTCCTCTTCATCAGCAAAATACCCTTTACCATCATCATCTCCTTGAACGGAAAGCCAAATACAGGGGAGACTATAGTCGATTTTTTTTTATGCTCGAACACAGGGTGTGTGATAAAATACCGTCTAAGGTGGTTGTGATCATTTCCACAAAAGGTCGTTGAGGGTTTGGTGAATAGAGTAGATTGTATTAAGAAGTAGTTTTTTTTTGTACATTTTTTGGAGCCACAATTTCTTTATTTTACAGTTAGAGATTATATCGTTCATTTATTTGCAGCTAGGGATGATTTTCAAATAGGTGAAATTTAATATACAAAATGCCTTTTACTGTTATTACTATTTAATATATAAAATTTTAATTTCAGACTGTGTGCTATTGATATAATGGTTAGAAGTTGGATTAGTAAACCACGATTATCCAAGGAGTACCGTGATGGTATTAAAGATTTTATTATCTTTGCCAAACGACATTCCCGTGATCCCAACCTAATCCTTTGTCCATGCCTTCGCTGTACAAATTGTATGCTGAGGACATGTGACGTAGTACATACACACTTGGCTGTCAACGGTTTTCTTCAAGGATACACAAGGTGGTTTTGTCATGGAGAGGATCATACGGCAGCTCCTGTTCGTCTGGTTGTATTAGAAAATGAGGCTAAGCCCTTAGTGAACGAAGACTTAAGCGTTCCCGATGAGATGCATGCTTTGTTACAAGATGCCATGGGGAATCATAATGTTCCTTTCCACACCAATGACCCAACAACCGAAGTTCACAATGAGTCAATAGAAACAAACCAGATTGGTGGTGGGGTGGACGAGGAAATGTCTGGCCCCACCCATGAAAATAATAAGCAGCAAGAATCCTTCGCTAAGTTACTTGAAGATGCTAGTATCCCGTTGTACCGCGACTGCACCAAATTTTCTAAGTTCTCATTCATTGTCAGACTATTTCAGATTAAATGTTTAAACGGGTGGTCTACTAAGTCCTTCACTATGCTACTTGAATTGTTGAATGAAGCATTTCCTGAAATCTGTATTCCAAACTCAGCCTATAAAATCAAAAAATTCCTAAGTTCTCTCGATCTAGGATATGAGAAGATAGCAGCATGTCCAAATGACTGTATGCTTTTCACGAGTGGTAAGGAAAGTCTGGATAATTGCGAAGTGTGTGGTTCTTCGAAATGGAAAGAAAGACCAAATCAAGACGAGGGAGCCAGCGGATTTACTAAGCGAAGTAGGAAAAAGAAGCCTGCCAAAACATTGCGTTACTTTCCTCTGATCCCTAGGTTACAAAGGTTGTTTATGTCCACGAAAACTTCTTCTGATATGAAATGGCATGCTGAAGGCCGCACTAATGATGGGATTCTTAGACATCCTGCTGATTCTCAATCTTGGAAAAGATTTGATGAAAGATATCCTGATTTTGCGGAAGATCCTCGAAATGTGAGACTTGGACTAGCTAGTGATGGCTTCAACCCTTTCAGGCAAATGAGTAGTACATACAGCATATGGCCGGTTGTGTTGATACCATACAATTTGCCGCCATGGAAATGCATGAAGCAGTCCTCATTTATTTTGTCCATGATAGTTCCTGGACCGAAAGGTCCTGGAAATGATATAGATGTGTACCTACAACCGTTAATAGATGAACTTCAGAAGTTGTGGGTGGGTGTTCCAACCTATGATGCTGTGGCTAAAGAAACATTTTCTCTTCGTGCCGTGTTGTCTTGGACAATCAATGATTTTCCAGCATATGCAAATTTATCTGGATATAGTACTAAAGGACGTTATGCATGTCCATGTTGTGCTGACCAAACTAGTTCAAGGTGGTTGTACAATGGCAGAAAGTTTTGCTATATGGGTCATAGGAGATGGTTGCCTGACACACATATATTTCGGGCAGAGGCAGCGACATTTGATGGCACCGACGAGTGGGAACATGCTCCTGGGTCTTCCTCTGGTTCAGATATTTTGAGGCGGGTAGATGGTCATCAATTCAAATATGGAAAGGAACCAGAAGTCAGGACAAAGGGCAAGAAAAGGGCAAGGCCGGAGCAAGATGAGGAGACCGATCTATATGGCGAGGATGAGGATCAAAACTTGACGAGTTTAGGTGCATGGAAGAAGAAGAGTATTTTCTTCAAGTTGCCGTATTGGGAATTCAACTTACTGAGACATAATTTAGATGTGATGCATATCGGCAAAAATATAGGTGAGAATTGTATAGAAACAGTTATGGGAGATGATCGGAAGACAAAGGACAATCTGAAGAGCCGACTTGATTTGAAGTCAATGGGCATCCGACATGAGTTGCACCCAGAAGAATTGCCGAACGGGAAAGTGCTCCTACCTCCTGCAATCTATTCAATGTCAAAATCGGAGTTGGAGTTGTTTTGCAAAGTACTACTTGAACTGAAAGTCCCCGATAGCTATTCTTCTAACATGGCAAAATGTGTCAACTTTAAAGAGAAGAGGCTTCAGGGGCTAAAGTCACACGACTACCACATCCTAATGCAGGATCTCCTTCCTGTGGCCCTAAGGTCTTCAATGTGTGAGCAAGTCACTACTGTCCTGAAAGATCTTTGTAGCATATATAAAGGTATTTGCTCAAGAATGCTTCGTGTTGAAGATCTGGACCAATTGGAGCAGCAGGCGGCATTGACACTTAGTAAAATGGAGATGATATTTCCTCCATTGTTTTTCACTATTATGATTCACTTGATAATCCACCTTGCTGGTGAAGCCAGAATCGGTGGTCCTGTTCACTATCGGTGGATGTACCCCATTGAGAGGTAAAATAATTCGTTCATCTTACGAAATTGAATTTTCAAAAGCTCATTTCTTTTAATCCCCTAATCCGCTCTAGTTTATTAATTGTACATGTTCAGGTACCTATACCGGCTAAAGGGTTATGTGAAAAATAGAGCATATCCTGAAGGGTCAATAGCCCAGGGATATCTATCAGAGGAGTGCTCACATTTTTTTTCCAGGTATATGCCTGGTGTGGAGACATCTTCCAGTAGACCACGTAGAAATCCAGACATTTCCAACCTTGATGGTGCACAATATCTTTTTGATACCGCTGGCACCACTGTTGGTAAAGTTGATGCATTTGAGCTCGATAGCTTAGCGTGGGAACAGGCACATCGATATGTACTAGACCATCATGCATTAGTGGAACCATTTCGAAAGTAAGTTGCTTTTGAATTTAAATCGAATACAGTGAAAACTGCGGAGTTCGATATTTTTGATACTTTTGTTATTCCTAATTTCAATTGCTTGTTTTTTAGCGAATTTGTCAGGGACATCAAACGAAGGGCTAGACCAAGAAGACTATCACCACGTGAACAAAACAAGCTGATGAATGAAAAATTTCATAAGTGGTTTGAATCTCATGTAGGTGAATTACAGTTATGCAAGTTAATCTTTATTATATCTATATTTTCTATGGTGTTGATACGATTTGCGCAAAATTAATAGGTACATTCTTTGGGTCCTGAAGGTGCGTCATCTGAAATACAAGTACTTGCCAAAGGTCCCTATCAGATGGCCAAAAGATACGGAGGATACATATTCAATGGTTTTAGATTTCGGACTAAGGATCGTGAATCTAATTTGAAGTCTCAAAATAGTGGAATGGTAGTGACGTCTAAGACTAGAAGTTATGCTTCCAAATCGGACACGAGGCCTGTAGATGGGGATCTCGACTACTATGGAGTGCTCACGGATATCATTGAGTTGAATTATTTTGGCCATTTCCGTGTTGTCTTATTTCGTGGGGATTGGGCTGAGTTTGATAGGAATTTTGCTAACAACAAGGACAAGCTTGGCTTCACAGTTGTGAACTTCTCAAAATTGATTCACATCGGTACACACATTAGCCATGAGCCATTTGTGTTTCCATCCCAAGTCCAACAAGTGTTCTACATTGCAGATCCAACCCTGCCAAAATCGTATGTGGCTATCCCTATGCAACCAAGAGATGTATTCCAACTGGGCGATACTTCAGACGATGAAGACGGTGAAGACATGAACAGTTACATTGCTTCTGAGTTTCCTGTGTTTGATGTAAACACAACCGATCTTGAAATTTGCGGGACTTGGCTCCGCAAGGATGGAGAAGAGGGCGATGTACTGGAAGATGTCGTATTGTAGTTTACATGATTTTTTATGCAAGTTTATTATATGTCTGTAATTTTATGTCTTAAATCTTGTTGTAATATTATGTCTGTAATTTCGAATATGTTCATTATGAATTTAATACACTGGTTTAATTGTCTTTCTATTTTCTACTGCTTGGTATTATTTACATTAAACTATGCTTAGTGTCATTTGAACCAAACTATCATTTGAACCAAGTTATCGGATCCTTGACAGGTACAACATGCCGAGGCGTGGAAAGAGGGTAAATATAAATGATGGCAACGAGAGCCATGGGGATGAGCAGCCACTAAATAATAGTGGCAGGCAAACATATGAGAGTGAGGGTAGCATGCCGCCCACTGTCAAAAAACATCGGTAAGTCTTGAAATTGGTATTTTTAAAGAGATTATGTTACTTGAATGCATGAAAGACACATACTAGTGTTTGTGAGTCTGCATTGTGGCTGTCGTCTATGTCGCATTTCGTCTATGTTTCTTAAGTGGGCTGTGATTAGAGAGAAAGGGCTGGAGTGGAGATCTGGAAACCCAAAATAGAGACATCTCGTTTATTATAATCTACACTTATTGTTGGACCAATCCCCTCTTGCTGTTGTTGCTGATGTCTCTTTGTGTGCGTGTGGTGAAGAGAATGAAGGGATGAGAGAGAGATGAGGAAAATGCCGCTATGTTAGCCTGGTGTATCCTCATTCTCTACGATCCCTCTTTCTGGCTCCATATACGGCTTCTATATTAAATTGGTCTCCTTCCACGATGACAGTCCGTAATACTACACTTGATATGAGCCCATGTTCATAGCTGCATCCTACTGCATACTCACAAACAACTAATACTTGTCGGCCTTGCATCGTATGCCCAACCCCATTTTGGCACATAACCTGGTATAGATGACATTGTACTGATTTGGAGGAGGTGAAAATGGGACCATACAATAGCTTAAGAAGACCATCAGGTTTGTGAAATAAGCTTCACTAACAGTGAAAGAAACTGGGGATGCTATGCAGCATACTTAGTTTGGAAGTAGTCCCATTTTGTGTTAAAAAAACCATGCCAAAGATTGCAATCAGATGCATGAAATCAGCTTCTTTAACAGTATCTGAAAATGAAAACTTTTCATAATCTGAGCATATATGTTTCTTTAACAGTGACTGTGAACAATTGTTCTTAATTGGGCTGTGATTAGAAAGAGACGAGTTGGAGTGGAGATCTGGAAACCCATATAGAGACATCTTGTTCATAATAATTTATTATGGTTGTTGTTCTTGTCGCTCTTGCTGTTGTTGCTGATGTCTCTATGTGTTCGTGTGCTGAAGGGAAAGAAGGGGTGAGAGAGAGATGAGGAAAATGCCGCTATGTTAGCCTGGTGTATCCTCATTCTCTACCATTCCTCTTTCTGGCTTCTATATTTGGTTTCCTTCCACGATGACAATTCCAGTTAAAACTACACTTGCTATGAGCCCTATTCGTATTTTTATTCCATCAAGAATTGATCTATGACTACAATCTCCATTCAAAACCCAATTGTTCACTCAAACATGCTCCTTGTATCTGAACTCAAACATCACATTAATAAACATCTTTTCTGATAATGGCTACAATTGTGGAAGCTCTCTCTAAGTCTCAATTCTTCAAGGTTTTGTTGCCTACTTCTTTACAGAAGCTGGTACTCTATTCTTCTTTAAAGAGAGGAGAATGGAGTACCAACTTCTGTAAAGAAGTAGGCAACAAAACCTTGAAGAATTGAGGCTTAGAGAGAGCTTCCACAAGTGTAGCCATTATTAGAAAAGATGTTTATTAATGTCATGTTTGAGTTCAGAAACAAGGGGCATGTTTGAGTGAACAATTTTCCAAACAAGCTTCACTAACAGTGAAGGAAACTGGGGATGCTATGCAGCCTACTTAGTTTCTTTAACAGTGACTGAAAATTTCCATAATCTGAGCATATAAATTTTTCATAATCTGAGCATATATGTTTCTTTAGCAGTGACTGTGAACAATTGTTCTTAATTGGGCTGTGATTAGAAAGAGACGAGTTGGAGTGGAGAAGGGAAAGAAGGGGTGAGAGAGAGATGAGGAAAATGCCGCTATGTTAGCCTGGTGTATCCTCATTCTCTACCATTCCTCTTTCTGGCTTCTATATTTGGTTTCCTCCCACGATGACAATTCCAGTTAAAACTACACTTGCTATGAGCCCTATTCGTATTTTTCTTCCATGAACTGAGGATGGTGCATAGGCTGGTGCCTGGTGTATCCTCATTCTCTAGCATCCCCAGTTTCTTTCACTGTGAGTGAAGCTTATTTCACAAACCAGATGGTCTTCTTAAGCTATTGTATGGTCCCATTTTCACTAACTGTTAGTGAAACTGATTTCAAGCACCTGATTGTCTTCTTGGCATGTATGTTTTTAAACCAAAAATGGGTTCACTGTGGTCATCAGATGATGGAGAAATTTTCATTTTCAAATACTGTCAATGTAACCGGTTTTTTTAACACCAAATGGGTTCACTTCCAAAATGAGTATGCTGCATAGCATCCCCAGTTTCTATCACTGTTAGTGAAGCTTACTTCACATATCCTGATGGTCTTCTTAAGCTATTTTATGGTCCCATTTTCACTAACTGTTAGTGAAGCTCATTTCAAGCACCTGATTGTCTTCTTGGCATGTATGTTTTTATACCGAAAATGGGTTCACTGTGAACTGAGGATATTGTATAGGTACGTATGCCAAAATTCTCCGGCCGGATATGCACCACACTTGGGTTTTGCGATATAGTTGGGCTAAAAAAGTAGTAGAGCAACATATAAGCTGAGATAATGGAGAAATTTTAATTTTCGGGCACTGTCAATGTAACCTGATTGCAATCTTTGGCATGGTTTTTTTAACACAAAATGGGTTCACTTCCAAAATGAGTATGCTGCATAGCATCCCCAGTTTCTTTCACTGTTAGTGAAGATTATTTCACAAACCTGATGGTCTTCTTAAGCTATTGTATGGTCCCATTTTCACTAACTGTTAGTGAAGCTGATTTCAAGCACCTGATTGTCTTCTTGGCATGTATGTTTTTAAACCAAAAATGGGTTCACTGTGGTCATCAGATGATGGAGAAATTTTCATTTTCAAATACTGTCAATGTAACCGGTTTTTTTAACACCAAATGGGTTCACTTCCAAAATGAGTATGCTGCATAGCATCCCCAGTTTCTATCACTGTTAGTGAAGCTTACTTCACATATCCTGATGGTCTTCTTAAGCTATTTTATGGTCCCATTTTCACTAACTGTTAGTGAAGCTCATTTCAAGCACCTGATTGTCTTCTTGGCATGTATGTTTTTATACCGAAAATGGGTTCACTGTGAGCTGAGGATATTGTATAGGTACGTATGCCAAAATTCTCCGGCCGGATATGCACCACACTTGGGTTTTGCGATATAGTTGGGCTAAAAAAGTAGTAGAGCAACATATAAGCTGAGATAATGGAGAAATTTTCATTTTCGGGCACTGTCAATGTAACCTGATTGCAATCTTTGGCATGGTTTTTTTAACACAAAATGGATTCACTTCCAAAATGAGTATGCTGCATAGCATCCCCAGTTTCTTTCACTGTTAGTGAAGATTATTTCACAAACCTGATGGTCTTCTTAAGCTATTGTATGGTCCCATTTTCACTAACTGTTAGTGAAGCTCATTTCAAGCACCTGATTGTCTTCTTGGCATGTATGTTTTTAAACCAAAAATGGGTTCACTGTGGTCATCAGATGATGGAGAAATTTTCATTTTCAAATACTGTCAATGTAACCGGTTTTTTTAACACCAAATGGGTTCACTTCCAAAATGAGTATGCTGCATAGCATCCCCAGTTTCTATCACTGTTAGTGAAGCTTACTTCACAAACCTGATGGTCTTCTTAAGCTATTTTATGGTCCCATTTTCACTAACTGTTAGTGAAGCTCATTTCAAGCACCTGATTGTCTTCTTGGCATGTATGTTTTTATATCGAAAATGGGTTCACTGTGAACTGAGGATATTGTATAGGTACGTATGCCAAAATTCTCCGGCCGGATATGCACCACACTTGGGTTTTGCGATATAGTTGGGCTAAAAAAGTAGTAGAGCAACATATAAGCTTAGATAATGGAGAAATTTTCATTTTCGGGCACTGTCAATGTAACCTGATTGCAATCTTTGGCATGGTTTTTTTAACACAAAATGGGTTCGCTTCCAAAATGAGTATGCTGCATAGCATCCCCAGTTTCTATCACTGTTAGTGAAGCTTACTTCACAAACCTGATGGTCCTCTTAAGCTATTCTATGGTCCCATTTTCACTAACTGTTAGTGAAGCTGATTTCAGGTACCTGATTGTCTTCTTGGCATGTATGTTTTTATACCAAAAAATGGGTTCACTGTGAACTGAGGATATTGTATAGGTACGCATGCCAAAATTCTCCGGCCGGATATGCACCACACTTGGGTTTTGCGATATAGTTGGTGCTGAAAAAGTAGTAGAGCAACATATAAGCTCAGATAATGGAGAAATTTTCATTTTCGGATACTGTCAATGTAACCTTATTGTTTAACACAAAATGGGTTCACTTCCAAACTAAGTATGCTGCATAGCATTCTCAGTTCTTCTTTTGTTGATAGTGAAGCTTATTTTCATGCATCTGATTGTGATCTTGGCATGTTTTTTTGAGCAAAACGGGTTTACTGTGAACTGAGGATGCTATAGGTACGTATGCCAAAATCCTCCGAATACGCACAACAATTGGGTTTTAGATTTAGTTGGGCACAGTGAATTAGTAGAGCAACATATAAGCTCAGTTAATGGAAATTTTCATTTTCAGATACTGTTAATGAAGCTGATTGCCATCTTTGGCATGATTTTTGAACAAAAATGGGTTCACTTCCAAACTAAGTATGCTGCTAGCATCCTCATTTTCTTTCACTGTTAATGAAGCGTATTTCATTAAGATCCAGGATGGCAAATTTTGACTGGGCTATGATTGGATTGTTTAGTGGATGTGGTCTATGTTCTTAATTGGGCTGTGATTAGAAAGAGTGGGCTCGAGTGGAGAACTGGAAACCCATATAGAGACATCTTGTTCATAATAATTTATTATTATTGTTGTTCTTGTCGCTCTTAAGGTGGTTGCTGATGTCTCTTTCTGTTCGTGTGCTGAAGGGAAATAAGGGATGAGAGAGAGATGAGGAAAATGCCGCTATGGTAGCCTGGTGTATCCAAAGTCTCTACCTTTCTTCTTTCTGTTTCCATTTCTGGCTTCTATATATATTTGGTTTCCTTCCACGATGACAGTTTCCTAAAAATACACTTGATATGAGCCCTATCTTATTTTTTCTTATTTTTCTTATATTTGGTTTCCGTCCACGATGACAGTTTCATGGATTGTCTGAACAATCCATGAAGGACATGCTTAGATACTGAATTTTCATTTGTTTTATTGTTTTAGATAGTTGATATTCCCAATCAGAGGAGAATATAAAGATTTCAAGTTAGATACTGAATTTTCATTTGTTTTGTTATTTTAGATATATTTAAAAACAAAATTAAGTACGAAATTTTTAGCATTGCAATGTAATTATTTTACCTCTGTATATAGCATTAACAATTCCATTTGCAGTTGGCACTTTCATCTTATAATTCGAGACACAGGTAGTTCTTTTTGCAAGTTCAAAAAATATGTATATTCTGTATTGTGATCTACTGTTCAATTAAACTATTATTTTTTATTCACAGAGTGGTCGTCAAGATGAAGGAAATGCAGATGATCAGAGCTGAAGCTACTCGAGGGGTATGAATCTGCGGTCCTCCTTGCTGTTCTTATGTCCTCCTTGCTGTATGGTTGTTGTTCTTATGTCCTCCTCCTTGCCGTTGTTATGTCAGACTGGTTTTTTTTATGAGAGTTATGTCATACTTTGAATTTGGGATATTTTGGATATTTGTCAGACTGGTTTGTTTGGATATTTTGGATGTTAGTCTCTATATTAATTTGTTAATTATGACATTGTTAATTAATCAATGAATTTGGACGTTGATATGACACGTGTGAAACTTGATTATCTTTAATTATTCTTGTGTTTGGCTGTGGTTTGCGCAGTAGTATGCAACGAAATTGATCGAATCAGTTGTGAGAATTAGTTTACAGGTTATGTAAATGAAACTGTGAATTGAAATCGAACGGAAAAGCGGAGTATCGAAAATAAACGGGCATAGCCAGAACGGCGTTTTAAAAAACGGCGGTGTATATAATTTAATTGTTGGAGTGTATGATACACCGGCGTTTCAACGCACGCCGGTGAAAGTTTTCAGCTGTAACGGCACAGGTATATACCGGCATTTTATAAACGCCGGCGTATATAACTACACTGGCGTTTTTAGTCGCGCCGGTGTTCGTAAACAGGGAAAAACAGGCGCTTACAAACGGACATACACCGGCGTTTCTTGACCGCCGGTATACTTCCGATCTACACCAGCATTTTTATTTACGCCGGTGAATGGATAAATACCGGCGGTTTACAACCGCCGGTGTATGTATATAAGCACACAAACACGGCACCCAGAAACGGACATACACCGGCATTTTATGACCGCCGGTATACTTTCGATATACACCGGCATTTTTATTTACGCCGGTGAATGTATAAATACCGGCGGTTTACGACCGCCGGTGTATGTATATAGGCACACAAACACGGCACCCAGAAACGGACATACACCGGCGTTTTATGGCCGCCGGTGTAGTCCTAGTATTTACCGGCGTCCACCAAAAACGCCGGTGTAGGACCCTTCGTTTCAGCGATGCCCGCTTCGGCGGCAGTTGGACCGGCGTTATTGTAAACGCCGGTGAAAGTTTCCCCGGCGTAAAAAAACGCCGGTATAGATGGAAAAAACCGCCGGGAAAGCTACTTTCTTTTGTAGTGTCCATAGATGAAGTGAGTTTCATCGCCAAAAAAGTGAGCGGACTTGGTTAGTCGATCGACTATGACCCAAATCGCATCATTGCCCTTTGAACTCTTGGGCAAACCCGTGATGAAATCTATACCGATGTTATCCCACTTCCATTCCGGAATAGGTAATTGTTGCCGCTAAATTCGGTGTGGGGGCAAACAGATAGAATTTGTGAGTTCTTGGAAAACCTGAATAGCAAACACCTAACCTGTTCCACCGGAGCTTGACCGCTGACTCCCGCCGTTCACCTACAAGGAAGTGCGAGACACCGGGGTTGATCCCGGCGACGCACCCTCCGACGCTCAAGTCAGTAACCAGAAATGATTATGAAAGAGCGTTTAACTAGTAAAAGATTGATTACCTCTTAATGGAGATGGGTGTGGGGTATTTATAGTCGCCGTTAGGATCAGATAAGGAATGTGATTCCTGTGATCTGATAAGGCATAAAATCCTCGTAATCAGATTAGGAATGTAATCCCTTATTCCCGGTGAAAAGATAGATGTGAATCAGAGCCGTTGATTAGGATTAATCAGAAACCCTAATTCTATCTTTTCTAGACTGGGTGTGTTTCGGGTTGGGACCCGTACCCAGTTGAGGTGGATCCGTACGTGGGTTATTGGGTCGTGAAGAAAGACCTAGTTCCCATTTCAGACCCGTTAGTAGGTGAAATTACCGTTTTACCCCTGAGCTTTAAGATTCGTGTCCGATGTGAACGGTCCCGATTTAATCCTATTTTTAGCCATATCACGAGCCCCCCACTCCCGAAGACTGAGTTTGATCAGCCTTTGAGGAGTAGTTTTACTGTTTTAATGGCGTACGGGATTTTATCGGTGTTCTTGAGGGAGTTTGGAATCTTGCTCGGGGTGTAACAGTGTTATTATGGGCTTGTAAAATGCCCAAAAATATTCTCAGAATTTTCTGGATTTTTGGTGATTTTTCCAGATTTTTCTGAATTTTTTCTCATTTTTTGAATTTCTTATTCATTTTTCGAATTAAATAATTAATTATCAAAAATATTAATTAATTATTCTAATTTAATAATTAGTTTTTCAGAATTTAAAAATAATTTTTTCTGAATTAATAATTATTTTTAGGATTTTTAATTAATTTTTTTCGATTTTTAAATATTTTTTTCGGATTTTTTAAATAAAAAAACAATTAAATAAATAAATAAATAATTTAAATATTACCTGGACACGTGGCGCGTTTCTGACCGTCCATCATGATCAGATGAGTGCGCATCGTGAGGTAGATCACGATCTGGACACGTGGCGCGTTTCTGGCCGTCCATCATGATCAGATCTGTGCGCATCGTGAGGCAGATCACGATCTGGACACGTGGCGCGTTTCTGGCCGTCCATCATGATCAGATCTGTGCGCATCGTGAGGCAGATCACGATTGGGACACGTGGCGCGTTCCTGAGCGTCGATCGTGTCGCGACGCGAATTTTGAGACGATCGGACGGATCGTGTGCGTCGGCGAGTATTTTCTCCATATACGAGGGTCGGCACCCCGGCTCCTCGGCTCGGCTACTTGGGTCGGCTCGGCTAGATGCCACGTGGCTTTTTTTTTTTTTCTGCTTCTTCTCTCCTTCTTCGTTTCGCTTCTTCTTCTTTTCGTCTCGTCTCCTTCCTCGACTCTACTTCTTTTCCTTCGTGTCGACTCGAGCTAAAGGACAGAGGGGGAGCTTCGGCGAGTTGACGAAGGAGATGGGCGAGGAGCTTCGGTGCAGTGAAGGGGAGAAGAGGACCTCAACAGCGGAGCTTCGTGAGCTCGGCTTTGGACCTCGACAGCGGAGCTTTGGAGGCAACGGTGTTTCGCCGAGGAAAGGCTCGATGATGTGCTTCGGCTGCTCATGTGCGCTCGGCGACGAAGGTGGGTTCTTCTAGAGGAGAAGCTCGGTAGTTGAAGACGAGAAGCTTGGAGTGGCGCTGCGTTTGGAGTTGGGTTTGGCTCGACGATGGAGGGAGCTCGGCTAGTGTGAAAGCACGAATGTGTTCGTCGGAGCTCGACCTCGCCATATTCCGAAGCTCGAGCTCGTGTGATGGAGCTTCGAGCTCTGCCGATGGCTTAGCGAAGGAGGTTCAACGATAGAGCTTGAGGGCGACGCTCGAGAAGAGGGAGGAGCTCCCTGTTGGGTTCGTTTCGCTTGGACGCTCAGAGACGATGGAGCTCGTTAATGGCGGTGGTGAGCACCGGAGCTTCGAGCTCAGCACCGGAGCTCGATGGCGTTCGGCAATGAGCTAGATCGCGACGGCAGGTCTTGGCAATGGTGGATGCGGAGCTCGGAGTGGAGGAGACTGAGCTCGTGAAGGAGGCGAAGGTGGAGCTCGGCCATGCACTTCGAAGCTCGTCGGAGGAGACTTCGGCTGTCATGGGGAGCTCCATGATGGCATTCTGTCGCGGAGGAGAGCTCGATTGGAGCTCGGTGATGGCGAGGCGAAGCTCGATGTGGGGGATGCTTTGCGGAGTAGGGAGTTCGTTAGAGCCATGGTGATGGGTTCTTGAGCTCGGTGGAGAGTGAAGCTGGGTAGAGCTTGGTTGTTTGAAGAAGAAGGTGACGAACTATGCTTTTTGGTTTTTGCTTGGGTTTGGCGCCAAAGTGCTGAAGAAGGAGATGGGAAGGGGTTCGGGTCGGATCCACTTAACGGGTCCGAACCCGGCCCCTTGTGCCCTTCTTTATTTTTTTTTATTTTTTCTTCTTCTCTGCTCTCCTTCTTGCTCGGCAAATCCGAGCACGGATTTTGAGGAGCATTCTTTCCCACTTGGCTGTTCGGTAGGTCGGTAGCTCGGATTTGAGATCCGAGCTACGTGGCTTAATCTGGACGGTTGATCACGATCGTGGCACGAATCACGAGACAAGAGGCTCAAATTTCGAAAACGTTATCTTGTCGTTTTGTGGAGACGTGGCGAGATCTGAGCCGTTCATCATGTTCTAGCACGCTTTTTGATGCGATCCAACGGTGAGATGGGGTCGGCCGAATTTTTCTCCATATACGCGGGTCGGTACCTCGGCACCTCGGATCGGATCGGCACCTCGGATCCTTGAGATGATGCCACATGGCATGCCCCCCCCCTCTTTTTTTTCTCTTGTTGCTCGGCAAATGAATCTGGTTCGGCAGATCCGAGCACGGATTTTGAGGAGAATTTTTTGCCACCCTGCAGTTCGGTAGTTCGGTAGCTCGGATTTGAGATCCGAGCTACGTGGCTCAATCTGGATGGTTGATCACGATCATGGTGCAAATCACGAGACAAGAGGCACGAGTTTCGAGAAAACGTTATCTTGTCGTTTTGTGGTGACGTGGCACGATCTGATCCGTCCATCTCGCTTGAGTGCGAATTTTGAGATGATCTAACGGCGAAACCGGATCGGCAAAATTTTTCTCCATATGTGGAGGTCGGTACCTCGGCACCTCGGATCGATGGGATCGGCAGCTCTTCTGAGATGGAAGAGGAAGGGGAGGAGAGGCATTTGGGTTCTCTCCTCTGCCTTGTTCTTTCGCACAGTGGAGAAGAGGAGAAGTGCTGGGTACTTTTTGGAGAGGTGAAGAGGAAGCTCCACTCCTGGGGGTGGAGAAGAGGAGAGCAATCTGGGCGGTTGATCACGATTGTGGTGCGAATCACGAGACAAGAGGAACGAGTTTCGAGAAAACGTTATCTTATCGTTTTGTGGTGACGTGGCGCGATCTAATCCGTCCATCACGCTTGAGTGCGAATTTCGAGATGATCTAACGGTGAAATCAGCTCGGCAGAATTTTTCTCCATATGTGGAGGTCGGTACCTCGTCCACTCGGCTCGGTGACTCTGTAGTTCACCCTCTGCTCGAGCATGAGGAGAAGCTCGAGCGTGAGGAGAAGCTCGGCGAGCTGATGAAGTGGACGGGTCGGCATAAGGAAGAGGTGGTGGTCAGGGGAGGAGCTCGGCCCCCTCTTTCTGGACGAACTTGATCAGGTGCCCCCGCTGTATGAGTTCTTCAATCTCCTCCTTGAGAGCCCGACAATCATCCGTGTCGTGGCCGTGGTCCCTGTGAAAGCGGCACCACTTATCCTTGTTCCTCTTCTTGCCAGGTGTATTCATTCTCGGGGGAGCGCGGAGGAGCCCTTCCTTGTCCACCTCCATAAGAACTTCTGATATGTTGGCAATGAGAGGGGTGAACTTCTCAAACCGAGGAGTCGAGCGACGCTGTCCATTGCCGTCCTTCTGGGATTTTTGGGACCCCTCTTTGCTTGTGCTCTTCCGTTTGTTCCCGGAAGATGTCTCCTCAAAGCCCGGGAGATTCTCGGCTTCTTTGGCCCGAATGTACTTCTCGCTCCTAAGAAGGAGGTCGGCAAAATTATGTGGGGGCTTCTTGGCAAGGGAGGAGCGAAGGCTAGAGTTGAGGACGTTCGATTGGAAGGCGGCTGCTGCAACTTGCTAGTCAAGAGAAGCGATGGATCTCACTTCTGCAGTGAACCTCTTCACATAGTCTCTCAACTTCTCTCCCTTCTCCTGGCGGAGCTGGAGTAACGAGATATTGGTCTTCTCCATGCGTCTGCTACTCACAAAATGAGTGATGAAGAGGGTCTCGAATTGCTCGAAGGAGAATATGGAAGACGGGGCGAGGCGGGAGTACCACTCCCGAGCCGAACCTTTAAGAGTGGCGGGGAAGGTTTTGCACAGCAAAGCATCGGAAGCTTGGTGGATTAGCATGAGGGTCTTGAAGCTCTCAATGTGGTCGACGGGGTCCGACTCCCCCGAGTAAGTTTCGAACTTTGGGGGTTCGAAGCCTCTTGGGATAGGAACTTCCATGATGGTCCGGGAGAAGGGAGGTCTGCTCGGGCAGATGGTCCTTCCTCTTAACTCCTCATCCTTGTCTATTCGGCCGATGCGCCTCTCCATCTCGTGGAGACGGCGGTAGAGAGCATCGTCCCTTCGACGGTAGTCAAACGAGCCTCTGGACTCGTCTTCATAGGAAGGGGAGCGGGGACTACGACGATGGTAGCTCTGGGAGCGGCGAGGACTTGGAATCTGTGGAGTAGGAGTGTAGTGCCCCGAATTTCCAATATAAAATTTAGAAAATACGTGGCACTTTCCGAGCGATCCACTTCAATGTAACAATATACATAGACCAAAAACTCAAGTCATTTTATTCCAAATTCTTATTACAATATTCTTTTTCAATTGCAGCGGAAATACAAAACACCTTAAAATACATTTAACTGTTACAACCCTTTCTCCTTACAAAATTACCCAAGGCTCTATTATAACACTCATAAAATCCAAAGCTACCCCAAGCATCCAAGCTCCCAACTCTAAGCAGCTACCTGTAACACATGAGGCTAGAGTTGAACCCTAACCCCTAAACTAAAGGGGTCAGCCATAAATGGTGTGAGTGATATAAACAACAAACATAAATAAACAATAAACATAAATTCTCGAACAACATGTACTGAACAAAAATACATAAACTGAACATGTAATGTGCAACAAGAAACGATAGGCCAGTACAAGCGTGAAGTCAAGTCGAGAAACAATACCAACGATCAAGTATCCATCAATCAATCACTTTCAAAATAGTACAGCTCAACTACACTGTACAGTCGACTGTTTAACGAACCAGTCAACTGTTCTGAACTAACAGTAATCCTCACATCTCAGAATGTGTCCAACCATCAATAAATCTCAATACCACGATGTATGTCCAATCAATCGATCACCAATAATGCCATAGATCGGATACCCATATATCCATCTACAAAAAAACTAAAGATAATATAGATCGAATACATACCCGGTATGCAATCACTAATAGTGACTCTTACACCGATGAACATATCCATCTACAAACAAACTAAGAGGGTATAGATCGAATACGTACCCGGTATGCAATCACTATAGTGACTCTTACACCGACGAACATATCCATCTACAAACAAACTAAGAGGGTATAGATCGAACACGTACCCGGTATGCAATCACTATAGTGACTCTTACACCGACGAACATATCCATCTACAAACAAACTAAGAGGGTATAGATCGAATACGTACCCGGTATGCAATCACTGTAGTGACTCTTACACCGACGAACATATCCATCTACAAACAAACTAAGAGGGTATAGATCGAATACGTACCCGGTATGCAATCACTGTAGTGACTCTTACACCGACAAACATATCCATCTACAAACAAACTAAAAGGGTATAGATCGAATACGTACCCGGTATGCAATCACTGTAATGACTCTTACACCGACGAACATATTCATCTACAAACAAACTAAAGACTGAAAGAACACTCAAGATTATGAAGAACTCCTCAGGACCAGTCGACTTATGCGATAGTAAGTCGACTGCCCCGAGAACCAATATCCAAGATTATAACAAGTGCTATAAGTCGACTTAATAAACCATCAGTCGACTTACCCGGGACAATTACCAATAATTCTCAAGAACATTCCAAGTGTTAACAGTATAAGATGACTTATAAAAACATAAGTTGACTTATCAACAATATAAGATGACTTATAAAAATCATATGTAGACTTATCAACAATATAAGATGACTTATAATAATCATAAGTAGACTTATCAAAACATAAGATGACTTATAAAAATCATAAGTAGACTTATCAAAACATAAGATGACTTATAAAAATCATAAGTAGACTTATCAAAACATAAGTCGACTTAAAGGAGACATAAGTCGACTTATAAGAACATAAGTCGACTTATAAAAACATAAGTCGACTTACCCGAGAGAAATTCTACGATAACTTTGAAAAATAAATTCTAAGTGTACTAGGCGACTGAGAAGGGTCTAAGTCGACTGTCCAGAATGGATTTTTCGAGAAAAACTAAAGATACAGCAGCTGGGTCATACCAGTCGACTGAATAGTAGACCAGTCGACTGTCGGCCTACAGTTTTCATAAATTAGGTCTGAATACGAAAAACAAGTCTGGTGTTTTCTAAAGGTTCATTGTTCATGAAATGATTCTTATTCAGGTAAAATGACAATCTCGAATACTTCTTCATTGCGGATCCATTATTCAATCATTCAATAACTCAAAACTCAATTCTCTTGTTCTCAAATTCCTAAATCTTACATTAGGGTTTCCTTAATACTTGATTCTTCCACCAAAAATAACCAAGATCTGATTATATACACCAGATCCAGATGTTCATACATCCGATCAAACCATACTTGAATCTTAACATGTTTTCGATCAATAAAGAATTTGTTAAACAAGATCGACTAAACATTCGTGGATTTCTCATGCATAAAACGAATAACGACTATTGCATCGATCACATACAAGATACGGATACATCAAACAAAACAGCACACCATCATACACACTAACAAAACTAAGTTCATATCACTCACCTTTAGAAGCAAGAAGATCCACAAAAAGCCTTCCTTTGCTAGATCCAAACTCCTTCTTGCGAGATCCAAAATCCTCTTTTATCACCAAGAAAATAATAGTATGAGATCTGAGTTGTGCAGCGAATGACGGCTGCAAACTCCCTTATATAGGCAGGAAATATCATTTTTAGGGTTTAGGAATACATTTGCAAAACCATCCCTCCAAAATACAATTATATATATATATATATATATATCTTCTCTTGGAAATTCATCTAAAATTCATTTAAATTAGGATTTAAAAGAAAATATACTTCTAAATCTTAACCAATACTGTTTAAAACGTCCAGAATGCCAATTTTGCACTTTAACCCTTAAAAGTGTCAATTTTGCAAAAAGGTCCTTCTTTTATCAAAAATTGCAATTAGATCAAATTAATTTCAGAAAAATCTGGAAAAATACTACATAATTCCAAAATCATAAATAATGATTTTTCATAAAGAAAACTTAATTATTCAAACATCTCAAAAGTCATTTGCACGTGTTTTGCACGTGTACAAAAGATAAATCTTTTAGAAAATATCAATTAAATCCTCAAAATTCATTTAAATTCATTTTCAAATAATTAAAAAAAATATTTGAAAATACGGGGTTCTACAAGGAGCCCTTTGGGCAATGTTGTTGTTGGGTCGGAGGTTGATAGCTTGCAACACCGTTGCTTGAAATTGCTGGAACTCGGCACGAGTGATGGGTGTCTCATCGTTCCTCGGATGTTGCCGACCGGCAGGGGAATGAGGTCTTCTTCTGTAATGCTCGGGGGAGTCCCTCCTTCCCCTTCGGACAAGAGACCTTCTATAATCTCGGTGGTGAGGGGACCGCTCACCCAGACGTTGTTGACGGGAGGCTCCCTCTCGGGCCCGCTTCTCGTCCAGACAGTAGCGCAGGTCCTCTTCCTTCTGCCGATTTTGAGGATTGTGGGAGGCCATGGAATCCGTAGAGGCGTTGTGTATGGAGACGTGGTCTTGATGGAGAGGTTGCTTCATGCGGGAGCCCCCCGCACCGGCATTCTGTGGACCGGAAGGACCCTTGGGGGGTTGTTGATTCTGAGGGAGAGGTTGATCTTGTTGAAGAGGGTCCTCTACTTGAAGCGGGGGTTGTCCCTGCTGCGGAACGGGTTGGACGGGGACTACCTCTTGCTGATCGGCGGGGTTGGGTCCACGGTTGGACCCTCTGGATCTTACTTTCCTAGGAGGCATGGCTGGAGAAGATCTGACCAACGGGAAGAGGAGGGGCTGCTATTCGTATGGTTTCCCACAGACGGCGCCAATCTGTTGCCACTAAATTCGGTGTGGGGGCAAACAGATAGAATTTGTGAGTTCTTGGAAAACCTGAATAGCAAACACCTAACCTGTTCCGCCGGAGCTTGACCACTGACTCCCGCCATTCACCTGCAAGGAAGTGCGAGACACCGGGGTTGATCCCGGCGACGCACCCTCCGACGCTCAAGTCAGTAACCAGAAATAATTATGAAAGAGCTTTTAACTAGCAAAAGATTGATTACCTCTTAATGGAGATGGGTGTGGGGTATTTATAGTCGCCGTTAGGATCAGATAAGGAATGTGATTCCTGTGATCTGATAAGGCATAAAATCCTCGTAATCAGATTAGGAATGTAATCCCTTATTCCCGGTGAAAAGATAGATGTGAATCAGAGCCGTTGATTAGGATTAATCAGAAACCCTAATTCTATCTTTTCTGGACTGGGTGTGTTTCGGGTTGGGACCCGTACCCAGTTGAGGTGGATCCGTTCGTGGGTTATTGGGTTGTGAAGAAAGACCCAGTTCCCATTTCAGACCCGTTAGTAGGTGAAATTACCGTTTTACCCCTGAGCTTTAAGATTCGTGTCCGATGTGAACGGTCCCGACTTAATCCTATTTTTAGCCATATTAGTAACAGTTGAAATAGACCTTTGGGTTTCTGATTCTCGGCTTTGACTTGCTGACAGATCTCACACATCGCCACGAACTCAGCCACATCCCACTTTAAACCTGACCACCAGAAGTGTTGTTTAATGTCCTTGTACATGTTAGTACTCCCAGGATGTACAGACAAAAGAGTAGCATGCGCCTCCTGAAGAATACTCTCCTTCAAGTCCAATTTATCCAGAACACACAGCCTCTCTCCAAACCACAGTACTTCATCCCTGATTTGAAACTCGGGCAACCTCCCTGCACCAACCCGCTTCTTCATTTTCTGAATCTCTGCATCTTTCTTCTGACTTGCAATAATCCTTTCATTCAGCGTTGGTTGAAGCCTCAACTGAGCTAAAGATGATCCCAAGCGTTGCAGAATAACTTCAATACCAGCTCGATCCAACTCCTCTGCAAGATGCCTCTGAGTTGTAATCAGACTAGCCAGACTGCTCTTGCGGCTAAGTGCATTAGCAACAACATTAGCCTTTCCAGGATGGTACTTAATCTCTGGACGAATGTCCATAGGTACTTCCAGCCATCTTCGTTGCCTCAGATTCAGGTTCTTCTGCTGATAGATGTACTTCAAGCTTTTATGGTTCGTGTACATGTTCAGCTTGTCACTGTACACGTAGTGTTTCCATTGCTTTAAGGCGAAGATAATCGCAGCCAACTCCAGATCATGAGTCGGATAATTCTTCTTATGCGGTCTTAGTTGCCTAGACCCATAAGCAATCACTTTTCCTTATTGCATTAAGACACAACCAAGCCCACGATGTGAAGCATCACTGTAGACATCGTACTCAACACCTACTCTAGGCAAAGCTAAAATCGGAGCAGTAGTCAGATTCTCTTTCTGTCACGCTCCGCTTTCCAAAAATACGGAATACGAGTACGTAACAAAAGCCCAGCAAATGATTATTATCATCCTTAAGCTGTTTCAAGAAATCTTTGCAACACATCACAGAATATATCACAGTCGGAAGTAAAAAGGTGGAACCAACATGCAACATTGAAACAAATTTACCAACAGAAATTACTTGAAAAATCAAATACCATGTTCTCAAATAAAACAGAGTCTGGAGAAAAATAATATTCTGGGTCACACCGCCTAATTACAATAATAACCAAGTCTCAAAATACAAACATTGTTCTAGCAACTACAAGAAATAATAATAGTGAAATTTCAGCCTCTAGCCCATCATCTTGCCAATACCTTCAGGAACCTGTCATCCAAAATCTGCAATTCAACGAATGCAGGAAAGAGAAAAGAGAAAATACAAGTACCCGTTAATTACAAGTCCAGGTCACAAATAGAGTAGGATACAAGCACATGGAAACTAACTAACAACATGGTATACTAACAATTAAGGGTAACATATGTCAAGTGTCAAGTAAACTGGTAAACAGGTAAACATGTATAATTATCAGGTAATCAGGTAACAGGAATATCAGGATAATCAGGTAACAGGAATATCAGGATAATCAGGTAACAGGAATATCAGGATAATCATGTATCAGGTAAACAGGTATCAGGTTATATCAAGTCTAATCTTTTTATTTACTATCTAGGTAGCACGACATGCATCCCATACTACATGGTTGCTACAACACAACAGTTTCGCTTAGTAAGATTTTCATAGTAGACTATAGAGGGCAGTATACTCAAGAATTAGAACAGAAACAGGTATCAAGCACGAGTCACGTAATCGTGAACAAGTGGAAACAAGTATCAAGCACGAGTCATGTAGTCATGATCACGTGGCAACAAGTAGCATCTAGCACGAGTCATGTAGTCATGATCACGTGGCAACAGGTAGTATCTATCACGAGTCATGTAGTCATGATCACGTAGTAACAAGTAGTATCTAGCACGAGTTATGTAGTCATGATCACATGGCAACAGGTAGTATCTAGCATGAATCATGTAGTCATGAAACATGGTAATAAGTAATGGGAAACACGGTCCCCTTCTGAGTACACGTTTCTGAATTATCCACTACTAAATCTTTCCCTTAAACCCCGGCTTGATTACTTTTATTATTAATATTCAACAAGCATGAATAGGCACAAAATAGTATAAAATAAGCATGATATGATCAGGTCTAGGTTCAGGTTAACAAATCAGTATGCATTGATGATATACGTTCACATATACGAGCAAATTAGTCTAGGTTCATAATCAGAACAGCAAGACCAAGCAGTATTAAAACAGTGATTCAAAGAGCTACAGGCATGCAAATCATGATCCGTCAAAGGATCTGGAAACTAGACATCCACACGGTTCCAACGAGTATAATAAAGTCATATACTAATTCACAACATCTCAGCTTAAAACTGATTTCAACACCGATTTTATGTTCAGCCAGAAAACAGGGGAACGACTTCAAACGCATAAAAACAGCAGGTAAACTCATCAAATAATTCCAAAAAAAAATCTGGGGTAATCCCCTATAGATAAAGACTCAAAATAATAAGTTTCATAATATTCCAGAACGTTTAGCTAAGTCATCAAAAATAAAAAGTAACCCAAAATCATAGTTTGATGAATCTGGAATTTCTCAACACTGCTGTACGAAAATAAGGATATTTCGCAATCAGTGAATCGAAATCCAATTCCGCCAAAACGACATGAAATAGATAAAATTTACTAACTTTCATATTTCACAAATAATTTTCATAAAACATAAGGAATTGGGGTGAAAACTAGGTTCAACATAGAACAGCATGCAAATTACAGCAAAAGTAGATTTTAGAAAAGGATATGAAACATTGCGCAAAACTCATCTTTAAAATACACCAAAAATCTGGGAAGTCGCTAACATCACGAGGAAACACTGAGCAAAATATTATGGCAAGATATTATGTATAGCCTAGATCTTGAAATTAATTTGTTAACAAAATGACTCCAACTGAATCTGAAATCTACCGATACGGCTGTACCAAAATTATCATATCTCAGTCATACGAACTCCAAATGCAGTGAAATCGGTGGGGTTTGAAAATAGACACAATTATCTACAATTCACTTTGAAATATCCAAGTTGAGATTCGGATCCTAGCATAGGTGAATACAGCAAACAACACAGAACAGCCGCAAATTCCAGATTTCACAATAATGAACCAAACTCAACCAAATTTGAAACGCAGCCTACCAATCATCTAAATATCATATTTTAGGGATTCTAACATGTCCAAGCCTAATAATTCACATACGGGCAATCAATCAAACACCTAACATGCAATATGCCACATACACGAACAAAATCAAGTTTGGGTGAAACCTAGGACATAAACCTATCAATTCTCATGTCATAAGTCATCTATGGCCTGATTTAACACAATAGAGACAAACCCATCAACAAAATAAAATTTTTGGCCGTCTCTAGACCCAACTACTCTAGGTGTGAACTTTTTGACTTGTATCAACCTAATGAAATTATGTACAAATTACTTGCCTCTTAATGACGATGAACGCGACCAAGCGAAGTCTAGCAATGAAGCCCACGAGCGAGAAGCCTTTCCACGCGATTCCAAGCGAACCCACGAACCGAAACGCGCCTACAATCGATCTCCTTGATGCACGAACCAAAGTGGGAGATGCCCACTTGCCAACTCAGCGAGGGGAGAGGTTGAGGTGCTGTTTTGGGATGGTTGGTGCTGATTTGAGTGCAGGCCGGCCACAATAGGAGAGGAGAGACGAGGTTTTGATGTAGAAGGAGTTGTATGGATTGATGGATGGATGGTTTGTATGGTCGGCAATGGCTTGGGGCAGCAAAAGGGTGTCAGCCTGGGCAGTGGGTAGCAGCCGGATGGATTTGGTGAAGGAGGGGAGGCAGGGTATATTAGAGAAGGGGAAAAAGAGATTAGGGTTAGGGTTTTGGGATTATGGGGGGTATTTATATAGGTTAATTGTGGGTTAATGGGTAGTGGATATCAATAGGAATTAATAGGTATACAATTGGGTAATGGGTATTGGGTAGATTTCAAATGGGGTACAAAATACAATGAAATCTATGGCTCCTAAAAATCTCCTTAAGGGCCAAAAATTTCAAATTGGTCAAAACACTTCCAAAAATTCACCATAACCCAAAAATAAATAATAAATACGAACAGGGCCAAGAAAATGAGTAAAAGATCTCCAAACGACGAAAAACGAACAAACGGCACACAATCAGCACAAAGAGGTCAAAATATCAGAAAAAGAATATATATTGAAAATAATCAAATATATGGTTCCGGAAAAATATAAGAGATATAAAAATATATTTTGACAAAAGAAATTTGAAAACCGGAAAAAAAATAATTTGAGAAAAATTTTTAAATACAGAAAATATACAAAAATACCCTTTTGGGAAAATAGGGGTTACACTTTCAATTCCTGAAAATTTGCCTCGCACTGTTCAGTCCACTTGAAGTTCACATTCTTTTTGGTCAGACCAGTCAGTGGTACGGCTATCTGAGTGTAGTCCTGAATGAACCTCCTGTAGTATCCAATTAGTCTAAGGAAACTCCTGATTTTCTTTACTGTAGTAGGCTTTGCCCAATCCTTCATCGCCTCTATCTTCTGCGGATCAGTTACCCCTCCCTCCTTAGAAAGGATGTGACCCAGGAATGCCACCTCAGATTTCCAGAAATCGCACTTCGACAACCTGGCATACAACTCATGCTCCTGGAGCTTCTTCAAATGTCACGCCTCGCTTCCTAAAATACGGGAATACGAGCCCGTGACAAAGGCCCAGCGAATGATATTAACATCATCCATAAGCTGTACCAGTCTTAACTCAACAACATGAAAGAAATAATCACAACCACACTGAAAACATAATCACATAAACAAGAATAAAATTCAATAACCAAATCTGGAATATAAGAACTTACCAAATAGCTCGAGAGGCTCTTGCTCCAATCCTAGAAGAACTGCTCACCAATGCCTCATAGCAAACCTCCTTGTTCACCTGTAGCTGGATCAACTAGAGTGGAAAAGAAAATGTCCTTAGAGCAAGTATGGACAACAAGTAGTGAAAAGCAAAGAGTAAGGGAATATGGTACATCAAGGAGTATGAAGCAAGATCAAAGTCCAAAAACAATAATAATGTCCATAAGCAATGGTCAAGTGTACAAGTGTCAACTTAGGTTTATTATCATTTTATTTTCCTAGCTAGTGCACGTATTACTGCGTCCTATACCACAGGTTCGGTGCATGCAAAACAGTGTACATTTTAGACATAGTGGTGGGATCTACAGAACGTGTACTCGGTGTAACAAGATAACAAGTCCACAAGTTCACAAGTAATTCTCCACCTTCCATGTCAATATTCCATGTAACCAAGAAGGACCCTACTGAGTACATTTTCTGAGATTATCCACTACTAAGTCAACCCTTATTAACCCCGGCTTGTTTAATATTCTATTATTTCATTTATGGTCATGCAATTGTATATATGAGAGTGTCAAAGCGATGATAGAGGTGCAACAAAATGATACAATGCAAGACAGAACACAAATAAATGTAAATATGAAAGAACAGATATGCAGCACTAACACAACAGTAACTCATAAACAACAACTTGGAATTCGATTCCGCAAAAAAGGAAAGTCAACTAGACATCCGGGAATACAATTTATATTCAGCAAGTTTTTATTAATTTTGACTATAATTAGGTCAAACATCCTAATCTTTACAGGTTAGCTGTTCTGGCAGCAACTTATAGTCAAAATTTAATGGGTGAAAACTAGGCATAAAATCATTATAAAAATCTACAAAAATTAGAAATGAATCCTAAACATGTCTACTAAGTTTTTGGAGAGTTTCATGGCATTATAATCTGTTATCATGGTGTTTCAACTAAAAATTATGTCAGTGTTACATTAAATTACGATCTGAAAGGTACAGACTAGCAGGGACTAAAACTGCAATATCTCACAGCTCACAGATCGGAATCAAGATCCGTCAATTAGTCTGAAAACTAGATTTATTAGGCAACAATTCTCTTTTATATTGTTTTAACTGGTTCCTATTGTAACTGGGTCAAAACCTCAGTACAAGATAGAAAAGGCAGCAAGGCATAACAAGAATCATCGCATAAGTTTATCATAGTAACTAATCAACATGTTCTAGTTATCTTGCAATGCATTATCATTAATGTACAACAACTTGAGGTGACATTCTACTGTATAAAAAGCAAGATTATAATGTCACGATGCAATTCTTGAGATCTCAATCAATCAACATTTGTTCATATCATGGTATTTTTCTCATATGCAAATTCTAGTAAATTCATTCATGTCGTGTGTGCATGTATATTTGGATTTGAGACAATGGATATTGGCACGAGTCAAGGATACTTCGGGTTAGCTTGTGTAAACCCTAGATATCCCCAACGGAAAGTATACAAGCAAAGTTAAGATAATTGAAGTGGAACTACTTGCGTAATAGGTCAAAAATCTTGAACTAGAAAATAAAACGAGTTCAAGTGGACTTGCCTTTTGTAGACGATTAGATTAGTCCGAATATGCGAGAATAACGGGATCAGAATCCCAGGCGACGATCCAAGAGAACACAAGCGGAATACGTACAAAATACCAAATGGCGAAAGACCAAACATCAACCCATCAGCAGAGTAATCAGCAAGCACAACCCACACCAGATCAGGGGTAAAACAGCACATGGCAACTCTGGATCCACTGTGCCAACACACCGAACACCAAAAGTGACCAATCACATTTCATCTCCTTCCTTCACCCTTCGATAGAGAGAGAGAGAGAGGAGAGTGCGAGAGGGACTCGGCGACGACTAGCGGCACTTGGGGCGACAGCGTGGCACTATGGCGAGGCAACGATGACAACGGCGAGGCGGGACTGCAGTGCTATGGTCGGGAAGCGACGCAACAGTGGCTGATGGCGAGGCTGTAGGTAGAGCTTCGGTAAGGGGGACTCGATGGTTCGGGTTGCTATGTCGACGACTGAGGTGGTCGATGGGTTCGAAGGTGGATGAAGGTGGAGCACCGTCGACTTCGGGTGGTGAGGATGGCGACTACGGTGTAGTCGCTGCTGAAGGGGGAGCTTGACAGTCGGAGGTGCTCGAGGGTGGAAGTGGAGATGCTGGGTCGTCGGCAATGGCGGCAGTCGCAGTAATGGGGAGTCGTCGACTGTGGAGGCTGTCGAGGGCTGAGGGAGTACTGGGCGGTGGTGCGCGAGCGGGAGGAGGAACTTGGGGTAGGTCGGGGTTGAGCAGCAATTGGAAGATGGCTGTTGGTTACAGGCAGGGAGTAGGGAGACGGAGGGGAAGGAGGCAGTGTTCTGTGTTTGTTGGGTTTTCTGTTTTTGGTTTTAGAGACAGAGGAGGGGGAGAGAGAGAGGGACGGGAGAGAGAGTGTAGGGGTTGGTTATTAAAATAATAATAAAATATAATAGTGGGGTGTTTAGTTACAAGAATGTGAAGAGTTGGGGAACGTGAGGAGAGAATTTGAGGATACGGGAAGATAAGGCGTTGGTCTGGTCAAAACGGGGAAGATTTGGGTTTATGGGTATTAGGTATTAAAAGGGGATCCAATAGGATGCGGGTTTGGATCTAGGGTAGGCTAGGATCCAATAAGAGGTGGAAAATGGTAGATAAGCGTATGGGCTTGGAAATGAATTAGGCTAACAAAAGCTAGCAAAGATAACAATAATATAAATTGCAACAGAAGGCCTACAACAAGCCTAAGACCCAAAATACCATAAAATAGAAAAGAGAACACCAGAGAAATACAAGAAAAATTCGTACAATCGGAAACAAGGGTTACATCAAAACTTCAGCCAGATGCTTAGTGTGCTCCTCCTCCCACTTGGAGTACACAAGAATATCGTCGATAAACATCTGGACGAAAGAATCAATAAACGGCCTCAGAACTCTATTCATCATGTCCATAAAGATTGCAGGCGCATTCGTCACTTCGAATGGCATAACTAAGAATTCGTAATGCCCATGTCGAGTTCCGAATGCAGTCTTATGCACATCTTCAGTCTTTACTCGAACCTGATGGTATCCTGATCGAAGATCTATTTTGGAGAAAATAACTGCTCCTTGTAGACGATCGAACAGGTCATCAATTCAAGGAATAGGATACTTGTTCTGAACAGTGACCTTATTCAGCTCTCGATAATCGATGCACATCCTCATCGAACCATCCTTCTTCTTTACCAACAGCATCGGTGCTCCCCAAGGTGATGCACTCGGTTGAATAAAGCCTTTCTCCAACAGTTCCTCAATCTGCCGTTTGATCTCATCCTGCTCCACAGGAGCCATCCTATAAGGTGCCTTGGAAATGGGTGCACTCTCTGGCTGAATAGTGATACTGAACTCTACATCACGATGCGGGGTAACTCAGGCAAATCATCCAAGAACACAGTCGGATAGTCCCGAACCACCGGAATCTGCTGCACCTCCACAGGAATCTCCTTCTTGCTGATGGCTGCAACCAAACCTGAACATTTCTTCTTCCTTTGGAAAGTGACCTCGGGACCACCTGGAGCCTTCACTATTACTTCCTTGGTCTTACACTCGATGTTTGCACTGTACACCGACATCCAATCAATGCCAATGATAACATCAACTCCTAAGACATTCAGCTCGATCAGATCAATCCCGAAAATTCTACCTCCAATATCGATCTCGCAGTCCGCATAGTACCGATCAGTGGTTAAAGTCTCCCCTAATGGAGTAGCTACTGCTAAGACATTGCCTGGAAAGATCTTCGGTTCAACTCCCAAAACTTTAGCAAGTTTAGGAGATACAAAAGTATGAGAGGATCTAGTATCGAACAAAATAATATCTTTCTTTCCATTCAAATAAAGTTCTCCTGTTACATAACACACACTCGTTACATAATAGTTCACTAAAAAAAGCGGAAAAAGAGAACAACAGAAAAACACTTCTAAACATCCTCCCTCGTACCAGTGATGATGTGATCCACTTCATCGGCGTCAGCTTCAGTCAAGGAAAATACTCACCCCTGCTGGTACGGCTTCTTCCCGGCCTGCTGAGTTGGTCCCTCACAGACAACATCTTGCAGCTTAGGGCACTGGGATCAGTAATGACGCGTCTCCCCACAATTGTAACAAGTCACTACAGGAGGTCTCACATATACATTCCCTGGTCTCCCAGCCATATTGATAGCGTTCGCCCCAGTAGGTTTGAACCTTTAAGCCGGCGGCTTTCCTCTGACAATACCAGAAACTGCGGGCCTCTTCCCAACTTGCCAATTGTTCCTCCGATTCTGAACAACATGGAACTGTTCCATATCTGCCTTAGTGGCTGCCACGCGCTTGACCAACTTGTCAAACCTCCTAATATCGAGGGGTATCATCCTTGACCTCAGACTCGACCTCAATCCATGCTCGAATTTCCGAGCCTTCTTTGCCTCGTCCATCACCAGTTCGGGGGCATACCTTGACAGTTGGGTGAACCTTGTCTCATACTCTCTAACCGACATACCGCCCTGCTGCAGCGCCAGAAATTCTGTGGCCTTCTTCTCCTGGATATCTGATGGAAAATAATGACTGCGGAACTCTTCCAAGATTTTCTCCCAGCCAAGAACAATATCTCCCATCATCGGCTTCATCGACTGCCACCACACAGCCACATCTTTCTCGAACTGCAGTGCAGCCAACTTCACCTTGCTGCCCTCCGGAGTCTCCAAGACTTCGAAGATAGTCTCGACCTGTCTAATCCAATTGTCAGCCGCATCTGGGTCTAACTTCCCCTTAAACACGGGTGGTTTCATCCTTTTGAATGATTCCACGAGTTTGATTGCTTCAGGCACTGGATTCACAGGCACCCTCCCTTGGTTCTGATTCATGGCAACGGCATGGAGTGTCTTATTGACCCTCACTAACTCCGTTTCCAAGTCCAGCCCTTCTTCGCTTCTAGCTCTTCTTCCAGCTATATTCTGATGTAAAAGATCTATTAAATTCGAAGTAGAAAACATGAATTTAAATCAACTCTTCATTTCATTGAATTTCAAACTTTATACATTCGAATTTAAAATATTTATGACATCAAATGAAAGCAGTAAGAAGATAAAACATTCTAGTTCCTATGGTTCCTCTTGGATTCTCGAAGCTCTTCCCGTTGTTCCGCCACTTCTTCCTTCAGCATATCGTACATGTTTTTCCTCTTCTCGAGTTCCCAAACACGATGACTGAGAGTTGCAATGCTCTCCTTGCACTTCGCACACTGTGCCTGTAGCAGCTTTGCTCTCTCTCTCTGAGACTCTACCTGCCTCTGAAGAGATACAATGAAACTACTCGGAACTGGTTCTTCCTCGTCAGAGGAATCATCAGATGAATCCGGAGGTGGAGTGATCGCTCGGGACTCAGGCCATTCCTCCTCAAATTCTTTGGGATCTTCTTCGTCAGAATCAGCTTGTCTGGTAGTAATCCTCCTCGACTATGTGTCGATCATCATCGCCAGCTGGGTCGAAGTGGTCCGCCATCTTAGAGAAAGTAGAAGAAGAAGCATAAATCATAGAACAACACAAATGTAAGAGACTTACATTTAAATCTCTATACTCAACACACGCTCTAATTTCCACTCTAGGGTGTCGTTCCTTATAAATTTGTACTACTTGGCAGTGTGGCTCTGATACCAATCAGTAACACCTCGAATTCCAAATAACACCAAATTCGAAGTTCCACGGGATCTTTACACGTCTCTTCGTACAATTTTACAAGGAAATTAAAACTTTATTACATCAAGTTACATTTAAATAAAACAACACTTGAAAATTTTAATGAAACAACACTTGAAAAATGAAACTACACTTGAAAAATTCTTTAAGCATCAATTCCTCCTTAATCTTTTTCATTCACTTTGTCCTGCATGGAAACTGTGGGCTCGTCTGTTCATTTAGCTGATGCAAGGATATAATACATCAATTTTCTCATACTTAGAAAACACATACTTGCCACAAAACAAAACTATGGGGACTATCCTATTGATATCGTGTTGTGCGGTGCACTTAGTCCTTAATACAGTTATTTATATTATATGACACTAATACGCACTTGTTCGGATTTTATGCATCCCATACTACATAGATCCGAGGGCAAGCCCTTAATCGTTTTTCATCTTGTAGGGTTCAATCCCTCGCCATGACTTAGACTACTACGGTAACTACGGTAAGTATCATAGATGTTCTATGAGTTACGAGCCCATGTCCAGACAGCTTGGAGGGGAATCCCATGCACTGATATGACGCATTATGCAGGCTGACTATGGACAATTCAACTTCCGTCATGGAACGATGGCACCACTCATAGTCACCAAACACCCCACAAGCATCGCCACCGGGACAATAATTTCGGAGTAGTGCTCACGCCATGACATGATGCATCAAGCAAGCAGTCTGTGAATCACTCTCACATCGCCAATCCGATGGCCCTCATACTCGTGTTTTTCTCTTACTTTCGTCACATCTTCACTATGTATCTAGTCCTTAATTTATTTGAATCATGAATAAAATCAATCCCCTAGAGTAGCACTTCCTTTATACCGGACTTAACCATTAATTCAACAATATGACCCAAACTTGGTCTTTTCTTTTCAATATCTCATCTCAAAAAATATTCTTTCAATGCCGGTATAAGGCTTAGCTACCCTCTAGCTTTCAATTTCATTTCATGTTCATAACATTTTTTTATTCATATTTATACGATCTTTCATAATTCATCATGATATTTGATTTTACTTTCATGTACAATTTCATGCAAAGAAATATCTTCATTTGTCACATTCATAATTCATTCTTTCCACATAATTCTTTTATTCTCATTTTATCAATACTAAATCTAAAATTCACACTTTCAATTTTTTTCCATTATCAAATCTTTTTTCAAAACTCGTTTAAACAATACATTTATTTTTCTTTATCCAAAGACATTTAGAACTTGAAAACCAATAGTCAGGGCAGTCGACTGTTAAAGCATAGCCGGTCGACCGTTCTGCAAGAATTTAAAACTCGAAAAACCAAATAGTCAGGGCAGTCAACTGTTAAAATATAGTCAGTCGACTGTTCTGTAACGATTTAAAACTTGGAAACCAATGATCAGGGCAGTCGACTGTTAAAATATAGTAGATCGACTATTCTGTAACGATTTAAAACTCGAAAACCAATTAGTCAGGGCAGTCGACTGTCAAAATATAGTAGGTCGACTGTTCTGTAACTAAAATTCGAAATTTATTACCTGACAGTCGACTGTCAACTCTAGTTCGGTCGACTGTCGATTGCACCAGGTTGCAATTTAGAGTAGACCATGGATATATTTTTGACATTTGAGAACAAAATCACAATTTTCGTTTTATTCATAATCAAAGTTTCCACAAAATTACTTTTTCTCTTTATTAATAAAAATCTATTCTTTTAAATAAATTAGTCCTAATTCACAAAATGTTCGTTTCTCTTTTTCCAACAAAACAACATGCAAACTTGGGATTTTTAGTACTAATCTCAATAACAATAAACATGTATAATTTATTAATCAGTTCTACTTTCATAGCATGAAAGTTTCCCACAATTCACAATTCATTCGTAAACACATTTCTTCACATTGCATTTTTCCCACATACATGAACATCTTAATATAGAGATTCATACTTTCTTAATTAACATACAAATGCATTATCAAGTTATCACAAGAACATTTCTACTCATCTCATTTAGTCAATTTTTCTAATGATTTCATGCAATTCCACATGGGTTCACTTTCTCCTTAATCATGGTAACTAATCATAAAGCAATGTTCTCTAATTTATTCTAACATAATCACAAACACAAACCTATCATGGTAACTAATTAGAAGTTTGAGAAAATTGCCCACCTTATTTGGAGAGAAAAACAATGAGAACTCCTAAAGACTCTTAGAATGAACAAATGAAGCCTTCTCCTCCTAGGTCGTGCCACCGAGAATGCGCCTTCTCCTCCTAGACTTGATGAACCCGAGCCTCCCTTGTTCTTGATGAATTGCCGGCCTCAATTGGGGATGGACACACACACAAAAGCACACAACTCAAACTTATTTTCTCACTATTTCTCAATCTTTTAACTTACTAATTTGTCTCTTCTTTTCTTTCTTTCTTTCAATCTTTTAGGTGTAAGCATGAAGAGTGTAAGGGGGGGTATTTATACAAATTTTGAGTGTAAATGGAAGGCTAGGATTAGTCCAATTGGTTAGGGATCAAGGGCTATGATGAAATAGGGAGTTGTAACAACTACCAATGATGAGATAACCAACTCACCACTACACCCATCTCTCCCTCTCTCTTTGTGAAATCCGGCCACCCCCTATGGTGCCCTAAGCACGTGCTAGTGCAATGCACATGCAATACTAGTACCCCTAGTTGTTAGTTTGTTCATGTGAATTAATTAATTGTCTATTAAACTTGTCTACACTACAAGTTAAGTTAATTAAAGGGGGAATTTAGTTAATGGGCTCACTAATGGGCAAATAAACCATGGGCTCTAATAAATTAATTAAATAAATTAAGTAAAGTGGGCTAGAAAGAGAGAATTAGGCCTAGTATTTTAATTAGGCTTTCTAAATTAAATGAGAAAAATAGGATCAAAATGTTCATGAGAATATTTTAGAGAAATAAGTGCATGAATTTACACGTGCACAACAGGTGAAAATAAACAAGCTCTTATTTAATTAATATTTGAAAATCCAAGATGTTACATTCTACGACTTCTTCGGCTAGTTGAAAAAACCTCCACATGTTTTCCTTCATCTGTATTCCCCCTCAAGCGCACACCCCAGCAGATTTAATCATGGAGGTGCACCCTCCACATGAACGCCACCTACCTCAAGGCCTTCTCTACCTTCAAACGGTATTCGAATGTTGCAGTCTCGTGTCGGTAATTCTAATGATGGCTTACTAGATGATACTTTTGGAATAATGAGCTTTCATACACTCAGTCGAGTTTTCCTGCTCTCACAAAGCTGGTATAGGTTGTGTTGACCCTACTTAATCCCCCACTTACCTTTCATTACCTTACGAAGACTATCACAAACTGTCAAAAATCTACATCGAGCTGTGTACCTACGGCACCGAGAATCAAGAGTCCCCAAGGATATTAGATTTTGCTGTACCAAAGGAATATGCACGACCTTTTCTAATGTGAACCCATTACCTTCTGGCATCTCTAATTCAACTGTTCGCTCATCCATTACTTCACAAATCTCTTTTCCAGCCGTTCTTACATTACGGCCTATTGATGACTTGTAAGTAAAAAACATGTAACCCCCATTTCCGATAATTAGTATTTTCCGTGTAATTTCTATAATTTGACTTTTGTAATTTTATTTTGTGCTAAATTCATTTCGGATCTTTTATTAAAGTGTTTTATAATCGAAAATTTATTCATTTTGAATAATGGTGTATTTTAATCTTACTTCACATTTCTTATTGATCGACTATTTATATTTGAGCCTAAAATCTAATATATTATTATTATTAGATTATTTTAATAAAAAATTGTTAGACCCGAATATTATTTTGTTGTACGATTTTATTATTATTATGATTATAATAATTAATTGTTATTTCTAGATTACACATTAAAATTCATCTACTGAATTATTTTATTATTGTACTAGACCTGATTTTCTTGGCGAATTCCAATTTATTTTTAAACCCAGTTTATATTCAATTCACTTGTATTAGCTATTTATTTATTTGGATTTAAATTCTTGTTCATGAAACTCTTTGATCTTCTTGATGAATTATTTTCTTGTTAATCTTATTTTTCTTTTTTTATTGTGGGTATTCTTAATTGACGCCTATTGATTTTGATCAATCTCTTAATTGAATCCTAAAACCCAATTTGAATTGTTCTTGACCCAAAACCACTCTTATTGGACCCTAAACCAATCACCCAGTATCCTAATTGTACCCTATAAATACAACCCTAATGCAAACCCTAAAAATTGCACAATTCTTAAACCCTAGCAGCCAATTCTCTTTCCTCTCTCTCTCTCTCTCTCTCTCTCTCCTCACCGTTCTTTCTATATCTATTTTCTTGCCAAAATCCCTTTAACCCATTACCGCATCTCTTCTCCGGCCATCTCCGGCCCTCTCCGGTAACCCCCCCTCGTCGCCGCATCCCGTCGACGCTCCAGTAGCGCCGCCTCACCCACTTCGTCGTCCAGTCGCCCCAAGACTCCACCCCCATCCTCCTCTTTCATTCTCCTCAACATTAATGGCGACCAACCCCCCCAATACGTCGACCCACCTCGTCGACGTCATTCAACCTCGCCACCGCAGTGTCGACGTCGACCAGTGACGCCACCTGCCCCTTGGTCGTTCTCTCTCTCTCGCTTGCTCTATCGCTGTTGTCTCTTTGTGTGCTGTTTTGCTTGGCTCTTTGCTTTACACGTTTATTGCACGTGTTATTATTTGCTAGTTTGTGGGTTCGTTGCTTCGGGATTCTCATCCCGTTATTCTTGGTATTCATTTTCATCGTTTACAAGGCAAATCACCATCCTCTTGAATTGTTAATTGTATCAAATTTAAGTTTTGTTGAAACTCTTGCAAGTAGATCTCTTTGTTATCGTATTATCCATTATTCATCTCTTCATTGGGTCTATTGAGGGTTTACATGAGCCAACCCCAATATTCTTGACATCGTGTCACTTTTGACTCTAAAATTTGGATCTTTCATGAGTGCATATAGAATTGATAATAGGATTGTTCATATAATCGTCACACAAATAAATTATTGTAGAGACAATTGCTAGGTTGTATGTTGTTTGATCGATTGATGATTGATTGATGATAAATTGATGTATGAGCGCGTTCTAATTTTATTTATCATGTTTGGACACCCATCATGCTGATTATACAATTTATTGACTAATAGAATGGATACCCATCTTGTTTAATAAATTTTATTTCATGAAAAATACTCACAAATCCTATATATTGCTTGTTGATCGGTATGTTGACTGCTGTTTTTGAACCAGTAAATAATCTTAAAATGATTTTTTTTTCTAAATAAGAGTTGTAGCCTTATCTTTCTAGTTTCTAGAACATCTTGAATTTTTGAATTCCGAATTGTGTAGCAAAAGTTATGCCCGTTTTACTACAGCTGTATTTTTACTTTCAGATTTTCAGATTCTGGTATCTATTTTCAGATTCCGCTTAATAAATAATTGTTTTTGTCATGAAGACTTAATTATTAAACTATTGTTATTTTATTGTATTGGTCTTATGTCTCGAATATTGTTATTTGTTTCTAGACGTTGGATTATTATTGTATTTGGATATTTTATTGCTTCATTCGAAGTATTATTGTTCATGAGATTATTATTATTGCATGCGCAATTGTTCTGTATTATTTATATTGTTGAGTTGATCGGATAAACAGTTTATGGGTGACGTTAGTCATTCGCTGGACCAATATTACGTGCTCATATTCCGTATTTTTGGGAAGTGGTGCGTGACAAGATTTTTAGTGGTATCAGAGCCCGTGTTTGGATAATATATCTGTCAAACATGAGTAACGAATGGAAGTCATGCTTTGACTGATATATTAATCAGAATTGGGTTTTATCGGTTTGACTCAACAATATGTGCAATACAGGAAACACATGAACAATTGATATCCACCTTATGATCTGGAAACTAGTCTCTTTTGATTCCTCTTTGATCCCTTCACATTCAGTTCCTTCGTTTCATTTTTTCTTTTGTCCCTTCCATTCATTGATTCCTTATTAGGTATAATTTTATTCTTTTGTACCCATATTCTTTTGATTCTGGTGCTATCCTTTCTTTTCTTCCTGCTTGCTTCGTCGATCGGCATCGCTTGATCTACAATGACATGTCAGCAGTTTGGAGTTTCACTATCAGAGTGGTGCAGTGGAAGCTTTGTAGGCCCATAACCCACAGGTCCCAGGATTCTTTTGTGGCCTCTCCTTTTTGCATTGTTTACTTTCTTGTTCATTCATTTGCATTGTCATCATTTATTGAATCTTTATTTGATATCATTCTAGATCACTTCATTCATATCCGTGTCCTTTCTAATTCTGGTGTTGCCACCATTTTATTTTCTTCCCTGTGATTCCCTATTTTGTTATTTCACAAGTTTGCTTTTGCTTTGTCCTATGTACTGCCTGAGCAAATTTCGAGGACGAAATTTTATTGTAAGGTGGGTAGGATTGTAATCCCCATTCTCGATAATTAGTATATTCCGTGTATTTTCTATAATTTGATTTTTGTAAATTTATTTTGTGCTAAATTCATTTCAGATCTTTTATTAAAGTGTTTTATAATCGAAAATTTATTCATTTTGAATAATGGGGTATTTTAATCTTAACATTTCTTATTGATCGACTATTTATATTTGAGCGTAAAATCTAATATATTATTATTATTGGATTATTTTAATAAAAATTTGTTAGACCCGAATATTATTTTGTTGTACGATTTTATTATTATTAGGATTATAATAATTAATTGTTATTTCTTGATTACTCATTAAAATTCATCTATTGAATTATATTATTATTGTACTAGACCTGGTTTTCTTGGCGAATTCCAATTTATTTTCAAACCCAGTTTATATTCAATTCATTTGTATTATCTATTTATTTATTTGGATTTAAATTCTTGTTCATGAAACTCTTTGATCATCTTGATGAATTATTTTCTTGTTAATCCTATTTTTCCTTTCTTATTGTGGGTATTCTTAATTGAACCCTATTGATTTTGATCAATCTCTTAATTGAACCCTAAAATCCAATTTGAATTGTTCTTGACCCAAAACCACTCTTATTGGACCTTAAACCACTTACCCAGTATCCTAATTGTACCTTATAAATACAAACCTAATGCAAACCCTAAAAATTGCACAATTCTCAAACCCTAGCAGTCTATTCTCTCTCTCTCTCTCTCTCTCTCTCTCTCTCTCTCTCTCTCTCTCTGTTTTCCCACCAAAATCCCCTTAACCCATTACCGCATCTCTTCTCCGGCCATTTCCGGCCCTCTCCGGCGACCCCCCTTGTCGCCGCATCCCGTTGACGCTCTAGTAGCGCCGCCCCACCTACCTCGTCGTCTAGTCGCCCAAGACTCCACCCCTGTCCTCCTCTTCCGCTCTCCTCGACATTAACGGCGACCAACCCCCCCCCCTCGAACCACCTCGTCGATGTCACCCCGACGTCGTCCGACCTTGCCACCGCAGCGTCGACGTCGGCCAGTGACGCCACCGCCCCTTGGCCGTGCTCTCTCTCTCTCTCTTGCTCTATTGCTGCTGTCTCTTTATGTGCTGCTTTGCTTGGCTCTTTGCTTTACATGTATATTGCACGTGTTATTATTTGCTAATTTGTGGGTTCATTACTTCGGGATTCTCTTTCCGTTATTCTTGATATTCGTTTCCACCGTTTATAAGGTAAGTCACCGTCCTCTTGAATTGTTAATTGTATCAAATTTAAGTTTTGTTGAAACTCTTGCAACTAGATCTCTTTGTTATCGTATTAACCATTGTTCATCTCTTTGTTGTGTCTATTGAGGGTTTACACGAGCTGACCCCAATATTCTTGATATCGTGCCACTTCTGACTCTAATGTTTGGATCTTTCATAAGTGCATATAGAACTGATGATAGGGTTGTTCATATAATCGTCACACAAATAAATTATTGTAGAGATAATTGCTAGGTTGTATGTTGTTTGATCGATTGATGATTGATTGATGATAAATTGATGTATGAGCACGTTCTAATTTTATTTATCATGTTTGGACACCTATCATGTTGATTATACAATTTATTGACTAATTGAATTGATACCCATCTTGTTTAATAAATTTTATTTCATGAAAAATACCCAAAAATCCTATATATTGCTTGCTGACCTGTATATTGACTGTTATTTTTGAACCAGTAAATGATCTTAAAATGAATTACTTTCTGAATAAGAGTTGTAGCCTTATCTTTCTAGTTTACAGAACATCTTGAATTTTTGTTTTCCGAGTTGTGTAGCAAAAGTTATGCCCATTTTACTACAGCTGTGTTTTTACTTTCAGATTTAAAGATTCTTGTATCTTGCATGCTTAAACAGTAAAAATGCTGAATAAATGTTAAAATTTTGCTCTGATAATTTCCAGATAGTTAGTAATCATGTTTAGGAGCCTAGAAAATAATTTTAATGAATTTAATACTGAGTTTTTGTTGTTCCTAAAAATAAAATAACATGATGTCGAAATTCTGCCTGAACATGAAATCTATAAAGAACAATGTGATTGACCTAGCTACTATTGTCGGATTTTGAACTTTAAATATGCGTTGGAATTGTGTGAAAGTCTAGTTTCTAGAATTTCTGACGGATTCGGTTTTTTATTTCTGAAACAGCTGGAAACTGCATTTTTGTTCAGACTACTCTTGCTGTCCAGAATTTTATATTCTAGATTTTAATAGATTAATTAATTCTATATCATAGTATTGCATGAATTAATGTATGTGTGTTGCATTGCATGATCCTAGTGTCATATTTTTATCATTCTAAGTGTCCTATCTAAGTTATCGTCCTATTGTTCCCCTATTGTTGCTATTGTTCATCTAATGTCTCATGATTGCATATTGTATTGTATTGTTGCATCGACAAAAAAATGTTAACAAGTCGAGGTTTGAGGGTTGATCGAAGTAATGGAAAATATAGAGACTATACTCAGAAGGGAGCTCGTGGTTTTCCTACAATTACTGAATGACTGAATGACTGAATGACTGAATAACTGAATAACTGGATAACTGTATATTGTTCCATGGATGCCGATACTGAATAATTGAATGACTAAATTACTGAATAACTGAATACTGAAAAGAATCGTTCATACCGTTTCCCGAGTACATGAACTATAGAGCCCACCACTAAGTCTAAACATAACTTGTTTGTATGTAGCAACCATGTGGTAAATAGATGAGATGCATAAAGTGCTACATTAGTTAGGATTAATATGATGAAAAGACTTAAGAGTTGCATCACATCGATACTGCATATTGTTTCTCATTATTCCTATTGATATCGAATTGATCATTGATTATTGTTACCGAATATTGCATCATTTATAGCCATTGTATTGATTACCGTGATATTGATTATTGATTATCGTACCATGTTATTGATTCCCATTGATTCATTGAAATCATTGTTATACCGTTATTCCATTGTTCCCTATTTTCTCTACTTGCTGTCCATGACTTGCTCTAAGGATAATTTTTCTCATCTTTTTAGATGAAGTATTTACATGTGTTGATGGAGAACTACCTGATGGATTGAGAGAACAACATTGGTGAAAGAATTGATTGCATCGCCGCTTAATAAATACTTGTTTTTGTCATGAAGTCTTAATTATTAAACTATTGTTATTTCATTGTATTGGGCTTATGTCCCGAATATTGTTATTTGTTTCCAGACGTTGGATTATTATTGTATTTGGATATTTTTGTTCCTTCATTCCAAGTATTATTGTTCATAAGATTATGAATATTGCCTGCGCAATTATTCTGTATTATTTATATTGTTGAGTTAATCGGATAAACTGCTTATGGGTGACGTTAGTTAGCCGCTGGACTAAGATTACGTGCTCGTATTCCGTATTTTTGGGAAGTGGGGCATGACAAAACATCTCCCTCTTGGAGCAAGTATGAGAAGAACTTCCCAAATTAAGATACCAACTCGAACTCACATCTGAATGACTTGAAACAAGAAGACAGAGATCAAAGTTATTAGATTCACTTGATTTACCTGAATCAGTTGTGCCGACTATGTTCGCTTGCACTCTTCTGACTCAACCACTTGCAATAGTCTCTCTTGTAATGCCCAATCCCTCTACAATAATGACAATGAGTCTTTGCCTTGTGTGTCTTCTCCCATCCAATTGAAGTATCACCATCCACCGCAAAACACCCTACCCTCCATTATGTGTCGCCTTTCTCAGTTCATCTTCCTTCAGACCCTTAATCACCCCGGCTACTATAAATATCTCCTTAGCTGACTTTCCGTGTAGCATGGTAGTTATCAAGTGATCATAAGAAGTTGGCAATGAATATATCAAGTTAAAAGCTTTATCCTCTTCGCTAAGATCATCAGCATTAATCTCTTTCAGTACAGATATTACCTTATTGAACTCCACAATATTATCTTGAAGATTGGTACGTTCCTTCACTAAGAACCTAAACAGCTTACTCTTCCAGTACATCCGATCTAGTAATGAAGATTCCGAGTAGTCAGATATGATTCTTGCCCATAGAATTACCACACTTTTCTCCTGAAGAATATTACACTTGACTTTGTCCGCCAAATGCAACCGAATTAAACTCAAGGTCTTCAAACAAATCGCATCCCACTTCTCCTGCTTCATATCGGTTGGTTTCTTCTCTTCTAAGGCAAGGTGCAAGTCCTTTTAAACTAATACATCATACATGTCCACCTTCCATAGATTTAAGTTGATCTTACCATCAAACTGCTTGATCTTCATCTTTTGATCTACCATCTTCTCCAATGAACTAGAACAAGCCCACAAATCTAATTATGTGAAAAAGATAATCTTGTTGAGTCTTCAACACGATCAACATAAACCACCAATCAAAACCAGATCACACAAATCACAAAAAGCATACAAGAATTGTCCCAATTGGGCCTTTCGCCTTAATCCGGGGGAGGAAGAAATCGAGAAGTTATTTTAACTAGAGAAGATACAAGAATGTTGCAATTCTCACCGCGACACTCTCTCAAGCCTAAGTGGAACTTGCTTGTTGTTTACAATGGAGAAATCCCTCACCCTCTCAGATAATCTCTTCTTCTATTCGGCACTCAATAGAATCATGTCATTCTAGGAGCCGTTACAATTGATTATATAGATCTATAGAAACCCTAGTTTGATACACTTGATTCACTAACCACTCGATTACTACTGAAGAGGTAACCCTGCATTGAGAGTCATACAATCTGACTTGAAGAAGAAGTTGGGCTTCTAACGAATCAGTCAGACCCGACCCAAATAACCCATTATCGACACGTACGGTCGACCACAACCTGCTCCAGTTGCTCCTAGTGACTATTGTCTTCTCTATCTCCAATCATTCGCTTCAATCCATCTCGTCACTTCATCATCTTCATCGAACATGTGTATGCAAGACACACAAACCCAACACAAAAATCAGAGAGAGTGGGATGAATTTATAAAATAAAGAACAACCCAAAATGTTAGGTAAACTATGTATACTGTTTGTATAACTTGTAATAAATTATCTTTTATATAAAAAAAAAATTAAATATATGAGAGCGCAATTTTTTTTGCTAGAAAAATGCACGAAGTTCAAGGAAATGAGAAGGAAACAAACTTCCTTACCATGTGTTGCTGCTTATTTTGGTGTGGGAGCAAATAGATAGTGAGTTAATATTCGATAGAAACTTCTAATAATATGACCTCTGATATTTGCCATAAAATGCGGTTAGATCTCCTGAGATTGAATCTGAATCGTTGATTGAACACCGTGATCTGGATTCGACGGTTACTGACACGGTTGATGGACCTGTAAAAAACCTGAAACACCGGGGGTTGGCACTGGAAACAAACCCTCCAACGCTCAAGTCAGAACCAGAGAGAGAAAGAGAGTTTGAGAGAGAAACTTTTGATTACCTTATGACTGAAAAGAGGGGGGGGTATTTATAGGTCCGAGAAACAGTACAGGAGATTGATATGAATCCACTGAATCGACTATGAATTCTATATCTCCTATTTGAATCTCCCCCTCAAGAGATAAGTTCTCTTGTTTGGGGATAAGAGATTTGACTAACAACCTTCAGGGGCTGGGTCTCTCTTAGTGGGCCTAATCTATCACTTTTTATGGTCTTGAATGAGGCCCATGTCTTGTAGAGGAGCCTGGAGAAGGCCCGAACCTGTTAAGGAAACCATTCTAATTAATCTGCCTATAGAAGCTTTGAGATATGTGTGGGAATCGTAGGACCCCAATTTTCTGCGATTTTTACCATTATCATAAGCCCCCAACTCCCAGAAGACAATTTTCTTGGCTTTTGGAGAGTAGTACACCTTATTTTTGGATTCTATAATATAATCTTAGATATCAAGGTGCTTGGAGATACCTGTAACTGATCAGTGGCTTCTGAAGGCGGCGAATATTTTCCTACATTTTTTTTGGATTTTTTTGAATTTTTTAGAATTTTAATATTTTTTACCCATTTAAAAATCACGTTTTCGAATTTTTAATAATTAATAAACACATTTTAAAATTATTTTTGAAAACTTTAAAGAAAATTTTGAATTTAACTAATTATTTTTGAATTTTTAAATTAATTTTTTGAATTTAAAATGAATTTATGGGATTTGTCTTGAATAATCAAACTTAGGCACGCTTTTTAGAGCGATCTACAGCGTTGATCAAGATGAACTTTCACGCCGATGTGCTTGAATGATCATGATGAGAGGGATCTGATGAGGGGGTGACGTGGCGACATCAAGGATGTCAATCACACCCAGCTTGTCCGCTGAGTGGGATCAGACGACTATGAAAGAACTATGATGGTGATGGCGACAAGGCTCGATCTGATACGTCGATCATGCCTCAGCTCGTCTGCTGAGTGGGATCCGATGGCGAAGAAGTGAGCAGAGCGGTGGGAAAGAAAGAGGTGATGTGGATGAACCTAGACCGCTGATCTCGCTTACGCTCGGATTTGGAGCGATCCAAGGGCTGGCAATGGTTATGGAGACCCCCTAGCTCGGCCGACAATTTTGCCGAGCTATGGGCCTTTGATCCTAGTCGAACTATGGTTTCTTTCCATCGTCGAGCTAGCACAGCGTCGAACTATGAACTTTGGGCGAGCTACGACTTTGGCAACCCCCGTTTGGGCGACTTGAGCCTTCGTCGAGATCGCTTTCGATATTGTCGAGCTATGCAAGAGTGGTCGCCAAGCAATGAAGCACTTGACGCCGACGAGCTATGAAGCTCTCTATTCCGCCGAGCTATGGAGTTCTTGTAGATGTTATGACCTTTTTTTGTCGTCGCCGGGCTATGGAGCTCTTGATTCTGCTGAGCTATGGAGCTCTTGTAGATGGTGGCCGAGCTATGGTGGTGCTCGTTGCAGAGCTATGGTTTCTAGAATTTCTCGTCGAGCTATGAGAGTGCATGTTGCCGAGCTATGGAGTTTCGAACTCCACTTCGTCGAGTTACGTCAAATCAGAGAGGATGCTCTGTTTTGGTCGAGCTCTATTTTTCGTCGAGTTACGACTTCTTTGTCGTCGAGTCACTCATTCAGTCGAGCTATGGGACTGTTGGTCTCAAGCTCGTTCTTTGGTCGAGCTATCACTTCTTCGCCGACATATTTTCCTCGCCAAGCTAAGCACCTCGCCGGGCTATGAGCTTCGCCCCCTCGCCGAGCTCGCTGATGTAACACCCCGTAATTTCAAGATATATATATATATATATATATATATATATATATATATATAAAGAATTAGAGGTGTGTTTATAAATATAATTGCCTATGATCAAGAGTCACCTAATTGGTTAACCACCTTTTGAGAGTCAGCCTGTGGTGGGCAGTTGTACTATAAATAATAAAAAATTCTTTATCGTAAGTGTGTTGATTGTTTTTGAATAAATAAAAGATGGATGATGAGTTTTTCTCTTGCAGTTATAATTACTTTTTAATTAATTTTATTATTATTGACGTTTAATTGTGATAATTTTATTAATTTACTGACTTATCTATTTTAGTACAAGTCTAATTATAATTGTTTTAATTTTTAAAAGTTTGTTTTGCTGATTTTAGTTCATTTGTTCTATAAGTTTTGTGTTTTATAAAAACAACTTTTATTACTGAAGTTTGGAACAAGGCGAATCTAGCATTTCTTTCTCTATTGGTGTTTGCAGTTTATAGTTTTTGAATAACGTAATGCTTGATTCTTGTTTGTCACTTTTGTGTGACGGATACTACATTTATTACATTATAATTAACAAATTTTACTTAAATTTTGTCTTCTTTCGGTTATTATTTTGAATATATTATGTTTATATATATTGCTATTTAGGTCAGTTAACAATAGCTGTTTAAAGTTGCACTTGACGATATATATATATATATATATATATATATATATATATATATATATATATATATATATATATTTATATATTTTTATATAATGCGAAAGTTAACGAGGTATATACATGTACAACTGTATAGTAATACAATCAAAATTTTATAATGGTTTTACTATATTGAACGGTTTAACCTTTAAGATTTAAATTGGATTTGTTTCAATTTCTTTTTTATTTGTTTTTCTATTGTTATTGATTTCAGATTTTTATTTTAATATTATTGGTATCAGATTTTAACGCCCCGCCCCAATACTCATACAATTTTATTTATTTATTTATTATTTATAGTACAACTGCCCACCACAGGCTACCTCACAAGGTGGTTAACCAATTAGGTAACTCTTGATAATAGGCAATTATATTTATAGACACACCTCCAATTCTTTATATATATATATATATATATATATATATATATATATATACTAGATTTTGCCCGTGGCCACGTGCCTATGGCACGTCTTCAGAACGATACAACATATGAAAAGTCTTGTAAATAGTAAATCAACGATACAGTATATGAAAAGTCTTGTAAGTAGTAAATCAACAATTATGTAGCTGAAGTTTGAATAGTATGACAATAATTAGTTGTAAATAAAAGTCCATGTTTCCATATATATATATTAGGGGTGGACATCGGTTGGTATCCGACCTAATATGGACCATCCACCACCGATCCAAAGAAAATTGGTTTTTTAATTTTCTCATCCGCAACCAATCCGAGCCTTAATTGGATCAGTTTCCATCCAAGCCGATTAAGCTCGGTTTGGATTGAATTGGATGGTCGGTTTGGTGTCTAACATCATTCACAATTTCGTTGAAATTCAAAAGATCAACTTCAATCAAACTTAAGAAAGAACCTGCTATTGGTTGCTAATGAATTTTACACTAATTATATGAGATGATGACGTTTAAATGGGTGAGAAACACTGCTTTTTCACCTACATACTTTTATAATCTTAGTTTATTCACAAAAGGAACATCAATAACCATAGCTAATTGAATTTCAGATACAATAAAAAAGATTTAGAAAACAATTTCTGCTTGACTTGATAAAAGTAACTACTAAATGTTACATCAACTTCATGATTCGATTAAGCTGGGCCGCATTGTAAATCATGCATTTCTCAACAACATAATACACAGGATTATAGAGAATCAAAACATAGGTAGAACAACTACTCGATTTGTATTAAAGAAGTTAAATGATACTGTTCGTATCTCCAAGAAAATAAGAAATGACTGTTTGTATATTCAAGAAATTAAAGGAGAACTATATTTTTTATGGACTAATGCATAGAGTTACGGTCGGTACGGTTTCATTGGTTATTTGAAAGCCCCATCCAACAATCGAACCGGTCCAATTGGTCATTGAAGATCAAGAACCGAGCCAACCCAAATCACCAATTGGTTCGGTTAAAAACTGGTCGGTTCGGGTTGAATTGGTTCGGATTAGTCGGTTCAGATAATAGTTGTCCACCCCTAATATATCTCTATAATAAAACACAAAGAAAGCTATCAAGTGGTTCTCCTTTAATCCCCCCAAAAATCAAAGGCCCAGATCTAACCTTACAAAACATATTTTCCCCCCCAAAAGTTTCCCTCCAAAACTCAAATTCAAATCCCCCACCCAAAACAACTCCTATATTTATTTAATTATTTTTTTCTTTCTCTCTCTCTCCCTCTCCCTCCCTCTTCTATTCAAAAAATTTAAAAACTAAAAAAAATTACAAATTTTAAAACTTTTAAAAAAGTTTAAAAAAATTTAAAAAATCATATAATATGTTTTTTGCTAAACCCCCAAAAGTTTCTCATATAATATTTTTGCTACTTCAATTAATTTGCTTGACCTCCAAAATTTATTATACGGTCAAATAAGGTGCACCGTTCCGAAGACGTGCCATAGACACGTGTCAACGGGCAAATCTAGTCTATATAATAAAACACAAAGAAAGCTATCAAGTGGCTCTCTTTCAATCCCCTCAAAAATCAAAGGCTTAGATCTTACCTTACAAAACATATTTTCCCCCCAAAAGTTGCCCCCAAAACTCAAATTCAAATCTCCCACCGAAAACAACTCATATATTTATTTTTATTTTTTTTTCTCTCTCTCTCCCTCCCTCTTCTATTAAAAAAATTAAGAAAATAAAAAATTTAAAATATTAAAAAAATTTAAAATATCAAAATTTAAAAACTTTAAAAATAATTCAAAAAAATCAAAAAAATCATATAATATGTTTTTTGCTAAATGTTTGCTACTTCAATTAATTTGCGGGACCTCCGAAACTATTTTATATAATCAAATAAGGTGCACCGTTCCAAAGACGTGCCGTAGGCACGTGACAACGGGCAAACCTAGTATGTATATATATATATATATATATATATATATATATATATATATATATAGAGAGAGAGAGAGAGAGAGAGAGAGAGAGAGAGAGAGAGAGAGAGAGAGAGAGAAATAATTAAATAAATAAATGAGTTTTTTTTGGGGGGGAATTTGAATTTGAGTTTTGAGGAAAAACTTTTGCGGGAGAAATATGTTTTGTGAGGTTAGATCTGGGCGTTTGATTTTGGGTGGATTGAAGGAAAGCCACTTGATAGATTTCTTTGTGTTTTATTATATATATATATATATATATATATATATATATATATAACGGGGTGTTACATACACCCCCCCTTTAGAATCTGTATCCTCGCTGAGTACGGGGCATGCAACCTAGTGTAGGATCTCCTTTTTAGCCGATTTGGAGCGGGAGTACATCTCGTCGACTATAACTATAGTCCCGGAATACATCTACCCGACCTTGTTGAGCCCAGTCCCAGAATACATCCGCCTGACTATAACTATAGTTCCGGAATACATCCACCCGACTATATAGAGCCGTCCCACACTTTTCCCACACTCGGTGTTGAACGTCAGCTCGGATACCATTTGTAACGCCCCACTCCAATACTCAGACAATTTTATTTATTTATTTATTATTTATATTATAACTGCCCACCATAGGATGTCTCTCAAAAGGTGGTTAACCAATTAGGTGACTCTTGATCATAGACAATTATATTTATAGACACACCTCCAATTCTTTATATTATCTATTTCTATTATAAAACCACAATAAATCTATCCATATATGATCTCAGCCATTAATTTCGACAACTCGATCTTAACCATTTATTTAAACATCAATTATCAAATCCAAACCATTCATTTATTTTTTTTGTTCTAATAGATGAATGGCTATGATTGAGTTTGGATCATAATCAAAACCCAACTAAAAACCAGTAGCCCTCTTTAGAAAATTTCTCATAATCCCACTCTCTTCTTCTTCCCTCAAATTCGATCAATCCATCTCATACCCTAATCCCCAAAATCAAGCAACCATGTTATTAAGTTATTGATCCCGATCTCAGTTCCACCGATGGGCAAGAAACAAAACCAAAACCTAACCCCAAACCCTCCGCCGCGGCCGACTCCCACCCTGCCCCCTCCAATGCAGCCATCCACCTCGCCTTAGGTCGTAGCCATCATCTGCATCCTCCGTCGCAACTTCCTGTCTCGAGCGTGGCCGCCGTCCTTCGCATAAACTTTCGGTCCCGATCGTCGCCTTTATCTCAGCCGTCATAGACGCTACCCTCCTCCTCCTCTTTCCCTCATCTATGGCTAACTCCAATCCTGTTGCCCCTCCAATCCACTGTTGTAGACGTTGCTCTCCTCCTCCTTAATCAGTTTATGTTATCACATGGCGGGGTTTGATGATCGGAGGGAAAGAAGGGTTGCCAACTTTGGTAATTTTATTTTAACTATAGTTATTTTTTTGTTGATTAAGTTTACTCAAGTACTCTTTTCTGAATGTATCGGCTTGTCGTCTCTTGCATTATTTAACAGTTCCATGCCATTCTGGGTTAGGTACGGAATGGTAGAGAACTCTCCTCTGCTTCTACAACTCTTCTTCTAATTGAATAGGATATAAATGTCAGGACTAATAAGGTTCAGCATTCCTCGCAATTGAATTGTCTGTTATTAATTCTTTGCTTTGTGGAAGATCTAAGCCATTAATTCCCCATAGATCTCACTCCTCTCATTTGGTCGAGAATAAAATATTTTATTTCATGATGGCTTTGCTGATGTAATACTGAAGCCAAGTTTCTATCCTGCTTTGTTTTATTTGCTTGAACGACAGTTGCTTCACTACTTGATAATCCTTATGGTAATACAAGTTCCTACCTTTGGATAGTAGGACATTGTGCTTCAACAGGCCAAAAGAATTTGCATTTCTTACAAGTTCCCATCTTTGTGGAATTGGTCTTTGCTAAATGAATGCTTTGTGCCTGCTGCTTATGGTTGAACAATGAATTTGTACATGTACAGAATCTGAGAAAACTTGAGTATATTAGGGTAGTTTGGGTTTTACTTTCAAGTTTCAACAGTTAGTAATATACTCCATAAATTTATCCTTCGCTAAATAGTTCTTCAAACTATATGCAGAATACAACTTGACAACTGTAACCTCACTTCCGTTCATGCTCTCTTTTTTTCTTTTCTTTTTCTGAAGGTCACTTTCTTTGAAATTATATTTGCTAAAAACCATCTCTTGTATAGACAAGGGCATCGACATTATTTATTAGCAGTTTTTGTTTGCTTTTGTTGATTGACTATCCCAATTTCATTTGTTCACAGTATGTCTCTTTCTGTCAGTTGATACTGTATTGCAACAGTAGGAAACCACATTCGGTTATCCATAAACTGTTACTTTTGTCTGAGAGGTCAAATTTGCTTACATGTTAATATCAGGTTCATGATTAATTTATGGACCATCCAACACTTTTGGATTGAGAAGAAGCTCACCCGTACTTATCAGGTAAATTGTCATTTACAAATATGTTGGCATCATTAACCTAAATTAGATATAATATTCTCCCTTTTTATTTTTGCATTGCATTGTGGCAGGTTGTGAGAATGTGATTTTGACTGCTGTTTGGAGTTGATAGTTAAGTTGTTTTTTTGTGTGTGTCTGTGTTTTCTTTCAGAAGTAATTGATTACTCTTACAACAAAGTAGTTGAGATGCATTTTTATTCGTATGTGTGTATATATATTCGTATATACCAATTTTTTCCTCATGATTTTACATTTTTTGCTAAAATGCAAAAATCTAACCTAAAGTACCGAAAAACTAAAACCTACTCTCAAATTTTTTTAATGCAAAAAACAACAATAAAGTTTATCCTTTCCATCAAAATTTATGTAGAAAAGATAGATAAAATTTAAAAACAAATATAGTGTAGTTCTTTCTATCAAATTTTTTGAAGGTAATGACCAATGTTTGCATTTTAGCTTTTGCTTCTCAACTTTTGATAATAGAATGAATATAGTTTCAAAACTGGGTGTGTCAAACTTATAGAAACGTACATTAGTTCGAAGGTATCGCCGTTATATTTTTAAGCAAAAGTGATATATATAAAAAGATTGACCATTTACTTTGTGAAAACTTGAAATATTCTTTTTCTTTCATATTGCATTTTCTAGAGTTTATATTCTGTAGTTGAGTATCTTTTCTCTAATTCCTACTTCTTTATTCCTCTTAAGCAGGACTTCGATGGTTGTTGGTAACAACCTCCCAATTCAATTTTCGTCCGCGGATCAGATATTTTGTACGTTACCTTCTACCATTTTCTGTTAATATGCATGCTTATTTCGACATGTCAAGTACCCAATGCAATCTTGGGGTCAATCATTTGTTTGTTACCTATTACCTGAGCAAAGTAGACCAAAGTTGGAATTTAGACTTCTGGACTTTAGCTTCATTTACCTCAAACTTGACATTTTTGTTCTGGTTAAGATCACCAGAAAAAGGGTCAAGTTTGGAGTGGATGAGAATTAGCAAGTTTATTCTACTTCTTTCTTTCCTTTATATCTAATGTTAAACATGGTACTCCATCATAATTTGGATACAAGCACTTGGTACTTGTGTATTTCTGCACGAATTTACATTACACGATCCTGCAACTAAAAAAAAGGCATGCGCATGAAATAAAATGAAAGAAATTGATAATAATATTAGAATTATTCTGTTGGCTTGAGCTACATTGGATTGAGCTACAACATTAATATATACAACTAATTGTTGTTCAGTAACACTAATACACATAAGTCCATTTCTATTTAGAAAATGGATAGATATTTTTATGGCATGTTTTGGTCTTCTCTGAGCTTTGCATATTTTATCTTGTCGTTAAAGTGACCTGATTAGCAAACATATATAATTGGAGGTGGCTTTCGAATAAAATTACTTATGCATGCACATTTAAGGACCGTGTCAGGAAGACTAGGATGATAAAAGAAATGACAATGTTGTAGCCACCTCCAATTATATATGTTTGCTAATTTAAGAATCTCTTCAATAATTGGAGGTGGCTTTTATTTGTACATTACGTTTGAAAAATGTTCAAGGCTGCTTCTGTTCTTGTGCAGTTCCCTATATTGCTGGATTAGTCAGCCATTTTTTGATTTCCTTTTTGTATGCTTATTTCTGTTTTACAACTTGTAAAGCCAGCGATTATTTGTTTGTACATTAACTGTTTTTATTGATTAATATATTTTTTGATGGCTGGAGCCTTTTGGCTCTATCCGATATATCAAAAAAGAAAAATGTTCAAGGCTGAAGTTACGGAGGATGCTTGCTAATGCATGCACTTATGATTTTTTTTTGTTTTTCCGGAATCAGTGCGTGCTCCTATAATTCTCCTAAGACTACACTATCAAGTGTTCAATCTATAATTCAATTTGTGCCCTTTTTTTTGTTTATTTTTTTTGTTCATTTTTTTTGTTTTTTTTTGTGTGTGCCTAAAGACCTACCCACTCCCTTTTTTTATAGATTTCATAAATTCCTTTTATGCGCACCTCAAAACAATAAAACAATAGTTCATAGTACAGATTTATCTATACCTGTCGTTTTATTTCATGGAAGAGGTCGGTGTTCTTATGGTTAAGTAGAAAATCTTGCTATAACAACGAATTATTTATGAGTATCAAAATTCTCTTGTTAGTGCTACCATCTACAACAGATTAATCACAACAAACCCCTTTGTTGTGAATGTTTTTGACATCTGCAAGAGATTCTATTAATCTGTTGCAATTGCAACAATTGCAAGAGAACAATTGTAACATAATATATTCCATTACTAAAATAATTTTTTAATCTTTAATATTAAACATGTATTAGACACGTAAAATTACTTTTCTAAAATAAAACCGTTCATCTCCTCCTTTAACCAACAATAGATCTCTCTCACACACAAAATGATATCGGCTGAAACCCTAAATCCCCAAATACTCTGAATCTCATCTCCCCTTTAATCTTAGACTTCCGCCCTCACCTTCAGCGTCGCTCGTGCTTCCGCCCTCACCTTCGGCGAATGGAGACTGGGCTTTGGGGACTTAGTCAATCCTCACTATAAAACACAAACCTCGGTCAAAATCGCTGATGACTCCCAAACGTAAACCCCCCAAAATCTAGAAACCCTAGAATTCCCAAATTGCAAAAAATCCCTAAATTACAGGGTTTCGTCAACTAATCAATGGCGTATCGAAGTCTATACGGCTGGTCGTCGCCGGTCCAACCGTTGACCCCGGTCTCGGAGGTGTTGGAACCGCCAAAATCGCCTTCATCGTTCATGGATGCATCGAAATCCGTGATGGTGGATGATGGAGGGTCGGATGAGGAGGAGGCGGAGGCGCCAGGTTCCGTGCCTATTTTAATGGGAGAGTTGGGGTTTGTAACAAACAAACCCTAACTTTGTAACTATATAAATATGTATAATACACGTCCAAATTATATCCAACAAATATAAATGTGCATCGCACTTGTAGCCCAAATCAAAACATTCAAATATAAACTTTTTTTTCCTTATTCAATATATATTCATTTAATTTATGAGTTTATTTTTTATACGTGCATCGCACGTACATTATACTAGTAAGTAATAAACCTGAAAGTGCATGCATATACCACCGCCCTATTATATAAACGCACTCACAAAGCTACGTAACAGAACTGAATTCTTCTACTGTACTTCCATCTCTCCAAACAAAATCCCTAATAAATCCCCTTTATTCCCCCAAATCCAATCTCAAAATTTGCAAAAAACAAAACTCCCACCTTTCGTCCTATCCTCTGCTCATAAACCGCAACCCTAATCCCCAAATCTTTGTGAATGGTGGAAACCACTCCCTCATTCTCCATCTCCTCCTTCCCCTTTGCTTTGTCGCAGAAGCGGGGAACCCTAATCGTCTCCTTCGCATTCGCCTTGTGCATGCAGGGCTAGCACTACTGCTGCCTCGGTCTTGACCCCTGAACGCTTAAAGATCCCGCCTTTCCTTTTCGATTTATTGATTTTCATTGATTTTTTCTTCTAGTTGTTTTTCGATGGCGATCCACTCGGCTTTTAGGGGGAAGAAGGGGAATGTTGGTGGTGGTAGTGGTGGTGGTGGGGGGAAGATTCTGATTATGGTGACGTTTCTTGGGAGTGCGGGACCGGTTAGGTTTCTAGTAAACGTGGGGGAGCATGTGGGTGATGTGATTCAGACGTTGTTGAAGAATTACGCACGTGAAGGGGGGCTGCCGGTTCTTGGATCGGATCTTAACAATTTTCTGCTGTATTGCCCCAATTCAGGACATGAAGGTGAATACAAATGTTTTTTAATTTTAATTTTAATTTTATATCCAATTTAAGGTCTTGACGTAGCTAAAAATTGTTTATTGATTAGGGGGTCTTATTAGGCTTGATTGTGGAAATTAGGGAGCCTAATTCACAAACTTGGGAGCACCTAATAGAAAATGTGCACAAGGGAATAAGAATTTTGGTTGCTAATTTGCGTGGGATTAAAATTTATGAGTTCATGGCTGGGTCAGGGAAGAATAGTGTACTGATAAATTCATGGGTTATAGTTGAAAGTGGTAGTAATTAACAAACTGACACTTATGCACTGTTTGGTTGGAGGGGAGGGGAGGGGAAGGGAGGGGAGGGGAGGGGAGAAGTTTTTTAATACTTTTCTTGTTTGGTTCATTTTTTAGGAGGGGAGGGGAGGGAAATGGGGGGTGCAACACCCCTCCTGAGCCAATTTTGGCTTCCCTCCAAAAGTGGGAGTATTTGGAGGGAAGAGAAAATATGGCTAATTTTTTAAAGTAGCTGGACTAAATTGCCCTTTAAATCTAAATCCTAATATAATAAAAACCTCTCTTTCTCCTATCTAGTTGCCGGCTGTTTCTCTCCCGCTCTCTCTTTCTCCCTATTTCTTTGTTGATTTGAATGAATCCTGAGCACAGTAGGTTGTAGTATCCTGTAGCTTGATATGCATCATTCTGAATAATTGTTCTTTTGATTGTTCTTTTGATTGATACATCAACATATTGAATTAATATATTTTGAATGAATCCTGAGCACAGTTGATTTATCAAAAGATGACATTTACTTTTGAATTAATATATTGCATAGTTGATGTATTAAAAGGGAGATTAAAAGACATTCTTGAAAGCTTTAGAAGAGAGATTCTTGTTTAATATCAAGTTGTGTGACTTGTTTATTATTATTGTGTTTTGGTTTTTGGGAATAAAAATTCAATTATTCAGAGTGATGCATATCAAGCTACAGGATGCTACAACCTACTGTGCTCAGGATTCATTCAAATCAACAATGAGATAGGAATGGGAGATAAAGCCTCTGAATAAATCCTGTGCTCAGGGAAAGATGACATTTACTTTGGATTGTTCTTTTGATTGATACATTAACATATTTTCCTCATAAATAGTTCGTTGTTGTTTCAATTCTTATTGTATGAAGTGGTTGTATGAATTTCTTATTATATGCAAAAGGGTACAAAAGTAATTTTATTATAAAATCCATTCCCCCCCTTGTGAACCAAACAAGAAAATAATTATTTTCTATCCCCTCCCCTCCTTTGAACCAAACAGAGTTTTCATTAAATTCCTCCCCTCCCTTTCCCTCCCCTTTCCTCCCCTCCATTAAAATCCCTCCCCTCCCCTCCCCTCCCCTCCCCTCCTTTGAACCAAACAGACCCTTAATTGCTGACTGGGAGAGGTTGTAATTGCGTAGATGATTAGTATGTGAGGTGTGCTTTTATGTTCAATTTTCAATGAGTCTCTTGTATTTGTCCTAATGCTATGATTAATTTCTAAGAAGATAAATGCAATAGAAACATGTGCAGGGCCGAACAGCTCCAGGTTGTAGTGTTTGTGTGGGTGTGTGCGTGGGGGGTAAAATAACGAACAAAAGAAAATTTACAAATATCCTACTTTCCAGAGGGATAAGCCTTCCTGAAGCATGATTAATCGGTCTCAAGCTGACATCAACAATAGTGTTGACATGATTGCTGCTCGTCGTAGAGAGCACGAATATTTTGCAACTAGCCCAGAGTACAAACATCTTGCTCCTAGGATGGGTTCTGAGCATTTGGGGAAGTCACTTTCAAAGGTACCGCCATTTAATCTGCTTCTCCTTTTTCTTATACTAGAATTGCTGATTAAAAAAGCATATATTGTTTTATCCTGAACTTCAGTTGTAGTTTACCTGTAGTCTAACATGATTTACTGATTTTGCAGCATTTAGAACAAGTAATAAAGTCTCGTATCCCAGGCATACAATCGCTTATCAATAAGTATTCTGGAACTTGAAACAGAGCAGCCATCTTGGGAAGCCAATTTCTGCAGATGCTGGAGTATGTTTTTTCTTTTAAGTTTTTTACACTTCATATTGATTTTTAGTTAGTGCATGATTACCAAGTCTGATAAAAATTGTGAAGTGTAACATTTTATTTGTGTTACTGGAGGATTTAATCATGCTTTTCATGTTCTTCAAATCATGCTAACAATCTTTTTTTTTATTTGCTTGAGATTTCATCACATTTACGAACTTCAGCATGGTATAAGCAGTTTCAGGTTTCTAATTGTCTGTCTCCTTAACTAACAATGAATACTTTGCATTACAAGATTGTTATTTAGATATCTTGAAGAGATACCAATAGTTCTATTATGAGAATCAATTTGCTAATTGCATCACTAGCTGTGTTTGAAGGAAACTTCTTTTGGCCCCTTCTATGAGATTACCTAGGTTTCAAGAACATGTAGACTTTCTTTAGATATCACTAGCCAATGATTTCAATACTCTAAAGTCTTGTACTCATTTTTGAATTACTCTGTTCTGCTACTCTCAGAACAATTATAATAATAAGTAGTAAATAACACTGTACTCTACTTGATTTTGTGTGGGATCATCATTGCAAACAATTATTGTGGTTATTTTTTGGGTGCAGGGGAAACTATATGTGATTATGAAGATTTTTCGTGTTTTTGATCAGAACTTCAAGGAACATCTTGATGGCGTGTAAGTATCAGATCAGTCTTTATCATTAAATAGTTAATTTCCAGCCAAATTTCAATCATAAAGTCTTATATGTCTTCATTTTTGTTTGCCATACTCCTGTTTGCGCCTGAATTTCAATTTTATGTCTCTGGCACCTGTGTATGGAAAGAGGAAACCCCAAGTTCTGCTCCCTGATGCACCACGAGAAGATTTGAAAACAAAGATTGACAATATTGTGAAGCATCCTTCCAGATCAAGAGGAAACCCCAAGTTAGAAGTGCTTTTGAAAACATTCGTTGCATTTCTTAGAGTTTGACAACTCATATTTCCTTCTAGAATGTACTGTTGGTATTTTGGCACTTCGAAACAAATATATAATTTTGTAATGAGAATGTTCTGTACTCTATAATATTAATGCTTATTTTGGTGTTCCCAAGTTTACTATTATCTAAATATGTATTGTTTGTTCAAATTGCATATTTTTCATTATTATGTTTTCTTTATACAATTGTGCACATCAACAGGTGAAATAATTATATGTTCTTCATCGAAGAAATACATCTTTAAAATTTTGATTAAGCCATTCGAACGAAATCAGCAATGAAAAAATGCGTCCAATTGTATTCGTGATGTAACAATTGCAATTGTGAGGTAACAATTGCAATGGAATGACTACTTTGCGAACCTCTGTAGCAATAGTTTATCAGCAACGGAAAAAATTCCTTTTAAAATACACTTGCAATGGAAATATTTGTTGTAGATATTTTCTTATAGATGGGGACAGCAAGAAACAACTTCCATTGCAGATATTCTATTGTAGCTAATATTTGCAAGGGATAATTAAAATTCTATTTCAAATATGTGCATTAAGCAGGAGAGATTTCACAACAGCACAACTACAAGGGAATGAAAAAAATTCTCTTACGAATGTGCATTAACTATGGAATTTCACTCTTTTACAAGGAAAAATTCTGTTGCAATTGTGGCATTTTCTACTAGTGTTAATAAGGTTAGAAACTAACTTGTACATTCTGGATTTACAAGGGTTGCCAAATTTTAGGATCACAATCAGCTGAAATGCATGTATGCATGTCAAGTTCTCCTTCCCAACTGCAAAATCTATTTCTATTATAAAAGCCACAATAAATCTGTCATGAGAAGATCTGGGCCGCATATATGGTATTCCTAAATTAAATCTCAACCAGCCACCCTCTTTCTATCATTAAAACAATAATAAATATTTCGAGAACAAATCTGGACCGTAGATCTTATATTCTTATATTAAATCTCAACCACCCAAATCCCTTAAATATTATATTTTCTCTATTTTCTATCCCGGTCTCTCTCAAAACCCAAACCCTCCAATATCTTCTCTCCCAATCTTTCCCCAAAATCCAGACATCTCTTATATTTCCCTCAAAACCCTTGTGGCCTCCACCCTGGATCTCGGGAGTAATTGCGACATTACAAAGGGGGCATGAATCTCAAAGGCTTTCAATTCGATCTCTTTTCAACAAACATTGTTCCTTCTAGGATTCCAATCCTTAATTTGTAGTTTTCCATTTTTCGAGGAGGCGGTGATTCTTATGGGTCTAGCGTCGGGGTTGGAGTAGGAGGCGGAGCTGGGGGTGGTGAGAAAGATGGAAGAGATTCTGGTGCTGGAAGAAGTCTAGGATGATAAAAGAAATGACAATGTTGTTGAGGGTGTGGAAGTGAATGAGAGGAGGATGACCACGGTGGCAGCGACGAAGAAAGAAGAGGAGGAGAAAGGGAGGGAGCTTCTAGAAGCATTGAGGAAGATTGAGATTTGTTTATTAGGGTTTTTGAGTGTGGGACGTACGTGGGGAGAATGCTTTAAGTTAATCAAGAATCTGATCATGACGAGATTATTAAAGGTTTGATTTTATGAATTTTGGTATGGTTTTTAATTCAAAGATAGTTGTTTTTCTTCATTTATTATTCTGGCTTTGAATGAGGGAAATGGGTGGGTTTGAATTGGTTTAAGGAAACAAAAGGGGGTTAAATTTTGGACTAAAAGTTGGCTAAAGGTTTTAAGGGTAGGGATAATGGGTTTTTGTGTACTTGAATGTTGGGGTAAAGGATGGTTATGTTAATTATGATAATTGTCTTTCAGGTGTTGTGTACTGCATTACCGAACATAATCAAATATATCCTACATTAAGTGTGTGTTGTGTACTACGTTATCATATCCAATCTGCATCTCACAGGTGCACCGATTTGTTTCTTTCTCTTTCTTCATGTAATTGTCTTGTACCCTTTTATTATTTCAATTACCTATTTTTTATTCTATCTAAGAATTATTACCGTTTTATTTACTTATTGTATTCATAGAATATAATATAGAAACTATTGCAAGGACCTATTTCGTATATGATGTGAATCTTGTTTATGTGTTCTGTTTGTATTGGGAATAACATTGCATAACAGATGTTTGATGAAATTCCTACAAGAACTGCATATAATTTTGCAATCTTATTTCTAAAAGAACTGCATATGAAATGGGTATTGATTATATTTGATGGGGCTAGGCATTTTAAAATGGCTATAAGAGGGCTAAATGGAGAATTATGAGTCATGTAGATTCCATTGAAGTTTACAGTGCATGTGAAAATCATGTAGATATAGTTTATTATTACTATTATTCTTAAGTTATTAGTTACTATTGTGATTGAATTAGGGCCTCATTCTTTATATGATAATTGGCCATTTATTAGTGTTTGTTTGAAATTTAGTAGATAGGATGATCGGCTGGACCGTGTAAAACAGGGGAGAATGAGTTGGAATTCTACGACACAATGTAGTTATTTTGCAATCACTTGATACGTGGGTAAACCATGTTCAGACACCATGACTATTAATCACTCAAAAGTGCAGATAATGTATATGCGGAAACAGAAAAATCTTTTAGTTCAGTAGATGAGGAAATTTCCTCTTTCGTTGACCTTCAGTATTACATATATTGAGAATTAAAGCTTCTAGCAAAATCTATGTTGCATTATTACTTCAAAATATGTGTTGTTTGTGTCAAACATGTATTGATATAATCATTTGCTTGACTCATTTCTGACACTGACACATGCATGTTAAAACCTTACCCGAACAAGTGTGTGGAAAGGTCATTGGCAGTAAAGATATAGAGAGAAGAGTGAAAGAACTGACATGAGAGATGGTTAGACAGTGACTGTGGGGACGGGAGAGAAACCCCATAGTAATGAGGTTGAGCATCTTCGCAAGCAACTGCGCATAACGGAATTATCTGTTGACCGTTTGAGTGTTCGGTCAGAAGAGGAGTGTCTGGGTCTGTGTAACATCCCATAATTTCTAAGATATAATATAGTAGTAGTATATATAAAATAAAGTGTATGGCATTATGGTAAATAATGTTATAAGGAATTAAATGGTGGAGGGGGGCTCACGCATATGAGAAACAACAGCTGCTATGTTGTATGCTGACGTCGGATGACGTCACTAAGCACCTGGGACCCACCCGGCATTGTGAAGCCAGTGCTGCTGCATGTCCTATCTTGATGACGTGGCATACTAAGACTTGGTGTGTGCACGGGATTCAAGAGAGAATGTATAAAATAGTCCTATATCGGGTAATACCAAAGATTAAATAACTATAAATATAATAGCCTATGATCAAGAGTCACCAATCCGGTTAACCACCTTTTGAGAGGCAGCCTGTGGTGGGCAGTTGCACTAATTAATAAATAATTTGTCTAATAAATTGTATAAATTGTCTAAGTTTGGGGCAGGGGAGTTACAAATGGTATCAGAGCCGATTTTCGACACCGAATGTGGGGCATGTCTATATAGTCGGGCGGTGGATACCGGGACTATAGACCCAGTCGGGCGGTGGATTCCGGGACTGTGGTGAGCTCTCAATTAAATTCGAGATTATGATTGATCGGGCGGTGGATTCTGGGATCATGAATAATCGGACGGATAGAAGAGCATAGGTTCCGCAACGGCTAGAAAGTAGATCCTGCACTAGATTGTGCATGCCCCGTGCTCAGCGAGGACGCTGATTTCTAAAGGGGGTGTATGTAACATCCCGTAATTTCTAAGATATAATATAGTATTAGTATATATAAAATAAAGTGTATGGAATTATGGTAAATAATGTTATAAGGAATTAAATGGTGGAGGGGGCCCACACATATGAGAAACAGCAGCTACTGTGCTGTATGTTGACATCGGATGACGTCAGCAAGCACCTGGGACCCACCGGGCATTGTGAAGCCAGTGCCGCTGCATGTCTTGTCTTGATGACATGGCATACTAAGACTTGGTGTGTGCACGGGATTTGTAATATCCCGGACGGATATTACATTGTATAAATTATTATTTTATTATTATCTTATTATTATTTTATTTTAATTCCAAAATTGAATTATTTTGGTGATTTTCACCCGGTTTGTTCATAGACGTTATCTGTATCCAGATATCGGTCAGTATACGTCCGTATTGTATCAAATTGATACCGTGATCTTCCGAACTAATAATAAAATTTATTTTATTATTATTTCCGAGAATTAATTATTTTTATACGAATTATGCGAAGATTTTCGGTATACAGACATATATGCGCCCATACGTGTAGTATGTCGATTGGTACATTATACAAATTGTGTGTTGTGTATTTTTGGACAACACTTGTTTTGTTATGACAAAACTTAATTAGATGGTTAGGGTTTGATTAGGAGGTTTAACCTAGGTTAAGTGTGCATGAAGATGTTAAGGAAACCCTTCTAGAAACCCTCACATAACACCTCCCCCACATAACACCATACCCTCACCATACCTCCACCTCATCCCTACCTCCCCTAGGAGTATGGCTAGCCCCCATTTCATGGGAGGGCTTTTGTGCACTTTTGTATGTGCACATTTGCACTATCCACCCTTCTCTCCACCTATAAATACCTCCTCCTTCTCCACCTTGTCTCATTTTAGAAAGACCAAAAAAAGAAAGAAAGAAAGAAAGAAAGGAAAAGAAAGAGAGGAACCATACTAACTTGAGAGTTTTCTTTGTAGGCCTTCTTAGGAGTTCTTAGAAGCTAAGGGGAAGGAGAAGGAGCATAGGCTAGTCCTGCCTACAAAAAGATTAAGGTGGGGGTTTCTCCTTGCTTGCTTGTTTGTTTGTTTGTTTGTTTGTTGTTTATTTGAATGATGTGTTGATGTTCTTCTTCTTCTTACCCTCCTTGTTTTATTTTCTTTTTGGATGGTTGTTTTTAGTAATATGGTTGAATGGAAACAAGTAGTAGTGCTAAACAAGCATAAAGATCAAATCTTTATAGTTGTAGTTGTTGTTTGTATTTGTTATTGGACTAAAATGACATAAGGCATATGGACTTGAACATACAACCATTTTGGGGTTGTAGGACTTGAATATGGACTTGCACATAAAGCATATGAACATTTTTATACAACCATTTTTGGTTGTAGGACTTGTATTGGACTTGGACTAAAAGATAAGCATATGATTGGTTGAACCAAATGAGGGTTCTTACTTTATTTTGTTATTGTTATTTTCTTTGATAATCTTAAGTAAAAGAACCTAAAATTAGATGTTTGTTTTGATTAATGGAAAAGAAACTAACCTAAATCACTAGTTGTAGAATAAATAAATAAAAATATCTTTTCTTTTATAATCACTAGTTGTAGAATAAATTTATAAAAAAAAAGGATCTTTTCTTTTATAATCACTAGTTGTAGAATAAAAAAAAATGATCTTTTCTTTTATAATCACTAGTTGTAGAATGAATAAAAAGATCTTTCCTTTTATAATCACTAGTGATAATAAATCAACTAATAAAGATTAGTAGACATTTAAGTAGTAGTAGCATGTTGTTAAAATAAAATAGTAGTAGTATGTTGATTAAAATGAAGTAGTAGTAGTAGTAGATAGTTATGTGTTATGTTCTTGATTAAAATGGAGTAGTAGTAGTAGTAGATAGTTGTAGGATGTTTTCTAAAAATATCCTAGTATGTTTTTATGCTTAGAAAGTTGTAGGATGTTTTCTAAAAATATCCTAGTATGTTTTTATGCTTAGAAAGTTGTATGATGTTTCTAAAAATATCCTAGTATGTTTTATGCTTAGAAGGTTGTAGGATTTTTTCTAAAAAAATATCCTATCATGTTTTATACTTAGAATGTTGTAGGACTTCTTCTAAAAATTTACCTATCATGTTTTCATGTTAGAATGTGGTAGGATGCTTTCTAAAAATTCCTATCATGTTTAGGAATACTATTTCATGTTTAGAATGTTGTAGGATTAATTCAAAAAATTGCCTATCATAAGTAGGAAGGACATATATGTTGTAGGTTTCTTTCTAAGATTACCTATCATATTTTTATGCTTAGAATGTTGTAGTATGCTTTCTAAAATTACCTATCATGTTTTAGGAATACTATTTCATGCTTAGAATGTTGTAGGATAAATTCTAAGAATTTCCTACCATGTTTAGATTAACTTATTCATGCTTAGAATGTTGTAGGATTTATTCTAAAAATACCTACCATGTTAGATTAATTTATTTGTGCTTAGAATGTTGTAGGATTCATTCTAAAAATACCTACGATGTTAGATTAATTTATTTGTGTTTAGAATGTTGTAGGATTCCTTCTAAAATTATCTATCATATGTAGAAATGATATACATGTTGTAGAATTTATTCTAAAAATATCTAGCATGTTTAATGATGCTTAGAATGTTGTAGGATTCATTCTAAAAATACCTACCATGTTAGATTAATTTATTTGTGCTTAGAATGTTGTAGGATTCATTCTAAAAATACCTACCATGTTAGATTAATTTATTTGTGCTTAGAATGTTGTAGGATTCATTCTAAAATTCCTACCATGCTTAGATTAATTTATTTATGCTTAGAATGTTGTAGGATTCATTCTAAAATTCCTACCATGCTTAGATTAATTTATTTATGCTTAGAATGTTGTAGGATTCATTCTAAAATTCCTACCATGCTTAGATTAATTTATTTAGGCTTAGAATATTGTAGGATTCATTCTAAAATTCCTACCATGTTTAGATTAATTTATTTAGGCTTAGAATGTTGTAGGATTCATTCTAAAATTCCTACCATGCTTAGATTAATTTGTTTAGGCTTAGAATGTTGTAGGTTGATGCTAAGTACCTATCCATGCTTAGCTTGTTGTAGGATCAATATTGAATTAATCTACCATGCTTAGATTGTTGTAGGAAAGTATAATCCATGCTTAGAAACGTGTAGGATTGATGTTGAATTACCTACCATGCCTAAGATTGTTGTAGGAATGGTTAAGGTTGTATACCATGCTAAATTATTAGTACTCATGCTAAGTTGTAGCAATTAACCATGCTTAAAGTAGTAAGAGATATCCATGCTTAAATCTAGTGGCTATTCATGCTTTAACTTATAGTGGATTTCTACGTAAGTTGTATCCATACTTGTAGTTAAAGTGTATAGCAAAGAGATTAATCGTGTTGTAGTTATAGTAATAACTATCACGTTGTGGTTGTAGTATTAACTATCGCGTTGTAGTTATAGCGTTAGTAAGGAACTATCATGTTATCGTAAATTGTGCTAGTAGAGAACTAGCATGATGTGGATTGTAACTAGTGAAGAACAAATCATGTTGTAGTTGCAATATTAAGTTGCGAGGTCATTCTAGCCAATCCCCTCGAAGGAACTCATGTTGAGATTGCTTAGTCGTTCTAGATTCAAGAGCCATGCATGCTTGAATGTTATATTATAGCTTCATATATAAAAGTTGTTAGGTCGTTTTGGGCTTTGCATTGGTAGAATGCCTGTTTCAGGCTGTTAGTAGATTCTTCTGTTGCTTCTAATAATAGAAGATCAAGTTTGCTATTAAGCACGTTTGGTTGCTTCTAGGTTTGATTACCTGTATGGTTGTTTTTGTATGTAGTCACCTCATACGTAGCTTAATTGGCTCGTATGTAGGTATTGTAGGCTGTAAGTAGATCCGATGAGATCTTGAGAAGTCTAGGTTAAGACGGGTTAATTGTGGCACTCTTTAGAAGAGGGACGCGTATGGTGCTTTTCATGCCGAGTTGGAAGCACAGTGCCGTGTCTCACTTGTTTGGTTAGAAGAGGGACACATACGGTGCTTTTCATGTCGAGTTGAAAGCACCGTGGTATGTCCCGCTTGTTGGTTAAGGGTTAGTGACATCGTTAGGGTAGTAACAGTTACTTAACCATTTTTATCTAAAAATTGCCAAAGGGTGAGAGTTGGTGTCAGGGGTGATACCCTATAATCCAACCTCTCCTATAGGCTGACACTAGGTCGTGTTCTCGGGATGCATTCCCCTGTCAAAGGGATACGGGCGGTGCTTTTTCATGACAAGTTAGGAGCACGGGTTTCGTATCTTGATTGTTAATTCTTGAATGTACCATGATAAGAACGAGAGGGTTCCTAGGGAAATAGACCCTACGATCCCGGCAGGTTCTATGCCTTCTCATGACGAGTTGAGAGCACGGAAGAAGGTTGGCAAGTATCTTGTAGTTCGTGTTGGCTTTTGGTGTGAGGTCCGGTATGCCGGGCAATAGTCACCAGTCATGTAGTATCATGTCAGGAACATGATGGGTACAAAAGTAAAATTCATAGCGCGGGTTCAAATCCCTATATGGAGAAAACGGCTTGAGATGGGGCGTATGTAGTATGGGATGCATACTGTTCCGGAGACTTGCTTGCATTAGAATAAAAGCATCTTAGCTTAGTTAATATTACGTTAGATTCTAGTCATGGCACTCACAAACAGTTAAACTACACTGACACAATTATCATGTTTCTGTATGTTGTTTTGGGAGATTCGCTGCTAAGTTATCAGCCTTAAAGCGTCAGTGAATACTGACGTCCCCACTTCAATAGGTACTGGATCGCAGAAGTACAGGTGCGAGATTCAGGAGGACTCAAGGCAAGGAAAGCGAGGAGTCAATACCATGTTTTAGTTTCCGCTGTAATAATTACGCTGATTTTCTATTGTGGAAAAGTACTCAAGTGAGAGTTACCAAGTGTTGTTCTTCATTCTTTGTACTCTGATGTAAGCTGTTAAAAATGGTAACACTCGGGAATGAAAGGGTACTATTGTAACACTATCATAATGTATTGCAGTTGTAGGACATTCAGACTTGTAATACATTGGGTGTTGAATAAAAAGTTTTAAATTCTCCTGTTTTTCTGTGTATTGTGACTAATTGAAGAAAAGGTCCTGGCTCGTGTCTCGGTTTTCCCAGTATTTGGAAATCGGGGCGCTACAGGATTCAAGAAGTGAATGTATAAAATAGTCCCATATCAGGTAATACCAAAGATTAAATAACTATAAATATAATAGCCTATGATCAAGAGTCACCAATCCGGTTAACCACCTTTTGAGAGGCAGCATGTGGTGGGCAGTTGTACTATACTATAAATAATTTTTCTGATAAATTGTATAAAAATGGTCCGAGCAGGGGCAAGGGCGTTACAGTCTGTTCACCTTAAGTCAGCACTTATCGAGAGGGATTGTGAGTTAGCCCTCCTGCGGGCTGATCATCATGCCAGTTTTCCCTTGCCTCCGAAAGTGACAAAAGATAGTATCAGAGAGTATGCTATACTTAGAAAGTAGTTGTTGAGAAAGACTTGGAGTTGTACCGTCTCCAAGCGAGATTTGGTGGGTTGCAAATGGCTAGCACTTCGCACGTTACTAGTCCGAAGAAGGGAGCAACAGCTAAAGCAAAGAAAGGCATCCCGACTAATGTGAAGGGAGCACAACGACTGGAGGAGCTGGGTCAACCATTGGGGGAGCGGTCACGACAGTGCAGATGCCCCCTCGTCATTCTGGCAACGCTCAGAGTGGCGTGTCTGCCTTGTCAAGTTGAGCTTTGGTCCATGTAGAATCACGTGCCTCGAGTGCAGGCCCGCAGACTCAACTCACGGGATCGATGTTCTCTGTGAAGATGCTAGCGGTCAAGAAAAAGTGGTGGCCGTCAAGAAACCCATAAGGAGGCTTGTATCTCTTTCGAATAATGTTCCTCGCCCACTGAGTCGAAAGGATGGTTTGTATGTCACATATAGGATTATGATGTCGCTTAATGTTTCGGCGTGCCGTTGTATTGATTTTTTTACTCGCAGACTTGCTGCAGTGTTTTGGTTGTCGTATGGCTCATAATTTTGTACTTATGAATACTTGAAGTGGTACCAGATCTGAACTTATGGATTTGCAATAGTTCTGTGATTTTTGATGAAATCTCTTCATGTTCTCAATCCTTGTTGTGCACCTTGTCGTTGAGATTGATGAGCTATAGACTAGCTTCTCTGTAGCTAAATAATAGAGCCTCAAGTCTGTTGTGTATAGCTAACGAATTGTTGATGAAGTTTAGAATTTATCCGCCATAAATTCAGCTAGTTGTAGGAGCAACTCTGAGGGAGATCTATTTTCCCAACTTTCTGTTGCTATATGCCGTAGAGGTCAGTTGTGTATTGACATTACTAGTTTACATTGCATCATGACATTTATTTCATATATGAGGTATTTTATTTATTGTGTTTTTTTTATTGTGATTAAATGAACATAATAAAGTCCTTAGAATAGTAGGTTCAATACCATGGGATATCAAGTGCATGACTTGATTGTGAGATCCTATTGGTTGTAATCAGAACACTATTCTTAAATGTCCCTAGTCAAGTATTATTGTGAATTAGGACAACAATAATACATAGTGACTAGTATGTTCGTAGACTGATGACCATGTCTCAGGGGTCAAGGATAAGAGATATCAAGTCTTCACATGAGTACATATTAGAGTAATAATGTACTGGATTCACCCACCATAAGAACGCTGCATGGATCGTTACGTGAGTGTCATAAGCGGTTCTCACAGTGACGATGGTGTACGTAGTCCTTTGACTTGAAGTCACCACGGTTCCCTACATGAGAAGTTGTATGTTTTAATGTCGTCAAACGTTGCCTGTAATAAGGTGATTATAAAGTCAACTATTGAATATACTACAAATCACGCGGAGGGGTGTGAGTGACTTAGATAGGATTTGTTCCTTTTACATAGCAGGAGCGATATCTATGGGCCCCTTGATTGAGTGCGACTACAAAATGCATGGCCGTGCTCAAATGAGTCAATATGAGATATTGAGCTCATTTGTTTTTAGTAAGTCTACTCGGACATCAAGAAACCAAAGATTGAACTATACAAGGGTGACACTGTAACCCCCGTTCCCGTAAATACGTATTTCCTGAATATTCCCGGTATTTTGATTATTTATAAACTTAATTTGTGCTAAATTGGTTTCAGATCTTTTACTAAGTGTTTTATAATCGACAATTATATTTACTTTGAATAACGACGTATTTTCTATTTATAATTGATCAACTATATATATTTCTGTTCAGATTATTTTAATATAAAGTTGATAAGCCAAATTCATATTTTGCTATATAATGTTATTATTACTATTATTATTATTATTATTATTGCTATTATTACTACTATTGCTATTATTATTATTGTTTTTTGTTATCTTTAGTATTATTGTTATTACTGAATTACTTTCACGAAAATGTTGAACGCAAATTATATTCTGTCTTGTATTATTATTCTTATCAGTGTTGATATTATGTTATTATTATTATTATCTTTTTGTAAAGCCCATCGATTTTGATTTATATTTGAAGCCCATTATATAAAGCCCAATTTTACATTTAATTGATTTGAATTATTTATTAATATCTAACCTGATCCTAACTCAAGCCCAACTCTTATTGGATTCTAACCCAAACCCATATCTATTGGATCCCAATCCAAATCCTAATCAAACCCAATAACCCAATTCTCCTCCTAATCAGTTTTTTAGATCGTCTCCGCCACAATCCCACATATCTTCTAATTATCTACAATTCACTCCCATTATTTTATCATTAAATATCCTCCTTCTATCTCTTTCTCATAAAATCCAAAACAGCTAAACCTTTCAACTTCCAACCCCCCAACACTGTGTAACCCCCGAGCCCGCCACTGTTCATCCCCCTCTCTGTGCAACCCTCTCATCCCTGACCTCCGCCTGCACCCTTCCTTTCCTCCGTCGACTGCGACCCCATTGCGATGCCCCTCGACCGAAGCACCCCCTCGTCTTCCTCGCTACCACCACAGCTCTTCATCCCAATCGTCATCCTCCGTCTTCATCCTCCTTCGAAGCCTCACCATCGAGCCACCCTCCTCATCGTCTGCAGACTAGCCAGTCGATCGTCTTTATCATCCTCGACCTTCGACCTCACCGTCCACCTCCTCCGTAGCACTTCACCGCTCAACCAGCCCCCGAACCCATTTCATCCCTGTCGAGCTCCTCATCCCCGTCGCTGTGCGTTGCCAAAGTCGAGCCCCATTGATGCCCTATCCATCGCAAGCCAGCCAGCACAATCCTGTCGACCACTGATCCCCGAGCCTCCTCTGTTGCACAGACGATCAATCACAAGCCATTGGATCTAGGCCATCCGATCATTGATCATCGCGATCATGATCACTGCTTGATCCGTTGATCTTGGCCGTTGGATTTGCATTGATCATCATCACCATCATCTTCATCATCAAGATCTTGATCTCGACCGTCGGATCTCTTTTGATCATTGCGATCGTGATCTTGATCTTGATCTTAATTTTCGATCTCAACCGTCCGATCATGATTATCGTGATCATTTGCTCGTCGCTGTGTCGCTGGGATTCCGATTCCCGTTATTCTTCTCACATTCGGATCTAATCGTCTTCTAAAGGCAAGTCCACTTGAACTCGTTTAATTTTTCTAGTTCAAGATTATTGATCTCCGCAAGTAGTTCTCTTTTGATTATAGTAATATTGCATTGTGTACCTTCTGTTAGGGATATCACAAGTAGTTCTCTTTACACGAGCTAATCCGAAGTATCCTCGACTTCGTGCCAATATCCATTGATTCAAATCCAAGCTTGCATATACACACGACATGAATAAATTGATTAGAAACTTGTATATAGAAATATATAGTGAGTTGAATGCGTGATAATCGATTGTGTTATTGAGACTTGAATCATGACATGATAACTTGTCTTTGCACACCATTAAAATTCATCCTAATTATTGTACATTAATGTTGATGCATCCCATGATACAAGAACATGTAGATTATCCGTTTTGATGAATATATATGATGACTTTTTATTATTTCTTGCTGCCTGTTCTGTTTTACACTGAGGTTTCGACCCTGTTACAGTATGAATCAACCAAAACTATATGAAAAGGAATTGTATCTTAAAGAATCTAGTTTCCAGAAAATCATACGGGTCTAGATTCTGATATGTGAGCTGTGAGATATTGCAGTGTTAGTCACTGCTGGTCTGTATTTTCCAGAATTGCAATTTAGTAAAACATCGACACAACTTTCAGTTGAAACACCATGATAATAGTAGTGTAATGACATGAAACTCTCCAGAAACCTAGTAGACATGCTTAGGATTCATTTCCTAATTTTTGTAAATTTTTATATTGATCTCACATCTCGATTTCACACATAGAGTTTTGACTATAAGCTGCTGCCAGAACCCTTAAGCTGTAAAGATTAGAGTAATCGACCTAGTTATAATCAGAATCAATTGAAACTTACTGAATATGAATTTTAGCCCCATATGTCTAGTTTACGGCCCTTTTAACGGAATCAAATTTCGAATTGTATTTTGTGAGTTATTATTGTTTTAGTACTGATGTGTCTGCTCCTTTTATATTCACAATTACATGTATATTATCATGCATCGCATCATTTTTTTGCATCCTTATCATCTCCTTGATACTCTTATACACATTGCATGATCATGAATGATTTAATAAAATATTAACAGGCCGGGATAATAAGGGTTGACTTAGTAGTAGATAATCGTAGAAAATGTACTCAGTAAGGCCTGATCGTTATATTGTATTGTCACGGAAGGAGGAGTATCAATTGTGAATTACTGATTGTCAATTGTTGATTGTAAATTATTGTTATTGATACCGAGTACACGCTCTGTAGATACCACCACGATGTCTAAAACGAACTCTGTTTTGTATGCACCGAACCTGTGGTATGGGATGCAGTAGTACGTGCATTAGCTAGGCTAAATACTAATAGACTAGATGGACACTTGCATCCTTGCATCATGACTATTGACACTGACATTGTTTATCAATTATTGTTATTGAAAATTGCATTGTTAAATCTAGACTTTTCATCAGTCCCTGTTACTGCTTTTGGATTTTGTCCTTGCTTCATATTCCTTGATGTACCATGCTCCTTTACTCTTTGCTTTTAACTACTTGTTGTCCGTATTTTCTCTAATGGACATTTTTTCTAGAAGGCATTAGTGAGTAGTTCTTCTAGGATTGGAGCATGAGCTTGCTTTGCAATAAATTATTTCTTCCATATTTATTTTGATATTCGTATTGTTACTTTGTTGAAATTTGTATCCTGGGCTTTGTTGACCCTGTATTTGTTGTTTATTTACAGTTGTTGGTTATTATGTTAGACTACTGCATGTTTTATCTCAGTATTTGTTTCTGTGATTATGCTTTTTCCTGTGTGGATGTAACACCTCGTAATTTCTAAAGGCATACATAGTACTATGTATATATATATAATATATAAAGTGATGGCATTACGATAATTAAATTGAAATGAGGAAGGGAGGGGCCCACAGTGTTAAAGAGCAGGAGACATTGCTTTGTGATGTGATGACGTCACCCAGTGGGTGATGTGGCCAGGGGCCCTCCCGGATTTGAGCAGGCTGGCTGGCGTTCTTCTTCTCCATGGGTGTGACTTGGCATGGGGGGGGGGGGGGGGCACCCGGGGGTGTCTCTCCCTGCTGACGTCACAAGATAGAAAGCAGACGAGCTGATGTGTTTGTAAATAATCCCATATCGGGACTTTAAAATAGATTAAATAACTATAAATATAATATCATATGATCAAGAGTCACCAATCTGGTTAACCACCTTTTGAAAGGCAGCTTGTGGTGGGAAGTTGTACTATACTATAAATAATTTGTCTTCTAAATTGTATAAAAATTGTCCGAGCAGGAGCAGGGGCGTTACAAATGGTATCAGAGCCGACTTTCGACACCGAGTGTGGGGCATGTCTATATAGTCGGGCGGTGGATTCTGGGACTGTGATGAGCCCTCAATTAAATCTGGGACTGTGATTGATCGGGCGGTGGATTCCGGGATCATGATTAGTCGGGCGGATAGGAGGGAAGCTCAATTAAATCCGCGATTATAATTGATCGGGCAGTGGATTCCGGGATAGTGATTAATCGGGCAGATAGAAGAGAAGATGCTCCACAACGGCTAGAAGTAGATCCTGTACTAGATTGTGCATGCCCCGTGCTCAGTAAGTACGCTGATTTCTGAAGGGGGGGTGTATGTAACACCTCGTAATTTCTGAAGGCATATATAGTAGTGTATATATATATATATATATATATATATATATATATATATATATATATATATATATATAATATAAAGTGATGGCATTACGGTAATTAAATTGAAATGAGGAAGGGAGGGACCCACGGTGTTAAAGAGTAGCAGACGTTTCTTTGTGATGTGATGACATCACCCAGTGGGTGACGTGGCCAGGAGCCCACCCAGATTTGAGGAGGCAAACTGGCGTTCTTCTTCTCTGTGGGTGTGACGTGGCATTGGGGGAGGGGGGGGGGGAGGCACCCGGGGGTGTCTCTCTCCCTGCTGACGTCACAAGAGAGAAAGAGAACGGGCAGATGTGTTTGTAAATAATCCCATATCGGGAGTTTAAAATAGATTAAATAACTATAAATATAAGCCTATGATCAAGAGTCACCAATCCGGTTAACCACCTTTTGAGAGGTAGCATGTGGTGGGCAGTTGTACTATACTATAAATAATTTATCTATTAAATTGCATAAAAATTGTCCGAGATGGGGGTGGGGCATTACAGTGGTTGTGATTATTCTTTCATGTTGTTGAGTTAAGACTATTACAGCTTATGGATGATATTAATAAGATTCGCTGGGCCTTCGTCACAGACTCGTATTCCCGTATTTTGGGAAGCGGGGCGTGACAGACACGTTGTATGCCTTGTGGTCAATTAAGTATCTAGACAAATGGACTAGACTACATAGTAATATTGGTCACGATAGGTTATGTCAAATTACTAACATTCTCGTTACATGAGTAGCAATGATGTATTGCTAGATACTGCTCACTGTTTGTAATTCTACAATATGATTTTAGTATTATTGTCAACGTAATGAGAACCTACAGTGTCACACACTTAGAATAGATCTGTAACGCCCCGAATTCCAAAACATGGTAATTCGTAGCACAACAGGATCTTTCACTTCAAATTCGTACAATTTTACAAGGAATTTAAAACTTTTTATTATACAGCACCTTTCTTTTATATCAATGCAGCGGAATTAAATAAATACAACAGGATAAATACAATTTTAATAACAACAACTTAAATCTGAAAGCAATCTTTAGCATCAATTCATCTTTGTGTTCTTTTTGCCAATCCAAGCCTTGCACTGAAATATAATATCTCGGTCGGATATTATATTTGTATTATTATTATTTAAAAAACAAAATTAAAATATTCTTACGGAAATTACTTAGTTTTAATAAAAAATCATTATCTGTATATATATACTAGTATGTATATATATGTATTGTATCGATTTTGTGCACTTGTACAAAATCATGTAATATGCATTTTTGAGAAAATATCTGTAATATCCCAGTCTGATATTAAAATATTTTATTTTATTTTATTTTCATAATTGAAATATTTTGGGGGGATATTACTCAGTTTAATTAATAAATATTATCTGTATATATATACTAGTCTGTATAAATCCGTATTATACCGATTTCATACTAAAATCTTCCGAGCTAATAATAAAATTGTTTTATTATTATTATTTTATTTTTATTTTCAAAATCGAAATATTTTTTTATGGAGATTACTTGGTTTAACTAATGAAAATTATATACTAGCACATATGTATACATAGTCTATCAATTTCATCCTGTAATCTCCCAAACTGATATAAATATTATTTTATTATTATTTTATTTTTATTCTCGGAATTAAAATATTATTTGTGCAGATTGTTCGGTTCGATTAATAAACGTAATTTGTATATATATTTATGTACGTTTACGTAATGTATCGATTTCATACATTTGTACAAATCATGTAGTATGTGTTTTTGGACAAAAAAATATCTTTTTTCATGATTGATCATAGAATCAATGGCTAGGATTTAATTGGGAGGGATAAACATAGGTTATATGATTATTAGAAATACAAATTGTATTAATAGGTCTTTTAGTAATAGGTTGTGTGTTGTTTTCTAATTTGTTAAAAGAACCCATTTTGGGGTTAGTATGTTAAAAGAACCCATTTTGGGTTAGTATGTTAAAAGAGATCATTTATGAAGTTAGTACGTCAAAAAACCAATTTTGGGGTTAGTATGTTAAAAGAGATCATTTCTTGAAGTTAGTATGTTAAAGAACCCATTTTGGGGTTAGTATGTTAAAAGAGATTATTTTTGAAGTTAGTATGTTAAAGAACCCATTTTTGGGTTAGTATGTTAAAAGAGATCATTTTTTTGAAGATAGTATGTTAAACAACCCATTTTGGGGTTTGTTGTTGCTGATTTCTGGTGTGGGAGCAAACAGATGAATTTGTGGATTTTTTTGGAAACAATAAAAGCAAATCTGTTGACCTTCACCTACGTGTTGACTTGTTTCTTGCCACTGCCGCGAACCTGCACAAAGTTCGATACACCGGGATGGATCCCGGCGATGAACCCTCCGACGCTCTTGTCAGTAATCATAAAGATTAAGAAAGAGCTTTAGGTAGAAAAAGATTGATTACCTTGTTATGGTGGGGGGAGAGGGGTATTTATAGTCGCCTTAGGGACCTATTTCGAGATAAGGATTTATCTCAACTTCCTAATTTTTTTGGATAAGATGTAGAGTTTAAATCGTTTCATAGAGATAACCATGAATTTGAATTACTCTTTATCCATCTGGGTTGGTTTGTAACGGGTTGCTACCCATACCCACTAGGACAGATCTGTTTATCAGTTATTGGGCTTTGAAGAAATACCCATTTCCCATTTCGGACCCGTTTGTAGATGAAATTACCGTTTTACCCCTGAGAGCTTTATGATTCGCGCCCAATTTGAACGATCCCAATTTAATCATGTTTTTAGCCATATCATAGCCCCCCCACTCCGGGAGACTGAGTTCTACAGTCTTTGAGGAGTAGTTTTGTTGTTCTAAGGGCGTACAGAATTTTATCGGAGTTCTTAAGGGGGTTCGGATCTTGCTCGAGGTGTAACGGTATTATTTTGAGTTTGTAAAATGCCCAAAATTGTACTCAGATTTTTCTGGATTTTTTATGATTTTTCCAGACTTTTCTGAATTTTTATTCAATCTCCGAATTTAAATAATTAATTATCAAAAATTTTAATTAAATATTCTAATTTAATAATTATATTTTCAGAATTTTAAAATTATTTTCAAAATTAATAATTATTTTAAGAATTTTTTTATTAATTTTTTCGATTTTTAATTAATTTTTCGGATTTTTTAAAATAATTAATTCAATTAAATAAATAAATATCTGTACACGTGGTGCCATCAGGGACGTTGATTGCGATCAAGCACAGATCTTAAAGCGAGGCATTTTTCTCCATTTGAGTGTCGGTGGCAGCACCGTTCGACCGCGTTGCCGAACCCCGCGCTCCATCGGCGTGTTGTCATGCGGCGGTGGCGCCAACTTCCGAGCTCCCATCGGTGCTGACGTCGGGGACCTCGTCTAAGTTTGGCGAGACATCGGCGAAATTCCCCGAGCTGAAACTCTATTTCGTCGAAGCCATGGTCGAGGTGTTCATGGAGCTCTGTGGCAAGGAGAGAGCTCGACGTCAGAGGAGGGTTCGATGGAGATCGGAGAGGGAGGAGCTCATCGAGGCTTTGGTGGAGCTCGACAGTTGAGCTTGGCAATGAGGGAGGAGTTCGACGAAGCTTCGCGATGAGTTCGGAGCTCGTGAAGGGGTTCGGCAATGAGAGGTTGGAGCTCGGTGATGGGTTTGAAGCTCAGTGCACGGAGTGTGGCGATTGGAAGAGCTCGACGAGGAAGGGGAGCTCGTTGAAGGAGGTCGACGTTCGTCGAAGGAGCTCGACGAGTGGAGCTCGGCAATGAAGGAACTCGATGAAGGAGTGAGCTTGGTAGGGTCGAGCTCGGTAGCGTGAAGTTGGAGCCCGACGGCCAGGCTTGGAGTCGAGGTCAGCTACGGATTCAGAGTTCGTTGGGGACAGGAGCTTGGCATTTGGAGCACGACGATGAAGCCCCTGAGTTTGGCGATGAAGGGAGCTTTTTTCTCTCATTTGGGCTCCGGTGCCACGAATGCTCGGATCGAGGCAGCGAGCCTTACGGCATTGGCGATGGAGTACGTCGACTGCAGTGGTGAGGAGCTCGTCAGAGCTCAGCGAGGAGAGCTCGACGTTAGTTCTTGTAAAGGTGGAGCTCGATGAAGGAGTTCGACGTTCGACGAAGGAGCTCGGCGATGAAGGAACTCGACGAAGGAGTGAGCTCGGCAGGGTCGAGCTCGGTAGCGTGAAGTTGGAGCTCGACGACGAGGCTTGGAGTCAAGGTTGGCTATGGATTCAGAGCTCGTCAGAGCCAGGATCTTGGCATTTGGAGCTCGACGACGAAGCCCCTGAGCTCGGCGACGAAGGGAGCTTTTTTCTCTCATTTGGGCTCTAGTGCCACGAATGCTCAGATCGAGGCAGGTGAGCCTCGTGGCATTGGCGACGGAGGACGTCGACTGCAGTAGCGAGGAGCTCGATGGAGCTCAGCGAGGAGAGCTCGACGTTGGCTCTTGTAAAGGTGGAGCTCGACGTCGTGAGCTATGGAGGAGGTGAGCTTCGGCAGCATGAGATCGGGAGCTCAACGACGGAGTAGACGAGAGGAGGGATCGAGCTCGGCATGGGGAGCTCGACATTGGAGCTCGCAATTGAAGGAGCTCGACTGTGGGGGAGCTTGGCATCGGATCTCGGTGAAGCTTCAATGAAGAAGCTCGAAATGGAGCAGAGCTCGAAATATGGGAGCTCGGAGATAGAGAAGGTCGGCGAGGGATTCGAAGCTCGGTACCGGAGCTTTGAAGCTCGACATTAAGAAGAGCTTGAGCTCATGAAGGGGAGCTCAGCACCGAAGCTTTGAAGCTCGGCGTTAAGAAGAGCTCGACAACGTGGGTGATGGAGCTCAAAGTTGGGTTCGGCGACGGTGGAGGTTGACGACGAGGCTTCGAGCTTTGGAAGATGGCGATCTTGGGGACGAAGCCAAAGATTTGAAGAGGAAGAAGAGGCATTGGGATTTTGTGAAGGAGTGGCGCTCGAGGTGCTCAAGCTCTTCATCGGAGCTTGATGGCGATGAGGGAGGAACCCGGTTGCAGAGGTGATGAAGGTCGACGTGGGTGAAGGTGGCAGAGCACAGCGATGGGTTTTTTCCTTTTTTTTTTGGATGATGGAGGAGGGTTGCGGTTCGGGTCTCTAACGGGTCCGAACCCGACTCGTTAACCCGTCAAACTTTTTTGGGTGAATCCGAGTCGTTGATCGTGATTCAGCACGAATTTTGAGGCAGATTTTTTCTCCAATTTGAGCTCCAGTGTCAAAAGTGCTCGGGTTGTATTTCCGAACCAGGAGAGGGCTTCGGTGGCTTAACATGTGACCGTCAATGGTTGACCGTTGACTCAGTCAACGTGACCGTTGACTTTTTGGTAAAATTTTCTCTCATTTCAGGGTCGGTGGCAATAACGCTCGGCACTTGTTGCCGAAGTCCAGGAGAGTTTTTTCTCGCATTTGGACGTTGGTGGCAAGAGTGCTCAACATACGTTGCCGAAGTCTAGGAGTGCTTTTTCTCGCATTTCAGGGTCGGTGGCAAGAATGCTCGGCACTTGTTGCCGAAATCTAGGAGAGTTTTTTTTTTCGCATTTGGACGTCGGTGGCAAGAGTGCTCGGCAGACATTGCCGAAGTCCAGGAGAGTTCTTTTTTCTCATATTTGGACGTCAGTCGCAAGAGTGCTCGGCAGACGTTGTCGAAGTCCAGGAAAGTTTTTTCTCGCATTTGGATGTCGGTGGCAAGAGTGCTCGGCACACGTTGCCGAAGTCCACGGGATCTTTTTCTCGCATTTGGACGTCGGTGGCAAGAGCGCTTGGCGAGAGGTGCCGAGGGCCAGGGAGGCTTCGGCGCAGCTGTATTGTAACCGACGTTCCTAATGCTACGGAGGTCGGATTGGGGCGTGTGACCCCTTGTTTCGAAGTTATCTCGAAGATCTACTAGTTCTCTTCAGAAATGAGTTGGATAATCATCCTTCTCAAGGTCAAGATAATCCCGCAACATCTTCGCCTTTACGAAGTTAAGAAGAGCTTTGCATGACTCTAGGGGAGGTCCGTTCCTGGGAGCGAGTTTAGGGAGCATTTCTAGAAGAGTTAGGCTCCAAACTCTTTCAGAAGAAGGCCTCTTGGGAGGCGAGTTTGAGGAGCAACTCTAGGGGAGAGTTGAGCTCCAAACTCGATGATAAGAAGGCCGCTCAGGAGGTGAGTAGGAGGAGCGTAGTCAGGCTCGAGGAGAGAGCCGTTTGGGACACAAGTTTGAGGAGCAACTCTAGGAGAGAGTTGAGCTCCGAACTCGAGAAGAAAGCTGCTCGGAAGGCGAGCAGAGCGAAGAGCTTGGATCTAGGAGAGAGCCGTTTAGGAGACAAGTTTGAGGAGCAACTCTAGGGGAGAGTTGTGCTCCGAACTCGTTCAGAACATGTCCGCTCTGGAGGCGAACGAAGCGAAGAGCATCACTAAGCTTTAGAAGATAGCCATTTAGAAACTCTGGGGGAGAGTTATGCTCTGAACTCGTTGAGAAGAGGTCCGCTCTGGAGGTGAGCGGAGAGCATCACTTGGCCCTAGGAGAGCCATTTAGGAGACAAGTTCGAGGAGCAACTCTAGATGAGAGTTGTGCTCCGAACTCGTTGAGAAGTGGTCCGCTCTGGAAGCGAGCGGAGCGAAGAGCATCACTAGGCCCTAGGAGAACTGTTTGAGAGACAAGTTCGAGGAGAACTCTAGGAGAGAGTTTTAGCTTTGAAATCGTTAAGAAGAGGTCAGCTCGGAAGGCGAGTGGAGCAAAGAGCTTCACCAAGCTCTAGGAGAGAGCCGTTTGGGAGACATGTTTTAGGAGCAACTCTAGGGGAGAGTTGATCTCCGAACTTGTTGTTTAAAAGAGTTTCAACAGTTGTGGGAGCAATTTCGAATAGTGAGCTACTTTGTACTCGCTCGTTCGCATGTAGCTAAAGCGGCATCAAATCAAGCGTTGAACTCCGAACTTGTTGTTAAAAGGGTTAACGAGTTGTAGGAGCAATTCCGAATGGTAAGCTGCCCCGCACTTGCTTATTTGCAAGCGGCTAAAGCAACGTCAAACAAATTGTTGGACTCCAAACTTGTTGTTAAGATAGTTAACGAGTTGTAGGAGCAATTCTGAATGGTGAGCTTCCCCGCACTTGCTTGTTTGCAAGCAGCTAAAGCAATGTCGAACAAAGTGTTGGACTCCAAACTTATTGTTAAGAGAGTTAACGAGTTGTAGGATCAATTCCGAATGGTGAGCTGCCCCGCACTTGCTTGTTTGAAAGCGGCTAAAGCAACGTCGAACCAAGTGTTGGACTCCAAACTCATCTTTTGAGCTTAGTAAGTTGTGAGAGCAACCCAGTAGGACAAGCTGAACTTCGAACTTACCATTTAACGGGTCGTAGATGTGACCCAGAGAGATTGAAATGAGGCAAATGCAATAATTTTTAATAGAAAAATGCTAAGTTTTTTTTTAAACAAACTAAGTGGCCGCTTCAATAGGGTGAACCATTATTACATGCTTTTGGCCTGTGTTACAAGCATTGGCCTTATTAAAAACTGAACCTACTTCTATGATAGGGTGAAGGCTTCTTGGGAGAAGTTTGGTTCTCCCCCCATTGGACCTCTATGGATAAGCTAGCAGGACGGCCCCACGTTCAGAATCTTGGAACTCGATGGGCCTCTCTGTTCGCTTGCAGGCTCCTCGGAGTGGAAGATCGGCCCCGTCTTTTCGGACAAACTTGGCCAGGTGTCCCCGTTGTATGAGCTCTTCGATCTCCTCTTTGAGAGCCCGATAATCATCTGTGTCGTGGCCGTGGTCCCTATGAAAGTGGCACCACTTATCCATGTTCCTTTTCTTGCCAGGGGTATTCATTCTAGGGGGAGCGTGGAGTAGTCTTTTCTTGTTCACCTCTATAAGAGCTGCTGATATACTAGCATTGAGGGGGGTGAACTTCTCAAAATGAGGAGTTGGGCGGCATTGGCCAATGTCGTCCCTCTGAAATTTCTGGGACCCTTCTTCGCTCGTATTCTTCCATTTGTTCCCGGAAGATGATTCCTCGAGAGTGGGGGAGTTGAGAGCCTCTTCCACTCGGATGAACTTCTCACTTCTAAGCAGGAGTTCTGAGAAGTCCCGAGGAGGCTTCTTGGCAAGGGATGCCTTGAGGTCGGCGTTAGTGATGTTGTGCCCGAATGCCGCCGAGGCTACTGATTGGTTGAGGGAGGCAATAGATTGGGCTTCGGTAGTGAAGCACCGAACATAATCTCTTAGGCGTTCACCCTTTCTTTGGCTGAGGGTCACCAAAGATGCACTTATTTTCTCGGCCCGGGAGCTACTCACGAAATGAGTAAGGAAGAGCCCTTCGAGCTGATCGAAGGAGAAGATGGAGGCTAGGGCGAGTCGAGAGTACCATTCTCTCGCAGGCCCATTTAGCGTGTCAGGGAAGGTTTTGCAAAGGAGCACATCCAAAGCCTGGTGGATCATCATGAGAGTTTTAAAACTCTCGATGTGGTAGGCGGGGTCTGACTCCCCGTTGTATGACTCAAAGTTAGGGGATCTTGGAGTTTTCCAGGACCTGGGGCTTCCATGATGGTTCGGGAGAACGGAGGCCTGCTCGAACAGAAATTCCTCGCCCGTTGTTCCTCTTCATTGTCAATTCAGCCAAGACGTCTTTCCATCTCGTGGAGACGGCGGTAGACCGAGTCTTCCCTTCGGTCATATCTTGCCGAGCCCCAAGACTCTTTCCCATGCGAAAGGGGACTAGGGGTGCGATGGTGATGGCTTAGGGCAGGTTGAGGACTGGGCGCCCGTTGCTCGTGGTTGGGAGCGACATTAAGGGCCCGCAGAATGGCTTCTTGAAAATCCTAGAACTCCGCCCTTGTGACTGGTGCCCCTCCAGCTTGGCAGTCCCTATGTGTGGTTTGGCTTACTGGAGTATGAATTTTCCGCCGACAACATGGAGGGGACTCCCTTCACCTCCTCGGGGGAGGGGATCTTCTGATCTTCGGTCTGCCGGGGGTCCGGAATCTCGAGACCCCTGGGTGCTCAGGTTGATGGACTCCTTCAAGGGCTCGCCATCCATTCAAGTGAGTTCAGAGGTCTACCTCCTGTGGGCGGTTGACAATCACTTGTTAGAGATCCTGCTCGGGAGGGATTTGAGAAGCCATAGAGTCAACTAAAGGATTGTGGACTGCGACATGGTCATGAAGAGGATGTTACTTTGGACGACTCCGACGATAGCCCCCTGGGCAGCCCCCCGAGACCCTAGAGGGGCCTGTTGAGGAGGAAGCTGTTGAGGAAGAACATCTTGGACTGGAGTAGGAGGAGAAGGAAGAGGAGTGGCTCTTCGGCTAGAGGCCACTGCCTTCCCCTTCTCTTTCAGATGCATGGTTTGAAACTACTTTCGCTGATGAAGTAAGGTTGGATTGCTTTTTCGTTTCCCATAGACGGCGCTAATATGATATGGATAAAAATAGGATTAAATCGGAATCATTCAAATTGAGCGTGAATCTAAAAGCTCTCAGGGGTAAAACGGTAATTTCACCTACAAACGGGTCTGAAATGGGAACTGGGTCTTTCTTTAGCGCCAATAACCGATAAACGGATCTGTCCTAGTGGGTATGGGTAGCAACCCGTTATAAACCAACCCAGATGGATAAAGAGTAATTCAAATTTATGGTTATCTCTATGAAACGATTTAAACTCAACATATTATCCAAAAACACCGGGAAATAGAGATAAATCCTTATCTCGAAACGGGTCCTTAAGGTGACTATAAATACCCCTCTCCCCTCACCAGAACAAGGTGATCAATCTTTTTCTACCTATAGCTCTTTCTTAATCTTACTGATTACTGACAAGAGCGTCGGAGGGTTCGTCGCCGGGATCCATCCCGGTGTATCGAACTTTGTCCAGGTTCGCGGCAGCGGCAAGAAATAATTCAACACGTAGGTGAAGATCAACAGGTTTACTTTTATTGTTTCCAAAAGAATCAACAAATTCATCTGTTTGCTCCCACACCAGAAATCAGGGTTAGTATGTTAAAAGAGATTATTTTTGAAGTTAGTATGTTAAAGAACCCATTTTAGGGTTAGTATGTTAAAAGAGATTATTTTTGAAGTTAGTATGTTAAAGAACCTATTTTGGGGTTAGTATGTTAAAAGAACTTATTTTGTTGTTAGTATGTTAATAGAACTCATATTGAGTTAGCATGTTAAAAGAACCCATTTTGGGGTTAGTATGTTAAAAGAACTCATTTTGTTGTTAGTATGTTAATAGAACTCATTTTTTAGTTAGCATGTTAAAAGAACCCATTTTGGGGTTAGTATGTTAAAAGAACTCATTTTGATGTTAGTATGATAAAGAACCAATTTTTGGGATTAATATGTTAATAGAACTCATTTTTGAGTTAGCATGTTAAAATAACCCATTTTGGGATTAGTATGTTAATAGAACTCATTTTGGGGTTAGTATGTTAAAAGAACTCATTTTGATGTTAGTATGCTAAAGAACCCATTTTTGAGATTAGTATGTTAATAGAACTCATTTTTTATTTTAGAATGTTAATAGAACTCATTTTGAGATTAGTATGTTTAAAGAACCAAACTTTATAATGGTATATGTTATAGGTTGCAAAAGAACCAATTTTTAGAAGTTTTGTTAGTAACATGTTATTTTGCTACTAGGATTGTTAGAAGAATTCTATGTTGCCTTTATAAAAGATCAAGTTCTTATTAGTAGCATGTTATATTATTTCTAGATTGCTAGAAGATTTCTATATTTGCTCTATATTTAATAGATCAAGTTGTAGCAGCATGTTTTAAATTTGCTTCTAGAATGTTAGAAGGCTTTTCACGTTGCTTCATGTATAAAAGATCAAGTTTCGTTAGTAGCATGTTTTTATTCCTTCTAGGCTGTTAGAAGACTCTTCTGTTTTTTCTAAGTATAAGAAATCAAGTTATTAGGTAGATAGTTCTAGTTGATGCATACAAAAGAACCCATTTTAGTATTGTTGTTTTATGGTTTCTATTTTGATAAAGAACTCATCTTTCTAGTGTTGTTATTTTATAAAACAACTTAGACTAATCATGTGAGTATTCTTCATCTTTAGTTTATAAATTGATAAAAGATTATGTTTGATCATGTTAGTAAGCATAACATGTGTTTTAAATTGTTAGTAGCTTTGGATGTGGAAAATGCTTGTGATAACAAAAAGTTAGTAAGCTAGTGTAAATTGATCGAGTTGGTAAGTTTATGGGTACCTTGATCAAGTTAGTAAGCTTATGGTATCTTGAATGTATTAGAAGATTTCATAATAAATTGTGCATTATTAGTAAGCTGGAATGATGAATTTATTATCATGTTAGAATGTTCATCTTGTATGTTAATTATATTAATAAGCTTAACATGCATTTTCGTTCATGTTAGTTAGCTTGTACCCGAAATTCTAGTTCATGTTAACTAGAGTTGTCGTGAATTGTTAGTCGTTTGAATCATGCACTTGATTATGAGTAATAAGTATTCCTTGTGCTCATAAGTCATGTAATAGCATGTTTTATGATTGAGAAATAGTTCGTACCAATTATTAGTATTGGTCTGTCTCATACGTAGCTTACCTGGCTCGTATGTAGTTTGTTGTTCAGGCGTAGCTCATTTGGCTCGTATGTGATTTGTTAGCTCGTACATAGCTAATTAGCTAGTACGCAGCTTGTTGTGCTCATCTAGGGTGATATCATTGCCCTAGGGGCCGTCGACCATCAAGGCGTGTATTTATTTTTTCCCTCAGGGACTGTCGATGAGTCACCCCTCGTGCACCGTCAGATCTTAACCGGTGTAGGTTGATCGCGGGCCAAGAGCGTAGACGAAATCCAAGTTCAGGATAGTAGCATGCGAATAAATTCGTATTGCCGGAGTCTTAGATTGATAGGCTGTGACAGGATCCTTGGTGATCCTGGTAAGTCTAGGTTGAGCACCTAGCAAAGTTATTTTGCGAAGTCTAACTTAAGACCTAGCATGTTGTGTTAGTACTGTTGTCATCCCTCAGATTGTTTACGGTTAGTGTCATCGTTAGGGTAGTAACTGGTAACTATTGTTACATAACCTTTTTATCTATTACTTCGCTGAAGGGAAAGAATCCGGTATTAGGGGTGATATCTTATGATCCAACCTGTCCTATAGGCCAACACTAGATGGTGTTATTGGTTGTACCCTTCCTGTCAAAGGGATCCGGTCTGTGCCTTCTCACAAGTTGGGAGCACGGGATCCATATCTCGTCTGTTAATTTCTGAAGTGCCATGATAAGAACGAGAGGTTTTCCTATCGAAACTAGGGGATGGACCCCCAAAATTCTGTCATGTTCTATGTCAAGGAAAGCGAATAGGCCTTAGACTACAGTCTATGAGCTAAGGGGCCTCATGGGATGCTTCGAGCTAACCTGTGTTGTAGTAAACTTAGGGTGTTCGTCTGATTTTTGAGTGAGGTTTGGTATGACGGGAAATAGTGGCAAACAGAGACACCACTATATGACTGCAAATGGCGGGATTAGACTATTTCAGAGCAACCTCATCAGTCACGATGTATCTTCAGGAACAGGTTGAGTACAAGAGTAGAATTCATTACGCGGGTTCAAATCCCTAAATATGAAGAAACGGCTTGATATGGCGTATGTATTTATGGGCTGCATACTGTCCAGAGTCTTGCTTGCATTAGAATAAGTGCATCCTTGCATTAGTTAATCTTGCATTAGAGTCTAAGTCAAAATTACGTATACACGTTTATCTTTTCATCAATCTGTTTGTTTAAGATGAGAATCTGCTGTTTATAATCAACAATTGCGTCAGTATAGTACTAACGTCCCCACTCGATTAAGTGCTGGATTACAGGACTACAGGTTCAGGGTTCAGGAGGACTTCAGGCAAGTGGAGCATTCAAGTGAAGCACTGTGTTGATTATTGTTCCTATTATTATATGTTTATTGTTGAGAACCATCCAAGTGATGTACCAAGTGTTATTTATCCATTGTACTCTGATGTAAATTTATTAAAAGTTTGTAACACTTGGGCTTGTAAGGCATTATTATAACACTGATGTAATGTATTGTAGTTTTTTAACATTCGGACATGTAATACATTTGTGTTGAATAAAAAGTTTTAAATTTACTTGTTCTTCTGCGTATTATGGCTAATTGAAGGAAAAGATTTTGCTTATGTCACGGTTTCCCAATGTATGGAAATCGAGGCATTACATGAAAACTGTGGGCACGTTAGTTGCTTACAACCGACGCAATATTATTAAACAGCGATCCTCACTATGCCGTAATATAACGATTCTTTTACTTTAGCAAACACAAACTTGAATGTAAAACAAAAAAGTGTGAACAGTAACTATCCTAAACATGTCAGTGTATGATATGCCTTAGATGCCTAATGCAGATCTACACTATGATGCACTAATGTATACTTGTTCGGATTCTATGCATCCCATTCTACATAGCACCGAGGGCAAGCCCTTATTGTACTCCTCAATGTAGGGTTTAATCCTTCGCTATGAATTACTACTATGGTGACTAATGTATGTTTTAGATATTATGTGAGTATCTAGTACCACCCCGATAATTCTTGAGTATCGCACACCCACTTCAAATGATTTTTGGACACACTGCCTCACACCCAGTAATTCTGGAGGCGAATACCCACACCGCGAGCTATGACCCCGATAATTCTTGTGAGTCGTTCCCCCACCGCAAGTGATTTTTGGCCATCACGCCTAACACCTCGATAATTCTAGAGACGAAACCCACACCGCGCTGTCATTGGTACCTTATCACACAAATACCCCATGAGTGTCACCTGGATCCAAGTAATTCTGAAGGATATCCCCACTGCGAGCCTCAACCCCGGTAATTCTGGAGACACCTCCCACCGCGCTATCTAGGCCCTCATACTCATGTTTACCCATACTTCATCACATCTCCCCTTAGTGCATGTCCTTAAGTTTTAGTTTTGAAAATTATTATAACTTAGAGCTAGCTCACCCTACCGGACTTAAATCAACAAGAGAGAAAGGCAGCCCAAACTGGCTACTTCTCAGGAGATACTTAACCCACACTTGTTAGTTCTCAAATTCCCATTAATCACAAATGCCGGTTACCAAGGGTCTCGCCTAGCCTCTAGTTTCCAACAACCATCTCACTCTAGAGATCAAAATAGGTTATATCCAACCTCAGCAATAATATTTCAACTTTTAATCAACAATTTCTTCATCCATGAAGTGCTCAACTTTTTCTAATTTATTCAACCGTAACGTCCAATAAAATTTCTCATCAACCACTTTTTAATTAACAAAACAAACTAACCACTTACAAAATTATCTCGAAACCCATTTCTTGAAAATTAACCATTTTCAAACAAATTAATCTATATCTCAATCTAACACTTTTCTTTAATTAATTCGTTATTTTTAGCACCAAAACTCCTTTAAAATCATCACATAAATTTCTCGATTTTCCAATTCAAAATTTCCTTTTAATTTTGAAAAGAATAATTTTAACATTTTCAACCATATTTATTTTAAATTTGAACTCCAACTTGCAATGCACATAACATGCCTCTTAAATTATCAAAATATCTTTAGAACAGTGTAAAATAACATCAAAATAATTCTACTAATATTTTATGAATTTTATTGAGTTTTTTCCCCTTTTAAAATACTCAAAACATCAAAAAATATATTTTCCCCACAAACAGCAAGTCCCCCTGGCTCGAACCAGTGCCAACAGCAAGGCAAACAAGCGCCAACCCACTGAGCCATGCTCAGATCTCGACAATATAGTGTAACACCCCGAATTCCAAATAAGACTGAATTCGAAGTTCTACAGGATCTTGACACTTCACTTCGTACAATTTCACACGGAATTAAAAACTTTCATACAATAATGTTTACATTTTACACAGCAGAAGCAAAATATAAAATTATACATGAATTGAATAACAACTTGAACATTCTTTAAGCGGTAATCAATCTTTAGTTCTTGTCAATCAATTTGTCCTACATAGACACTGTGGATACGTCAGTTGCATACAACTGATGCTAGGATATAATACATCAATTTCTCTTACTTAGAAAGCATACACTTGTCATAAACAAAGCTAAGGGGGACTATCCTATTGATGTCGTATGTGAAGGTGCACTTAGTCCTTAATGCAGTTATTATTATTTACATGACACTAATGCGCACTTGTTCGGATTCTATGCATCCCATACTACATAGGTCCGAGGGCAAGCCCTTAATCGTTCTTCACCTTGTAGGGTTCAATCCCTCGATATGACTTAAACTACTACAGTAACTATGGTAAATATCCTAGATGTTCTATGAGTTACGAGCCCATGTCCAGACAGCCTGGAGGAGAATCCCACGTCATGATATGATGCATCATGTAGACAATCTATGGACAATTCAGCCTCCGTCATGGGACAATGACACCACCCGTAGTCACCAAACATCTCCCAAGCGTCGCCACGGTCCCGATTTTTCTGGAGATGTGTTCACATCATGACATGACACATCATGTAGACAACCTGTTAAACACTCTCACACCGTAGACCCGAGGCCCTCATACTTGTGTTTTTCTCTTACTTTCATCACATCTTCACTATTGTATTGTCCTTAGTTATTTGAATCATGAATAAAATCAACACTCTAGAGTTAGCACTTCCTCTATACCGGTCTTAACCATCAATCAAAAATAACAACCCAAACTTGGTCTTTCATTTCAATATTTTATCCCAAAGAATTTATTCAATGCCGGTATAAGGACTTAGCTACACTCTAGTCTTTAATCTCATTTCATGTTCATAAAAAGTTGAGTATTCACACTGACAAATTTTTCTCATAATTCATCATGATCTTTTATTTCATTCTTCATGCACAAATCTCACGTATAATACCACAATTCATTTTTCAAACATACCACATTCAAAAATAAATTTCAAAAATTTCCTTCACTTTCATTATATCATTTTTTCACTTTATTAAGCCAAAATCACATTTATCTTACTTAAATTTTCCATGTCACAATTCTCATTTTAAAAATAACTCTACTCAAAATTTCTTTCAAAGAAAATATTTATTTTCTTTAATTAATCAAGATTATGTTCTAAGAAATTGAATCAGGTTCTTTTTCTCAAATAACCTCTGATTCTCATTATAATAGGTTAAAATGATAGAAATAATTTTCATGAAGTCTAGGAATCTTTAGAATAATTCTAATATTTTTTCTCAATTTTTAGAACACTTAAAGAACAGTTTTTTTTAAAAAAATAAGATTGAAATATTTCATCAGCGGAGACAGTGATAGTCGACTGTTGATAGGTCAGTCGACTGTCCTGCGAGGATTTAAAACTAGAGAACCAACAGTCAAGACAGTGACAGTCAACGGTTGAAAAATAGTCAGTCGACTGTCCTGCGAGGATTTGAAACTTGAGAACCAACAGTCAAGACAGTGATAGTCGACTGTTGAAACATAGCCAGTCGACTGTCCTGACAAACTAAATCTGAAGTTCAGTACCTGGCATTCGACTGTCGACTCTAGTTTGGACGACTGCCAATTGTACCTAGTTGCAGTTAAAGTGGATCATGAATATATTTTCGACATTGAAATGCAACAATAACTTTTTCACAATTTGGCACTACAAATATCACAAAAGATTGTTTTCTTACTTTCTTTTATTTCTACAAGCATTTCTAGAACACAATTCTCTTTTATCATACTAGTGCCACAATAATTAATATAGCATATAACCAATATTTCAATTGACCAACTAGCCATTTACCAACATATATTCTACATCTAGCATGGTTCAAAATTCACATTTTCATAGCAACATGATAGTTCTAAAATAATAATCACAATTTATAGCAACTATCAATCAATTTCATCAAGCATTTACTTCATTTCTAACTAGTCTCTTTTAAACAAACACATGGCCAAAATTAACTAGTTTTTCTTAGCAATTTCATCAATTTAATCTCTAGCATGATATCTACATTAGAAGCTTTAGAAATCACCCACCTATATTGAAGAAAAATAAAAGAAAGCTCCTAGAAATCTCCTTGAACACATGAACGGATTCCTTCTCCTCCTAGATTGTGCAACCAAGAATGTGCCTTCTCCTCCTAGCTTGATGGAAAACCCGAGCTCCCCTCCTTGATGTTTGGCCGGCCTCCTCTAAGTGCAAGAACACACAACTCAACTCTCTCAATCATTTTCTCACAATTGCTCTCAATCTTTTTCTCACAACTAGTTTTCTTTTCTTTCTTTTTCTTTTACAAATTTTTCTAGTGCATTTCATGAAGAGATTGGGGGGTATTTATCCATTTTTCAAGGTAAAATGGAGGGTGTAGATTGAACTAGATGGTTGTAGATTAGGGGCTAGGATGTATTAGGGAGTTAGAACAACTACCCATGAACACCAACCACCTCTCCACTACTCATCTCTCCCACTCTCTCAAGATACCATCCGGCCACCCATTCACTTGTGCTTGGCACGTGCAAGTGCAATGCACGTGTCACACAAAGCACTCCTAGTTACTAGTTATACATGTTTAATTAATTAATTGTTATAAAAACAAGTCTACCATACAAGTTGTGTTATTTAAAAGAGAATTAAATTAGTGGGCTCAATCTAGTGGGCTAAAAGTCTATGGACTTCTAATTAAAAATAATTAAATTAATTAGTGTGGGCTAGGAATAAACAATTACACCTAGAATTTAAAATAGACTTTTTAAATTAATAGGGAAGAATTAAATTACTTGTTCATGATATGAAAATAAATAATTTTCTAAGGGTAAAAATGTACATGAATTTGCACGTGCAAAACACGTGAAATCAAACAAACTCATATTAAATTATAATTGAAATTTTCAGAATGTTACAACGCTCCATCCTTAGATTAGCTCCGTCCCGAAACTACGCTTAAAGAGTGAGAAAACGAAACACGACAAGAAGAAAGAAAAACAATACAATCAAACAAAGAGCTCAAGATGATCCTTCAACATCCTCTCCTCAGATTTCCAAGTAGCCTCTTTAACCAACTGGTTTCTCCAGACTATTTTGGCCATCGGTATTGTATTGTTCCTCAAGATTGTCTCCCGACGATCCATGATCTCAACCGGTAGCTCAATGTAACTCAGATCCAGCTACAAACCCTCTGGTACTTCGATCAAATGGCGACTCGGATCTGTAATGTAACCTCTCAGCATAGACACATGGAAGACATTGTGCGCCTGAGACAACTCTTCCGATAACTCCAACCGGTAAGTAGTTTTTCCAATCCGCTTCAATATCTTGTACGGGCCTATGAACCTCGGGGCTAACTTCCCACCTCTGCCAAAGCGAATCACACCTTTACTAGGTGATACCTTCAGAAAGACAAAGTCACTAACCTCGAACTCAAGGTCCCTCCTCCGGTTGTCTGCATAGCTCTTCTGCCTACTCTGAGCATCCACCAACCTCTTCCTGATCAAAACGATCTTTTCAGAGGTCTGCTGCACGATCTCAGGCCCAAACATCTACATCTCCCCAACATCAAACCAGCAAACAGGTGTTCTGTACTTCCTACCATACAGAGCTTTGTACGGTGTCATCCCGATACTAGTCTGAAAACTGTTGTTGTAGGAAAACTCTACCAGAGCTAGATGTCTGTCCCAACAGCCTCCAAAATCTAAAACACAACACCGAAGCATATCCTCAAGAACTAGATTGACTCTCTCAGTCTATCCATCAGTCTGAGGATGGAAGGCAGTGCTGAAATCCATCTTAGTACCCAAAGCTGGCTGAAGACTCTTCCAGAAATGCGAAGTAAACCGTGCATCTCGATCAGACACAACGGTCAACGGAACACCATGAAGCCTGACGATCTCTCCAACATACAGCTCGGCTAACTTGTCCATAGACGAAGTGAGTTTCATCGCCAAGAAGTGAGCTGATTTGGTTAGTCGATCGACTATGACCCAAATCACATCATTACCCTTCGAACTCTTGGGCAAACCCGTGATGAAATTCATGCTAATGTTATTCCACTTCCACTCCGGAATGGGTAACGGTTGTAATAAGCCTCCGGGCTTCTGATTCTCGGCTTTCACATGTTGACAGATCTCACACCTCGCCACAAATTCAGCCACATCCCTCTTCAAACCTGACCACCAGAAATGTTGCTTGATGTCCTTATACATCTTGGTACTCCCAGGATATACAGACAAAAGAGTAGCATGTGCCTCTCCCAGGATGTACAGACAAAAGGGAGCATGTGCCTCCTGAAGAATGCTCTCCCTCAATTCTGCTTGATCCGAAACACATAGCCTCTCTCCAAACCACAACACTTCATCCCTGACCTGAAACTCCGACAACCTGCCAGCACCAACCTGCTCCTTCATCTTCTAAATTTCTGCATCTTCCTTCTGACTTGCTATAATCCTCTCATTCAGCGTAAGCTGAAGCCTCACCTGAGCTAAAGATGATCTCAAGCCTTGCACAACAACTTCAATACCAGCCCGATCGAACTTCCCTGCAAGATGCCTCTGAGTTGTAATCAAACTAGCCAGAATGCTTTTACGGCTAAGTGCATCAGCAACAACATTAGGCTTCCCACGATGGTACTTAATCTCAGGACAAATGTCCTCAAGTACTTCCAGTAATCTCCGTTGCCTCAGATTCAGGTTCTTCTACTGATAGATGTACTTCAAGCTTTTGTGGTCCGTGTACATGTTCATTTTCTCACCGTACATGTAATGTCTCCATTGCTTCAAGGTGAAGATAATCACAGCCAACTTCAGATCATGAGTCGGATAATTCTTCTCATGCTGTCTTTGTTGCCTAGACCCATAAGCGATCACTTTTCTTTCTTGCATCAAGACACAACCAAGCCTACGATGTGAAGCATCACTGTAAATATCATACTCAATACCTGCTCTAGTCAAAGTCAAAATGGGAGCAGTAGTCAGCTTCTCTTTCAACTCCTGAAAGCTTGCTCCGCACTGCTCAGTCCACTTGAAATTTATATTCTTCTTAGTCAGACCAGTGAGCGGCATGGTTATCTGAGCATAGCCTTGGATAAATCTCCTGTAATATCCAATTAGCCCAAGAAAACTTCTGATCTCCTTCACTGTAGTAGGCCTTGCCCAATCCTTCACCGCCTCTATCTTCTGCGGATCAGTTGCCACTCCCTCCTTAGAAAGGATGTAACCCAAGAATGCCACTTCAGATTTCCAGAAATCGCACTTGGATAACTTGGCATACAACTCATGCTCCTGAAGCTTCTTCAGAACTTCAGCCAGATGCTCAGTGTGCTTCTCCTCTGACTTGGTGTACACAAGAATATCGTCGATAAACACCACAACGAAAGAATCAATAAATGGCATCAGAACTTGTTCATCATGTCCATAAAATTTGCAGGTGCATTCGTTACTCCAAATGGCAAAACTAAGAATTCATAATGCCCATGTCGATATCTAAATGCAATCTTATGCAAATCATCAGTCTTCACTCGAACCTGATGGTATCCCGATCAAAGATCTATTTTAGAGTAAATAGTTGCTCCTTGTAGATGATTGATCTGATCATCAATTCATGGTATTGGATATTTATTCTGAACAGTGACTTTATTCAGCTCTCGGTAATCGATCACATCCTCATCGATCCATCCTTCTTCTTTACCAACAGCACCGGTGCTCCCCAGGGTGATGCACTCGGTTGAATAAAGCCTTTCTCCAATAGTTCCTCTATCTGCCATTTGATTTCATCCTACTCCACAGGCGCCATCCTATACGGTGCCTTGAAAATGGGTGCACTCCCTGGCTGAACCATGATTTCGAACTCTACATCACGATGCGGGGGTAACCCGGGCAAATCTTCCAAGAACACGGTCTGGTATTCCCGAACCACTAGAATTTGCTACACCTCCACAGGAACCTTCTTCTTGCTGATAACTGCCACCAAATCTGAACATCTCTTCTTTCCCTAGAAAGTAACTTCAGGACCTCCTGGAGCCTTCACTGTTACTTCCTTGGTTTTGCACTCGACGTTCGCACTGTACACCGACATCCAATCAATGCCAATGATAACATCGACCCCCAGGATATTCAACTCGATCAGATCAATCCTGAAAATCCTGTCCCCAATCACGATCTCGCAGTCCGTATAATACCGATCAGTGGTTAAAGTCTCCCCTGATGGAGTAGCTACTGTTAAGACCTTCGGTTCGACTCCCAAGACTTTAGCAAATTTAGGTGATATAAAAGTATGAGAGGATCCAGTATCGAACAAAACAACAACTTTCTTTCCATTCAAATAAAGCTCTCCTGTTACATAACACACCCTTGTTACATAACAAGTTTAACTAAATAACAGGGAAAAGAGAACAACAAAAAAACTTCTAAACATCCGCCTTCGTACCAGTGATGACGTGATCCACTTCATCAGCATCAGCCTCAGTCAAAGCGAATACTCGCCCTTGCTGGTACGGCTTCTTCCCAACCTGCTGCGGTGGTCCACTTCGGGAAACATTCTGCAGCTTGGGGCAATGAGATCTATAATGGCCTGTCTCCCCACAATTGAAACAAGTCACTATAGGAGGTCTCACCCAACCATATCTGGGTCTCCCAGCCACATTGACAGCGTTCGCCACCGTAGGTTTGAACCTTTGAGCCGGCGGCTGCCCTCTGACATTCCTAGAAACCGAGAGCCTCTTCCCTACATTCCAGTTGTTCCTCCGATTCTGAACAGCATGGAACTGCTCCATATCTGCCTTAGTAGCTACAGCTCGCTTGACTAACTTGTCAAACCTCCTGATACCGAGGGGTATCATCCTTGATCTCAGACTAGGCCTCAATCCATGCTTGAAATTTCGAGCTTTCTTCGCATCGTCCATCACAAGTTCGGGTGCATATCTCGAAAGTTGAGTAAACCTTGTCTCATACTCCTTGACATGCATGCCTCCCTGCTGCAATGCCAGGAACTCCATCGCTTTCTTCTCTTGGACATCAGATGGAAAATAGTGACCACGGAACTCCTCTAAGAATTCCTCCTAGCCAACAACACCATTTCCCTATAGTCTGCTTCATCGACTGCTACCACACAGCCGCATCCTTCTCAAACTGCAAAGTAGCCAACTTCACCCTGCTACCTTCCGAAGTTTCCAAGACTTCAAAGATAGTCTCAACTTGTCGAATCCAATTGTCAGCTGCATCTGAGTGTAACTTCACTGCAAACACTGGTGGCTTCATTCTCTTGAATGACTCCGCGAGTTTGATCACCTCAGGAACTAGATTCGCAGGCATCCCCCTATGGTTTTGATTCATGGCAACGGTGTTGAGGGTCTGATAGACTCTAGCCAACTCCATTTCCAAGTCGAGTCCATAGCTGGGTCCTTCTCAGTCCTTGATCTTCTTCCAGCCATATTCTGATTCAAAAAATCCATTAAATTCGAAGTAGAAAATATGAATTTAAACCAACTTCTTTCATTTCATTGAATTCAAACTTTGTACATTCAAATTTAAAACATCGTCTGACATCAAACAAAAGCATTGAGAAGATACAACATTCTAATCCCTACGGTTCCTCATGGCTTCCCTAAGCTCTTCCCGTAGTTCCGCCACTTCTTCCTTCAGTACATCATACATGTTCTTTCTCTTCTCGAGTTCCCTAACACGATGACTGAGGGTTACAATATTCTCCTTGCACTTGGCACACTGCGCCTGCAACAGCTCTGCTCTCTCCCTCTGAGTCTCCACTTGACTCTGAAGGGTCTTGATGGGATCTCCCCGATCTGGCTCTTCCTCGTCGAATGAAATGTCCAATGAGTTCGGAGGTGGAGTGATCTCTCGGGACTCGGGCCATTCCTCTTCATACTCCTTGGGATCTTCTTCGTTTGAATCTCCTTTTCCTGGGGTAGTAGTCCTCTTCGATTATGTGCCTATCATCATCGTCTGCTGGGTCGTGGTGGTTCGCCATCTTGGGGAAGGGAGAAGAAGAAACATCAATCATAGAGCAACACAAATGTAAGTGACTTACATTTAAATCTCTATACCCAACTCACACTTTAATGTCCACTCTAGGGTGTCGTTCCTTATAAATTTGTACTACTTGGAAGCGTGGCTCTGATACCACTCTGTAACACCCCGAATTCCAAACAAGACTGAATTCGAAGTTCCACAGGATCTTTACACTTCACTTCCTACAATTTTACAAGGAATTAAAAACTTTTATACATTAATGTTTACATTTTACACAGCGGAAGAAAATTACAACATTATACATGAATTGAATAACAACTTGAACATTCTTTAAGCAGTAATCAATCTTTAGTTCTTGTCAATCACTTTGTCCTGCATAGAAACTGTGGGTATGTCAGTTGCATAAAAGTGACGCTATGATATAATACATCAATTTCGATTACTTAGAAAGCACACACTTGTCACAAACAAAGCTAAGGGGGACTATCCTATTGATGTCATGTGTGAAGGTGCACTTAGTCCTTAATGCAGTTATTATCATTTACATGACACTAAAGTGCACTTGTTCAGATTCTATGCATCCCATACTACATAGGTCTGAGGGCAAGCCCTTAATCGTTCTTCATCTTGTAGGGTTCAATCCCTCCTTATGACTTAGACTACTACGGTAACTATGGTAAGTATCCTAGATATTCTATGAGTTACGAGCCAATGTCCAGACAGCCTGGAGGGGAATCCCACGTCATGACATAATGCATCATGTAGACAACCTATGGACAATTCAGCCTCCGTTATGGGACAATGGCACCACACGTAGTCACCAAACATCCCCCAAGCGTCGCCATGGTCCTGATAATTTCAGAGATGTGTTCACGTCATGAAATGACGCATCATGTAGACAGGCTATGAAACACTCTCACACCGTAGACCCGTGACCCTCATACTTGTGTTTTTCTCTTACTTTCATCACATCTTCACTATTGTATTGTCCTTAGTTATTTCAATCATGAATAAAATCAACACCTTAGAGTTAGCACTTCCTCTATACCGGTCTTAACCATCAATCAACAATAATGACCCAAACTTGGTCTTTGATTTCAATATTTTATCCCAAAAGAATTTATTCGATGCCGGTATAAGGACTTAGCTACACTCTAGTCTTTAATCTCATTTCATATTCATAAAAAGTTGAGTATTCACACTCATAAATTTTTCTCATAATTCATCATGATCTTTTATTTCATTCTTCATGCACAAATTTCATGTATAATACCACAATTTATTTTTCAAACTTACCGCATTCATAAATAAATTTCAAAAATTTCCTTTACTTTCATAATATCATTTTTTCACTTTATTAAGCCAAAATCGCATTTATTTTACTTAAATTTTCCATGTCACAATTCTCATTTTAAAAATAATTCTACTCAAAATTTTTTTCAAAGAAAATATTTATTTTCTTTAATTAATCAAGATTATGTTCTAAGAAATTTTATCAAGTTCTTTTTCTCAAATAGCCTCTAATTCTCATTATAATAGGTCAAAATGATAGAAATAATTTTCATGAAGTCTAGGAATCTTTAGAATAATTCTAATATTTTTTCTCAATTTTTAGAACACTTAAAGAACTATTTTTTATTTTTTTAATAAGATTGAAATATTTCATCAGCAGAGACAGTGATAGTCGACTGTTGAGATAGGCCAGTCGACTGTCCTGCGAGGATTTAAAACTCGAGAATCAACAGTTAAGACAGTGACAGTCGACTGTTGAAAAATAGTCAGTCGACTATCCTGCGAGGATTTGAAACTCGAGAACCAACAGTCAAGACAGTGACACTCGACTGTTGAAACATAGCCACTCGACTGTCCTGCAAACTAAATCCGAAGTTCAGTACCTGGCAGTCGACTGTCAACTCTAGTTTAGTCGACTGCCAATTGTACCTGGTTGCTGTTAAATTGGAACATGAATATATTTTCGACATTGAAATGCAACGATAACTTTTTCAAAATTTGGCACTACAAATATCACAAAAGATTGTTTTCTTACTTTCTTTTATTTCTACAAGCATTTCTAGAACACAACTCTCTTTTATCACACCAGTGCCACAATAATTAATATAGCATATAACCAATATTTCAATTGCCCAACTAGCCATTTACCAACATATATTCTCCATCTAGCATGGTTCAAAATTCACAATTTCATAGCAACATGATAGTTCTAATGTAATAATCACAATTTATAGCAACTATCAATCAATTTCATCAAGCATTTACTTCATTTCTAACTAGTCTCTTTTAAACAAACACATGGCCAAAATTAACTAGTTTTTCTTAGCAATTTCATCAATTTAATCCCTAGCATGATATCTACATTAGAAGCTTGAGAAATCACTCACCTGTATTGAAGAAAAACAAAAGAAAGCTCCTAGAAATCTTTTTGAACACACGAACGGATTCCTTCTCCTCCTAGATTGTGCCACCATATATTTTTACTCATTTCTTATCGATATCCTCTATACCATATCTTATTACTCACTTCATACTCATATCCTATTACCCTACCCAGTAACAAACACTAACCGACTCCAACTCTTAAAATACTCCTCTAACCCTAACCTTAACCCTAATTCTCTCAACTCTAGCTTTGTCTGTTGCAGCCACCGCCGCGCCACCGCCACTCATCGTCGCGATCTTCGTTTAAAGAAAAAACCAAAAAAAAAATTAATTTTTTTTGTAGGTACCATTACTTCTTAAATGGAGCTTCAGTTTCACTAGTATCCTTTCGTCTCCACCGATTTCTCCGCTACTACATCTTCCGCTTCACTCTCTCTCACATCATAATCCACATCTCGATTCAGACAGCAACAACGCCGCCATCATCTTGATTCTGGCATCCTCCCTCCTCCTGGGATCATCCCTAATCCCTGCCTCACCCCTTCTTCTAACACTGGTAGCACCATCCAGCTCTCTATCCCGATCTCGACACCAGCAACATCTCCATCCTCATTTCAATCCCTACCACAGCACCCCCAATCTCATTCCTCCTCGTAGTACTTTTTTCCTTACATCTTTGGTCATGACTGTTACCTTGGCCTTGCCATCTCCTGCTGATTGGGCCAATCTTCCGCATCACATCTGTAACGCCCCGATTTTCTTACACTGGGAAACCGTGATATAAGCCAGAAATTTTTTCCTTCAATTAGCCACAATACACAGAAAAATAGGAAAATTTAAAACTTTTTATTCAACACAAATATATTACAAGTCCGAATGTTATAAAACTACAATACATTACATCAATGTTACAATAATGCCAAACAAGCCCAAGTGTTACAAACTTTCAATAAAAATTACATCAGAGTACAATGAATAATGTAACACTTGGTACTTTCACATGGATGCTTCTCAACAATAAATAAATTACAATATATATTACAATTGAAATAAATCAACACTTGCTTCTTTTGCCTTGAGTCCTCCTGAATCCTATACCTGTAGCTTTGTAATCCAGTAACTGCAATCCAGTACCTATTGAAGTGGGGACGTCAGTACATATACTGATACTTTAAGGCTGATGACTAGCAGCGATTCTCAACTTTAAACAAACAGATTAATGAAAAGAGAAATGTGTATATATAATTGATGTGTTAGTGTATGCTATGACTTAGAATCTAATGCAGGATTAACTAATGCAATGATGCGCTTATTCGAATGCAAGCAAGACTCTAGAACAGTATGTAGCCCATACTACATATGCCCTATATTAAGCTGTTTCTTCATATATAGGAATTTGAACCCACGTCATGAATTCTACTTTTGTACCCATCCTGTTCCTGACACAATACTACATGACTGATGAGGGTGCAGGTACGGTCTAGTTCTGCTCTGCAGTACAATAGTGGTGTCCTCATTTTCCTCTATTGCCCGGTGAACGGGCCTCGCTCAAAAGCCAACACGAACCACAAGATACTAGCCATCCTTCTTCTGTGCCCTCAATTCGTCATGAGAAGGCATAGAACCTGACGGAATTGTAGGGTCTATTTCCCTAGAAAAACCTCCCGTTCTTATCATGGCAGTTCAGGAATTAACAGCCGAGATACGGATCCCGTGCTCCCAACTCGTCATGAAAAAGCACCGCCCGTATCCCTTTGACAGTGGAATACATCCCAATAACACCACCTAGTGCCAGGCCTATAGGAGAAGTCGGATTATAAGGTATCACCCCTAACACCTAACTCTTACCCTTCGGCAATTCATACATAAAAATGGTTAATTAACAGTTACTACCCTAACGATGTCACTACCCTAACCAATCAAATGGGGCCGTACGAGCTACAAGGTACTTTCAACCTAGAGTCGTACTCTCAACTTGCCATGAGACGGCATCAAAAGATTCAAACAAGCGAGACATGTCACTGTGCTTCCAACTTATCATGAAAAAGCACCGTGTGTGTCTCTCTTAAAGAGAGTGTAACAATTGTTCACACAATCTACCAAGACTCAACCTAGACTTCACATGATCCCCTCGAATCCACTCATCGCCTATCTATTCAAGATAATTACTCCATACGAGCCTAATGAGCTACGCATGAACAAAGAACTACATATGAGCTAGGTGAGCTACGTATGAGACGGACCAATACTTATTGCATGACTTATGAGCACAAGGAATACTTGTTACTCATAATCAAGTGCATGTTTCAAACTACAAACAATTCACGACAACTCTATTTAACATGAACTAGAATTTCGTGTATAAGCTTACTAACAAAAACTTGATCTTTTATAATTAGAAGCAACAGAAGAATCTTTAAACAGCCTAATATAAACATATTACCAAGGAAAACCCGAAAGCTACATAAAAAGCCTTCTAACACCCTAGAAGCAAACACTGCTACGCTCCTCGAAATTCGACAAAATTAGACTTTTTAAAAAGGTGAGAACATCTCCTACAACTCTCTAGTGAACACTTTTTCAGATTTAGTACGGAACTCAAAATCCGGTCTGTTAAACACCATTTCAAACAATAACAGTACAGCCAAAAGCTGAAACTTTTCTAGCTTATGACTTTTGCTATACTTGTCAGAATTTAACCAAATTATACTTTCTGGAAAGGTGGGAACATATACTGCAACTCTCTAGTTGATTAATCTTTCAGATTCCTTTTGGAATTCAATCCACCGTCTTTTGAACACACGCAAAAATTAACCAACAACAGATTTCTTAAGAAAATACTGAAACTTTGAAAGCTTGTAACTTTTGCTCTACTTGTCGGAATTTAACCAAATTATACTTTCTGGAAAGGTGGGAATATATACTACAAATCTCTAGTTGAATACTTTTTCAGATTCCTTATGAAACTCAATCCACCGTCCTTTGAACACACGCAAAAATTAACCAACAGCAGATTTCTTAACAAAAAGCTGAAACTTTGAAAGCTTGTAACTTTTGCTCTACTTGTCGGAATTTAACCAAATTATACTTTCTAGAAAGGTGGGAACATATACTACAACTCTCTAGTTGATGACTTTTTCAAATACCTTATGGAATTCAATCCACCATCCCTTGAACACACACAAAAATTAACCAACAGCAGATTTCTTAACAGAAAGCTAAAACTTTGAAAGCTTGTAACTTTCGCTCTACTTGTCGGAATTTTACCAAGTTATACTTTCTGGAAAGGTGGGAACATATACTACAACTCTCTAGTTGATGACTTTTTCAGATTCCTTATGGAATTCAATCCACCGTCCCTTGAACACACGTAGCGACAACAAAAGATAGTCAAACGCTACAGCTAAGCTGAAACTTGCAAAGGTCGTCACTCCTACTCCGCTTATCGGAATCTAACCAAATATGGCATTTTGGAAAGGTGAGAGACTCTACTACAACTCTCTAGTTGAACACTTTCCCAAATTCAGTAATTAAGAGGTACAAAAATATCAAGCAATCTAAATAGCGAGCTTTCAGCCAAAAGCTGGCTGCTGTGTTTTGTAAAAGCCATAACTCCTACTCTGCTTATCGTAATCTAACCAAATAAGGCATTTTAGGAAGGTGGGATACTTTAATACAACTCTCTAGTTGATCACGTTTTCGGATTCAATCAATAAGAGGTGCAAAAACTTCGAACAATGCAAACAGCGAGCTTTCGGCCAAAAGGCCAGCTGCTGTGATTATGTAAAGGTCATAACTTTTGCTCTGCTTATCGGAACCTAACTAAATAGGACATTTTGGAAAGGTGAGAGACTCTAATACAACTCTCTAGTTGAACACTTTTCCAAATTCAGTAATTAAGAGATACAAAAACATTAAGCAATCTAAACAGCGAGCTTTCAGCCAAAAGCTGGATGCTGTGTTTTGTAAAAGCCATAACTCCTACTCCGCTTATCCGAATCTAACCAAATAGGGCATTTTGGAAAGGTGAGAGACTCTACTATAACTCTATAGTTGAACACTTTTTCAGATTCCTTAGGGAACTCAAAAGATAGCCCTTTGAATAGAAGTCGAATCCACCAAAACAGCATTTTCTTTTTGATGCTCGCTGTTTTGGGGAAACGATTTGTTTCACCCATAAAATTAACCCCAAAAATTCTACAAAATTTAGAGCATGGTAAGGACACATATTAGAACCCCTAAAACTAATTTGGGCTCAATATTCCACCTTTAGCATAACAAATTAATTCTAACCACCAAACCTACAAGATTGAATCTTAACGGTTTTATTTTGTGTTCTACCACTTCAATCTTGGCATTTAAACCCTTTCAATTTATACTACTCATATATGCACATGAAATCAGTCCAAGATCTTCACATAACAATTAATTAAAACAATAAAACAAAATCAAACAAGTTGAGAAACCCCCACCCAAAGAAATCAGTTGGAAGAACTTGATTTCCTCCTTCTCCTCCTTGCTCCTTGTTCTTGCTCCTCTTCAAGAACACCCCATGAAAAGAGAACCCATTCTATTCTTGATTTGATCTCTCTTTCTTTTCTTTCTTCTCATTTTTTTCTAAAATTAAAACAAGTAAAGAAAATGAGATGAGAAGGAGGTGGAAACACAAGAAAAAATGAAGGGTTTTCTTGCCCTTGAGAGTGTTTGGCCAACCATGGAGGGTTGCGGGGTTTATAAGTGAAGGGGGTGTGGGATTGTGGGTGAGAAGAAGCCTCTTGTCTCACTTTTTGTGCTTAAAACAATTGGAAATCAATTTGCAAATTAAAATTACAATCAACACCCTAATCCGATCTTAACCCTTCATTTCATCATTATTGATCAAGAATAAAAGACATTTTCTAAAAATCACATAGTACATGATTCCGTACAAACGTACGAAATCGATACATTATATATACGTACATATATCTGTCTATACAGATAATTTTCATTCGTTAAAACAAATAATCTCAACCAAAAATATTGTAATACAGAAATAATAATAAAAATAATTTTATTACCGGCTCAGAAGATTCTAGTATCAATTTGATGCAAAACAGATATATACAGACTAGTATATATGTATATATAATGTTCATTAACAAAACCAGGTGATATCCGCCAAAAATATTTAAATTCTGAAAATAAAAATAAAATAATAATTTTTAATATCTTCCCAAGATTTTCCAGACATTTTCTCAAAAATGCATTTTACAGGATTTTGTACAAGTGCTCAAAACCGATACAATACATATATATACTTACTAGTATATATATACAGATAAGTTTTTATTAATAAAACTAGATAATTTCCGTAAAAATGTTTTAATTTTAAAAATAATAATTATTCAAATATAATATCCAATCGGGATATTACAGCATCACTCAGTTGGAACTCCAGCTCTTGGGTCAGTCTGTCACTGCTGGCCCTACTGCCCCTGCATTTTTTGTTACTCCCGGTATGCATTCTTTCTGAATTTTAGTTTCTGGTGCATCACATCACCTTACTAGTAATTATACATTGCTCACCACCATTACTGCACTTCTCTCTCACTCTCCATCTCTTCACATAGCTGATGGCTCACAACTTCTCACTATACACTCGGTGTCTAATAACTCTTCCACACTTACATTGCCTTATGTAATTTATGCTCCTCATTTATCCATGAATCTTATTTCCATTAGGGCGCGATGCGACAGTGGTCTTGTCATTACATTTGATTCCTTGGGTTGTTCTATTACAGATTCACACACTGGTCAGGAGTTTGGACGTGCTAGTCGACATGGTGGTCTATATCACCTAGATTTTTTACATATGCATAAATCTCATCCTAATTTTGTTGGTGTTGTGTCATCTGATGCTGATCTGTGGCACAGATGTTTAGGTCAGGTTAGTGAGTCTTGACTCAAGACTTTAGCCCGTAGTGGTTCCCTTGGTCCTCTTTCATTTACACACTTGTCTGATTGTCAGAGTTTTCATTTGGCCAAACATATAGACCCTTTTAATAACAAAAGCACTTCTCAAACCACCCATCATTTTCAACTTCTTTATTCTGACATATGGAGACTATCTCCTGTACCTTCTCACAAAGGTTATCTCTATTATGTTAGTTTCATCGATAACTTTACCAGATACACATGGGTGTTTTTTATGCGCCAATGCTCTGAGATACCTGATATTTAGCAGTTCTTTACGAACATGGTTTATACTCAGTTTGGTGTGCATATCAAAATATTTCGCTCAGATGGTGCTCACTCTACTCTATCATTCAATCGTGACAGCCTGCCTTTCTACAAAGATCCCAATCTCAAGAAAGTTGGAATATTGGCTTGGTCACATCCGCTGCTATGAGATCGATTCGTCAATCTCATGGTACACACTTTCAACAATCATACCCTTACATGCATGATCAGAATGGTGTAGTTGTAGCACGCCGAGTTCCGCACACTTGAAGCTCGGGACACTTACCCAGAATCTTTACTTCAATGAGTACAACACAGAAAAACCACAGAAAATTAAAGACTTACATTGCACAAGGAATTATTTAATCTACTTGGATGCTTCCCATAGCTCGAGTCCCCTGCTCCACGATCAACAATCGTGCAACTAACAAATTGTGGGCACTTCAGTTGCATACAACTGACGCAATGCAGATGAAACCCGCAATCTCCAAAATCCTCAACAAACAATTTTTGATGCAGGAGAAAAATATGAAAGTTAAACTACAAGTGTCGGTGTATGCCATGACCTAGAACTTAATGCACAACTCATATGCACACCATGCTTCTAATCTAATGCAAACTTGATTTGGTAATGTATGCATCCCATACTATATACACCCCAAATCGAGTTCGTATTCTCCAGATGATAGGGTTCAATCCCTCGCTATGCATCCTACTCTTGTACTCTTTCCTAATTCTGACATTCATCTAGTGACTGGTAGAGTCTGCAGTACATGCGGTCCATTCCCGCTCCTGTAGTCGAATCATGGTCCTTCTCCACTCTGAATGGCAGTGATCACTCTGTTCGTTCAGATCGTGGTCCTTCTCCACTCCGACAGGATCGTGGTCCCTCTACATTTCCAGTCAGGCTGGTGATCATCAGTTCTGCCGGAATCATGGTCCTTCTCCACTCCTGTCCCTACCCAAAGTTATCGTGAACACAAAGTGAATTATAGGGCCACCCCTACTCCGCTAAAAGACTTAGAGTTACACTCTTGTTTCTTGTTCATATTCATAACCCAGAACACAGACGAAAACCCAAGGGTCCATCCCCTAAGTTTCGACAGGACTTGTGACTTATGTCCGTATCCCGCTCTTATCACCAAATTCACGAAATTAACAGTCGAGACAATGATGCACGTGTCCCAGACGAGACGAAGTTGCACGTGTTGACAAGTGAGTACATGCCCAACTAGTGTCTATCCTTAAAATCACGAGTCGCGCTACTTAGAACTAACGTCTTTACTAATTTATACAACTTAGATCTAATCCTCATCCGATTAATTCCTTCATTAATCACCACTTAGTTTCTAGGTGGAATTATTAGTTACTTAAAGTCTCGTTGTTCACAATTACACTAGATTATTATTATATTCTTATTCTCAATTATTGGCCCAACTTGGCCCTTATCCGGCCCATAGAAAGCAATTCCACTTACTTCTCTAAACTAACTTCACAAGTTCTTTCGTTATTAAAAATCACATTCTCTCACTAATTAAGTATTGTCACGTCCCACTTTCCAAAATACGGGAATACGAGCCCGTGACGAAGGCCCAGCGAATGATATTAATATCATCCATAAGCTGTAACTGTCTTAACTCAACAACATGAAAAGAAATCACAACCACGCAGGAAAACATAATCACATAAACCAAGTTACTAAGATAAAACATGCAGTAGTCCAAAATAATAACCAACAACTGGAAATAAACAACCTCCGGTAAACAAAGTCCGGAATACAAAGTTCAACAAAGTAACAATACGAATATAAAAATAAACATGGAAGAAATAGTTTATTGCAAAGCAAGCTCCTGCTCCAATCCTAGAAGAACTGCTCACCAATACCTTCTGGCAATTCTCCTTATGCACCTATAGTTTGATAAACTAGAGTTGGGGGAAAATGTCCTTTAGAGCAAGTACGGACAACATGTAGCGCCCCGAATTTCCAATATAATATCTTAGAAATATGTGGCACAATTTCCAGCATCAACTTTAAATGTAATATTAAACACAGTCCGAAAACACAGATAATTTTATTTCAAACTTTTATCACAACAATCATTTATAACACAGCGGAATACAAAACACCTTGAATTACAACCTTTCTTTTACAAAATTTACACAAAAGCTCTATTACATCTATTTATCTCAAGCATCCAAACCCCAAGCTCTCAGCAACAACAACCTGTAAAACATGAGGCTAGAGATGATCCCTAACCCCCAAAACTAAAAGGGTCAGCCATAAAGGTGTGAATGACATAAAACAAGCAACATAATAAATCATAAAACACTGAGTCATCAACAATATGTATTAACAGCAAGAATAAATGAAAGGAGAAATAACAAATAAGTAAAGCATGAAAACATCAAGGAATATAAGATAGTAAATAGTAATTCATGAAAACGTCTAGTGATTCTAGACTAAGTGTCAAGTGTAGAAAAAAAAGGAAAATACAAGCATAAAACCAAGTCAAGAAAACACAAGCTCTATGTCGGATTCTATGCATTCCATAGTACATAGGTCCGGTGCAAGCCCTTAACGATCTCCACTTATAGGGATAACCCCTCGTTATGCAACTAATCCTACTACGGTGATGGGAAACAAGATCCAGAATACTCCGCGAATAGGCACCACAGCCCTCGACGCGCAAGCATCATGTAAGATAGCTCAAAAACAATCGGAGATTCATCTCCCAAACCCATGTACCACACGAATAGGCTTGCAAGGCCCTCAATGTACAGATACACCAGGTACATTCCGTGAATAGGCCTGCTGACCCTCGACACGTGAATGCACCCTGAATGCTCCGTGAATAAGCCTGCAGACCCTCGACACGCGAACACATAAATATCCTCTCGAGACATAACAACAAATAGTCCTGGAACGCATCCGTTGGACTAACAAACCACGAGCCTATACTTACGTTTCTCAAGTTCCATCACATCTCCACTAGTTCCTGTCCTTAAGTTGATTATTATTAAAATACAAAATTCCCATCTCTAGAGTTAGTGTATCCTGCAGGACTTAAATACTCAACAACAACTAAACCAAGACCCCCAGGTCTAACTCAACAAATCTCAACGGCTGGCTACCAGGACTCCCACTCAACTCCTAGAGATCTCAAACAAGACCAAAACTCACTAATCCATCGTCAAAACGATCAAAGGGAGAAACCTCTCTGATGTGAGTATTTGCAAGTGTACAAAATCGCAACAAGTAGTATAGTTAAGTGAATAGAGTGTCGAACCCATAGAGACTAATTATTTTATTAAGTACCGATATCACTAGATGAATCACTATTTGGATAAACGATAAAACAACTAAATTAAATTAATGTAATTAAACCTAACTAAATTATTGAAGAGGGAGTGGGCTGTGAAATTCTTGTATTTTGTTAATGCCAAAATTAATTCTAGGGCTTTTGATTTCACCTAGTTTATCCCACATAATTTATAATTCCTAAAAATATTATTTTTCCAAGTTGTAGACCAAAATCCCCAAATTATTCAATGCTTTCTCTCGAACAACACCAAAAATATCTTCAACTAACAGTTTGTCACATCTCTATGCAAATTTAATTAATCGAAGACTCATTAAGTTCTTTGGATTTCTTAACGGTCACATCAATCGCGGTAAATTATCTCTAATTTCGCTCAATCAATGGTGTTCAATTTTTATTGTTCTAAATCACAAATCACCTCTCGGTCTCTCCATGATCCAATAATCATATAAAAATTGGCCAAACAATTGCAAGCATTAAACACAAAAATTAAACACACAACCATGAAAAAATAAAAAAAATATGGAATTAAAATTGTGTTCTCAAAACTAGGCTACATCTAAATCCTAGAAAAATAAATTTAGTTCATAATAAAATTGTAATTAACAAATTTGTTCAAGGATTGCATTATAAAATTAGAAAAGAAGAAGAAAAGATACAAAAAGAATTGTTGTTGTAAAAGAAATTGCAAACCGAAATCCGCAAATATAGTGCTTCTCGTTCTATCTCTCTCGTCTCTTTGTCTGCGTTCAAGCCCGAGCCAAACGCCACGTCATGCCTGCACCCAGATTCTGTCACCTGTCACGTGGAATCTGAGCTGCTGGGACCCGCACGCCACGTCACCGCTCCACAGCCCCAACCATCAGCTGCTCCTTTATTTATGACGCGTTGGGTTTCGAGCCACCAGCCACGTCAGATGTCGCTGTCATGGTTTGCTGTCGCTCGTTCTCTCTCCTTTGTTTTTTGTCTTGTCGTTTTCCGCACACGCCCAGGCTTCGTCTCTCTGAGTCCCTCTTTTGCTTTTCTTTTTTTTTTCTTTTATTTGTTTTTTAGCCGCCTCTTGGTATGCGTGTCCTCGTTAAGCGCTCCCTTCCTCCTCTGTCTCTATGTTGTATTTATAGGAGTTGTAGTAGACATAGGATTAAGATAAATCTCTTTATTTATGCTGCAAATAAAAATTAGGATTTAGAATAAACATTTAAATTTAAATTAATTAGATCAACCTAAAAGTAACTAATTTTTATTTTAGTTATATCAAAATCCTTTTAAATTTGTTTATTCTTTTTACACCCTATTGACAATTAAAATTGTATTTTGCTCCTCATATTGTCAATTTGTAAAATATAAAATTCAACAAATCATTAAAAATTAATAAATCATTCTGTTTGTTTTATTTGTTGATTTTTATCAAAAATAATCACTTTTTGCATCAAAATTCTTATTTCTTCAAAAATAATTTATTAATTGAAATCTTATAGAAATAAGATGAATTATAAACTGTATTAACGAAAACAAGCAATTTTAATGGATAAATGAGTACAAATATTTGTATAAAAATTAGACACATCAAATACCCTCAAACTTAAGATTTTGCTTGTCCTCGAGCAAAAGTAGAATCATGAATAAGGGAATAATAATCAATAATAACTCAACTCATCACACTAAGAGATCTTACCATGTAAGCATCAAAATTTCAATTAAAAATATAAACAATAGCAAATAAAGTAAAACCAAGCATACCCACTTTCTCTATTGCAATTATTTATTCATAATTCCCAACCCAATCGTATTTGACATGCAGTTAATGTAATTATAGTATGTAACAACTCAATCTGCGATTATCCCTTTTCACTACTACAAACCGAGTAGCAAAGTAGAGTTTTTTTTTTTAATTAATTTTTTTTAAATTAATTTTTTTTTAGTCTCTTCTCTAAGTTGCCACTTGCCTTTTGACGCGAATGCAAAACATTTGTGATGAATTCACCCAGTTACTCAACAAGCCACAAACTTAAAGTGCTTTGCATACTCATATTTCAAGTTGCCGTTTGACGTAAAAGTAAACATTTGTGATGAATACCCCTAGTTACTAAGCAACTCAAAACATTGGAGTAGATTGACTTTATTCATAATTTTTTTTTTATTATTATTACTCTATTTACTTAAACTCTGTTTAGGACTAGATTAAATGGGATAATCACAAGAGAAAGCATCACATTTGTCTTTTATGTATAATAGCATGACTCAAACAATTTTGTAAGGAATTGTAAATGTCAATAATCCTAAAGTAAATAAGTATGCTTACTCTTGCTTTATAAGAAATTGTCTATCCCAAAAAAATATTTCGATGCTTATCACAATAAAGAACTCAAAAGTGTAATGGTGAGTCTAATTGAAATCCATTTTATTTTGTTTTTCTTATTTTTTTTAAATAGTAATAATAATAATAAATTTGTAAACCTTTCCCCCAAACTTGAATATCACATTGTCCTCAATGGGAAAGAAAAAAGAAAAACAAAAAAAATGCAAAAAGTTCAGAATTTTTCTCCTGATTCGTCTTTAAATTTCTGCACGCACGGCTTTCAGTATTTTGGCGATATCTGGAGTTGTAGATGTCCAAATGGGCTGATTTTTTTTTTTGCTGGAAAGCTAAGACGATAGGCTACAATCGCTCTTTGAATCAGCTTTCCAAATTCTGACTCCATACTGCTCAAAAACAGTCATCAATGAAGGTGTACAAAACAGCTCTGCCTAGCGACTTCAAAATTTATGCATTCCTACAAAAATAAAATAAAAAATTATAATTATAATAAACTAAAAGAAAAATCTAACATAAATGCAGTAAAAGAAAACATGGGTTGCCTCCCAAGAAGCGCTAAGTTTTAAGTCTTCAGCCAGACATGGAGGTGAGATGGTTATGTAACGCCAAGATCCAAAAACATTAAAACATCCTTTCTAATTCTTCTCTTCAGGTGTGGATCAGGTTCAAGCTCTAGTTTGAGGCATTTCCTTCTAGATGATGATGTCTTTGATTTTCCCACCTCCTTAAATTTTTGCTGAAAAAATGAATAAATAGAGGGTGCAGCATCCAAATACATAACATGTTCAAAAATATTTTCTTTTTCCGTTTCAAAAGGTGCTGCATTTGTTGGACATACTTTTATAGGTGATTTTTCAATTTCAGCCTTATGTTTCTCGCCCACAATTAAATCAATTTTACTTACTTGAAAAGTTGACTGTTCTTCAGGAAGAAACTTTATGGAATTAAAAATATCAAAAGTTACTTGCTCATACTGCGTTTGTTCCTCCACAATTGGTTCGTATTGTTCTTCCTTTTCAACCAAATTTTGTTCGTCATTTTCTTCTGGTGGTTGCTCAATTGTCCTCCCGCTGCTATGTGTTGTTGCTTTGACATCTTCCGTGGGGTTGACAACTGTGTTGCTTGGTAATATTCATGTAGTTTTTTCATTAAGAGTATTTGAAATTTGACTAATTTGTACCTCATGATTTTGGATGGAAGCCGAAGTTGAATTTGCAAAATTTTGAATTGCCAAATCTGTCTTTTGTATGTATTGTTCTGTCCTTTGCATGTGTTGCATGAACACTTATTCTAATGTCGGCTTCTTTTCTTGCTCTGAAAAATTTTGAGGTGGTATAACTGCTCCTTGATTGTTGTTCCAAGAAAAATTGGGGGTGTTTCTCCATCCTTGATTGTATGTGTTTGCATAATGATTGTTTTGCATTTGAAAGTTTGACACAAAATTTTTATATTCGGCATTTGATGGAGCAAAAGGGTTCCCCACTTGGCAATCTGCACTAGAATGATTTCCTGCACAAAGATCACAAATGATATTAGATTGAATAGAATTAACATTTAAATTACCTATTTGTTTAGATAAAGTAGCCATTTGTGTAGTTAAAGCAGAAATAGGGTCAAGTTCAAAAATTCCAGCCACTTTTCTTGGCATTGTTCTCTCTGAAGACCACTGGTAATTATTTGATGTCACTTCCTCTAAAAGATCATAGGCTGCTTTGTAAGTTTTGCTCATAAGTGCACCTCCGGCTGCTGCGTCAACCATAGATCGATTTGTAACTCCCAGACCATTATAGAATATTTGAATTTGCAGCCATTTCAGTAGTTCATGATGAGGACACTTTCTTAATAACTCTTTGTACCTTTTCCATGCATCATACAAAGACTCGGTCTCAAATTGAGTAAATGTGGTAATATCATTCCTTAGCTTTGCTGTCTTTGCTGGCGGAAAATACTTGGCTAGAAATTTTTGTGTAAATTCCTCCTAAGTAGTAATACTACCGGGTGGTAGATAATGTAGCCAAGCCTTCGCCTTATCTCGTAGTGAAAAAGAAAAGAGTCTCAATCTAATTGCATCATCTGATACTCCGTTGTATTTGAAAGTGTCACAAATTTCTAGAAAGTTTGCAATGTGAGCATAAGGATCCTCGTGCGGTAGTCCCCAAAATTGAACAGTCTAATGAATCAATAAAATAATCTCCGGTTCAATCTCAAAATCGGTAGCTTCAATAACCGGCTTCTTTATGCTTGATTCATAAATCGAGGGTATAGCATAGTCTCTCAAAGGCATGTTTTCATCGTTTTCCGTGATAATTTTCTTGTATGTCCTGAAATGTAAGTATTAAAAAAAATAATAGAAAAACTAAAAAAAAATAAAATAAGAAAAATAAATGAAAGTAAAAGTAAGTCAAAAGAAAATAAAAAGGTAAAATAATAATAAAATAAAAATAAATACAAAAAATCTAAACTAGTAATAATCTAGTAATTTTCAATATCAATAAAAGAATAACTAGTCCCCGGCAGCGGCGCCAAAAACTTGAAGTAAGTATTTGCAAGTGTACAAAATCGCAACAAGTAGTATAGTTAAGTGAATAGAGTGTCGAACCCACAGAGACTAATTATTTTATTGAGTACCGATATCACTAGATGAATCACTATTTGGATAAACGATAAAACAACTAAATTAAATTAATGTAATTAAACCTAACTAAATTAGTAAAGAGGGAGTGGGCTGTGAAATTCTTGTAATTTGTTAATGCCAAAATTAATTCTAGGGCTTTTGATTTCACCTAGTTTATCCCACACAATTTATAATTCCTAAAAATATTATTTTTCCAAGTTGTATACCAAAATCCCAAAATTATTCAATGCTTTCTCTCAAACAACACTAAAAATATCTTCAACTAACAGTTTGTCACATCTCTATGCAAATTTAATTAATCGAAGACTCATTAAGTTCTTTGGATTTCTTAACAGTCACATCAATCACGGTAAATTATCTCTAATTTTGCTCAATCAATGGTGTTCAATTTTTATTGTTCTAAATCACAAATCACCTCTCGGTCTCTCCATGATCCAATAATCATACAAAAATTGGCCAAACAATTTCAAGCATTAAACACAAAAATTAAACACACAACCATGAAAAAATAGAAAAAATATGGAATTAAAATTGTGTTATCAAAACTAGGCTACATCTAAATCCTAGAAAAATAAATTTAGTTCATAATAAAATTGTAATTAACAAATTTGTTCAAGGATTGCATTATAAAATTAGAAAAGACGAAGAAAAGATACAAAGAGAACTGTTGTTGTAAACGAAATTGCAAACCGAAATCCGCAAATACAGTACTTCTCGTTCTATCTCTCTCGTCTCTCTGTCTGCGTTCAAGTCCGAGCCAAACGCAACGTCACGCCTGCACCCAGATGCTGTCGCCGTCACGTGGAATCTGAGCCGCTGGGACCCGCACGCCACATCACCGCTCCACAGCCCCAACCGTCAGCTGCTCCTCTATTTATGTCGCCTTGGGTTTCGAGCCACCAGCCACGTCAGATGTCGCTGTCACGGTCTGCTGTCGCTCGTTCTCTCTCCTTTGTTTTGTGTCTTGTCGTTTTTCGCACACGCCCAGGCTTCGTCTCTCTGAGTCCCTCTTTTGCTTTTTTTTTCTTTTATTTGTTTTTTAGCCGGCTCTTGGTATGCGTGTCCTCGTTAAGCGCTCCCTTCCTCCTCTGTCTCTATGCTGTATTTATAGGAGTTATAGTAGACATAGGATTAAGATAAATCTCTTTATTTGTGCTGCAAATAAAAATCAGGATTTAGAATAAACATTTAAATTTAAATTAATTAGATCAACCTAAAAGTAACTAATTTTTATTTTAGTTATATCAAAATCCTTTTAAATTTGTTTATTCTTTTTACACCCTATTGACAATTAAAATTGTATTTTGCTCCTCATATTGTCAATTTGTAAAATATAAAATTCAACAAATCATTAAAAATTAATAAATCATTCTGTTTGTTTTATTTGTTGATTTTTATCAAAAATAATCACTTTTCGCATCAAAATTCTTATTTCTTCAAAAATAATTTATTAATTGAAATCTTATAGAAATAAGATGAATTATAAACAATATTAACGAAAACAAGCAATTTTAATGGATAAATGAGTACAAATATTTGTATAAAAATTAGACACATCACTCTCCGATCAACAAAACCCAAATCTATATAAAATTCCAGAATCCAAATCCAACAATAAAATATCTTGAAAACATAGGTTCTGTAGAAAGAATAATATTTAGAATAGTAAGTTATAGATCCAAAAACAATTTAAGAATCAACCATTTAAACAACACCTGGAGAACTCAAGAAAGCGTCAGTATCAGTCGACTGTAAAAGGCATCTGTCGACTGTCCGGAGCGAAAAACCAACATCTTTAAGAAAATAAATTCTAAGTATTGACGGTCGACTATAAAAGACACCAGTCGACTGTTGTAACACCTCGGATTTTAAAATACCGAAAATATTCGCGTTTATATTTCGTAGGGGTTTATTTTAAGTGATATCTTATTTTATTTATTTTTAATATCGATACTTGTATTGCATAATTGTGGTAGATTGGTATTATTGTTATATTAGCGTTAAGAGTTGAGATTTTGTGTGAGGAAATATAGTTTATTTTATTTTATCATTATGGGAGATTATTATAAGATAATTTTAATGTGTTTTGTATTGTTTGTATTATTATAGAAAAGAGTTGGGGTTTATTTGTAATACATTGGATTTGGAGGGCTTATAGGTAATTATACCTTACTATTATTATTAATATATTATATTTTCAATATAACCCCTTCCCCATTTCTTTCCTTCTTTCTTTCTTTCTTCCCCCATCCCGTTCATTTCACCGACCGAAAGAACCCAAGCTTCGGCCGGCCTTCTCCCTCCTCAAGTCCACCCAAATACTTATTGATTTTCGAATTAATTTGGGGAGATGACTAAGTGAAGGATGCTCTACCTAGTGGTGGAGTCAATTTGGAGAAACAACCACGGAAAGGTATATCCCTTTTTATTTTATTGTATAAAATTAAGTGTGGTTAGTTTTATTGAGTAGGATTATTATGGTAGAGAGATTTAGAGATGTTCGAAGTGGTAGATTTGAGGAATTAGTAGATTATTAGGGAAATTGTAAATTGTTAATAAATTAGGGTTTTGGGTTTGTAAAAGAGAGTATATAGAACATGTTAGAAGTTAGGATTGGTGCATATCATGGTGAAATCATGAAGTACTAATTTTGGCATAAAGCCAAATTTTAGGATATGTGAAGTGGAGTGAGAAACTTGCTTCTAGCGAGTTTAGAAAATGTATGGGAGGTTGTGGAGGAGTGTGAGAGTAGTAATATGAATTTAGGATGATTTTTATAGGCTCAAGCTCAATTAAATTGAGTGAAATAGACTATAGGTGAAAAGTGCATGCCGGGTGTTCTGTGGAATGCCCGAGCGAGATTGAGATGAGAATTTGATGAATTCGAAGGTGTAATTGGGTTTTATTGTTGTTATTAACCCTAATTTGAGATATTAGGACAAAGGGATTGAAGAAATTAGGAAATAGGAGATTTTCCAATTAGGAAGCCTCCGATAAATATTTGAGTTCTTGCATTGGGGTCCGAATTTGAAATCCATCGATGTAGCTCGGCTACTTATATTATTTGTGACGTGTGGGTGAAGACGGATTCGAATTTGGAGGCTCGTAGGTAACGTTATGAGTTTCAAGCTAATCGGTTCTATAATTTTCCAATTGGTGAAAAAAGTTGAACTTCGACTGGCTACCGGGTGGACATGGGACATCGTTTGCTCGATCCGTCAGGTGAGTATGTTGTATTTATAAATATTTTATATTGTGACCGAATTTCGTGGCCTTTTGATATATTTTGTGGAAGTTATGCCAAAAGTGGATTTTTATTGAAAATACAGATTTTTAAGGGTCCAAAAATGGGTTTTTGAGATATGTGGTAAAATTGACTATTTTAAGTATATAAAATCTATATTATGGGTTATTGTGATGTGTTGAAGTATAAAAATTAAATATATTAAGTGGTTTATGCATATAATTACCCAGTGCATGTTTTGTGCATGTTTTTGGGTGAATAGGCCGATATAGGTGATTTGGTATATGTGGAGCCTTGTGTATGGGCTAACTTGCTATGGATGGATGCTATAAGATGTAATTAGACAAAATTAGTAATTGTGGTCGTGTTTTGGAGACCCGCGTATATATAGTGCATGTTTATGCTTATTTTGGGGCATATAGGTCCTTACAGGTGATTTTACTTACATAGAGTATGGTGAATGAGTTGGCATGCTATGATTGGTTGTTATGAGGTTCAATTAGATAAAATAAGTGATTGTGGCCCGTTTCTCTTGGAAACCCGCAAATGTGATGTATGTTTGTGATATATATATAGATGATTATGGCGTGTGATGCAATAGTTGATGAAATTAATAAGTGGGTACATGTTTACATTCTAATTAGGTTCGAAGTAAAGTAATGGGTAATCATATGATACTATTATGTGATGAATTATATTTTGATATGCTTATGATATGGAATAACACCTTATAATTCTTTTATTAATGATATAACTTGGCGTATGTCTATATGTGATTTAATGAAGTAGTAAATAGCATGGTATTCATAATGTGTGATGTTGTGGCAAAATAAATAACATGGTGTATCCACGATATGCAATAATGTAATATGATGGTTTTATGTATTGACTGACAGGGTGTATGCATAGTGTGGTATAATGATATGATGATTAATATCGTGGACACCGGATATGCATCAAATAGTAAGATAAAAGATAAGATGGTAATTGTTAATAAAATGTGTTATTAATTCATGTGGTTAAAGTCAAAGACATGACTCGTTGTAAATCAAAAGTGAAATGCTTGTGTTGATAAAGTAAGCTAAAAAGATGAAATGATTAATGCTAATAACAGATGGCTTTGTTGACCAGTACCTACAGCAATCCTGGGGGTTTGGGCTAGACCTCCTAACGCCCAAGGACCGGCTTGGGAATAGTGGACCCAAACTATGTTTGGGGTAAGTGGATTTTATCGCTCAAGCTATCGGCTTGAGGCCCGGTTTCCCTCAATGACAGCCGTCGCGAGGAAGTACTCAGTTTACCTGGGACGTGGTTTTTCCCTCGATGACAGCCGTCGCGAGGAAGTACCCAGTTTACCTGGGATGTGGTTTTTCCCTCCTGGCTATCGGCTGGGAGGAAGTACCCAGTTTACCTGGGACGTGGTTTTTCCCTCGCTAGTTCGGCTAAGAGGAAGACGTAGCCTCGGACGAGTAAGACTCTGTGTGAGCATCGGGCCGCGTGTTTACTGGGCTGTCGGCTTTCAGTATGTTGGGATACTGTGGCTCACTGGTCGACAAACTAAATAAAATAACTAAGTGTAAATAAAAATGTGAATAAAGAAAGTGAAAGTGAATTGTGAATGTGAAAGAAAGTGGTTGTGGATGAAATGCAGCATGTGGTTAATTTAAAATGAAAATAATAAAAGAGACATGTGTTAATATGAATAGTACGAAGTAATCGTATTATGTAAGTGATTATTAAAGTAGAGTACAGTGTGATATAAGTTGTTACACCTTGGAATTGTGTCAAGGAACTACCTGCCCGCTATTTCTGTGGAAATTGTGGGAACTACTTGCCTTGGCATAATTCGCAGGGTGAGTTGGTATGGAAGTGGTAATGATTAATGGAAATGAAGAATTAAGTAAAGTGAAGATGATAAGTAATTGAAGTAAATTAATAACCAAGCTATCGGCTTGAGATGTGATGTGATATTACCTAGACTATGTGTTTGGGGTGTGGTGATTAATACCCAAGCTATCGGCTTTGGGGTGTGATATGTGATTGCCCAAACTAGGTTTGGGATTTGGAGTATGAATGGATGAGAATGAAAGTGAAATTAATGGTAACTTGAGATATAAGTGAAAAGGAAAGTAAGTTAATTATTAATTAGATTGGGTAATAACTAAATGTTAGAACGGGATGAGAATGAGTTATAAAACATGTTTTTGATGCGATAAAAATGAGTATTCAATAAGTGATATGTTAATGATGTGATGAAATGTGAGTAATTGCAATGGGCAATGAAATGTATATTTGAGTCATAAGGCATGAATGAATGTGATATTATGAGGATAGATGCATATGTTTATGATGTGATACTTGATATAATACAATAAAATAAATACCTGTATTATGAGATTGGTTATGAAAATGGTTATTAAAGAAGGTATGTTGTGATATGAGTTTGTGTATCTTGGAAGTGTGTCGGGAAACTACTCGCCCGCTATTTCCATGGAAATGGTGGGAACTACCTGCCTTGGCACCACTTCCAGGATGAGTAAGTGAGTTGTTGATATAATGCAAGTAAATGAAGTGCATGACTAATAAAGATGAAGAAAGGATGCAGTAACATCATGTGTGTATATAAATATATATAAAGAGAATGAGAAATAAAGAAAGTGCTTTTGTGTGATACTTATGTGACACATTATTATGTGAACAATAAACGAGTAAAGTATATGCATGGTTAGTGGGATGTATATAGTGAAGCTATATATATATACATAGTTGGATGCAGATTCGAAGAATGCTTGATGTAAAGCAATAATTGTGATGTTTTATATCTAGAGTCCAGGTTGACATTTCTTATCTCGATAATTGTAAGATCAATTTATTTTCTTTATACAAGTTAATTTATTTGTTAGATTTTTAAATTATACTCACACCAGAAATGGCTAACCCCTGATGTTTTCTGGGGGTTAGGGGGGTCCCTCCCGGAGAGAGGACAACCCTAACTCTCCTGCAGGTTGGTAGCAGCATGGCGAGGTAGTTATAGAGTTAGGAATTTTATTTTGTCGAGATGTTAGATTATTTATGTATTTAGTATATGTAGAAGAGTGAATAGTGATGTATTATTTTGTATTATGGTAAAGGTATATGTACATAGTGCTGTGATGAGGTAAGAAAGCCCGTACCCACCTCGTTGTGGAGTATTGGGTTCTGTGGTTGGCTTTTAAAAATGTTTTCCAAAATTTTTACAAAAATCTTATATGTTTTCAAAGGAATTTTTGGTTTTTATTTAATATTTGATAATCCGTTATGAGTTTGCCCCACAGAGCATGATATTATATTGCCTGTGTGATTCTGCTCATTTTGGCTTGGGGAGCCCGTGATATTATTGCCTGTGATGTGAGCTACGGAATTTAAAGCAGAATTCCGTAAGACAATTGTGTTTCGGGGCAAAAATTATAGGGGAAACTCTGCCAAAATTTTTATTGAAATATAACTATTTTAGTTTATGTTTAAAGTGATATAAAAATTGATAGAATTGAATTTGGAGGTTTGGTTTAAAAAAAAAAAATAGGGTGTTACAACTGTCCAGAGTGAAAATCCAATACCTCGAGAAAATATCAAAACAGAGCATAGATAGTCGACTGGAGAAATGGTTCAGTCGACTGTTCCGCACGAGATTTCAAGAAAAATGAGAAAAATACAGCAGCCAGGTTGTGACGGTCGACTGTCAAAACATACCAGTCGACTGCCTCACCTACAGACTGCAGTTTGGGTTGTGCATAATTCAACTGATACGAAGATTTACTTTACAAAGACGAAATCTATAAAAAGTATATTTCTGATATGATCAAATACAACTTATATGATATACAAAGATCCATAAAAATCAATCAAAACCACTTGAATAGATAAAATTGCTTTTGATGAATTTTTTCCAAAATAAAACATGAATGTGTGCATATATCAAAACTAGAGTTTTAAAGAATCAGTCATACATCAAAAATAACTTTGTTTTATATTCCAAACCATATCAATACCAAAATAAGTTGAGATATAGTAAAATCCTTTGAAAACACATAAAAACTCAATTTCTTCTAAACAACAAAAATACTAATATTCATGAAAACGTTCGTGCATGTTCCTGCACCAAAGGAAACTTCACCAATCCATAAACTAAAATAACAAAATATTCAGATATCAAACTTAGTATTTGAGTAAATCTAAATTCAAATGAAATCTTTCACAAAATAACAAATCCCCAAAAATGTATCAATCCCTAATTTTAGTCATCACAACTCAAATCCTCAAGACGTAGTCTTTTAATCCATTACTCATTCTCAAAATTTCTCAAACTCAAACTCAACTATTCTCAATAGTTGATCCATAAGCAAATTTATCATTTACATGGCCAAGTTGCATTCATCCAACTCACCAATAATTCAAAAATCTCATCTTTAATAAATGAATGCATAACATCCATCATACTCAATCAAGTCAGCAATAAAGCCAAAAGAAATAGCCTACTCAACATTTATATTAGGTTCTCCTACAATCCAAAATCATCCACATGCAATTCTACTCACAACAACTAGGGTTCTTCTCAAAGATCCAATTTTATCATCCATCCAACATACATATTCATACCAAACCCTAGCATGCTTTCTAATAGATGAAACACCACATACCATATACATAAAACAAAACAACAAAATAATTTATATCACTCACCTCGATGGAGAGATCAAACGAATGTAACAAAGCAAGATGAAGAATCCCTCCTTTGCAAAGAATCCAAGATCCCCTCTTTAAATCTCCAGGAAAATAAAAAATAATAAAACCATGTGTTGTACAGCGAAAGATGGCTGCACTCCATCTTTTAAATAGGCCAGAAATTGAAGGATTAGGGTTTTAAACACATTTGCAAAATAATCCTTTAACAAATTATTACTTTACATATATAAACCTTTCTTTATAAAGTAGTTAAAATAAGTTAAATAAATTAAAACCAAATCAAATCCTTTTACTACTGAGTTTTCCAGCAATCCAGCACAGCCCAGAAATAAAGAAAATTCGGATTTGTACTTAGGGTGGCAATTTTGCACAAAAGTCCTTCTTTTGTAATATTTGCAAATACATCATAAAATATTCGTAAAAATTCAGAAAAATCAGAAATAATATATAATAATACATATTATATTTTCCAATTAAAATATCTGAATTTTACTTTCCAAAAAAATATTTGCACAAGATCCAACATAAATTCAATATTTGCAAAACACCATATTTATTTAAATCTTTACCAAATCGACTCTAAATAAAATTTAAATATATTTTAATTTCAATGATGACCATGGAAAGCCCAAAATTCTGTAAAAAAGAATTTTTATTGTTTATTTGAGATCCAAACGGCTTTTTACATAAAAGCCCCTCACTTTCGAGGTATTTATAAAATAGTTTCTTTACTCAGAAAAATTCCAAAATTTAGAATATACTCTATTATAAGTAGGAGATTTTATCAAAAATATAAAATTAGATATTTACACCAAAAATATTTGCACGTGTTTTGCACGTGTAAAAAGATTAATCTTCAGAAAAATATTTATTAAATCTCTAGAAAATCATTTTAATTCATTTATAAATCTTTAAAAATATATTTAAAAATATGGGGTACTACATCACTTTCTCCTTAGAAGAGTTCTGTCCTCAGAACTATTGCTAATAGGGTCCAAACAAAAATAAACAAAGAAATTGAAATCTCATAGATGGAAACATAGTCCAAGAAATACAATCACACAAGGGAATACATTCCAACAAAAGAGATACAAACATACAGAAGGAACACAATCATACAAAGTGTTCAGAAAAACAACCTTCCGCTGCGCAACTCTGATAACTTGCCATCGGAAACCATGCTGCAACAACTTCTGAACCCCTGTATCCAACTTTGACCTTCCACAATCTGTTTCATCCATCCGAGAATCAGTGGCTACTCCCTCCTTAGAAAGGACATGACTAAGGAAAAGCCACCTCAAGACCCTGCCTGGAAATACCTTAAGCTCCACACTTAAGACTAGCAAAAGTTTGGGCGACACAAATGTATGCAAGAAAACAGTATCAAATAAAACTTTTGTTTTTATTCCATCAATCCAAACAAATTCTGTTACATGGAGAAAAATACTCAAATCTCCAATTTATTCTCAAATAAAGTTTTACTTAATACAAAATGAAATGAATTCAAAATTCTTGCACACCACGGATCACATCTTTGAGTTATCCGCATCCTCCTCAGTCAATGCGAACACTCGCCCCAGCCTCTGAACCTTGCCTTCCCCTGCACCATCTTTCTTCAGCTGCGGACAGTTTGGTCGGATATACCCTTCACGACCGCAATGATAACAAACCTGCACCTTCCGAGGCTTGGTGCATGCTACCTGATAATGACCTGTCTCTCCACAGTTGAAACAAGTCACACCTTGAACTGTGGGCGCCTTCTGCACTGGCCCACTGAACTTGTGCCTGCTTCGCTGGGAATTCCTTCCCACTCTGACTATCTGCTGGCCTCTTGCTCTTGTTCCAAGTCTCCTGCTTCTTCTGGAACTGATCCATGTCTTTCTTTATCATAGCTTCTCTCCTGACCAGCTTATCGAACCTCCTTATGCCCAACGGAATCATTCTTGACCTCAAGTTTGGCCTCAAGCCCTGCTCAAACTTCTTGGCCTTCTTCGCCTCATCAACTATCAGCTCCCGTGCATACCTCGACAGCTGAGCGAACTTAGTCACATACTCTCGCACGGTCATGCTGCCTTGCTGCAGATTCAAGAATTCTGTTGCCTTCCTCTCCTAAATATCCAAAGGGAAGAAACGCTCCCTGAACTCATCCAGAAAAGCCTCCCAAGTCATTTGCTGGTCCCCCAAAGTCCTCTTCACCGATTGCCACCAAACACCAGCGTCCTTTTCCAACTAGATAGTGGCCAACTTCACCCTGTTAGCTGCCGGAGTTTTCGAGACTTCGAAGATTGTCTCCATCCATCTAATCCAATCATCAGCCTCATTTGGATCAGACTGCCCCTCAAACACTGGCAGCCTCATCCTCTTGAAGGACTCAATCTGCTTGATAGGATCAGCGTTAACCAATCCTGGTCTAGCCACATGATTCTGATTTTGGTTCTGAGTCTGCGCCAAATTAGCTGCCATTAGTGCAATCAAGGTCTGATACACCCTGACAAATTCGGCCTCGAGATCAACTCCCGTGCCTTGGGAACTTCCAGCTCCATCACCATTGTTACCACCATTCCTGGTTCTGGGTCCAACCATTCTGAATACTGGAAAATGAGGGTAAAGTTAGAGCATCACAACACTATTCACATCCATATCAAATACCCTATGGCATAACCTCAACCATACCCCAAACCAAACATCATGTTCTAACTCTATGTGATACTCACACTCTAACGTCCACACCTAGGTACTCACACTCTAGTGTCCACACCTAGGTTGGTTTTTCATACTATGTCTATTATTACTATTGAAGCATGCTCTGATACCAATCTCTGTAGCGCCCCGAATATTTCAATATAATATCTTAGAAATGTGTGGCACAATTCCCAGCATCAACTTCAAATATAATACTAAACACAGTCCGAAAACACATATAATTTTATTTCAAACATTTATTACAACAATCATTTACAACACAGGGAATACAAAACACTTTGAATTACAAACTTTCTTTTACAAAATTTACACAAAAGCTTATTACATCTATTTATCTCAAGCATCCAAACCCCAAGCTCTAAGCAGCAACAACCTATAAAACATGAGGCTAGAGATGATCCCTAACCCCCAAAACTAAATGGGTCAGCCATAAAGGTGTGAGTGACATAAAACAAGCAACATAATAAATCATAAAACACTGAGTCATCAACAATATGTATTAACAGCAAGAATAAATGAAATCAGAAATAACAAATAAGTAAAGCATGAAAACATCAAGGAATATAAGATAGTAAATAGTAATTCATGAAAACGTCCAGTGATTCTAGACTAAGTGTCAAGTGTAGAAAAAAACATGAAAATACAAGCATAAAACCAAGTCAAGAAAAACACAAGCTCTATATGCTAACTCTCTAATGCATACTTGTCAGATTCTATGCATTCCATAGTACATAGGTCCGGTGCAAGCCCTTAACGATCTCCACTTACAGGGATAACCCCTCGTTATGCAACTAATCCTACTACGGTGATGAAAAACAAGATCCAGAATACTCCGCGAATAGGCACCATGGCCCTCGATATGCAAGCATCATGTAAGATAGCTCAAAAACAACTGGAGATTCATCTCCCAAACCCGTGTACCCCACGAATAGGCTTGCAAGGCCCTCGACGTGCAGATACACCAGGTTCATTCCGTGAATAGGCATGCCAACCCTCGACACGCGAATGCACCCTGCAAGCTCCGTGAATAGGCCTGCAGACCCTCAACACGCGAACACACAAATGTCCTCTCGAGACATAACAACAAACAGTACTGGAACGCATCTATTGGACTAACAAAACCACGAGCTTATACTTATGTTTCCCAAGTTCCATTACATCCGCACAAGTGACTGTCCTTAAGTTGATTATTATTAAAACACAAAATTCCCATATCTAGAGTCAGTGTATCCTGCCGGACTTAAATACTCAACAACAACTAAACCAAGACCCCCCAGGTCTAACTCAACAAATCTCAACTACCGGTACGAGGACTCCTACTCAACTCCTAGAGATCTCAACAAGACCAAAACTCACTAATCCATCATCAAGACGATCAAAGGGAGAAACCTCTCTAATCAACAAAACCCAAATCTTTATAAAATTCCAGAATCCAAATCCAACAATAAAATATCATGAAAACATATGTTTTGTAGAAAGAATAATATTTAGAATAGTAAGTTATAGATCCAAAAACATTTTGAGAATCAACCATTTAAACAACACCTGGAGAACTCAAGAAAGCATCAGTATCAGTAGACTGTAAAAGGCATCAGTCGACTGTCCAGAGCGAAAAACCAACATCTTTAAGAAAATAAATTCTAAATATTGACGGTCGACTGTAAAAGACACCAGTCGACTGTCCAGAGCGAAAATCCCATACCTCGAGAAAATATCAAAACAGAGTAGAGACAGTTGACTGGAGAAATGGTTCAGTCGACTGTTCTGCACGATATTTCAAGAAAAACGAGAAAAATACAGCAGCCAGGTCGCGACGGTCGACTGTCGAAACATACATGTCGACTGCCTCACCTACAGACTGCAGTTTGGGTTGTACATAATTCAACCGATACGGAGATTTACTTTACAAAGACGAAATCTATAAAAAGTATATTTCTGATATGATCAAATACAACTTATAGGATATACAAAGATCCATAAAAACTAATCAAAACCACTTGAATAGATAAAATAGCTTTTGATGAATTTCTTCCAAAATAAAACATGAATGTGTGCATATGTCAAAACTAGAGTTTTAAAGAATCAGTCATACATCAAAAATAACTTTGTTTTATATTCCAAACCATATCAATACCAAAATAAGTTGAGATATAGTATAATCCTTTGAAAACACATAAAAACTGAATTTCTTCTAAACAAAAAAATAATACTAATATTCATAAAAACATTCGTGCATGTTCGTGCACCAAAGAAAACTTCACCAATCCATAAACTAAAATAACAAAATATTCAGATATCAAACTTAGTATTTGAGTAAATCCAAATTCAAATGAAATCTTTCACAAAATAACAAATCCCCAAAAATGTATCAATCCCCAATTTTAGTCTTCACAACTCAAATCCTCAAGAAATGGTCTTTTAATCCATTACTCATTCTCAAAATTCTCAAACTCAAACTCAACTATTCTCAATAGTTGATCCACAAGCAAATTTATCATTTACATGGCCAAGTTGCATTCATCCAACTCACCAATAGTCCAAAAATCTCATCTTTAATAAATTAATGTATAACATCCATCATACTCAATCAAGTCAGCAATAAATCCAAAAGAAATAGCATACTCAAAATTTATATTAGGTTCTCCTACAATCCAAAATCATCCACATGCAATTTTACTCATAACAACTAGGGTTATTCTCAAAGATCCAATTTTATCATCCATCCAACATACATATTCATACCAAATCCTAGCATGCTTTCTAATAGATGAAACACCATATACCACATACATAAAACAAAACAACAAAACAATTTACATCACTCACCTCGATGGAGAGATCAAACGAATGTAACAAAGCAAGATGAAGAATCCCTCCTTTGCAAAGAATCCAAGATCCCCTCTTTAAATCTCCAGGAAAATAAAAAATAATAAAACCATGTGTTGTACAGCGAAAGACGGGTGCACTCCATCTTTTAAATATACCGGAAATTGAAGGATTAGGGTTTTAAACACATTTGCAAAATAATTCTTTAACAAATTATTACTATACATATATAAACCTTTCTTTATAAAGTAGTTAAAATAAGTTAAATAAATTAAAACAAAATAAAATCCTTTTACTACTAAGTTTTCCAGCAATCCAGCATAGCCCAGAAATAAAGAAAATTCGGATTTGTACTCAGGGTGGCAATTTTGCACAAAAGTCCTTCTTTTGTAATATTTGCAAATACATCATAAAATATTCATAAAAATCCAAAAAATTCAGAAATAATTTCTAATAATACATATTATATTTTCCAATTAAAATATCTGACTTTTACTTTTCAGAAAAATATTTGCACAAGATCCAACATAAATTCCATATTTGCAAAACACCATATTTGTTTAAATCTTTACCAAATCGACTCTAAATAAAATTTAAATATATTTTAATTTCAATGATGACCATGGAAAGCCCAAAATTCAGTAAAAACAAATTTTTATTATTTGTTTGAGATCCAAATGGCTTTTTACATAAAAGCCCCTCACTTTCGAGGTATTTATAAAAATAGTTTCTTTACTCAGAAAAATCCAAAATTTAGAATATACTCTATTATAAGTAGGAGATTTTATAAAAAATATAAAATTGGATATTTACACCAAAAATATTTGCACGCGTTTCACACATGTAAAGAGATAAATCTTCAGAAAAATATTTATTAAATCTCCAGAAAATTATTTTAATTCATTTATAAATCTTTAAAATTATATTTAAAAATACGGGGTACTACACAACAAGTAGTGAAAACAAAGAGTGAAGGAACATGGTATATCAAGTAATATGAAGCAAGAACAAAATCAAAAGCAATAACAATGTTGATAAACAATTGTCATGATCAAGTGTACAAGTGTCAACTTAGGTTTATTAGAATTTTAATTATCCTATCTAATGCACGTACTACTGTATCCCATACCATAGGTTCGGTGTATGCAAACAGTGTTCGTTTTAGACCATAGTGGTGGGATCTACAGAGCGTGTACTCAGCATAACAAGATAACATGATAACAAGATAACATGAGAACATGATAACAAGGTCACAAGTATTTCTCCACCTTCCATGTCAATAGTCCAGGTAAATAGGGAAGGCCCTATCGAGTACAGTTTCCGAAATTATCCACTACTAAGTCAACCCTCATTACCCCAGCTTGTTTAATATTTATTTAAATCATTCATGATCATGCAAATGTGTATAAGAGTGTCAAGGCGATGATAAGAATGCAACAAAATGATGTGATGCAGTATAAAATTGATTCTCATTCACTAGGTGGAAGATTAATACATTTACATGCAATACTACGAAAGCTCACGTTCTGGACAGCAAGACGTTCTTGTACAAAAATGAACTTTCACACTGCTACAGGAAGACAAATCTGGATCTGTCAGAAGTTCTAAAACTAGACTTTCTGCCGGTTTCAGCGAATATGCACACGTCATATAAATATTACAGAAACGAGGTTGAAACTCCTATTCTTTTCAGACTTTATGTTTAGGCAGCAGGTTATAGGTTGTGTTCTCATACATGTTTTAGGTCAAAAAACTCATCAATTAAATCTACAAAAATTCAGGGTGACTCCTAAGCATGTCTAGTCTCAGCCAAATTTATTTTACATTTTTATTTTACTTTTAACATGTTCTTTTAATTAGTAATGCATGGTGATACACATATAATTGTGAATCTGAAAAAAAGCAGACCTAGCAATACTAAAAGTCTAATATCTAACAGATTATAACTCGGAATTTGATTCCGTCAGATGTTCTGGAAACTAGACACATGGGGCTACAATTCATATTCAGAAAGTTTCGATTGATTCTTATTAGAGCTAGGTCGATTACCCTAATCTTTACATATTAAAGGTTCTGGCAACAGTCTAGAGTTAAATTTCTACACGTGAAATCGAGGTATAAATTCAATACAAAAATCTATAAAAATTAGAAAATGAACCCTAAGCATGTCTATTCATTTTCTAGAGAATTTCATGTCATTATTTTACTATTAATACTGTGTTTCTATTAGATGTTGTGTCAATGTTCCACTAAACTGCAAATCTGGAAATACAGACCAGCAGGGACAAAAAGTGTAATATCTAACAGCTCACAGATCGGAATCTAGATCTGTAAGATGTTCTGGAAACTAGATTTATTAAGCTACGATTTCTTTTTTAGTTCTAGTTTATTTTAATGGTAACAGGGTCGAAATCTCAGTACAAAACAGGACAGTTAGCAGGATAAGATGAAATGCAGTCATATACATTCGTCAAAATGAACAATCTACTTGCTCCTATATCATGGTGTGCACTAACATTATATGTAGCAAGTAGGATGAATTTTTACAGTACACAAAGCAAAATTATCATGTTACGATTCAAGTCTTAAGATCACAATCAATCAATATGCATTCAAATCACCATACATTTCTTATATGCAAGTTTCTAGTCAAATTATTCATGTCGTGTGTGCATGCAATCTTGGGTTTGAATCAACGGATATTGGCACAAAGTCAAGGATACTTCGGGTTAGCTCGTGTAAACCCTCGATATCCCCAACGGAAGGTATACAATATAAAACTGCAATAATCGAAAGAGAACTACTTGCGTAGATCAACAATCTTAAACTAGAGTAATAAACGAGTTCAAGTAGACTTGCCTTTGAATGATGATTATCGAGATGAAAAGAATAACGGGATAAGGATCCCGACAGCATGTAAAACTTACACGGCAAGAATTCCAATTTGGCTGCAATTATACGTGCAAGGCACGTATTATCCTAACAACAAGAACGAACAGCAACCCAAAGAGAGACAGTGGCAAGAAGGGAAGTACTGGCGGTGCTAGGCGACGGGCGGCGACTGGAGTGGTGCACAGGGTGGAGGAAGGCAGCAACGGTCGACGGCGCTCAGGGAAGAAGTCGACGAGGAAATAGGGCTTCTGTGGTTGGACGAGGAGGATGGGTAGTGGTGGTCGAGGAAGGAGGCAGAAGCACTGTTCGAGCGACTGTGGGAGATGATGACAGGGAGGTTGTTGGAGATCGACTAGCAGTGAGGGGATAAGCGGGGCATTGATGAGAAGTTTGACGGTGCTGAGGAGGGTTGACTAGGTGACGGCTATGGGGTCAATGGCAATGCCGAGAGCTCGGGATGAAGGCAATGACGAGCGACTGGATGATTGAGGCGATGGGTTCGGTGGTAGGTCGGAGGGGATGGTGATGATGGGCAATGCAGATGGTGGAGAGACGAAGATGAGAGGATCTCGGGATGGTGGTCGCGACTGGGGAAGACGACGGGGTCGAGGTTGATCGGGATGGCGATGGAGGTTGTCGACGTCGAGGTCGAAGGACGAGGAAAAGCTGGAGGGTCAGGGGAGATGAAGTGTTGCACAGTGAGGGGGTTTGGGAAGTTTGAACAGTGGGGTGAGGGGGTGTCATTTAATATAATATATTAATATTATAATAGGTAGTTATGAGTAGTAGAGAAATATGGGGATTGGTGGGGATTCGGACGTGGAGGAGAGTTGATCTTGTTAGATAGGAGATAATAGGAGAATTGGGTTAATGAGTTTTATTAGGATTTGGGTTGGGATCCAATAGATATGGCTTTGGATCCCAATCGTTACTCCAGATCCATTGCTTCCCTTGACCAGCCTGTTGCAGTGGCCGCCTTCCAATCGAACGTCCTTAACTCTAGCCTTCGCTCCTCCCTTGCCAAGAAGCCCCCACATAATTTTGCCGACATCCTTCTCAGGAGCGAGAAGTACATTCGGGCCGAAGAAGCCGAGAATCTCCCGGGCTTTGAGAAGACATCTTCCGGGAACAAACGGAAGAGCACAAGCGAAGAGGGCTCCCAAAAATCCCAGAAGAACGACAATGGACAGCGTCGCCCGACTCCTCGGTTTGAGAAGTTCACCCCCCTCATTGCCAATATATCAGAAGTTCTTATGGAGGTGGACAAGGAAGGGCTCCTCCGCGCTCCCCCGAGAATGAATACACCTGGCAAGAAGAGGAACAAGGATAAGTGGTGCCACTTTCACAGGGACCACGGCCACAACACGGATGATTATCGGGCTCTCAAGGAGGAGATTGAAGAACTCATACAGCGGGGGCACCTGATCAAGTTCGTCCAAAAAGAGGGGGTCAAGTTTCTCCCCTGATGAAGCCTACAAACGAACAGAAGGGCCTGCCAAGCTTCAACACTCGGAATCTCCCAGCTCCTCCCAAGAGGTCTTCACCTTATTGTAGAAGTAGGATCTTGATTTTCAATAAGGCCGATGCTTATAACTCGGCCAACAGCATGTAATAATGGCTCGCCCTATTGGAGCAGCCACTTAGTTTATTTCAATAAAACTTTACATCTTTTCATTGAAAATTATTGCTCTTGCTTCTCTATCTCTCCGAGTTACGACTCTCTTAAATGGTGGGTTCGGAGTCCAGCTTCTTCTACATGGCTGCTCTCGCAACTTACTAACCTTTAACAATGATGGTTCGGAGTCCAGCTTCTTCTACATGGCTGCTCTCGCAACATACTAACCTTTAACAACGATGGTTCGGAGCCCAGCTTCTTCTACATGGCTGCTCCCGCAACTTACTAACCTTTAACAATGATGGTTCGGAGTCCAACACTTGGCTCGATTCCTCTTCAAATAACCTGCTCTTCAGCGGGTTAGAAGTGGTTCGCCATTCGGAATTGCTCCCACAACCGTTGAACACCTCTACCGATGGTTCGGAGTCCAACACTTGGCTCGATTCCTCTTCAAATAACCTACTCTTCAGCGGGTTAGAAGTGGTTCGCCATTCGGAATTGCTCCCACAACCGTTGAACACCTCTACCGATGGTTCGGAGTCCAACACTTGCTCGATTCCTCTTCAAATAACCTGCTCTTCAGCGGGTTAGAAGTGGTTCGCCATTCGGAATTGCTCCCACAACCGTTGAACACCTCTACCGATGGTTCGGAGTTCAACACTTGGCTCGATTCCTCTTCAAATAACCTGCTCTTCAGCGGATTAGAAGTGGTTCGCCATTCGGAATTGCTCCCACAACCGTTGAACAACTCTACCGATGGTTCGGAGTCCAACACTTGGCTCGATTCCTTTTCAAAAAACCTGCTCTTCAGTGGGTTAGAATTGGTTCGCCATTCGGAATTGCTCCCACAACCGTTGAACACCTCTGCCGATGGTTCGGAGTCCAACACTTGGCTCGATTCCTCTTCAAAAAACCTGCTCTTCAGCGGGTTAGAAGTGGTTCGCCATTCGGAACTGCTCCCACAACCGTTGATTCTGTCACTTAAATAGCGAGTTCGGAGCACAACTCTTCCCTAGAGTTGCTCCTCAAGACTCGTCTTCCAGATGGCTCTTCTAAAAACCGAGCTCTTCACTCCGCTCGCCTCCAAAGCGGAGCTCTTCTCATCGAGTTCGGAGCACAACTCTCTCCTAGAGTTCCTCCTTACGCTCGTCTTTCGAATGGCTCTCTCCCAGAGCCGAGCTCTTCACTCCGCTCGCCTCCAAAGCGGAACTCTTCTCAAAGAATTTGGAGCTCACAACTCTCTCCTAGAGTTGCTCCTCAAACTCGTCTTCCAAATGGCTCTCTCCCAGAGCCGAGCTCTTCACTCCGCTTGCCTCCAAAGCGGAGCTCTTCTCAAACGAGTTCGGAGCACAACTCTCTCCTAGAGTTGCTCCTCAAAACTTGTCTCTCAAATGGCTCTTCACTCCGCTCGCCTCCAAAGCGGAGATCTTCTCAAACGAGTTCGGAGCACAACTCTCTCCTAGAGTTGCTCCTCAAAATTCGTCTTCCAGATGGCTCTCTCCTGGAGTCGAGCTCTTCACTCCGCTCGCTTCCAAAGCGGGCCTCTTCTAAACGAGTTCGGAGCTCAAAACTCTCCCATAGAGTTGCTCCTTACACTCTCTTCAAAGAATGGGTCTTCTCCACACCTAGGAGTGGAGCTCCTCTTCAAAAATCTCCAAAACCAAATAGAACAGAGGCAGAGCTTCAGAGCCCTTCACCTCTCCCATATGCCGACCCATCCTCCCGAGCCGAGGAGCAGAGCTCCGACCCATCCTCTTGAGATACCGAGCTACTACGGGCAGAGGGTGAACTACTGAGTCACCGAGCCGAGTGGACGAGGTACCGACCTCCAGATATGGAGAAAAATTCTGCCGAGCTGATTTCACCGTTAGATCATCTCGAAATTCGCACTCAAGCGTGATGGACGGATCAGATCGCGCCACGTCACCACAAAACGACAAGATAACGTTTTCTCGAAACTCGTGCCTCTTGTCTCATGATTCGCGCCACAATCGTGATCAACCGTCCAGATGGCTCTTCTAGAGCCGAGCCCTTCACTCCGCTCACCTCCAAAGCGGGGCTCTTCTTGACGAGATCAGAGCACAACTCTCTCCTAGAGTTGCTCCTCAAAACTTGTCTCTCAAATGGCTCTTCACTCCGCTCGCCTCCAAAGCGGAGCTCTTCTCCACGAGTTTGGAGCACAACTCTCTCCTAGAGTTCCTCCTCAAACTTGTCTCTCAAATAGCTCTTCTAATGCCGAGCTCTTCACTCCGCTCGCCCCCAAAGCGGAGCTCTTCTCACGAGTTCGGAGCTAAAACTCTCTCCTAGAGTTTCTCCTCAAACTCGTCTTCCAAGTGGCTCTTCCCTAGAACCGAGCTCTTCGCTCCGCTCGCCCCAAAGCGGACCTCTTCTCAAACGAGTTCGGAGCACAACTCTCTCCTAGAGTTGCTCCTCAAAACTTGTCTCTCAAATGGCTATTCACTCCGCTCGCCTCCAAAGCGGAGCTCTTCTCCACGAGTTCGGAGCACAACTCTCTCCTAGAGTTCCTCCTCAAACTTGTCTCTCAAATAGCTCTTCTAATGCCGAGCTCTTCACTCCGCTCGCCCCCAAAGCGGAGCTCTTCTCCACGAGTTTGGAGCTAAAACTCTCTTTTAGAGTTGCTCCTCAAACTCGTCTTCCAAGTGGCTCTTCCCTAGAACTGAGCTCTTCGCTCCGCTCGCCTCCAAAGCGGACCTCTTCTCAAACAAGTTCGGAGCACAACTCTCTCCTAGAGTTGCTCCTCAAAACTCGTCTTCCAGATGGCTCTCCTAGAGTCGAGCTCTTCACTCCGCTCGCTTCCGAAGCGGACCTCTTCTCAACGAGTTCGGAGCTCACAACTCTCCCCTAGAGTTTCTCCTTGCACTCACTTCAGAGAATGGTTCTTCCCAGCACCTCTTCTCCTAGGGGTGGAGCTCCTTCAAAAATCTCCAAAACCAAACAGAATAGAGGCAGAGCTTCAGAGCCCCTCACCTCTCCCATATGCCGACCCATCCTCCCGAGCCGAGGAGCAGAGCTTCATCGACCCATCCCCTTCATCAACTCACCGAGCTTCTCTTCACACTCGAGCCGTCCGAACTCCGAGCTCCACTACACCGAGCTACTACGGGCAGAAGGTGAACTACTAAGTTACCGAGCCGAGCGGACGAGGAACCGACCCTCGTATATGGAGAAAAATTCTGCCGAACCAATTTCGCCATTAGATCATCTCAAAATTCGCGCTCAAGCGTGATGGATGGATCAGATCGCGCCATGTCACCACAAAACGACAAGATAACGTTTTCTCGAAACTCGTGCCTCTTGTCTCGTGATTCGCGCCACGATCGTGATCTACCGTCCAGATGGAGCCATGTAGCTCGGATCTGAAATCCGAGCTACCGATCTACCGAGCAGCAAAGCAGATGAAGAGCAAGAAGAAAAAGAGGCTAACGGGTCGGGGTCGGATCCGATACCCACGATCCGACCCATACCCTTCTTGGCTTCTCCTTCTTCTCCTCCTTCTTCAGTCACCTCTCCAAAAAGTACCCAGCACTTCTCCTCTTCTCCACTGTGCGAAAGAACAAGGCAGAGGAGAGAACCCAAATGCCTCTCCTCCCCTTCCTCTTCTCCTCTTCTCCACTGTGCGAAAGAACAAGGCAGAGGAGAGAACCCAAGTGCCTCTCCTCCCCTTCCTCTTCTCCTCTTCTCCACTGTGCGGAAGAACAAGGCAGAGGAGAGAAACCAAGTGCCTCTCCTCCCCTTCCTCTTCTCCTCTTCTCCACTGTGCGGAAGAACAAGGCAGAGGAGAGAACCCAAGTGCCTCTCCTCCCCTTCCTCTTCTCCTCTTCTCCACTGTGCGAAAGAACAAGGTAGAGGAGAGAACCCAAATGCCTCTCCTCCCCTTCCTCTTTCTTCTCAGAAGAGCTGCCGATCCCATCGATCCGAGGTGCCGAGGTGCCGAGGTACCGACCTCCACATATGGAGAAAAATTCGGCCGATCCCATCTCACCGTCGGATCGTCTCAAAATTCGTGCTAAAACATGATGAACGGCTCAGATCTCGCCACGTCTCCACAAAACGACAAGATAACGTTTTCTCGAAATTTGAGCCTCGTGTCCCGTGATTCGCGCCACGATCGTGATCAACCGCCCAGATTGAGCCACGTAGCTCGGATCTCAAATCCGAGCTACCGACCTACCGAACAGCAAAGTGGGAAAAAATGCTCATCAAAATCCGTGTTCGGATTTGCCGAGCAAGAAGCAGAGCAGAAGAAGAAGAAGAAGAAGAAGGAAAAAAAAAGCACGTGGGGCCAGGGTCGACCCGTTAAGGGATCCGAACCCATCAACCCACTTCTTCTCCTTCCGCACACTCCTGCCAAAACAAACCAGAGAGAAGAGAACCCAACACATGCCGAGCTCCATCTTCATTGCCGAACTCACCCCCTCCGACGTCTAGCTCCGGCGTCGAACTCTCCGTCCCGAGCTCGCGAACACCTCCTTCAACCTCCGACCTCGTCGACATCAAACTTGATACCGAGCTCATTCTGCCTAGCTCGTCTCCACTCGCCGTCAGCTCCCTCCTCGAGCTCCGCCATGGCTGACCACGACGCCGAGCTCCGAGCTTCGTCATCTCCTCAAGCTCCGTCGAGCTCCCACCACGAGCGAGCTCCACCATGGCTAGCACCACGTTCGCCACCTTCTACTTCCAACGCCGAGCTCACAAAGCTCCGACCAAAGTGCCGAGCTCCGAGCTCCCATCATCTCCTCCTCCTCCAAGCTCCACGAACGAGCTCCGAGCGCAATGTCGAGCCTAACCCATCACCTCAGTCACTGCCGAGCTCTCCCTCTCTCCGAGCTCCACGTTCGCCACCTTCTACTTCCAACGCCGAGCTCACAAAGCTCCGACCAAAGCGCCGAGCTCCGAGCTCCTATCATCTTCTCCTCCTCCAAGCTCCACGAACGAGCTCCGAGCGCAATGTCGAGCCGAACCCATCACCTCAGTCACTGCCGAGCTCTCCCTCTCTCCGAGCTCCACGTTCGCCACCTTCTACTTCCAACGCCGAGCTCACAAAGCTCCGACCAAAGTGCCGAGCTCCGAGCTCCTATCATCTTCTCCTCCTCCAAGCTCCACGAACGAGCTCCGAGCGCAATGTCGAGCCGAACCCATCACCTCAGTCACTGCCGAGCTCTCCCTCTCTCCGAGCTCCACGTCAAACCCATCGTTGCCGAGCACTGAGCTCCATGCCGAGCTCGACCTCGCCATCAAACCAAGCTGTCCTTCTCGACATGCCGAGCTCCATTCCTCACCTCGGAGCTCGAGCTCCTCCCTCGCCAAGCCATCGGCGAGCGCTCTCTTCTCCTTGTCGAGCTCAACGCCTCCTCTTGACTCCATCGCCGAGCTCTTTCGCCGAGCTTCACGACGAAACGAGCTCGGGAGACGAAGGGATGGTCGAAGAAGAACAGAGAAAGAAGCAGCGGGGGAAAAGAAAAGAAGAAGAAGAGAAAGAAGCAGAGGAGGTGGCAGGAAAGAAAGAAAAAAAAAGAAGGGGGGAAAGCCACGTGGCATCATCCCACACGGTCGGCTGATCTGAGCTGCCGAGCCGAGGTGACGATCCGAGGTGCTGAAGCACCGAACTCGTAATTGGAGAAAAAACTGGCCGACCCACACGATCCGTCCGATCGTTTCAAAATTCACGTCGCGACACGATCGACGCTCAGAAACGCGCCACGTGTCCAGATCGTGATCTGTCTCACGATGTGCGCACATCTGATCATGATTGATGGTCAGGAACACGCCACGTGTCCAGGTAATATTTAAATTATTTATTTATTTATTTAATTGTTTTTTTATTCAAAAAATCCGAAAAAAATATTTAAAAATCGAAAAAAATTAATTAAAAATTCTAAAAATAATTATTAATTCAGAAAAAATTATTTTTAAATTCTGAAAAAATAAATATTAAATTAGAATAATTAATTAATATTTTCGATAATTAATTATTTAATTCGGAAAATGAATAAAAAATTCAAAAAAATGAGAAAAAATTCAGAAAAATCTGGAAAAATTACCAAAAATCCAGAAAATTCTGAGAATATTTTTGGGCATTTTACAAGCCCATAATAACACCGTTACACCCCGAGCAAGATACAAACTCCCTTAAGAACACCGATAAAATCCCGTCACTGCCATTAGAACAGTAAAACTACTCCTCAAAGGCTGATCAAACTCAGTCTTCGGGAGTGGGGGGCTCGTGATATGGCTAAAAATAGGATTAAATCGGGACCGTTCACATCAGACACGAATCTTAAAGCTCAGGGGTAAAACGGTAATTTCACATGCAAATGGGTCCGAAGCGGGTACTGGGTCTCCTTCTCACAGATCCAATAACCCGCGAACGGATCCACCTCAGCTGGGTACGGGTCCCGACCCGATACAAATTCAGTCCGACAGGATAGAATTAGGGTCTCTGATTAAACCAAATCAACGGACCTGATTCGCGACTATCCTCTCACCGGGAATTAAGGGATTACATTCCTAATCTGATTACGAGGATTTTATGCCTTATCAGGTCACAGGAATCACTTTCCTTATCTGATCCCAACGGCGACTATAAATACCCCACACCCATCTCCATTAAGAGGTAATCAATCTTTCTCTAGTTTTTGCGCTCTTTCATAATCTCTCTGATTACTGACTTGAGCGTCGGAGGGTGCGTCGCCGGGAACAACTCCCGTGTCTCGCACTTTTTGCAGGTGTACGGCGGAAACGACGGTCAAACCCCGACGGAACAGGTATACAAGTTTACTATTCAGTTTCCCTAAGAATCCACAAATACTATCTGTTTGCCCCCACACCAAATTTAGCGGCAACAATGACTAATACAATATTAGTAGCTTACTAACACAAAACTAGTAGTTTGCTAACTTACTAATAAAAACACTTTAAACATTCAAGCATGAAATATTTAATTAAAACAATTCATTGATTAGACTATTACCACACAAGACATAAAAAATCACAACTTTATGTTTAATAATTAACCATGCAATCTATCATGCCCAAGACATGGTTTTTATTCATGATTATGCATAAAAGATTCACTCTTTCATACTTATACTAGCATCCTTAATACAAATGTTGAATCTTTATTCATTCACTAGCATTTTACTATCATTCTCAATACAAAATTGAATCTTTATTCATTTACTAGCATTTTATGCATCTAAAATTCACATAAGTAAGAAGAAGAACACCCACTACAGTTTCTAGCAAACATCAGTCTTTCATTCCATACATAAAGAAAAAATAATAATAATACATGAGGTATGAAAAATACCCACTTTAATTTGTTTGCAAGCTTCAATATATTGCTTGCTTCAAGTTGCTATCTTCTCCTCCTTGTAGAAAGAGAGAGAGAGAGAGAGAGAGAGAGAGAGAGAGAGAGAGAGAATGCTTTGGAAAAGAAAATATTGAAAATGAGAAGGGGTAGTATGTAGAAAGTAAGCTTAGGGTTGAAAGAAGTAGGAAAAGAGCTAGGTTGTTTTTTCCATTCATATGCATACACTTATGTATATATAGAAAGAGGGAAGGGGAGGTGGCCGGCCTTCAAAGAGAGAAGGAGAGGGGTGTGGGTTAGTATGGAAATCTCTAGGCATGCTTAGGTGTCCCCCTTTTTGCATTTAACTCCCTAGGTTTTTTAAATAATTACACGTAGGCCCTTTTTCTAAGTCAACACATAACCCTCCTTGATCAAAAATTGTAGGCTTAGTAGTCTTAAGTCAAAAATTGTGGGCTTAGGATTATTATTATTATTATTATTATTATTATTATTATTTTCATATGATGTAATGTGTAGTATGCATGTGTGTATATTTATACAAGGGTAAATAAGAAATATAATGTAATAATAATAATGTATGCAATTATTAATAACAAGAATTTAAATATGGTTGTAAAATAATGCAATACTATTTATATTCAAAATAATTGTTCATTATTTTGGGGGTATTACAGTAGCCGAACGCAAGCATCGTCACATCCTTAAGACGGCTCGCGTTATTCTACTCTCATCTTCTGTTCCTCGTTCTTTCTGAGCTGAAGTTGTCATGACGTCTATCAGTCTCATTACATCACTCCTCGTTTGTCCTATCTGGAACAACACCTTATGAGGCTCTTCATCACTCACCACCAGACTACAGTATGCTCCGTACTTTTGGGTGCACCTGTTATATTTTTCTCCTTCCCAATGAGCGCACGAAGCTCACCGCCCGAGCTGCTAAGTGCGTTCACCTACGTCTCAGTCCTGAGCATAAATGATATCGTTGTTTTGACCCTGTGGCAGGTCATATTCGTATTTTCCTACATGTTTCCTTTGGGGAAGACTCTCCCTACTACTTGATATCTCCTGAGGATGCTAGTTTTCTCGACTCCTCAGTTGTTGGGCCTATCTCCCCGGTCATACCTTCACGCATTCCATTTGATCTCACTTCTTTGGCCCCTACCATATCTCATACTGACGTTCTACCTATTATTCCTTCTACGGAGACACCACCTGCATCCCCTACAGCATCTTGCACCTGCACCATCTGCATCCCCACAACTGCATGCGCACACACCTCCTATCTCACCCCCATACAATGTTTGTAACGTCCCACCCCAAACTCAGACAATTTATACAATTTATCAGACAAATTATTTATAGTATAGTACAACTTCCTACCACAGGCTACCTCTCAAAAGGTGGTTAACCGGATTGGTGACTCTTGATCATAGGCCATATTATTTATTATTATTTAATCTATATATATTCCCGATATGGGACTATTCCAAATCACCTCTCTCCTCTTTCTCCCGTGACACACAAGCCAACTCATAGGCCCCATGTGCCACGGCAGCACCTTAAGAGACAGTCGATGTCTGCCTCACTGCTCTTCAATCGGGTGGGACCCTTGCTCTGCTGATGTCAGCCTCACAACACAGCACACCTTGCTGTTGTTTCTCACACTGTGGGCCCCCTACTATTTAATTACCACAACGCCATCAACTTTTTAATTATATATATATATATATATACTATATACCTTTCTAGAAATTATGGGGTGTTACATACACCCCCTCCCCCGTTCTAAAAATCAGCGTTCTCGCTAAGCACGGGGCATGCACAATCTAGTGCATGATCTAATTTCTAGCCGATGTGGAGCAGTCTCGTGTGCGTCGCTCTTGTCTTTGGAATACTAGAGACCAATCCCACTCCGTGGATCATTCTGTGGCCCTTATGTCCATCATCCCGGAATACTGGAGATTGTCTCACTCCGCTGATCATTCTGGAGTCTATAACTCACGGTTCTTCCACACTCAATGTCGAAAATCGGCTCTGATATCATTTGTAATGCTCCTCCCCAAACTCAGACAATTTATACAATTTATCAGACAAATTATTTATAGTATAGTACAACTGTCCACCACAGGCTGCCTCTGAAAAGGTGTAACCCCTGTTTTTCACTTTTGGTATTTTTGAGGGTATTTTTCATTTTTGTGAATTATTATTTTTCTATTGTATTTTTCGGAACAATAAATTTAATTATTTTTATTCTATAATATTTTTCTGGCAGTTTTGACCTTCTTTTGTTGATTGTGCGCCGTTTGGCCGTTTTTCGACATTTTGAGCTCTTTTTCTCAATTTCTTGATCTCGTTCATGTATAAATGTTATTTTAGGGTCATGGTGAATTTTTAGGAGAGTTTTGACCAAGAACAATTTGAGATTTTTGGCCTTAAGGAGATTTTTAGGAGCTATAGAATTCATTGTATTTTGTATCCCCATTTGAAATCTACCCAATATCCATTACCCAATTGTATACCCATTGTTTCCTATTGATATCCACTACCCATTAACCCACATTTGATCTCATATATATACCCCTAATACAAAATAATCCCTAACCCTAATCTATTTCTTCCCTCTCCTATTGTGTGCCGGCTACCTCTTTCCCCAAACCATCCCGGCCTGCCTTCTTCAACCCTAGGCCGGCCTTCCCTTGCCTTCTTCTTGCATAGCCGACCACCCATATCTCCCCTCTCCGCTATTTTATACAACTCCGCTTCAAAAACTCGTCTCTCCTCTCCTTCTTGTGTTCGGCCAACACCCAAGGCAGCACCCAACCATCCCAAAACAGCACCTCAACATTCCCCCTCACTGTTTTGAGTTGTGGGCATCTTCCACTTCGGTTCGTGTGTCAAAGGAATCAACCGTTGGCGCATTTTGTTCGTGGGTTTCGCTCGAAATCGCGCTAGAAGGCGTCTTGCTCGTTAATTCTCTTGGAAAGGCTTGGATTTGTCGCGTTCGTCGTCACATAAAGGCAAGTAACTTGTACTTAAATTTTTTAGGTTGATACAAGTAGAAAGTTCACACATAGGATAGTTTGAGACTAGAGACGGACAAAGATCATGTTTTTAATTATGGATTTCGTCTCTATTGTTCAAAACAGGCCATGGACGAATTAGGACATGAAGTTGATAGGTTTATGCCGTAGGATTCATCCAAACGCGATTGTTATCGCGTATGTGACATATTGTATACCCGATGCATGTTTGAACACCTATATGAGAAATATTGGATTTTGACAGGTTAGAAACCCTTAGATATGATATTTAGACAACGGATAGACAGTGTTTTGAATTTGGAAGAGTTTGGATGATTTTTGAGGAAGTTATGATGTCTTGAAACTTAATTGAGAAATCTGGAAATTTGGATTGAACTGGATTGATTGCAGTTTTTACCTAAATTAAAGTTCGAATCTCAACATGACTATTTCTGAGAAATTTGTAGAGAATTGAATCTAATTTATAATCCCACTGATTTCACCCTGTTTGGAGTTCGTATGGAATAGTTATGATTATTTTAGTAACTGTATGTTAGTAGTTTCCAGTTTCAGTTCGGGGTAATTTTTGTGGACAATTTATTTTCAAGATCTAAGTTAGACATAATTTCATGCTACAAGATTTTGTCCAGTATTCCAATATGATGTTAGGTAGTTCCCTGATTTTTGTGATAATTAAAAGATGAGTTTTGAGTGGTGTCCTATATCCTTTTCTATAGATCGCTTTTGCTGTAAACTGCGTGTGATTGTATGTTCAATGCCGTGTTTACCTTATTTCTAATTACTGTATGAATATTTCATGAGAGATATGAAAGTTGGGTAATTGTATCTACTTTCATCCTGTTTTGGCGGAAGTGGATTTTGATGCGCTGTGTGCAAGATATGTATGATTTTGTACAGCGGTGTTGAAGAATTCCAGATCCATCAAAACTGTGTTATGTGTTATTTTCTATTTTTGAAAACATATCTATACTTTCTGGAAAAATATGAAAATCTATATTTTGAGACTATACATATAGGGGATTACCCCAGAATTTTCGTGGATTTAATTAATGACTTGGTATGCTGTTTTCATGTGGTTTAAGTTATTCCCCTGTTTTCTGACTGTACATGCAAACTGTGTTGAATTGTGTTTTGAGTCGAGATGTTGTGAAATAGCATATAGATTTATTATAACCGTTAGAAGCGTGTGGAAGTCTAGTTTCCAGATCCTTCGACGGATCATTATTTGCATGCCTGTAGATCTTTGGATCACTGTTTATGTACAGACTGGTCTTACTGTCCTGTTTATAGACATACACCATTTTGCTCGTATTTGTGAATGTTTGGTATCCATACTTACTGATCTGATGCCCTAAACCTAAACCTGATCATATGATGTTAGTTTGACATCCTTTAGATCACATTCATGTCTGTTTAATAACCATAACAAAAGTAATCAAGCCGGGGTATGGGAAAGATCTAGTAGTGGGAAAGCATAGAGATGTGTACTTAGAAGGGGACCCGTGTTTCCCATATAATTATCTGTATTCTGACCCTGTCTACATTGCTTCTTATGTAAGAAGGTGTAGAGTAGAAGAGAACCACCAGGTTCTATCTGTCTATTCTGATATCTGTCTGACCCTGAGTACACGGCCCTATAATATCCCCTACGAAATCTAAAGCGAAACTGTTTTGTTGTAGCAACCATGTAGTATAAACTGGGATGCATGTCGTGCTACCTAGATAGTAATCACACAAGACTTACATTAATCTGAAATCTGAGATCTGATTATATTTCTGAAGTCTGAATCTGAATCTGAATCTGAATACCTATTATATGAAACCTGTTATCTGATTTACCTGACATATCTGAATATCTGTTTACCTGACATTTCTGTTATATGACACTTGACACTTAATATCTGAGACATCTGCTAGGATACTATGTTAGTTGAGTTTACCATACCATATTAGGTCTGTTTCTGATGATTAGTTAGATCTGTTTAGTTTTTCCCATGTGCTTGTATCCTATTCTATTTGTGACCCGGACTTGCCATTGACGGGTACTGTGTTTTCTTCTTTTCCTTTTTCCTGCATTCGATGATTGCAGCTTACGGTGGACAGATTCAAGAAGGTTCTGGTGGTTCGCAGTATTAGATGCTGTTTATTATTATTTCTGTTTCCTGTTATAACATTATTCTGTATTCCTGAGACTTGATTCATTTCTGTATTTGAGACACGTGTATTATTTATTTTGTTTTGGGCGATGTGACCCAAAATATTAGTTTCCAGACTCTGTTTTTGTAGAACCCCGTATTTTCAAATATTATTTTAATTATTTGAAAATGAATTTAAATGATTTTCTGAGAATTTAATTGATATTTTCTAAAAGATTTATCTTTTGTACACGTGAAAAACACGTGCAAACGACTTTTGAGATGTTTGAAAAATTAAGTTTTCCTTATGAAAAACCATTATTTATTATTTGAGAATTATTTAGTATTTTTCCAGATTTTTCTGAAATTAATTGTGCCTATTTGCAATTTTTGAGAAAAGAAGGACTTATTTGCAAAATTGACTTTTAAAGGGCTAAAATGCAAAATTGGCATTCTCGACGTTTTAAACAGTATTGGTTAAGATTTAGAAGTATATTTTCTATTAAATCCTAATTTAAATGAATTTTAGATGAATTTCCAAGAGTAGATATATATATATATATATGTATAATTGCATTTTGAAGGGATTATTTTGTAAATATATTCCTAAACCCTAATACTTGATCCCGGCCTATATAAGAGAGTTTGCAGCCGTCATTCGCTGCACAACTCAGATCTTATTATATTCTCATTCTTTTGGTGATTGAGGAAGAAGCTTTTGGATCTAGCAAAGGAAGGCTTTTGTGGATTCTTTTTTATTCTAAAAGGTGAGTGATATAGACTTGTTTTGTTTATGTGTATGATTGCATGTTGTTTTGTTTGATGTTTTCGTATCTTGTATGAAATCGACGCCATGGTTGTATTTGTAATATACATGTGAAATCCACGAATGTTTAGTAGATCTTGTTTAACAAATTCTTTATTGATCGAAAACATGTTAAGATTCAAGTATGGTTTGATCGGATGTATGAACATCTGGATCTGGTGTATATAATCAGATCTTGGTTATTTTTGGTAGAAGAATTAAGTATTAAGGAAACCCTAATGTAAGATTTAGGAATTTGAGAGCAAGAGAATTGAGTTTTGAGTTATTGAATGATTGAATAATGGATCCGCAATGAAGAAGTATTCGAGATTGTCATTTTACCTGAATAAGAATCATTTCATGAACAATGAACCTTTAGAAAACACCAGACTTGTTTTTCGTATTCAGACCTAATTTATGAAAACTGTAGGCCGACAGTCGACTGGTTTACTATTCAGTCGACTGGTACGACCCAGCTGCTGTATCTTTAGTTTTTCTCGAAAATCCGTTCTGGACAGTCGACTTAGACCCTTCTCAGTCGACTGGTACACTTAGAATTTATTTTTCAAAGTTATCGTAGAATTTCTCTCGGGTAAGTCGACTTATGTTTTTATAAGTCGACTTATGTTCTTATAAGTCGACTTATGTCTCCTTTAAGTCGACTTATGTTTTGATAAGTCTACTTATGATTTTTATAAGTCATCTTATGTTTTGATAAGTCTACTTATGATTATTATAAGTCATCTTATATTGTTGATAAGTCTACTTATGATTTTTATAAGTCATCTTATATTGTTGATAAGTCAACTTATGTTTTTATAAGTCATCTTATACTGTTAGCACTTGGAACGTTTCTTGAGAATTGTTGATAATTGTCTCGGGTAAGTCGACTGATGGTTTTCTTGAGTCGGCTTACTGCACTTGTTATAATCTTGGATATTGGTTCTCGGGGCAGTCGACTTACTATCGCATGAGTCGACTGGTTATGATGAGTTTTCGTGATCTTGAGGGTTCTTGTTATCTTTAGTTGTTTGTAGATGGATATGTTCGTCGGTGTCATGGCATGCCGGGTTCATATTCGATCTATACCTTCTTAGTTTGTTTGTAGATGGATATGTTCGTCGGAGTCATGGCATGCCGGGTTCGTATTCGATCTATACCTTCTTAGTTTGTTTGTAGATGGATATGTTCGTCGGTGTCATGGCATGCCGGGTTCGTATTCGATCTATACCTTCTTAGTTTGTTTGTAGATGGATATGTTCGTCGGTGTCATGGCATGCCGGGTTCGTATTCGATCTATACCTTCTTAGTTTGTTTGTAGATGGATATGTTCGTCGGTGTCATGGCATACCGGGTTCGTATTCGATCTATACCTTCTTAGTTTGTTTGTAGATGGATATGTTCGTCGGTGTCATGGCATACCGGGTTCGTATTCGATCTATACCTTCTTAGTTTGTTTGTAGATGGATATGTTCGTCGGTGTCATGGCATGCCGGGTTCGTATTCGATCTATACCTTCTTAGTTTGTTTGTAGATGGATATGTTCGTCGGTGTCGTGGCATACCGGGTTCGTATTCGATCTATACCTTATCTTTAGCTTTGTAGACGGATATATTGCTATCCGATCTATGACATTATTGGTGATCGATTGTTGGACATACATTGTGGCATTTGGACTTATTGATAATTGGGCATATACTGAGATGTGAGGATTTTTGTTGGCTCAGATCAGTCGACTGGTCCATTATACAGTCGACTACACCGAGCAGTTGAGCTGCACTATTTTTGAGGATGATTGATTGATGGATACTTGATCGTTGGTGTTGTTTCTCGACTTGGTTCTTGCATGTACTGGCCTATCGTTCTTGTTTCAGATTACATGTTCAGTTATTGTATTTTTGTTCAGTACATGTTGGTTGAGAATTTATGTTTAGTTGTTATGTTTATGTTTGTTGTTTATATCATTCACACCATTTATGGCTGACCCCGTAGTTTTGGGGGTTAGGGTTCAACTCTAGCCTCATGTGATGCAGGTTGCTTAGAGTTGGAGGCTTGGATTAGCTTTGGATTTTAGAGAGTGATATAATAGAGCCTTGGGTAAATTTGTAAAGAAAAAGGGTTGTAACAGTTAAATGTATTTTAAGGTGTTTTGTATTTCCGCTGCAATTGTAAAAGAATGTTGTAATAAGAATTTGGAATAAAATGACTTGAGTTTTTGGTCTATATATATTGTTACATTGAAGTGGATCGCTGGGGAAGTGCCACGTATTTTCTGAATTATTATATTTACAAAGTCATTGTTCAATTCTGGATTTATTATAATGTTGCATGGATAATTATGAATGTTGTAACATGGACTTCTTGCAACAGGGTTCCAGGACAGTGGATGAGTACGCTGCTGAGTTTACGAGGCTTAGCAGATTCGCTGCCATTCTTGTGGCAACCGAAGAGGATAGGGCTCGCAGGTTCATCAATGGTCTTGAGCAGGATATCAAGAGGCATCTGGTCTCTCTTCGTCTACATACTTATGCTGAGGCCCTTGAAGCAGCTCGAGCTCAGGAGCAGGCTCGTGGTGATTCGTCCCTTTCTCAGCGGACTGTTCCGCATTCGGCTGCTAGGTCTTCTGGTGGTCCTATTCGAAGGCCTGTTTCTGCCCATCCAGTCAGGGCAACTCCTTACTCTGCTGCTGGTTCTCAGAGGAAGGCTTACTGTGACTTCTGTCGTTTGTCTGGGCATGAGCGCAAGAACTGTTTCCGTGCTTCCCGTCGATGCTTTAGATGTGGTTCTGCGGAGCATGGAGTGCGAGATTGTCCCCAAGCATTTCAACCGATGGCTCTTCCAGCCTGGGGTCCTAATCAGCAGGCAGGTCCAGCTCGTGGTCCAGTTAGGCCACCACTTCCTCCTCAACGCCAGATTGTCGGACAAGGTACCGCTGTTCCGAGGAGAGGTCAAGCTTTCAACTTGACTGCCGCAGATGCTGAGACTGCTGAAGGAGTTGTGGCAGGTATATTTATTTTTGTTTTATGGCTTGATGTTTGTTCTTTTATTTGTTCCCTTAGCTTTGTCTTGCTTCCTTTGCTTTGTTCCCTGCATTGTAGTTCTCCCCTCACCCTTGGTCTTCTATGCTTTTCCTTGATTTGATTTCTGCTAGGTATCATCCTTGTTTGCTCTTTTCCTGCATATGTTCTCTTTGATTCTGGGGCAACCCATTCATTTGTCTCCTCTCGATTTTTCGCTCGACATCAGTTAGAATGCAGCAACATGTCAGAGGCTTGGAACATCGTGACGGGTGGAGGAATTGTCAGTTGTTCCCGTGAGTGCAGGCAATGTTCCGTTGCTATTGGAGATGCAGATTTCAAAGCCAACCTGATTATAATTGGAAATTCAGAATTCGATGTTATTCTTGGTATGGATTGGTTGGGAGAAGCCCATGCCTTTATTGATTGCCATGCCAAAAAAGTCGTCTTCAGAATTCCAGATCGTGCAGAATTTGAGTTCCATGCCGGAGAATCTTCTCTTGGTCGAACAAAGACTGTAGTTGAGCAGGTGGATTGTGCAATGGAATTGCAATCAGGCTGTGAGGCTGCGCCTCTAGTTGTTCGGGATTTCTTGGATATTTTTCCAGATGAATTGCCTGGCTTACCCCCTGATAGGGAAGTGGAGTTCGGTATTGATGTTCAGCCTGGAACAGAACCGATATCGAAGAGTCCCTACAGGATGGCACCGGTTGAGCTGGCAGAGCTTAAGGTGCAGGTTCAGCAGTTGCTTGATTTGGGTTTCATCAGACCCAGTGTTTCGCCTTGGGGTGCTCCTGTCCTTTTTGTTGATAAGAAGGATGGAAGTCGTCGGATGTGCGTGGATTACCGAGAGCTAAATAGAGTTACGGTGAAGAATCGGTATCCTTTGCCCAGGATCGATGATTTGTTTGATCAGTTGAGTGGAGCTTCTGTTTTCTCGAAGTTGGATCTTCGTTCTGGATATCACCAAGTTAAGGTGAAGGCTGCAGACATACCGAAGACTGCTTTCAGGACTAGATACGGGCACTATGAGTATCTTGTGATGCCGTTCGGAGTCACGAATGCACCGGCTGTATTCATGAGTCTTATGAATCGGGTGTTCTCGCAGTATTTGGATAAGTTCGTGGTGGTCTTCATTGATGATATTTTGGTGTATTCTAAGAATCGGGAAGATCATGCTGAGCATCTTAGAGTGGTTCTGCAGACTATGAGAGAGCATCAACTCTATGGTAAACTGAGCAAGTGCGAGTTTTGGCTCGACAGAATTTCTTTCTTGGGGCATATTGTTTCTGGCGATGGTATTTCGGTGGATCCTGCCAAGATTGAAGCTATGAAGGATTGGCCTATTCCCAAGTCAGTTTCAGAAGTCAGGAGTTTTCTGGGTTTGGCTGGCTATTATCAGAAGTTCGTCCAGGATTTTTCGAAGATAGCAGGACCTTTGACTAAATTGACTGGGAAGGATCAAAAGTTTTGTTGGTCTGATGAGTGCAATGTGGCTTTTGTTGAGTTGAAGGATAGACTGACGTCAGCGCCTGTGTTGACTATTCCAGATGGTTCAGGCGGATTTGTAGTTCACTGTGATGCTTCTGGTAAGGGTCTTGGAGCAGTTCTTATGCAGAAGGGCCGTGTTGTTGCGTATGCATCAAGGCAGTTGAGGCTGCATGAGAAGAACTATCCTACTCATGACTTGGAGTTAGCGGCAGTGATTTTTGCTTTGAAGCTGTGGAGGCATTATTTGCTTGGAGACCGAGTGGAGATCTTTACAGACCACAAAAGTCTCAAGTACGTCTTCACCCAGAAGGAGTTGAACATGAGGCAAAGGCGTTGGTTGGAACTTATGGCCGAGTATGACATCAGTTTGCAATACCATCCTGGTAAAGTAAACTTGGTGCCTGATGCTTTGAGCAGGAGACCAGCGGTTTCGTTTCTTACTCAGCAGAGAGATCTCATTGAGCAGATGAGAAGGTTGGAGCTTGAGGTTGTGTTGCCGAGTTCTGGTCGGAGTTGTTTGGCGCTCCAGCTGCAGTCGTCTCTTGTTGAGCAGATTAAAGAGGCGCAGGCTAGTGATGCGCAGTTGCAGAAGTTTCGTACTGAGGTTGAGTCTGGGTCCAGGACGGACATGGTTATTCATGCAGATGGTTCTCTTCGTTTTGGTTCCCGATTGTGTGTCCCTAAAGGAGAAGTTCGTCAGAGGTTGCTTGAAGAAGCTCATCAGTCTTCATATTCTATCCATCCCGGCGGTACTAAGATGTATCGGGATTTGAGGCTTCATTTCTGGTGGCATGGTATGAAAAGGGCTGTCGCGCGGTTTGTTTCGCAGTGTTTGATCTGTCAGCAGGTTAAAGCGGAGCATCAGAGAACCGCAGGACTTCTTCAACCGCTTCCTATTCCAGAGTGGAAGTGGGAACATATCACCATGGATTTTGTGACTGCTTTGCCGAGGAGTCCGAAGGGTCATAATGCTATATGGGTGATTGTTGACCGTTTGACGAAGAGTGCTCACTTCATTCCTTTTCGTGTCGGTCAGTCTACTGAGAGCCTTGCTGAGAGGTACATGCAAGAGATTGTCAGACTTCATGGGGTTCCAGTTAGTATTGTATCCGACAGGGATACGAGATTCAGGTCTCAGTTTTGGGAGAGTCTTCAGAGCAGTTTGGGGAGCAAATTAAAGTACAGTACAGCTTTTCATCCCCAGACTGATGGACAGTCAGAGCGGACTATTCAGATTCTTGAGGACATGTTGAGGTCCTGCATGCTTCAGTTTGGTGGGTCTTGGGAAGATCACTTGCATCTGGTAGAGTTCTCTTACAATAACAGCTTTCAAGCTAGTATTAAAGCTGCTCCGTTCGAGGCACTCTATGGACGGAAGTGTAGATCGCCAGTTTGCTGAGATGATATTGGCGAGAGAAAGTTGTTGGGTCCAGAGTTGATCACCAAGACAGTGGATGCAGTGGTTCAGATTAGGAAGCACTTGCAAGCAGCTCAGGACAGGCAGAGGCGGTGGGCTGATGTTCATCGCAGGGCGTTGGAGTTCGCAGTTGGTGACCATGTTTTTCTCAAGGTATCGCCGTGGCGCGGTGTCATTCGGTTCGGTGGCGGGGGCAAGCTTAGCCCGAGGTTTATTGGACCATTCGAGATTTTGGAGCGAGTAGGCAAGGTGGCCTATCGTCTCGCATTGCCGCCAGCTTTATCGGGAGTGCACGATGTTTTCCATGTCTCACAACTCAGGAAATATATCCGAGATGAGAGCCACGTGATCGACTATTCAGAGTTGACCGTTAGGCCGGATTTGACTTGTGAGATTCCGCCAGTTGCTATTGTGGATCGGCGGGAGAAAGTGCTTAAGAACAAGGTCATTAAGCTGGTTCGTGTTGCTTGGAATCCTCACTCGCCTGGTGAGTCGACATGGGAGCTGGAGGAGGAAATTCAGTAGAAGTTTCCTCACTTGTTTGAGTAGTTGTTTGTTTTGTGTTTGGCTATTTGGTTTTGTTTGGGGTTATCCTATGTACCTTTCTTTTTAATTTCAAGGACAAAATTTTCTTGTAGGGGGGTAGGATTGTAACCCCTGTTTTTCACTTTTGGTATTTTTGAGGGTATTTTTCATTTTTGTGAATTATTATTTTTCTATTGTATTTTTCGGAACAATAAATTTAATTATTTTTATTCTATAATATTTTTCTGGCAGTTTTGACCTTCTTTTGTTGATTGTGCGCCGTTTGGCCTTTTTCGACATTTTGAGCTCTTTTTCTCAATTTCTTAATCTCGTTCATGTATAAATGTTATTTTAGGGTCATGGTGAATTTTTAGGAGAGTTTTGACCAATTTGAGATTTTTGGCCTTAAGGAGATTTTTAGGAGCTATAGGATTCATTGTATTTTGTATCCCCATTTGAAATCTATCCAATATCCATTACCCAATTGTATACCCATTGTTTCCTATTGATATCCACTACCCATTAACCCACATTTGATCTCATATATATACCCCTAATACAAAATAATCCCTAACCCTAATCTATTTCTTCCCTCTCCTATTGTGTGCCGGCTACCTCTTTCCCCAAACCATCCCGGCCTGCCTTCTTCAACCCTAGGCCGGCCTTCCCTTGCCTTCTTCTTGCATAGCCGACCACCCATATCTCCCCTCTCCGCTATTTTATACAACTCCGCTTCAAAAACTCGTCTCTCCTCTCCTTCTTGTGTTCGGCCAACACCCAAGGCAGCACCCAACCATCCCAAAACAGCACCTCAACATTCCCCCTCGCTGTTTTGAGTTGTGGGCATCTTCCACTTCGGTTCGTGTGTCAAAGGAATCAACCGTTGGCGCATTTTGTTCGTGGGTTTCGCTCGAAATCGCGCTAGAAGGCGTCTTGCTCGTGGATTCGCTTTGAAAGGCTTGGATTTGTCGCGTTCGTCGTCACATAAAGGCAAGTAACTTGTACTTAAATTTCTTAGGTTGATACAAGTAGAAAGTTCACACATAGGATAGTTTGAGACTAGAGACAGACAAAGATCATGTTTTTAATTATGGATTTCGTCTCTATTGTTCAAAACAGGCCATGGACGAATTAGGACATGAAGTTGATAGGTTTATGCCGTAGGATTCATCCAAACACGATTGTTATCGCGTATGTGGCATATTGTATACCCGATGCATGTTTGAACACCTATATGAGAAATATTGGATTTTGACAGGTTAGAAACCCTTAGATATGATATTTAGACAATGGGTAGACAGTGTTTTGAATTTGGAAGAGTTTGGATGATTTTTGAGGAAGTTATGATGTCTTGAAACTTAATTGAGAAATCTGGAAATTTGGATTGAACTGGATTGATTGCAGTTTTTACCTAGATTAAAGTCCGAATCTCGACATGACTATTTCTGAGAAATTTGTAGAGAATTGAATCTAATTTATAATCCCACTGATTTCACCCTGTTTGGAGTTCGTATGGAATAGTTATGATTATTTTAGTAACTGTATGTTAGTAGTTTCCAGTTTCAGTTTGGGGTAATTTTTGTGGACAATTTATTTTCAAGATCTAAGTTAGACATAATTTCATGCTACAAGATTTTGTCCAGTGTTCCAATATGATGTTAGGTAGTTCCCTGATTTTTGTGATAATTAAAAGATGAGTTTTGAGTGGTGTCCTATATCCTTTTCTATAGATCGCTTTTGCTGTAAACTGCGTGTGATTGTATGTTCAATGCCGTGTTTACCTTATTTCTAATTACTGTATGAATATTTCATGAGAGATATGAAAGTTGGGTAATTGTATCTACTTTCATCCTGTTTTGGCGGAAATGGATTTTGATGCGCTGTGTGCAAGATATGTATGATTTTGTACAGCGGTGTTGAAGAATTCCAGATCCATCAAAACTGTGTTATGTGTTATTTTCTATTTTTGAAAACATATCTATACTTTCTGGAAAAATATGAAAATCTATATTTTGAGACTATACATATAGGGGATTATCCCAGAATTTTCGTGGATTTAATTAATGACTTGGTATGCTGTTTTCATGTGGTTTAAGTTATTCCCCTATTTTCTGACTGTACATGCAAACTGTGTTGAATTGTGTTTTGAGTCGAGATGTTGTGAAATAGCATATGGATTTATTATAACCGTTAGAAGCGTGTGGAAGTCTAGTTTCCAGATCTTTCGACGGATCATTATTTGCATACCTGTAGATCTTTGGATCACTGTTTATGTACAGACTGGTCTTGCTGTCCTGTTTATAGACATACACCATTTTGCTCGTATTTGTGAATGTTTGGTATCCATACTTACTGATCTGATGCCCTAAACCTAAACCTGATCATATGATGTTAGTTTGACATCCTTTAGATCACATTCATGTCTGTTTAATAACCATAACAAAAGTAATCAAGCCGGGGTATGGGAAAGATCTAGTAGTGGGAAAGCATAGAAATGTGTACTTAGAAGAGGGCCCATGTTTCCCATATAATTATCTGTATTCTGACCCTGTCTACATTGCTTCTTATGTAAGAAGGTGTAGAGTAGAAGAGAACCACCAGGTTCTATCTGTCTGTTCTGATATCTGTCTGACCCTGAGTACACGGTCCTATAATATCCCCTACGAAATCTAAAGCGAAACTGTTTTGTTGTAGCAACCATGTAGTATAAACTGGGATGCATGTCGTGCTACCTAGATAGTAATCACACAAGACTTACATTAATCTGAAATCTGAGATCTGATTATATTTCTGAAGTCTGAATCTGAATCTGAATCTGAATACCTATTATATGAAACCTATTATCTGATTTACCTGACATATCTGAATATCTGTTTACCTGACATTTCTGTTATATGACACTTGATACTTAATATCTGAGACATCTGCTAGGATACTATGTTAGTTGAGTTTACCATACCATATTAGGTCTGTTTCTGATGATTAGTTAGATCTGTTTAGTTTTTCCCATGTGCTTGTATCCTATTCTATTTGTGACCCGGACTTGCCATTGACGGGTACTGTGTTTTCTTCTTTTCTTTTTTCCTGCATTCGATGATTGCAGATTACGGTGGACAGATTCGAGAAGGTTCTGGTGGTTCGCAGTATTAGATGCTGTTTATTATTATTTCTGTTTCCTGTTATAACATTATTCTGTATTCCTGAGACTTAATTCATTTCTGTATTTGAGACACGTGTATTATTTATTTTGTTTTGGGCGATGTGACCCAGAATATTTGTTTCCAGACTCTGTTTTATTTGAGAACAAGATATTTGATTTCAATTAATTCCTGTTGGTGAAATTTTCTCGATGTTGCATGTTGGTCCCACTCTTTGCTTCCGACTGCGATATTTTGACTCTGATATATGTTGACTCTGATATACTGCCTGAGATATGTTGTAAGATTTCTGAAACAGCTTAAGGATGATAATAATCATTCGCTGGGCTTTTGTTACGTGCCGTATTCCGTATTTTTGGGAAGCGGGGCGTGACAAAAGGTGGCTAACTGGATTGGTGACTCTTGATCATAAACTATATTATTTATTATTATTTAACGCAATATGGGACTATTCCAAATCACCTCTCTCCTCTTTCTCCCGTGACACACAAGCCAACTCGTGGGCCCCATGTGCCAGTCAGCACCTCAAGAGACAGCTGCTGTTGCCTCACTGCTCTTCAATCGGGTGGGATCCCTACTTTGCTGATGTCATCATGATGTCAGCCTCACAATACAGCACGCCTTGCTGCTGTTTCTCACATTGTGGGCCCCCAACTACTGTTTAATTACCACAATGCCATCAGCTTTTTAATTATATATATATACCATATATCTTTTTAGAAATTACGAACTGTTACATACACTTTCCTTTTAGAAATCAGTGTTCTCGCTGAGCACGGGACATGCACAATCTAGTGCAGGATCTACTTTCTAGCCGATGTGGAGTAGTCTCGTGAGCGTCTTTCTCGTCTTTGGAATACTGGAGATCAATTCCACTCCGCAGATCATTCTGTGGCCCTTATGTCCATCGTCTCGGATTACTGGGAATTGTCTCACTCCGCTGATCATTCTGGAGTCAATAACTCAAGGTACTCCTACACTCTGTGTCGAAAGTCGGCTCTGATACCATTTGTAATGCCCCACTCCAAACTCAGATAATTTATACAATTTATCAGACAAATTATTTATAGTATAGTACAACTGCCCACCACAGGCTGCCTCTCAAAAGGTGGTTAACCGGATTGGTGACTCTTGGTCATAGGCTATATTATTTATTATTATTTAATCTACAAGTATTCCTGATATGGAACTATTCCAAATCACCTCTCTCCTCTTTCTCCCGTGACACACAAGCCAACTCGTGGGCCCCATGTGCCACGTCAGCACCTCAAGAGACAGCCGATGTCTGCCTTACTGCTCTTCAATCGGGTGGGACCCCTGCTCTGCTGACATCATCATGATGCCAGCCTCACAGCACAGCATGCCTTTTTGTTGTTTCTCACACCGTGAGCCCCCTACTACTCTTTAATTACCACAACGCCATCAACTTTTTAATTATATATATATATACTATATATCTTTTTAGAAATTATGGGGTGTTACACTGTTCATTCACCACCAGTCCATCAGTCAACACGTTCTACCTTAGGCATCCCACCGGCACGTCACACACATGATGCCACTGGTCCTTCTGGCCAGTATGGTTTTGCCACCCTAGCCTCCTACTCACCATAGTTTCATGCGTATCTCACTGCTATACACTCCATACGTGAGCCCAGAACCTATCAGAAAGCTATTCAATATCCTTAGCGGCAGGAAGCTATTGCAGAGGAGGTCTGTGCATTTGATCAGACTCACACTTGGGTTGTTGTTCCACTGCCTGTGGGCGTCCAGCTTGTTAGCTGCAAGTGGATCTTCAAAGTCAAATATCAACTTGATGGCTTCATTGAGCGACACAAGGCTCGTCTAGTTGTCCGATGATTTACTCAAGAGCATGACATTGATTATGATGAGACCTTTGTCCCGGTTGCATAGATAACTACAGTTCGCACTTTCCTTGCCATTTTCGTCGTTCGTCAGTGGTCGTTATACCAGATGGACGTGAAGAATATCTTTCTTCATGGTACCTTATCTAAGGTTATTTACATGCATCCTCCTTCTGGCCTTACCAGTCATCCTCGTCATGTTTATCGTCTGTGTCGTGCTATATATGGTCCAAAACATGCCCCTCGAGCCTGATTTGAGTGTATTCGCAGTGTCATCAAAAAGCAGTTTCATATGAAAGATCTTGGTAGATTATACTACTTACTGGGTCTAGAGATTGCCCATGTATCTGGGGGGATATTTATTTCTCAATAAAAATACACATCAGATATTATCTCTGCTGCTTGTCTCTCTAACAATCGATCAGCCGATACTTCCTTAGAGCGTCATGTGAAGCTTTGTCCCATAGATGATGAGCTCCTTCCCGACCCCACTAGATACAGGCAGATTGTTGAAATGCTTATCTACTTATGCATGATCAGACCCGATATTTCTCATGCAGTCAGTATTGTTAGTTAGTTTATTTTCGCTGCTATATTAGTTCACTATGATGCTCTTCGTCGGATCCTTAGATATCTTCGGGGTACTGTCACTCGCTCATTATTCATGTCTTCTACATTCAAACTGGAGCTCAGTGCATATTCTGATTCAGATTGGGTGGGTGATCCTACCACCAAACGGTCTACCATAGGTTTCTGTCTATTTCGTGGTGATTCGTTGATCTCATGGAGAAATAAGAAATAGGCAGTTGTTGCATGTTCTTCTACCGAAGCTGAGTATAGAATAGTGGCAGCTACTACTAGAGATAATGTTCATGTTTATTGGCTATTATCAGATACGAGTATCACTTTTATAGGAGTTATTCCTCTTCATTGTGATAACCAGAGTGCATTGCACATTCAAAACAACCTGGTCTTTCATGAGCGAACAAAGTTCATAGAGATAGATTGACACTAAGTTCGTGAGCACTTTGAAGCAGAGACCATTTCAATTCATTTTGTTACCTCTTCACAGCAGACAACATACTTCTTCATCAAATCTCACACTGTTCAGAGATTTCGTTAATTGGTGGGCAAACTCACACTATTCGATCCACTGTGAGTTTGAGAGAGAGTGTTAGATATTATATTATATATTTAGTTTCATATGGGATTTATAATCAATCCAATAATCTAATAATTTCTTTATCAATCTATGTGTTAACCTTATCTTCTTCTATTGATGTCAGTTATACTTACTATTAGATAAATTACTTTTGAAAAAGTCAGCATCAAACAATCTTCTCAATTAGCTAGTTTCTCTACAGATATACATTTTCTTACATTTGTTCCACTTAAATCACGACAAAATGCAAAATTTGTCATTAGGTAGTCATAAGTTGCACTCATATTAGGTATGGAAGCAAAAGCATTTGCATGCTTGATAGATTGATCATGGTACTACTCGATCTATTTTTTCATCTTTATTCTTAGTCATAAAATCAATCCTATCCTCTTTTGAAACTTTCCTTCTTCCAACTAATCAAACTACCTTCATCAGAAAGCAAAGAATCAATCAAACAAAGGTAAAGCAAAGCAACATAAGATAACATAAAAACACATATTTATACTCACAATCGAAAACCAAGTCTAAAATGCAAACCTTTGCTTTTGCCAGTTTGAAGCACACTAGCTTGCAACTCCTCTCCTCTACTTTTACCTAGTAACCTTACAAAATGGAAAAACTTTATTAATTTATACAAACTAACTATAACTAGCTCCACTTGTCCCTAATCTTGGTAAGTATCGCCATTACGGCGGCGTGCCTCCTCGCCTCTCTAGCCTCCTCCCTTGTCCTCCTCTCCTCCTCCCTCTCCCTCCACCTCCTCTCCATTGCCATCCTCTCCTCTTGCAATTCCACTATCCCTCTCCTCCACTCCTCCTCCTTCAACCTCCTCTCCACCTCTCTCTCCTCGGCAGCCGCCATCCATCTCATCTCCATCTCCATTTGCAGCCTCCTGAATTCCCTCAATGCCTCCTCAACCCCCACTACTCCCTTCTTAACCACCTTCCTCTTTTTCTTCCTTATCTTATTCAACTCCTCTACTTCTCCTTCATTATCCACCTTCTCCTTCCCTTTAAGCACTCTCCCCATCCTCTCATTAAATATGCTCTTCATCTCTTCGTGGTACGGGAACTGCCGGTCCCCCTCCATCGCCTCGCTACCCTGCACCTCACGAACAACAGCATTAACATTCATGTTAACAGTTATTGCATACATATATGATCTCTCAATAGGCACCTTGTATCGAGTGACTAGGTTCTTCCACTTGGACTTGCACTGCTCTGGAGTTCGCACAAAACCCTTATCGTCCATTCGCGCCGCTATGGCTTCCCAGACAGGCTTGTTGCGCTTGGTCTCGGTGAAGCTGCGATCGAGCTCAGCGCGAATCGAGAAAAGCTCCCTGGTCTCTGCCTGCGTCCACTGAGGGTTTTGATGTAAAAGCTCCCGTGTCTCTGCCTGCGAATTCGAATCTCGATCTTGGTGTTGTTGATTAATGAGAGATGAAAGAGAAGCTGTTATAGGGTTTGGTATGACGTAGCTGCTAGGGTTTTGATAAGGGTCCATGGTTGGAACTTGAGGAAATTAAAGCTAGAAAGCAAATTAAGAAAAAGAAAGAAACGGAAGAGTGTGAAGAGAGGGGAATTTGTTCCCAAAAGGATCTTTTTTTGAAAGTTTTTTCCAAACCGACCTACTTTTTTTTTTAATTCCCAAAGCAACCTACTCGGTCTTTGAAAGACTGAGTCTAGTATAAACTAGCGCGGTCTTTCAAAAACCGAGTCTTGCACTTTTCGTATTTTTTTCTTCTTCTCTCTATCCCTCAACGAATTTGGATTTGGTAGGTGTTGTAATATTTTTAGTTAGTTTGATTTTGTAGTTTTTTAATGTTTTGTCTCTAGTTTAGAGTAGTATGTTGTTAATGTCTCTAGTTTTTTCAATGTTCTGTTGGGCATATGTTGAGATGATATTGTGGAGATGTTATTGAAATTGTTGATGTGGTTGTGGATATGATATTAACAATATTGTGGAGATGTTATTGAAATTGTAGAGATGTTAATGAGATTGTTGATGTGGTTGTGGAGATGTTGGAGATGATGTGGTTGTGGAGATGTTAATGAGATTTTTGATATTGTGGAGATGTTGGACATATGGAGATGTTAATGAGTTTGTTGATATTGTGAAGATATTAATGAGTTTGTTCACATTGTGGAGATGTTAATGAGTTTCTGAAATTGTGGAGATGTTGTGGAGATGACGTGGACATGCTACCTCTGATGAGTTGGAGAAATAGACGATGAGTTGGAGAAATAGAATAGAGTAAAGTAGAGAGAGAAAGAAGAAGAAAGGAGATCTGCGCAGTTAAAACCCCTAAAGTGCATGACTCGGTCTTTGAAAGACCGAGTCTAGTATAAACTAGCGCGGTCTTTCAAAGACCGAGTCTTGCTTTTCCAAAAATCGAAGAGCAAGACTCGGTCTTTGAAAGACCGCGCTAGTTTATACTAGACACGGTCTTTCAAAGACCGTTCTAAATATAACTAGACTCGGTCTTTGAAAGACCGAGTCCTAAGTCTGTAAGCAAAATTTTGAATCAGCATCAAGACTCGAATACCGAGTCTAGTTAAAATGACAACGGTCTTTGAAAGACCGAGTCTTGAGGCTGATTGAATTTTTTTGAAACTTAAAGACACTTTGAATCGAATATAATTGAAACTTAATGAATCCAAAAAACTCTCTTTGGACAATATTTAAACCTCAATCAATCATACTTTTTTAACAATTAAACATATCCAAACTAAGTGCTTAGTTCGATATAAATATTACAAACACACTAGAAAACACATAATCAAAATTTAATTGTTTTGAGATGCTCTGTTAGTACATCGACGCTTGTTGTGTCCTTCCAAACCGCAACTTGAATATTTCATTCTCGTACCCCTGTTAGAATTATCTCTCATATCTATGTCGTTGCGTAATCTCGTAGATTTTGTGGGTAGGAGGTCGTCCTAGATTTAGGAAGATGGGTTAGAGAAATAGAATAGAGCAAAGTAGAGAGAGAGAAGAAGAATAAAGCAGATCTGCGATATTAAAACCCCAAAGTGCAAGACTCGGTCTTTGAAAGACCGCACTAGTTTATACTAGACTCGGTCTTTCAAAGACTGAGTGGGTCACTTTGGAAATTAAAAAAAAAGTAGGTCGGTTTGAAAAAAACTTTCCAAAAAAGGATCGTTTTGAGAAAAAAATCAGGGTAGGGTGGGGTGGGGGTCAAATTAGAGGGAGGTGGGGATTCGGCGTCCAAGGAACAAAGTTAACTTTTCTATTCGGTGGGATGTTTATAGAGTACGATTCGTGCAACGCTAGTGATCTCGAGCCATGGTCTCATAATCAGGAGGCTAGTATGGCTGCCTATCTACAATCAGTTCATACTACGTGTGTTGAACGTATATTATTAAAAAAAAAAAGATGCTTTCAAATTCGGGACCGGTGGGGACAGAGGGAGCAGAAAGGTGTCGTATTAGATTAGCTGAGCCTGAGATCTGTCTGTCAACGCGGAAAGATTTGAGTTGCTTGGTTTGCTTAGATTTGATCTGATATATCTCAATTGGATTGATTTGTTTTTGCTGTGGGTTGCTGGCTTTCTTTGCATTCCCATTTGTTCTCTGTGGGCTCCTAAACTTTTGGTGGGGCCCACTATCCATGTGGTTTAGATTTTTTGCATGCATGTGATGGGTCGACGTCAGCCTTACGCGGTTCCTCGAATTTTCAGAATTTGTTTTTCAATTTATTAGTTTTTTCTAGACGGATCCCCAACTATTATTGAAATTATCATATTAGTTCCCATAATTCACTAATATATATTAGTCTCTCAATAAACTCCAAAAATTATTAATTAGTGTGTCAAATATAACATCATGGGCAAGTATCATTGTGATCCACTAATAAGTTTCTTCACTAATAAGCACGAGGTTAAAAGTTGAAATCTCACTTGCATTAAAATTAAAAAAATCAATTAATATATATTTAAGATAAAATATGGGAGTATGTAACTACGGCCTTATTCCAAATAATAATAATAATAATAATAGTAATTTGTAATATCATGGTAATTCTCACCCATTTAATATGTTGAGAAAATTAAGTGAAAGTCTTGGCAATTCATAATAGTCTTTCGATAAATTGAAACAAGAGAATAATATAAAATTTCTCACTACAAATCGCTAGGCTTTTAGTGGCGTTTCTATCGCGGCGTTTCTTAGAAATGTCGCAATAGGTGAAGGAGAGTTTTATTTTTTTATAAACATACCCTCTATACCAGCGTTTGCAATGAATGCCGCGATTGACTCTACCTATAACGGTGGTTTACACAGAAACGCCGGCACAACCCCACTCTATCGCATATTTTAATTTTTTTTCTTAATTTTCATTTTCCCTCCCCCAAAATTTTTCCCCTATCTCTCTCCTGCTCATGAACCCTAACCCCCATTCGCTGTCCCCGTCCCCGTCCCCGTCCTCTGTTGTCGTCGACCGCAGCCCAGCATCGTCGTGATCTTCGTGCTGCCCCTACGTCACCGTGCTCCGACCATCCTAGCCCCCACGTCTCTCTCTCACAAACCCTAACCCCGACCACCATACCTCCACGTCGCCGTCGCCGTCCCCGTGCCATCACTCTGGTCATCATCATCTTCCTCCCTCTCTCAAACGCTAGGTATGAATTTAAGAATTTGATAATAAGTTAATTTTTAAATTTGAGCATTTGGGATTATGATACGAAAAATTAGGGTTTGTGGAATTGGGGAAAATTATGGCTTGTTTGATTGTGAAAATTTTTGTTTTGGAGAGAAGAATAATTAGAATTTGTGAATGTTATGATTATGATGTATTTTTTTGATATATCGGATAGAGCCCAGAGGCTCCAGCCATCAAAAAATATATTGATCATAAAGCGTAATTAATTACAAAAATATGAAGGGCTTTACAAGATGTAAAACAATAAAAAGCGACAATTAAGAATGCTAATAAGGAAGCAGCTAATACACCTAGGGCTATCACACTACGATCAGGAGCAGGAAGAGATGGGGGAGCAGCATTCCAAACGCCGCATTGGCACAGAAGAGAACTACCGGAGATCTCAAATGGGTACCGTGATGGAGCCCGGCGCGAAAACCTCCCGACCACAGGTCGATCGAAGAACCCATCGAAACCTCTACTCGGAACAATCCAGAGCAAAACGGAAGTCCTTCAGCATGTCAAATAACAGCCCGTCGACACAAGATCGACGCTACCACGAGCACAAAACAACGATAAACCATCCGACAAGACAGCAGAGAAGCAGCATCACCAAAGGGGAGATTAAACTTCAGCAAAGAGGAAAGGAAAGATAAAAGAGAAGCGAACCCTCTCCCAGCATAGAAAATAGCCATGCAGAACCCATCAAAAACAGAACAATGCAAAAGAGCACGAAAAGCATCGAAAGTTGCAATAGAAGATGGTTAAAATAGCGGGAGGGGGGATGCTGATCCCCTTCCAGATCAAGGATGAGCGAACATCCAAGGAAACAGATACCCGCCGGCACCAACAGCACACTGCACAAACCATACAGCTGGCTAAAACTCGATAGAAGGAGTATACAGACTATGCAGAAGGATTAAGAGTCAGCTTAAAAACGATGAAGCAAGCAGGAAGCCAGCACTGATAACCAACTCCAATCCAGCTAAAAACCTACTAGCTGAACATGAAACATGCAGCAAGCACTTGCCGAAACCACAACACAATGGAATCGGCAAAACACTAACAGCTAAAAATGCCAATCACCATCGAAACAGTCCACTCAGAGCCCTCGCTTGGGGTGAACACGAAAACTACAACGATGCACGACTATGAAACTTAGAACGTTCACATTAATAATATAGCAGGATAGTAGAGCAAGTAGAACACAGTAGTAGATTAATTACAAACAGTAGAAAAACGATTAAAAGCTCCCAAACAAGCAACAGAACCCGTAACAATCAAAAGAGCTACGAAAAGCTTATCAAAAAGGGGTAGTTGCACTGGAGATAGCAGCATTAGTATAGGAGGGAGAGAGGAGACCGCACTCTCTCCAAACAATCTGATCGCTAACCACCTCGCCAAAAGGAGCTAGCCAAAAAAAAATCCACACAAGGCATAGCAATACCTAATCACTCCTATAGTCAATACAATAGACGGGGAGTCAAGCTCACCAGAATAAGCAAAGATCAATACATAACAATAGAGGAATAAGAAACAGAAGCACTAAAGCGCAGAGAACAGAGCTCAAAACAAATAAAACACTAGAGTACCCAAACCATGAGGAAAAATAAATCCCACACAGGAGACCAATAATCAATGTTAACATAGATACTGAAGTCCAACAGGGATGAAGCCAAAGTAGAAAGGAGCATTCCTAACGGAAAAACGATAGGTGCAACCTATCCAACCGCCCATAAAACCAAGAATCACCATAAACACCCACAGCATAGAGCAATCCCTTAGCTTCCGCTAGTAAACACTAAGGGTCTAGACAGCATGCTCATGAAAGGTACAAGATGGCAGGACCAACACAGTAATGAGATGCTCCAAAGAGGAAATTCAGAACACGAACTCCATGGTTCGGGATCCAGAGAATACAACTAAGGCGAGAAGGGAACTTTAAATGGCGTTGAGGTTAAGAAGACACTGCAGGGACCTTTCTAGTCTCTCGTACTTGAGGGCTTCTCTGGCTTCATCTTTTAATGAAGAAGACCAAAATTTGAATAAAAACATGAATTCGTCAGTCATCGACCGATAGGAAGAAGTTAGATGACGGAAAATTCTGTTATTCCTTTCCCTCCATAAAATCCAAACAATGATCTGAAAGGATAGGTACCACGATCCGTGGAAAGCGCTTTTAGAGGGAAGCTTCGACCAGCAGTCGATCAGACTGGTTGGTAAAGTCGGTACTTCCCAAGGAAGCACAGTAATTTTCCAAAGAGGACGCGAGAATTCACAGCCCACAAACAGGTGGTTCACGTCCTCGGAAACCAAAGAGCAAAGCGGACATAATTGGCCCAAAGCAAGATTTCTCTTGTTGAGAATTTCGACTGTCAGCAATTTATTATTGAGGGCGAGCCACACAAGAATTTTCACTTTTAAAGGGGCACAATATTTCCAAACGATATCGTAGCATGGAGATAAAAATCCTCTAAAGTTAAGGAGACGATAGAACGATCGAACTGAGAAGGACCTAGACGAAGTCCATCTCCAAAAAATCTCTTCTTTGTCATACCAAATAGCGTTGTTGAGTTCGGCGATCAGGTCGTCAAAAACAGGAATAAGGTGAGGGGGAAGATTGATAGTGAGGGGAATAGTCCATTGCCTTGGATGACCATTAAGAATGTTAATAAGGAAGCTAACCGAAAGACCATTGTTAATACATGATTATGATGTATTAATAGGTATTTGCAATTATGGCTTATTTGATTTATGAATCTTATTATGCTACTGACACTAGCAAACAAATGGGTTAGCCCATTACAAGTCTATCTTATACCTTTACCACTGTATGTTGTACTAAATGTAGTGATGAAATTTATTGATTTTGATATCATGGTTGTGCAGAAGAAAGAGTTGCTTGAGAAACATAATGCCTGGCTTAACAAGGAGTTAACTGCCAAAGTTAACAGTCTTGTTAAGTTGCGCAGAGCACATATGGATCTGGAAGTAGATCTATCTTCTAAACTTGCTGATGTAAGCGACTTGATTCTTGTGCCTCTATGATGACTATTCGAAGTAGTTTATGAGTTGAGAATCTATCTTTATACTTTGGCAGGGCCGGCCCTGAGTTCCGGGGGGCCCTAGGCAAACTTCCGAAATGGGGCCCCCCCTACCCCATATAAAAATTAAAAAAAAAATTACGCGCGAAATACGTGCCTCTATTTACAAGGGAATTTTGAAATCGGGGGCCCCAAAAATGGCGATTTCGGCGGGGGCCCGAGGCGGCCGCCTTGCCCGCCTACATGTCAGGGCCGGCCCTGTACTTTGGCTTGCAGCATGAGAGATAGCTTAATGAGTCTTCAAATTCTTTGAAATGGAATAAAGAATGGGTTCGTGAATTGGAGATGAGAGTAAGCTCCTTGGAAGAGGTAAATTTGAGTTGAAGTGATTATAATTTTTTTAATAGTGTATTCTGTTTACGTATTATAAGATGTGATTGTTAACTTGGTTGCTTTTCGGAAGGAATTGCACTCGTCAAAGGAAGCTGCTGCTGCTAATGAAGACTGGTTCGCTGCTGAGCTATCAACAGTGAGTACTCTTCAATATTTACATGACTTTGGGTGGATATGAATGTCTTAACTAATTTCAATTTTTTTTTCTTCCATAAATCAAAACTAACTTCTTTTTTCCTTGCCATTGGGGCTTTGATAATGTAGGTTGTAAGAATATTTTTTTTTGTTACTTATATTTGAATACAATGTTGATGTATTTACTGATTAAGACATCTTTTACTGCATTTCTTCTATTGTCTGATTCATTCTGCCTCAATAGAAAGATACCTTGCTGCGTACAATACCTTTGCTGCTTATGTGCTTACTTAATGACAAATTTAAAATTTATGCACTCATCGGAGGCACTTTTTACGGCATGAGGCAACATAGTAATTAAAATTATGCAGATGAACTTTGTTGTCCCTCCATTATGGTTTCATGCCAAAGCATCTCTTTCTCACTGTTACTTTTCCTTGGATTTGGCATAAGAGGGTAGGATCTGGTTAATATCCAATTGCAATTTAAAAACCTGATTCAAGACCTATCTTATCATTTCCAACCAAACCGTATGCCTATGGGAAAAATACTAGAATGACTATGATGATATGTGTTGGAACATTTTGAAGAAGTCTGCTTAGTTGTTTTGATGGAACTTACAAGACTTTGAATTTTCTATCTATTTCTTATTATCTTATTTGGGATAAGTGGCTGCAGGAATAAGGTATTATTAAACAATATATAAAATCTTACTTCTATGTTTGGCATATAACTTATTTCTCTTGGGAACTTGCACTTCTTAGCTAGCGCTTGTATGTGCTCAATATATGTACTTATCTTTTGCTTTGCTTGAGTGATCGAAGATGATTTATGTTTTTACAATAACTTAGTATATAATAAGATATTCTCTGTTGGGTCAACAAAAAAAAAGATATTTGCTTATTTATTTTATTGCTGTGGTTTTTCTTCATGTTTTCTGGTTTTTTCTTAAAAATAAATTTTTCGAATAATGAATAGGTTAACAAGCTTGTTGAGCTTTACAAAGCCAGCTCTGAGGAATGGTCCAGAAAGGCAGGAGAGCTTGAGGGTGTCATTAAAGCACTTGAGGTTTGGATATTTTCTTCTAGATCTGTTTCTTGGAACTTGTTTATTTTGACCACATTGTATTTATTTTCTCCATCGCAGACGCATTTGAGCCAAACAGAAAAAGATTACAAGGATGAACTTGAAAAGGAATTATCTGTCAAGCAAGATCTGGAGAAGGTATTTAATTATCTTTTGTTTGTTTATTTGTCTTGGAAACGAGGTATTTTATTATACTGCTCATGTCAGCCAATGGAAGACTTACTATGTTTCTTTTCTTTCTTTTCTTTATTTTAAAGGTCAGGGCAGGGTTTCCTAAGAAGATCTTTGTCTTGTTCTTTTTCATCTAATGAAGAGCGGTTCGCTGCTGAGCTATCAACAGCGAGTACTCTTCAATATTTACATGACTTTGGGTGGATATGAATGTCTTAACTAATTTCAATTTTTTTTTCTTCCATAAATCAAAACTAACTTCTTTTTTCCTTGCCATTGGGGCTTTGATAATGTAGGTTGTAAGAATTTTTTTTGTTACTTTTATTTGAATACAATGTTGATGTATTTACTGATTAAGACATCTTTTTACTGCATTTCTTCTATTGTCTGATCCTAACCCCCTTGTGAGTGGATAGTCTACCCTTGAATCTTTTCTTATCGATTATAAAGAATATGATCAATTTGATCTGTTTTTGCTTATATTACAATGATTCTTCTTTTTGCAGATCAACATATGTAATGGTTTCTATTGCGATCAATTCACTCCAAACTCTAATAACAAGCCCAAGATGTGGACAGAGAACTGGAGTGGATGGTAAAGTCCTTTGGATCTTTAGATTTGAATAGCGAAAAGTAATAATTTTTCAAGATTGATTTTGCCATTTTGTAAGGAAAGATTTGTCTAGTTCAGTATGTTTGATTCCAAAATTTAAGGCTAACTAGAGATGCCTTGACTAAATGTAACTCAATCTAGATAGTGACATCTTGTACACAGCTAAAGAAAAAGTTAGAATTGCCATTCCTTTTCTAATTGAAAGAAGTATTATTGCCAGTGAGGAATCGATGCTCTTTGTATTCTAAATAGAAAGCTTACTTTAAGGATATTACAAAGATGATGTCACACTGTTTACTGTGGGGCTGAATTGATCATTGTTTAGTCAGGGTCTAGTAAACAAATATATGATCTTAATTCCTATTCTTTTTTTTTCTTTCTTTTATTATTATTATTATTTTTTAAAACTTTAGTTTGTTGTGGACAATTGATGTTTATTTTTTATCAGTTGCTTAATCAAGCTGCCTGGTTGACTGATGTATCTGCATGCTTGCCTCATTGTTTTCATGGCTGTCTTAATTTAGGATTATAAACTACTCATTATTATTTTTAAAAAAACTATTAAACTTAAAATGAATGCTACAAGTCCATGAACTTCTTGTCATTAATCTTTTAATATGTGAGATCACTGAGATGAACTGATCAGAGTTTTCTTTTAGCAGAAAATATAATTGTTTAGTATTGTTACCATTTTTTACAAATGATGGATAATTTTTTTAAATGAATAACTTAATTAGATCTGTTGATTGCTTCTTTTTCTTGTGCAGGTTGTGGTGATAGAAGAAGTGGATTCTTTGATTTTCAGGCCACATATTTTACTGCAAGCGAAATATCAAGCTGTATGCTTGAGTCATCTGTAACATCAAATATTGTATCTTTTTTTAATTGTGAAATACATGAACTTATGATATTTTTTCTAAAAAAATTTTCTATTCAGTTATTATTTTTTTTGATATGTGACTTTTGGTTGTTGATTATGATGTTATTATTGATTTTAAGATTTAAGCATTTAAATTTAATATGACTATAGGTATTTGTAATATGCGATTAATTACAGGTTTTTAAATTTTAAATTCTATAATAAAATCTCAAAAAAAAAAAAAAAAAAAAAAACCTATCCTAGCGTTCATCCTAAAACGCCGGCATAGATACCAGAATTTTCAAATAAAAATAACTCTATTGCGGCGCTTCAAAAGCGCCGCTGTAGGTTAATTTTTTTTTGAAATTTTCATCTACCACGGCGTTTTTGACACGTCGTTATAGCTAGTCCATTTTTTACAAAACAAAAGTGAAATGGGCCAATGCCGGTGTTTTAGAAACGCCGTTATAAATTACCACTTATAGCGGCGGCGATATAAAACGCCACGATAGCCTATATGGCTATAACGACGCACATTCTAACGGCGCTTTTTGCGGCAATTTTAGAAATGCCGTTATGTGCTATAACGGTACCAAAAACTGCCGCTATAGCCTTATAAAAGCGCCGCTATAGCCCGTGCATTTTGTAGTGGGATCTCTATTTGCTGGGGACATGTGTGGAAAAACCCTAAATTTATTTATGAGTATGCTAGGTTACCTTTAGCACTAGTATCGTGTCGGGTCGGGTCGAGTCAGCTAGTGTGATACCCGGACCTTGCCCTATGGTAACGTGTCTGGGTCCAAATCTTGGTCTATTTAATTTTTCTTGGTTCGATTCGGATCCAATTGGTTCATGGGTATCCAACGGGTCTAATAATATACGACAATAAATATTATTTCAATGTTTACAAAAGTTTCCAATATTCAAATTTCTAATATTTTTTTTCCAAGTACTACATGAATTAGTTACACATTGAAAGTGAAAGTAAAATTAATTAATATGTAAATGAATATAAGTAAGCTGATTTTATAAAATAAAGATTATGAGATGCAAATTGGAAGTAAAAGAAAGGATTGCACTCTTTATTAAGTTACATGAACTAGTAATTTACACGTGCGATGCACGTCTTAATAAATATAGTTTTAAAAAATAAAAATTTAGACATAGTTTGGATTTGAACTTAGAACCTCCTTTATAATAGTTATGCACGTGTATTGTACGGGTTGGTAGATTGACAAAATATTTACAAATGACACTAAGGCCTTCTTCCATTATAATATTAGAGATATATTAAACTTTATTTTATTAAAAAAAAGTATTAAATGTAGCGCCCCGAATTTCTAATATGATAACTTAGAAAATACGTGGCACAATCCCAGCATCAACTTCAATGTAACAATAAACACAACCAACACCACTAAAATTTTCAATTTTTATTACAACAAACTTTTACAAATCACAGCGGAATTCAAAACAACTCAATAATATTTTCTGTCATTTACAACTCAAATTATCCCAAAACTGCTTTTACAAATTTACACAAAACTCTTATGAATCAATTTATCTCAAATATGCCTCAAGCATCCAAACCTCCAAACTCTAAGCAACAACCTGCAACATGTGAGGCTAGAGATGATCCCTAACCCCCAAAACTAAAGGGGTTAGCCATAAATGGTGTGAGTGACATAAAATAATCAATATAATTTAATTGTAAAACATAAGGTCATCAACAACATGTATTAACCACAATGATAAAGGAATAAGGGGTAACAAAGATGTAAAGCATGGAAACATCATAGTATGAAAACAACAAGTGCATCTAGTCTAAAGGTCAAGTGTAGGAAAACTGGAAAACACATGCATAAAACCAATTCAAGAAAACACAATTTCTATATGCGGACTCTCTAATGCATACTTGTCGAAGTCTATGCATCCCATTCTACATAGGTTCGGTGCAAGCCCTTAACGTCTCCACTTCATATGGGTTCAATCCCCGCTATGCGACTAATCTTAACACGATGACTACTACGAGATAAAGATAAACTGTGAGAATTAGCCCATGCCTGATAATTCCGTGGATGGATCCCACATCTCAGGTATTTTACCTGGATAATTCAGGAGACCATCCCACATCTAGACATAGACACATCATCACATGATTACCCCATGTGCGTCGCCTCGACTTCGATAATTCCGGAGTTCAATCCCACATCTCAAGCAAACCACTTGGATAATTCCGGAGATATATCTCTCATCTCAGGTAATTTACCTGGATAATTCCGGAGATAAATCCCTCATCTCAAGAAAGTTACATGGATAATTCAGGAGATTAAATCTCTCATCTAAAGCCGTATTGAGGTGCATAACTCATGTTCCCGTTCATCATATCACCACTAGTGCCTGTCCTTATCATTTGTGGGTTATTTAATTTCTCAACGAGTCTCCTAGAGTGGTGTACCCTACCGGCCTAAAAATCAAAACTGAATAACTGAAAATGCCTCGGTGGGCCTCAACAAAATAACTCAACAAATATCTCAACACCGGTATACTAGGGTCACCTACCTCTAGAGGCTCAAACTCAAAAGTCTAAACAAATTCCACTAAACAAATGTGGCTCAACTGAATATCTTAAATCAAATACTGAACTGAATATCTCAAAATCATATACTTAACTGAATATCTCAATATCGATTACTGAACTGAATAACAAGTATAGACTAAATTATCTGAGAACCAATCATTCAAAGGAACACTCAAGTTACAAAAACTCATCAGTACCAGTCGACTTATACTATAGTAAGTCGACTGTCCAGAGGAGAATATCTATAATTTTTACGTAAATAAACTAAGTAACATAAGTTGGCTTATGAGAGTCATAAGTTGACTTACTAACAATATAAGATGGCTTATAGAAACATAAGTTGACTTACCAGATCATAAGTAGACTTATAAAAACATAAGGTGACTTACCAAAAACATAAGTAGACTTATAAAAACATAAGGTGACTTACCAAAAACATAAGTAGACTTATAAAGTTCATAAGTAGACTTATAAAAACATAAGGTGACTTACCAACAATATAAGATGACTTATAAAGTTCATAAGTAGACTTACCAACAATATAAGATGACTTATAAAAATCATAAGTTGACTTACCAGATCATAAGTAGACTTATAGACAACATAAGTCGACTTAAAGGAGACATAAGTCGACTCATAAGAACATAAGTCGACTTATAAAAACATAAGTCGACTTACCAGAGAGAAATTCTAGAAATCTTTAAGAAAATATTCTAAGTGTCATAAGTCGACTTGCAAAGTCATAAGTCGACTTAAAATACAATATAAGTCGACTTAAAAGGTCATAAGTCGACTTACCAGAGAAAATCTAAGATAACTTTGAAAAATAACTTCTAAGTGTACCAGTCGACTGAAAAGGGGTCTAAGTCGACTGTCCAGAGAGGATTCTCAAGAAAACTAAAGATACAGCAGCTGGGTCGTACCAGTCGACTGATTAGGATACCAGTCGACTGTCGGCCTTCAGTCTGCAAGGTTTGGTTGTTCATGATAATCAAAATTAGGGTTTTCCAAAAGCAATTGTTGTTTACTAAAATAATTTGTATTTAGGTAAAATCGACAATCTCAAATAATCTCCATTATGGATACATTACTCAATCATCCGATATGTCAAAAAGTTCTATTCTCAAGATCTATAATTGCTAATCTTTCCATTAGGGTTTCTCAAAAACTAAATTTCTTTCACAACCATGATCAAAGTCTGATTTATAACCATGAGATCCAGATGTTTGTCATCCGATCCAAACATAATCAATTCTTAACATGCTTTCTAACAATATAATCTCATAATTCAAGATCTACTCAATATTCATAAGTTTCACAAACATGGTCCAAGCAATAACAATGGTTCATTCACATCACAATACAAGGATCATATCATTCATATAATGAAACAAAGCAAACGATGGCATTCACATAAATCAAAACAACCAATTTCATATCATTCGCAAAATCAAACAACAACACAAACAATGTCACTCACCTTTGATTTTTAGAAGTATCCACGAAAAGGTCTTCCTTTTGCTAGATCCAAAAAAATCCTCCTCCCGATCACCAAGAAAATAATATTTTAATAAATCTGGAGTTGTGCAGCGAATGACGGCTGCACAACCTCTTTTATACAGGCCGGGATTGAAAGGAATTAGGGTTTTGAAGTACTTTTGCAAAATAGTCCTTTTTCAATTTATTACTTCACATATATAACCTTTCTTAGTCAAAATAAGTTAAATAAATCAAAACTAAATAAAATTTTTTTACCACTAAGTTTTCCAACAACCCAGCATGGTCCAGAGATAAGAAAATCCCGGATTTACACTCAGGGTGGCAATTTTGCACAAAAGCCCTCCCTTTTGTAATATTTGCAAATACATCATAAGATATTCATAAAAATCCAGAAAAATCCGAAATAATATATAGTAATACATATTATAGTTTCAAATAAAAATATTTGACTTTTACCTTCCAGAAAAACATTTGCACAAAGATCCAACATAAATTCTATATTTGCAAAAACACCCTTTTTGTTTAAATCTTCACCAAATCGACTTTAAATAAATTTCAAATATATTTAAATTCAAATGATGACCATGGAGAACCAAAATATCAGTAAAACAAATTTTCATAGTTTATTTAAGATCCAAACGACTTTTTACATAAAAGCCCCTCTCTTTCGAGATATTTGTAAAAATAGTTTCTTTATTCAGAAAAATCCCAAAATTTAGAATACGCTCCATAATAAGTATGGGAACTTATTAAAAATATAAAAATTGTATATGTACACCAAAATTATTTGCACGTGTTTCGCACGTGTAAAAAGATAAATCTTTTAGAAAATGTTTTATTAAATTTCCAGTAAATCATTTTAATTCATTTTCAAATAATATTTGAAAATACGGGGTTCTACATTAAAAATTATCGCATTCAACTATCTTGTTCTAATATATTAAAAATTAAATTATTGGTTTACTAACGGGTCCATGGGTTGGGTCTGGATCTGGTCCAAAATCATCGAATTCTAATTCTACCCATCAAGAATTGGGTCTGTCCCGATTCAATATTGGGTCCAGGTCTCTTGGTAAATGTTACAGTGCTAGTTACCTTTAGTTACTTTGGTTGCCAACTTTCTGTTGGTCTCGAGTTCTAGAATGGGGTTTTCGATGGGTTTGACCCATGAGATTAATGGGCAATCCTGTTATTCTTTGGCATGCTCTGTGGGGTATATGATATTATATAGGATGGCAAAAGAACATTTGAATGTTATCTCAAGATCTGTGATTTTCTTAGAGTGGAGGAGATTAAGTGGATCCCTTACCCTTAGGGAGTTAGGTAGGCTGTATATATGATATCATATGGGTAAAAGGTCATTTTTAGGTAGTAAATGTTTAGGATTTTTACTTCACATGGAAAACATATCTAATACTATAATACGAGAGCTGGAGTTGTATAATTTGTAGATAAACTATAATTTGTAGACAACTGATATGGATAAAAATACAACTAAATCTGTACCATTCAAATTTGGCACGAATCTTAAACCTCTCAGGGGTAAAACAGTAAATTCCACTAGAAACGGGTCCATAAACGAAAATTGAACATCTTTCAAGCCTAACGACCCAAAACGGATCTGTCTAACTAGGTTGTCATAATAGCCCAGTATAAATGAGTCCATGATTATTTAAACATGATTTAAACTCATAATTATCCATAGGAGACGGTTCAAAAATCATATCTCTTATCATGAGAATAGTTTTAACTCAATCTCCTCAACTACTCATATCTCTTCATGAAGAAGAGATAATCAATTCAATCCAAAAACACCGGGAAGTAAAGATAAATCATTATCTTGAAACTGACCCCAAAGTGACTATAAATACCCCCTACCTCCATGTAACGCCCCGATTTCCGGTAACTGGGAAACCGTGACATAAGCCAGAATCTTTTCTTCAATTAGTCACAATACACAGAAAAAGAACAGAAAAATTTAAAACTTTTTATTCAACACAAAATGTATTACAAGTCTGAATGTTATACAACTGCAATACATTACAACAATGTTACAATAATACCTTTACAATCCCAAGTGTTACAACTTTCAACAATTTACATCAGAGTATAATGAACAAGGAACAATACTTGGTATTTCACTTGGATGCTTTCCAACAATAAATACATTACAAAAATGCAATAATGGTAAACAATATAATTTACAGCGGAAAATAAAATGACATCGACTCCTCGCTTTCTTTGCCTTGAGTCCTCTTGATTCTTGCACCTATACTTCTGCGATCCAGTACCTATTGATGTAGGGACGTCAGTATTCACTGACGCTTTAAGGCTGATAACTAGCAGCGAATCTCCCAAAACAAACATACAACCATGGAAAATGTGTCGGTGTAGTTTAAGTGTTCGTGAGTGCTAAGACTCGAATCTAATACAATGTCAACTAAGGCTAGGACGCTCCTATTCTAATGCCAGCAAGTCTCCGGAACAACATGCAGCCCATACTACATGCGCCCATCTCAAGCCATTCCTTTATATATAGGGATTTGAACCTATGCCATGAGTTCTACTCTTGTACTCAACTTGTTTATGAAGATTAGACATGACTGATGAGGTTGCCCTGAAACGGTCTAATTTCGCCAGGCGCACCGGACCTCCCTCAAATATCTGACGAATCCTTGGAGTTTCCGCGGATTTAGGTTAGCTCGAAGCATCCTCTGCCGCCCCCTAGCAAGACCGTAGTCTATGGCTTTTCACCCTTAGATACAAGCCAAGACGGAGTTTCGGGGGGTCCATCCCCCTGGCTCCGACAGGAATCGCTCCCGCTTATCAAAGCACTTCAGAAATTAACAGACGAGATACGAATCTCGTGCTCCCAACTCGTGAGAAGGAACAGACCGTATCCCTTTGACAAGAAGGGTATAACCCAATAACACCACCTAGTGCTGGCCTATAGGACATGTTGGATCATAAGGAATCACCCTTCACACCAAATTTTTCCCTTCGGCAAAAGATGATAATAATAATGGTTAAGTAGTAATAGGCATAAGTTACTACCCTAACAATGTCACTAACCCTAAACAAACTGAGGGATGACAATAGAACTTACACAATATGCTGAGTCTTAAGTTAGACTTCGCAAGATAACTCTACTAGGCTGCTCAACCTGGACTGTAATACCCTGATTTTTCAATTAATGAAAAATTATTTTATTTTGCACGTAGTGTGCACGTGCAATATTTTGGTTGGATTATTTTATTATGATGTGTATAAATATTTAAATATGTGTTCTCAAATTATTTTATACAAAAGCCTTTTCTTTAAATGGATAGAAAGCCTTATTTTAAAGCCTTTTTCTTAAAGCCCAAAATATATTTTATTTTAAAATGACTATTTTGGCCCATATAACTAAGCCCATGGATTAATTTATTTAAAAAGTCTATTTTATTTTTATGTAAAAATCAAATGCACAATTTTGGACCTAGTTGCATGCACGTGCACTACACGTACACGTGCAATGCACATTTCTCTTTGGTGGCCGGTTGCATTCTTTTGGGAGGGAAACCTAAATTTTGAATGGAGATCATGGAGGTGGTTATGTAGTTGTGGGTAGTTTTTATAACTCCTACTCTAATCTTGGCCCTCCATCCTACAAACAACTAGTAAATCCTAGCCCTTCATTCTACTTGATTTCTAGTATAAATACCCTCTCCCATGGCTAGTATTGATATGCAATTATATCTTTCTAAAACTATAGTCTAATTTAGTAGTAAGTTGTGAGTTAAAAGATTGAGAGGATTGTGTGGGATTGTGCTTGCTTTCAATAAGGAGGAGAAGGGCCGGCTATTCAAGGAGGGAAGCTTTCGGTTTTGGCTTGGACTTGGAGGTGTGTGCGAGCGTCTAGGAGGAGGTGCATTCATTCGCAAAGGACCTTAGTTGCTATTGTGTTTTCTCTCCATACAAGGTGGGTAAAATTCTCCATATTTCTAAAGTAGAAATGCTTGTTAGAATGAATGAATGATAGTGAGTTTGATTTTCCTTATTTCTAATTAGAAATGATGCTAGTATTATATTGAGAAATGATGCATGAAAAATATTAATAGGAGTACGCCCTTAATTGGAGAATTGACCTACAAATGGATTGGAATGTGAATATGCAGTTATATGTGATTTGATTAGTAAGAATCTAAGTTGGTATGGATTAATTATAACTATGAATGTGAACTTGGCTAATAAAGAGATCAGTGGCTTTAATTGTTGAGAAATGTCGGAAAGGAAACGTTCTGGTAAGTCGACTTATATGCTCATTTAAGTCGACTGGTGCTGTTATAAGTCGACTTCTTGCTTAATTTATTTGCTTAAAATCATGGATGTTTTCCTCTGAACAGTCGACTTACTATGGTATAAGTCGACTGGTACTGATGCATTTTTATAAACTCGAATGTTCTACTCTTTTGAAAATACATGAGACTTTCTAAAAGAAATTTGGGAATTGTTGCATGGAATAAAATGTGATTTGAAGATTAAAGGTGTAATCAGAACTATGATTTTGATATGTGTATTTTTGAGAAATTATACCTTACAAAAGAACTAGAAATGAAGAAGAGTAGTATAGTAAAGTTTGAAGTGACATCATAAATGTATGGAAATATGAACTATGAATATTCTTTAGTACTTCTCATTTTGAGAACAATGTGATAACCACGAAATGTGAATTATTCCTGTTGAAGAATAGCGTGACAAAATATGATGTGTGATTCCTTAATTTGAGATTTTTAAACTGTTCAGTCGACCGAATGTGTGTAGCAGTCGACTGCATAGAACTTGAGAAATTACATAATTGAACTATGCAGAACAGGCGAATGTGTTGAACGACAGTCGACTGTCCTGTGATTGATAATTGAATTGGAACACTGCGGAACAGCCGACTGCCGTGTGCAGCAGTCGACTCTCCCGAGTGGTTAAGAAGAACTTGAATTGACTGGGCAAGTCGACTGGAAGAGATCCAAGTCGACTGTCCAGAGTGTTTAGATATGTCAGAGAACATTATTCTGTATATTTTGAAAATTGTGAACTTTATGATTGATGTTGATGAACTCTTTTTATTGCTGTATGAATTTATATGAAATGAATCATAGTTTGAATTGAGAAATTTACATGAGATGAATCATAGATCTGAATTGAGAATTACATGAATATGAAAGCTAAGATCATGATTATGAAAAATGAACTCAAGAGCTGGAAGTGCTCAGATTATGTTAGAATTTGTGAATTGGAATTGAAATGAAAGAGTAGCTAAGTCTCCCCTGGCAGTTGAAAAAGAAATTGAAATGAATATTGAAAAGAAAGACCAAGGTTGGTAATGTTGAAATGAATGAATAAGTCCGGTTGAGTGGAGAGGCTAACTCTAGAGCTTTGATTTTTATTCATGATTCTAATAATTAGTACATAGTGGAGAGGTGATGAAAGTAGGAGAAAAATATGAGTGAGGGCCATCGGATTTGCGGCAGAGAGTATTTCACAGGTTCTTCACGATGAGTCATGACATGACGTGGATACGGCTCCAGGGTGCCGTGGCGGCGGAGAGTAGTTCACAGGTTCCTCACGATGCGTCGTGACATGACGTGGATACTGTTCCAGGGTACCGTCCCGGTGGTGACACTTGTGGGATGTTTGGTGACTGCATGAGGATCGTGTGCCATGAAGAAGGCTGAATTGTCCATAGGTTCTTCACGATGAGTCGTGACATGATGTGGGATTCCCCTCCAGTTTCTGTACACGTGCTTGCACTCATAGATCATCTAAGACACTACCGTAGTTACAGTAGTAGATTAAGTCATGGCGAGGGATTGAACCCTACAAAGACGAAGAACGATTAAGAGGCTTGCCCTCGGACCTATGTAGTATGGGATGCATAGACTCTGAACAAGTGTGCATGAGTGTCATGTAACATAAATAATTGCATTAAGGATTAAGTGCACAATCACAACACGACATCAATAGGGTAGTCCCTTTAATTATAATGTGACAAGTTTGTGTTTGCTAAATATAGAAAATTAAGTTATACTATTTCCGGCATAGAGAGGATGGCCGTGTATAATGATCGTCAGTTGAATAAACTGACGTACACACAGTTTTATATGCAGGTAAATGGCATGTTAAAGGTTAAAGAGGAATGGATGCATAAAGATTTTACCATGTTGTTGTATATTTATTCAAATGTTGTATATTTTTACTTCCGCTGTGCAAATGAAAAGTGTAATATGATGTAAACTCTGATGTATAGTGAAAAGTTTAAATTTCCTTGTAAAATTGTACTAAAGAAAGTGAAAAGATCCTGTAGAACATCTCGAATTCAGTGTATTTGGGATTCGGAGCGTTACAGAGTGGTATCAGAGCCACGCTTTCTACGCTTTCCACACTTGTACAAATTTATAAGGAACGACACCCTAGATGTGGACATTAGAGTGTGTGTTTGAGTCTAGAGATTTAAAAGTAAGTGACTTACATTTGTGTTGCTCTATGACTCATGCTTCTTCCTCTCTATTCTAAGATGGCTGATCACTTCGACCCTGCTGGAGGTGATGTTTGGCTTGTGGCATCTCTTCAGAGGCAGGTAGAGACACTGCGAGAGAGAGTCGGATTATTGGAGGCTCAACTGGCGAAGCGAAAGGACGACTTTTCTGTTCTCAGTCACCGGGTTTGGGAACTCGAGAAGAGGAAGAACCTGACTGATGTGCTGAAGGATGAGGTTGATGAACTACGGGAAGAACTTCGAGCAGCGAAGAGGACCCGTAGGAGTTAGATTGTTGTAGTTTCTATTTTCTTCCATTCTGATGTCAAAAATGTTTTTAATTCGAATGTATAAACTTTGGAATTCAATGAAATGCAAGTTGGTTTAATTTTTTGTCTTATACTTCGAATTTAATAGATCTTTTGCATCAAAATATGTCGAGAAGAGGAGCTAGGAATGGGGAAGGTTTGGATCTGGAGGTCGAACTTACAAGGGTCTACCAGACGCTGAATGCAATGGCTATGAATCAAGGAAGGGGGCCGGCGAATCCAGTGCCCGAGGCGATTAAGCTAGTGGAATCATTCAAGAGAATGAAACCACTTGTATTCGAGGGAAAATCAGACCCAGATGCGGCTGACAACTGGATTCGGCAGGTGGAGACAATCTTTGAGGTGTTGGAGACACCGGAGGGCAGCAAGGTCAAGTTGGCGACTTTGCAATTCGAGAAGGATGCGGCTGTTTGGTGGCAGTCGATGAAGAGGACCATGGGAGGCGTGTTGCTTGGCTGGGAGGAATTTCTGGAAGAATTCTGCAGTCATTATTTCCCCTCCGATGTTTAGGAGAAGAAGGCAATGGAGTTTCTGTCACTTCAACAAGGCAGCATGTCAGTGAGGGAGTATGAGACCAAGTTTACTCAGCTCTCTAGGTATGTTCCGGAACTGGTGATGGATGAGGCTAAGAAGACTCGTAAGTTCGAGCATGGACTGAGACCGAGCTTGAGGTCCCGGATGATACCTCTTGGTATCAGGCGATTTGACAAGTTGGTGAAGAGGGCAGCTGCGACAGAAGCAGATATGGAGCAATTCCATGTTGTTCAGAACCGGAGGAACAACTGGCAGACTGGTAAGAGGCCCGCCAATTCTGGGAGTTTCAAGGGTCAACCATCTGCACAGAGGTTCAAACCGACAGGGGCGAACACGGTTAGTGTGGCTGGAGGACCTAGAAACAATGTGGTGAGACCTCCTGTGGTGACTTGCTTCAACTGTGGTGAGACGGGACATTTCATGTCTCAATGCTCCAAGCCACGGAACAGTAATCGCAATGCACCAATGCAGCAGACTGGGAAGAGGCCGTACCAACCAGGGCGAGTATTTGCCTTGACGAAAGCTGATGCTGAGGAGGCAGATCAGGTCATCTCTGGTACGAGGGCTGAAGTTTAGTGGTTTTTGTCATTTCTTCTTCCCGTTCATATTGTGAAACTGTTATGTAATGGTGTGAATTATGTAACAGGAGAACTTTATCTTAATGGAATGAAAGCTGTTGTGTTGTTCGATACTGGATCCTCTCATACTTTTGTGTCTCCTAAATTTGCTAAAGTGTTGGGAGTTGAACCGAAGATTTTTCCAGGCAAGATCTTAGCAGTAGCTACTCCGTCAGGGGAAACTTTGACCACTGATCGGTATTATGCTGATTGCGAGATTGTGATTGGAGATCGAGTCTTTGGCATTGATCTGATCGAGCTGACTATCTTGGGAGTCGATGTTATCATTGGCATTGATTGGATGTCGGTGTACAGTACAAGCATCGAGTGTAAGACCAAGACGGTGACAGTGAAGGCTCCAGGTGGACCTGAAGTCACTTTCCAAGGGAAGCAGAAGTGTTCTAAGCTGGTGGCAACTATCCGCAAGGAAGAGACTCCTGTGGAATTGCAAGGGATTCCTGTGGTTCGGGACTATCCGACAGTGTTCTTGGAAGATTTTCCTGGGTTATCTCCGCATCGTGATGTAGAGTTCAGCATCACTGTTCAACCGGGAAGTGCACCCATTTCTAAGGCACCGTATAGGATGGCTCCAGTGGAACAGGATGAGGTGAAACGGTAGATTGAGGAACTATTGGAGAAAGACTTTATTCAACCTAGTGCGTCACCTTGGGGAGCACCAGTGCTTTTGGTAAAGAAGAAGGATGGATCGATGAGAATGTGTATTGATTACCGGAAGCTGAATAAGGTCACTGTTCAGAATAAGTATCCTATTCCTCGAATTGATAACTTGTTCGATCGTCTACAAGGAGCAGCTGTTTTCTCCAAAATAGATCTTCGATCAGGTTACCACCAAGTTCGAGTGAAAGCTGAAGATGTGCATAAAACTGCATTTAGAACTCGACATGGGCATTACGAATTCTTAGTTATGCCGTTCGGAGTGACGAATGCACCTGCAATCTTCATGGATTTGATGAACAGAGTTCTGAGGCCGTTCATTGATTCTTTCGTCGTGGTGTTTATCGACGATATTCTCGTGTACTCCAAGTCTGAGGAGGAGCACACCGAGCATCTGGCAGCAGTTTTGCAGAAGCTGGAAGAGCAGAAGTTGTATGCCAAGTTATCCAAGTGTGATTTCTGGAAATCTGAAGTGGCATTCCTAGGTCACATCCTTTCTAAGGAGGGAGTGGCAACTGACCCTCAGAAGATAGAGGCAGTGAGAGATTGGGCTAGGCCTACTACAGTGAAGGAAGTCAGAAGTTTTCTTGGGATGACTGGATACTACAGGAGATTCATTCAAGGTTATGCTCAGATAGCCGTGCCGCTTACTGGACTGACCAAGAAGAATGTGAGCTTCAAGTGGACCGAGCAATGTGAGGCAAGCTTTCAGGAGTTGAAAGATAGGCTGACTACTGCACCTATTTTGGCTTTGCCTAGAGCAGGTGTTGAGTATGATGTTTATAGCGATGCTTCACATCGGGGGCTTGGTTGTGTCTTAATGCAAGAAGGAAAAGTAATCGCTTATGGGTCTAGGCAACTACGACCGCATGAGAAAAATTACCCGACTCATGATCTCGAGTTGGCTGCGATTATCTTTGCTCTGAAGCAATGGAGGCACTACGTGTACGGTGAGAAGTTGAACATGTACACAGACCACAAGAGCTTGAAGTACATATATCAGCAGAGGGATCTCAATTTGAGGCAGCGGAGATGGTTGGAAGTGCTCGAGGACATGCGACCTGAGATCAAGTATCATCCTGGAAAGGCTAATGTTGTTGCTGATGCACTTAGTCGCAAGAGCAGTTTAGCCTGTTTGATTACAACTCAGAAGCATCTGATTGAGGAGTTGGACCGAGCAGGTATTGAGGTTGTCTTGCAAGGATTGAAGCATCTTTGGCTCAGTTGAGGCTTCAGCCTACTCTGAATGCAAGGATCATTGCAAGTCAAGAGGTTGATGCTGATATCTTGGAGATGAAGGAGCAGGTTGGTGCTGGCAGGTTGCCCGGATTTCAAACCAGGGATGGAGTGCTGTGGTTCGGAGATAGACTGTGCGTTCCAAATCAGGCGGACCTGAAAGAGAGTATTCTTCAGGAGGCGCATGCTACTCTTCTGTCTGTACATCCTGGAAGTACTAAGATGTACAAAGACATCAAACAGCATTTCTGGTGGTCAGGTTTGAAGCGGGATGTGGCTGAATTTGTTGCGAAGTGTGAGGTTTGTCAGCAAGTCAAAGCCGAAAATCAGAGACCCGGAGGTCTATTACAGCCGTTACCTATTCCAGAATGGAAGTAGGATAACATCAGTATGGATTTCATCACGGGATTGCCTAAGAGTTCTAAAGGCAATGATGCGATTTGGGTTATAGTCGATCGACTGACCAAGTCCGCACACTTTTTGGCGATGAAACTCACTGCTTCGATGGACAAGTTGGCTGAGATGTATGTTGGTGAGATTGTCTGACTTCATGGTGTTCCCTCAACTATTGTGTCTGATCGAGATGCGCGGTTTACTTCGCATTTCTGGAGGAGTCTTCAGACAGCTTTGGGTACCAAGACAGATTTCAGTACTCCTTTTCATCCGCAAACCGATGGGCAGACCGAGAGAGTCAATCGTATTCTTGAGGATATGCTTCGGTGTTGTATACTAGATTTTTGAGGCAGTTGGGAAAGGCATTTACCTTTGGTAGAGTTTGCCTACAACAACAGTTTTCAGGCTAGTATCGGGATGGCGCCGTACGAAGCTTTGTATGGCAGGAAGTGCAGGACTCCTGTTTGTTGGTATGAAGTTGGGGAAGCGTCAGTTGTTTGGTCCTGTGCTTGTACAGCAAACTTCTGAGAAGATTGTTCTGATCAGGAAGAGGTTGGTGGAAGCTCAGAGCAGGCAGAAAAGCTATGCAGACAACTGGAGAAGGGACCTTGAGTTTGAGGTTGGTGAGTTCGTCTTTCTGAAGGTATCACCCAGTAAAGGTGTGGTTCGTTTTGGCAAAGGCAGGGAAGTTAGCCCCTGAGATTTATAGGCCCGTATAAGATATTGAAAAGGATCGGAAAAACTGCTTACCGGCTTGAATTACCGGAAGAGTTATCTCAGGTGCACAATGTCTTTCATGTGTCTATGCTGAGAGGTTATATTCCAAATCCGAGTCATCATTTGCCTGAAGTGCCGGAAGGTTTGCAGTTAGATCTGAATTACATCGAGTCTCCTTTAGAGATTGTTGACCGTAGGGAGAAAGTCTTGAGGAATAAGACGATACCGATGGTCAAGGTGGTCTGGAGAAACCATTTGGTTGAAGAGGCTACTTAGGAATCTGAGGAGAGGATGTTGGAGGATTATCCTGAGCTTTTTGCTTGATTGTATCTTTGTATCTTTTTGCTCTTGTTGTTGTGTTTTCAGTTTTTCTCGCTCTTGACTGTAGTTCCGGGGACGGAACTATTCTAAGGAGGGAGTGTTGTAATACCCTGATTTTTCAATTAATGAAAAATTATTTTATTTTGCACGTAGTGTGCATGTGCAATATTTTGGTTGGATTATTTTATTATGATGTGTATAAATATTTAAATATGTGTTCTCAAATTATTTTATACAAAAGCCTTTTCTTTAAATGGATAGAAAGCCTTATTTTAAAGCCTTTTTCTTAAAGCCCAAAATATATTTTATTTTAAAATGACTATTTTGGCCCATAAAACTAAGCCCATGGATTAATTTATTTAAAAAGTCTATTTTATTTTTATGTAAAAATCAAATGCACAATTTTGGACCTAGTTGCATGCACGTGCACTACACGTACACGTGCAATGCACATTTCTCTTTGGTGGCCGGTAGCATTCTTTTGGGAGGGAAACCCAAATTTTGAATGGAGATCATGGAGATGGTTATGTAGTTGTGGGTAGTTTTTATAACTCCTACTCTAATCTTGGCCCTCCATCCTACAACCAACTAGTAAATCCTAGCCCTTCATTCTACTTGATTTCTAGTATAAATTGTAACGCCCCGAATCCCAAACCACTGAATTCGAGATGTTCTACAGGATCTTTTCACTTTCTTTGAGTACAATTTTACAAGGAAATTCAAACTTTTCTTTTTACATCAGAGTTTACATCATATTACATTTACATTTGCACAGCGGAAGCAAAATATACAACATTTACATAAATATACAACAACATGATAAGATCTTTATGCATCCATTCCTCTTTACATGTAATTTATCCTGCATACAAAACTGTGGGTACGTCAGTTTATTCAACCGACGATAATTATACATGGCCATCCTCTCTATGCCAGAAACAGTATAACGAATCTCATTTCTTAACAATCACAAACTTGTTCAATATAAGCATGTAAATCAAAAGGAAACTCTTAAAGAAGTCGTGTCGTGATTGTGCACTTAATTCTTAATGCAATTATTTAATTTTACATGACACTAATGTGCACTTGTTCGGATTCTATGCATCCCATACTACATAGGTCCGAGGGCAAGCCTCTTAATCGTTCTTCATTTTCATAGGGTTCAATCCCTCGCCATGACTTACTCTACTACTGTAATTACGGTAAGTATCTTAGATGTTTTCTGACCTACGAACTCATGTCTAGGCACTCTGGAGTAGTATCCTCACCCAGACTCGTCATGGGAATTCCTGGGATACGCTCTCACCATAAACATGACACCACCCGTAGTCTTCGAACATCCCACGAGCGTCGCCACTGGGACGGTACTCTAGAGTAGTATCCTCACCCAGACTCGTCATGGGAATTCCTGGGATATACTCTCGCCATTACCCAATAGCCCCCATACTCAATGTTTGTCTCTTACTTTCATCACATCTCCACTATGTACTAGTCCTTATTTTAATAGAATCATGAATTAAATCAAAGCTCTAGAGTTAGCCTCTCCCTAAACCGGACTTACTCATTCATTTCAATACATGACCGACCCTGGTCTTCTTTTCAATTTCAATTCCATTGCCGGGGGAGACTTAGCTACTCTTTCGTTCCAATTTCAAATTCACAATTTCCAGTTTGAGCAAATCTAACTCATGAATTCATTTTTCAGTGCTTCAGCATATCATGTTCTTTAATTTTCATATTCATGTAATTCTTTATTCAAGCATGACTCATTTCTTGTGAGTTTCTCAATTCAGAAATACGATTCATTTCATATACATTCATGCAACAGCAGAATAGATTCTAACAACATCAGTCACAATTCTTTAACAGTAATCAAAATAAAACTTCTGTCATATTAAATTCCACTCTGTACAGTCGACTTGGAAAAGGACCAGTCGACTGTTACAGTCAAATCAGATTCTTCATAAAAATACTCAGGAGAGTCGACTGCTGCACTTGGCCAGTCGGCTGTCCCGCAATTTTTCATGTTCACAGTATTATCCTCGTGACAGTCGACTGTTATCTCATCAGTCGTCTGTCCTGGGGTTTTTAGCAGTTCATTTCTACGTTCAGCTCAGTCGACTTGCTACGCGCATTCGGTCGACTGGACAGATCCATACTTCAAATTAAGAGATTATCTAACAGCTCTTACATGCACTTGCGTCATGATATCAACTTACAATATACATATATTCATGTTTCATAAACAATGTCTCTTTTTGTTCAGTAACATCACAACCATGAAACTTCAAGTTACGAATGTTATCTCTTCTTCGAGGGAATATTTTCAAACATGCATTCGCACTTATTCATAACTTCCTTACGAAGATGAAGATATAATTCTCAATTCATTACACTAGGTCAACATGATGGAATATCTCATTACATGGAATTTCCAAATAACCATAATTAAATTGAAGCACCAGTCGGCTGAACACAGTGTCAGTCGACTGCTCCGACAGTTCTTAATTTTATTAATCATCGCTAGTTCTTTTCATTCATTTACCTTCCCTCCATCATATGTGTCATAGGGAAAATACAAACTTAGTAATCACACCATTAGGTCTATCTGCACACATGTTTATCACCACATCACAAAATAATTGTCTCGTACCAGTCGACTTGTCTACACGACAGTCGACAGTCGACTGTACTGACGCAATTCATCTTTATTTTCCGTGCCATTTCTACTCTATTAGTCCTCCATAATTATCAACAATAAACATGCTCAAGCATTTCTATTACGTACTATCTTACTCCTCAAGAGTACAGTAACAAACATTATATTTACGGCATGTTTTCTACATTAGAAGTCCTGAGAAATACCCACCTTATTTGACGAAGTAATCGAATCCAGCAAGGTCCTCAATGCGGTGCAGCATTTCTTGCTCCTTGCTCCTTGTTCCACACCGAAATCCTTCAGAGTACTCTTTCGGCCTCCACAGAAAAACTCCCACACACAACTCTCACAAAACCTCTCTTATAAAATTAATCTAGTGTAAAAGGAATAGAGAATAAGAGGGGGTATTTATACTAGAATATAGGTGGAATGGAGGGTTAGGATGCACTAGGGAGTTGGATGATCAAGGGCTAAGATTTACTAGGAAGTTGTGAAAACTACCCACACCTTGCATAACCGCTCACATCTCATCCCCACTACTCACCCAATCCGGCCATACTTGTGTGCTTGTGCACGTGTACATTGAATGCACGTGCACACACAAACCACTCTACAAAATTGTACATCAAATACCCGGAAATAAAAGAAAAGATGCTACACATACAAGTTGTAGAAAATAATAGAAGAGGTTTAAATCCATGGGCTTAAATTAATTGGGCCAAAAATAAATATTTTTAAAAGAAGATAAGTAAATTAACCTTTGGGCTTTAGGGAAAATCCTTATAGAAAACAATATGCTTATTCATCATGTTGAAAAAATAATAATAAACAAATATTACACATGCATACCATATGTAAAAATAAATAATCTTTATATATTAGGAAAATTCAGGGTATTACATCACTCCCTCCTTAGAATAGTTCCGTCCCCGGAACTACAGCCAAGAGCGAGAAAACAGAAAACAAAACAAGAAAACAAAAGATACAAGGATACAATCAAGCAAAAAGCTCAGGGTAGTCCTTCAACATCCTCTCCTCAGATTCCCAAGTAGCCTCTTCAACCAAGTGGTTTCTCCAGACTACTTTGACCATCGGTATCGTCTTATTCCTCAAGACTTTCTCCCTACGGTCAACAATCTCGACAGGAGACTCGATGTAATTCAGGTCTAACTGCAAACCCTCCGGCACTTCCGGCAAATGATGACTCGGATCTGGAATATAACCTCTCAGCATAGACACATGGAAGACATTGTGCACCTGAGACAACTCTCCCGGTAATTCAAGCCGGTACGCAGTTTTCCCGATCCTTTTCAATATCTTATATGGGCCTATAAACCTCGGGGCTAACTTCCCGCCTTTGCCAAAACGAACCACACCTTTACTGGGCGATACCTTTAAAAAGACGAAGTCACCAACCTCAAACTCAAGGTCCCTTCTCCGGTTGTCTGCATAGCTTTTCTGCCTGCTCTGAGCTTCTACCAACCTTTTCCTGATCAGATCAATCTTCTCAGAAGTTAGCTGCACAAGCTCAGGACCAAACAACTGACGTTCCCCTACTTCATACCAACAAACAGGAGTCCTGCACTTCCTGCCATACAAAGCTTCGTACGACGCCATCCCAATGCTAGCTTGAAAACTGTTGTTGTAGGCAAACTCTACCAAAGGTAAATGCCTTTCCCAACTGCCTCCAAAGTCTAGTATACAACACCGAAGCATATCCTCAAGAATACGATTGACTCTCTCGGTCTGCCCATCGGTCTGTGGATGAAAAGCAGTGCTGAAATCTGTCTTGGTACTCAAAGCTGCCTGAAGACTCCTCCAGAAATGCGAAGTAAACCGCGCATCTCGATCAGACACAATAGTTGACGGAACGCCATGAAGTCTGACAATCTCACCAACATACATCTCAGCCAACTTGTCCATCGAAGCAGTGAGTTTCATCGCCAAAAAGTAAGCGGACTTGGTAAGTCGATCGACTATAACCCAAATCGCATCATTGCCTTTAGAACTCTTAGGCAATCCCGTGATGAAATCCATACTGATGTTATCCCACTTCCATTCCGGAATAGGTAACGGCTGTAATAGACCTCCGGGTCTCTGATTTTTGGCTTTGACTTGCTGACAAACCTCACACTTCGCGACAAATTCAGCCACATCCCGCTTCAAACCTGACCACCAGAAATGCTGTTTGACATCCTTGTACATCTTAGTACTCCCAGGATGTACCGACAAAAGAGTAGCATGCGCCTCCTGAAGAATACTCTCTTTCAGGTCCGCCTGATTTGGAACGCACAGTCTATCTCCGAACCACAGCACTCCATCCCTGATTTGAAATCCGGGCAACCTGCCAGCACCAACCTGCTCTTTCATCTCCAAAATATCAGCATCAACCTCCTGACTTGCAATGATCCTTGCATTCAAAGTAGGCTGAAGCCTCAACTGAGCCAAAGATGCTCCCAATCCTTGCAAGACAACCTCAATACCTGCTCGGTCCAACTCCTCAATCAGATGCCTCTGAGTTGTAATCAGACTGGCCAAACTGCTCTTGCGACTAAGTGCATCAGCAACAACATTGGCCTTTCCAGGATGATACTTGATCTCAGGTCGCATATCCTCGAGCACTTCCAACCATCTTCGTTGCCTCAGATTGAGATCCCTCTGCTGATATATATACTTCAAGCTCTTGTGATCCGTGTACATGTTCAACTTCTCACCGTACACGTAGTGCCTCCATTGCTTCAACGCAAAAATAATCGCAGCCAACTCTAGATCATGAGTCGGGTAATTCTTCTCATGCGGTCGTAGTTTCCTAGACCCATAAGCGATTACTCTACCCTCTTGCATTAAGACACAACCAAGCCCATGATGTGAAGCATCGCTATAAACATCATACTCAACACCTGCTCTAGGTAAAGCCAAAATAGGTGCAGTAGTCAGCCTATCTTTCAACTCCTGAAAGCTCGCCTCACATTGCTCAGTCCACTTGAAGCTCACATTCTTCTTGGTCAGTCCAGTAAGCGGTACAGCTATCTGAGCATAACCTTGAATGAATCTCCTGTAGTATCCAGTCATCCCAAGAAAACTTCTGACTTCCTTCACTGTAGTAGGCCTAGCCCAATCTCTCACTGCCTCTATCTTCTGAGGGTCAGTTGCCACTCCCTCCTTAGAAAGGATGTGACCTAGGAATGCCACTTCAGATTTTCAGAAATCACACTTGGATAACTTGGCATACAACTTCTGCTCTTCCAACTTCTGCAAAACTACTGCCAGATGCTCGGTGTGCTCCTCCTCAGACTTGGAGTACACGAGAATATCGTCGATAAACACCACGACGAAAGAATCAATAAACAGCCTCAGAACTCTGTTCATCAAGTCCATGAAGATTGCGGGTGCATTCGTCACTCCGAATGGCATAACTAAGAATTCGTAATGCCCATGCCGAGTTCTAAACGCAGTTTTGTGCACATCTTCAGCTTTTACTCGAACTTGGTGGTATCCTGATCGAAGATCTATTTTGGAGAATACAGCTGCTCCTTGTAGACGATCGAACAAGTCATCAATTCGAGGAATAGGATACTTATTCTGAACAGTGACCTTATTCAGCTCCCGGTAATCGATACACATTCTCATCGATCCATCCTTCTTCTTTACCAAAAGCACTGGTGCTCCCCAAGGTGACGCACTAGGTTGAATAAAGCCTTTTCCCAACAGTTCCTCAATCTGCCGTTTCACCTCATCCTGTTCCACTGGAGCCATCCTATACGGTGCCTTAGAAATGGGTGCACTTCCCGATTGAACAGTGATGCTGAACTCTACATCACGATGCGGGGGTAACCCAGGAAAATCTTCCAAGAACACAGTCGGATAGTCCCGAACCACAGGAATCCCTTGCAATTCCACAGGAGTCTCTTCCTTGCGGATAGTTGCCACCAGCTTAGAACACTTTTGCTTCCCTTGGAAAGTGACTTCAGGTCCACCTGGAGCCTTCACTGTTACCGTCTTGGTCTTACACTCGATGCTTGCACTGTACACCGACATCCAATCAATGCCAATGATAACATCGACTCCCAAGATAGTCAACTCGATCAGATCAATGCCAAAGATTCGATCCCCAATCACAATCTCGCAATCAGCATAATACCGATCAGTGGTCAAAGTTTCCCCTGATGGAGTAGTTACTGCTAAGATCTTGCCTGAAAAAATCTTCGGTTCAACTCCCAACACTTTAGCAAATCTAGGAGACACAAAAGTATGAGAGGATCCAGTATCGAACAATACAACAGCTTTCTTTCCATTAAGATAGAGTTTGCCTGTTACATAATACACACCATTACATAACAGTTTCACAATATAAACGGGAAGGAGAAATGACAAAACCACTAAACATCAGCCCTCGTACTAGAGATGACCTGATCTGCCTCATCAGCATCAGCTTCCGTCAAAGAAAATACTCGCCCTGATTGGTACGGCCTCTTCCCAGTCTGCTGTATTAGCACATTGTGATTGCCAGCCCGTGGTTGAAGACATTGAGATTTGTAATGTCCAGTCTCACCACAGTTGTAACAGGTGACTGCAGAAGGTCTCCCCACATTGTTTCCAGGTCCTCCAGCTACACTGATAGCGTTCGCCCCTGTCGGTTTGAACCTCTGTGCAGATGGTTGCCCCTTGAAACTCCCTGAATGTGCAGGCCTCTTCCCAGACTGCCAGTTGTTCCTCCGGTTCTGGACAACATGGAACTGCTCCATATCCGCTTCCGTCGCTGCCGCCCTCTTGACCAGCTTATCGAATCTTCTGATACCAAGAGGTATCATCCGGGATCTCAAGCTCGGCCTCAACCCATGCTCGAATTTGCGAGTCTTCTTCGCCTCATCCATCACTAGTTCTGGAGCATACCTAGAGAGCTGAGTAAACTTAGTCTCATACTCCCTCACTGACATGTTGCCTTGCTGAAGTGACAGAAACTCCATTGCCTTCTTCTCCTGGACGTCGGAGGGAAAATAGTGGCTGCGGAATTCTTCCAGAAATTCCTCCCAGCCGAGCAACAAGCCTCCCATAGTCCTCTTCATCGACTGCCACCAAACAGCTGCATCCTTCTCCAACTGCAAAGTCGCCAACTTGACCTTGCTACCCTCCGGTGTCTCCAACACCTCAAAGATCGTTTCCACTTACCGAATCCAGTTGTCAGCCGCATCTGGGTCTGACTTTCCCTCGAACACTGGTGGTTTCATTCTCTTGAACAATTCCACTAGCTTAATTGCCTCAGGTACTGGATTCACCGGCCCCCTTCCTTGGTTTCCAGCCACTGCATTCAGCGTCTGGTAGACCCTTGCAAGTTCAGTCTCCAGGTCCAAACCTTCACCATTCCTTGCCCCTCTTCTCGATATATTCTGATGCAAAAGATCCATCAAATTCGAAGTATAAGACAAGAATTTAAACCAACTTGCATTTCATTGAATTCCAAAGTTTATACATTCGAATTTAAAAACATTTTTGACATCAGAAATGAAGAAAATAGAAGCTACAACAATCTAACTCCTACGGGTCCTCTTCGCTGCTCGAAGTTCTTCCCGTAGTTCATCCACTTCATCTTTCAGCACATCAGTCAGGTTCTTTCTCTTCTCAAGTTCCCACACTCGGTGACTGAGAACAGAGAAATCGTCCTTCCGCTGTGCCAGCTGAGCTTCCAAAACTCCAACTCTCTCCTTCAGGGTCTCAACTTGCCTCTGAAGAGAAGCCACAGTGCCACTCAGAGCTGGTCCCTCTTCTTCATCGGAAGAAGAGTCGTCAGATGAATCCGACGGTGGGGTAATCTCTCGAGATTCAGGCCACTCCTCATCATCAGAATCTGCTTGCCCAGGGTGATACTCGTCCTCAGAATCAGCCTGTCCAGGATGGTACTTTTCCGCAATGATATGCCAGTTGTCGCCTCCAGCAGGGTCGAAGTGATCAGCCATCTTAGAAATAGAGAGGAAGAAGCATAAATCTTAGAGCAACACAAATGTAAGTCACTTACATTTAAATCTCTAGACTCAAACACACACTCTAATGTTCACTTCTAAGGTGTCGTTCCTTATAAATTTGTACAAGTGTGAAAGCGTAGAAAGCGTGGCTTTGATACCACTCTATAACGCCCCGAATTCCAAATCACTGAATTCGAGATGTTCTACAGGATCTTTTCACTTTCTTTGAGTACAATTTTACAAGGAAATTCAAACTTTTCTTTTTACATCAGAGTTTACATCATATTACACTTTACATTTGCACAGCGGAAGCAAAATATACAACATTTACATAAATATACAACAACATGATAAGATCTTTATGCATCCATTCCTCTTTACATGTAATTTATCCTGTATACAAAACTGTGGGTACGTCAGTTTATTCAACCGACGATAATTATACATGGCCATCCTCTCTATGCCAGAAACAGTATAACGAATCTCATTTCTTAACAATCACAAACTTGTTCAATATAAGCATGTAAATCAAAAGGGAACTCTTAAAGATGTCGTGTCGTGATTGTGCACTTAATTCTTAATGCAATTATTTAATTTTACATGACACTAATGCGCACTTGTTCGGATTCTATGCATCCCATACTACATAGGTCCGAGGGCAAGCCTCTTAATCGTTCTTCATTTTCATAGGGTTCAATTCCTCGCCATGACTTACTCTACTACTGTAATTACGGTAAGTATCTTAGATGTTTTCTGACCTACGAACTCATGTCTAGGCACTCTGGAGTAGTATCCTCACGCAGACTCGTTATGGAAATTCCTGGGATACGCTCTCACCATAAACATGACACCACCCGTAGTCTTCGAACATCCCACGAGCGTCGCCACTGGGACGGTACTCTGGAGTAGTATCCTCACCCAGACTCGTCATGGGAATTCCTGGGATACACTCTCGCCATTACCCAATAGCCCTCATACTCAATGTTTGTCTCTTACTTTCATCACATCTCCACTATGTACTAGTCCTTATTTTAATAGAATCATGAATTAAATCAAAGCTCTAGAGTTAGCCTCTCCCTAAACCGGACTTACTCATTCATTTCAATACATGACCGACCCTGGTCTTCTTTTCAATTTCAATTCCATTGCCGGGGGAGACTTAGCTACTCTTTCGTTCCAATTTCAAATTCACAATTTCCAGTTTGAGCAAATCTAACTCATGAATTCATTTTTCAGTGCTTCAGCATATCATGTTCTTTAATTTTCATATTCATGTAATTATTTATTCAAGCATGACTCATTTCTTGTGAGTTTCTCAATTCAGAAATACGATTCATTTCATATACATTCATGCAACAGCAGAATAGATTCTAACAACATCAGTCACAATTCTTTAACAGTAATCAAAATAAAACTTCTGTCATATCAAATTCCACTCTGTACAGTCGACTTGGAAAAGGACCAGTCGACTGTTACAGTCAAATCAGATTCTTCATAAAAATACTCGGGAGAGTCGACTGCTGCACTTGGCCAGTCGGCTGTCCCGCAACTTTTCATGTTCACAGTATTATCCTCGTGACAGTCGACTGTTATCTCATCAGTCGTCTGTCCTGGGGTTTTTAGCAGTTCATTTCTACGTTCAGCTCAGTCGACTTGCTACGCGCATTCGGTCGACTGGACAGATCCATACTTCAAATTAAGAGATTATCTAACAGCTCTTACATGCACTTGCATCATGATATCAACTTACAATATACATATATTCATGTTTCATAAACAGTGTCTCTTTTTGTTCAGTAACATCACAACCATGAAACTTCAAGTTACGAATGTTATCTCTTCTTCGAGGGAATATTTTCAAACATGCATTCGCACTTATTCATAACTTCCTTACGAAGATGAAGATATAATTCTCAATTCATTACACTAGGTCAACATGATGGAATATCTCATTACATGGAATTTCCAAATAACCATAATTAAATTGAAGCACCAGTCGGCTGAACACAGTGTCAGTCGACTGCTCCGACAGTTCTTAATTTTATTAATCATCGCTAGTTCTTTTCATTCATTTACCTTCCCTCCATCATATGTGTCATAGGGAAAATACAAACTTATTAATCACACCATTAGGTCTATCTGCACACATGTTTATCACCACATCACAAAATAATTGTCTCGTACCAGTCGACTTGTCTACACGACAGTCGACTGTACCGACGCAATTCATCTTTGTTTTCCGTGCCATTTCTACACTATTAGTCCTCCATAATTATCAACAATAAACATGCTCAAGCATTTCTATTACGTACTATCTTACTCCTCAAGAGTACAGTAACAAACATTATATTTACGGCATGTTTTCTACATTAGAAGTCCTGAGAAATACCCACCTTATTTGACGAAGTAATCGAATCCAGCAAGGTCCTCAACGCGGTGCAGCACTTCTTGCTCCTTGCTCCTTGCTCCTTGTTCCACACCGAAATCCTTCAGAGTACTCTTTCGGCCTCCACAGAAAAACTCCCACACACAACTCTCACAAAACCTCTCTTATAAAATTAATCTAGTGTAAAAGGAATAGAGAATAAGAGGGGGTATTTATACTAGAATATAGGTGGAATGGAGGGTTAGGATGCACTAGGGAGTTGGATGATCAAGGGCTAAGATTTACTAGGAAGTTGTGAAAACTACCCACACCTTGCATAACCGCCCACATCTCATCCCCACTACTCACCCAATCCGGCCATACTTGTGTGCTTGTGCACGTGTACATTGAATGCACGTGCACACACAAACCACTCTACAAAATTGTACATCAAATACCCGGAAATAAAAGAAAAGATGCTACACATACAAGTTGTAGGAAATAATAGAAGAGGTTTAAATCCATGGGCTTAAATTAATTGGGCCAAAAATAAATATTTTTAAAAGAAGACAAGTAAATTAACCTTTGGGCTTTAGGAAAAATCCTTATAGAAAACAATATGCTTATTCATCATGTTGAAAAAATAATAATAAACAAATATTACACATGCATACCATATGTAAAAATAAATAATCTTTATATATTAGGAAAATTCAGGGTATTACATAAATACCCCCTCCCATGGCTAGTATTGATATGCAACTATATCTTTCTAAAACTATAGTCTAATTTAGTAGTAAGTTGTGAGTTAAAAGATTGAGAGGATTGTGTGGGATTGTGCTTGCTTTCAACTAGGAGGAGAAGGGCCGGCTATTCAAGGAGGGAAGCTTTCGGTTTTGGCTTGGACTTGGAGGTGTGTGCGAGCGTCTAGGTGGAGGTGCATTCATTCGCAAAGGACCTTAGTTGCTATTGTGTTTTCTCTCCATACAAGGTGGGTAAAATTCTCCATATTTCTAAAGTAGAAATGCTTGTTAGAATGAATGAATGATTGTGGGTTTGATTTTCCTTATTTCTAATTAGAAATGATGCTAGTATTATATTGAGAAATGATGCATGAAAAATATTAATAAGAGTACGCCCTTAATTGGAGAATTGACCTATAAATGGATTGGAATGTGAATATGTAATTATATATGATTTGATTAGTAAGAATCTAAGTTGGTATGGATTAATTATAACTATGAATGTGAACTTGGCTAATAAAGAGATCAGTGGCTTTAATTGTTGAGAAATGTCGGAAAGGAAACGTTCTGGTAAGTCGACTTAGGACCTTATAAGTCGACTTATATGCTCATTTAAGTCGACTGGTGCTGTTATAAGTCGACTTCTTGCTTAATTTATTTGCTTAAAATCATGGATGTTTTCCTCTGAACAGTCGACTTACTATGGTATAAGTCGACTGGTACTGATGCATTTTTATAAACTCGAATGTTCTACTCTTTTGAAAATACATGAGACTTTCTAAAAGAAATTTGGGAATTGTTGCATGGAATAAAATGTGATTTGAAGATTAAAGGTGTAATCAGAACTATGATTTTGATATGTGTATTTTTGGGAAATTATACCTTACAAAAGAACTAGAAATGAAGAAGAGTAGTATAGTAAAGATTGAAGTGACATCATAAATGTATGGAAATATGAACTATGAATATTCGTTAGTACTTCTCATTTTGAGAACAATGTGATAACCACGAAATGTGAATTATTCCTGTTGAAGAATAGCGTGACAAAATATGATGTGTGATTCCTTAATTTCAGATTTTTAAACTGTTCAGTCGACCGAATGTGTGTAGCAGTCGACTGCATAGAACTTGAGAAATTACATAATCGAACTATGCAGAACAGGCGACTGTGTTGAACGACAGTCGACTGTCCTGTGATTGATAATTGAATTGGAACACTGCGGAACAGCCGACTGCCGTGTGCAGCAGTCGACTCTCCCGAGTGGTTAAGAAGAACTTGAATTGACTGGGCAAGTCGACTGGAATAGATCCAAGTCGACTGTCCAGAGTGTTTAGATATGTCAGAGAACATTATTCTGTATATTTTGAAGATTGTGAACTTTATGATTGATGTTGATGAACTCTTTTTATTGCTGTATGAATTTATATGAAATGAATCATAGTTTGAATTGAGAAATTTACATGAGATGAATCATAGATCTGAATTGAGAATTACATGAATATGAAAGCTAAGATCATGATTATGAAAAATGAACTCAAGAGCTGGAAGTGCTCAGATTATGTTAGAATTTGTGAATTGGAATTGAAATGAAAGAGTAGCTAAGTCTCCCCCGGCAGTTGAAAAAGAAATTGAAATGAATATTGAAAAGAAAGACCAAGGTTGGTCATGTTGAAATGAATGAATAAGTCCGGTTGAGTGGTGAGGCTAACTCTAGAGCTTTGATTTTTATTCATGATTCTAATAATTAGTACATAGTGGAGAGGTGATGAAAGTAGGAGAAAAACACGAGTGAGGGCCATCGGATTTGCGGCGGAGAGTATTTCACAGGTTCTTCACGATGAGTCATGACATGACGTGGATACGGCTCCAGGGTGCCGTGGCGGCGGAGAGTAGTTCACAGGTTCTTCACGATGCGTCGTGACATGACGTGGATACTGTTCCAGGGTACCGTCCCGGTGGTGACACTTGTGGGATGTTTGGTGACTGCATGAGGATCGTGTGCCATGAAGGAGGCTGAATTGTCCATAGGTTCTTCACGATGAGTCGTGACATGACGTGGGATTTCCCTCCAGTTTCTGTATACGTGCTTGCACTCATAGATCATCTAAGACACTACCGTAGTTACAGTAGTAGATTAAGTCATGGCGAGGGATTGAACCCTACAAAGATAAAGAACGATTAAGAGGATTGCCCTTGGACCTATGTAGTATGGGATGCATAGACTCCGAACAAGTGTGCATTAGTGTCATGTAACATAAATAATTGCATTAAGGATTAAGTGCACAATCACAACACGACATCAATAGGGTAATCCCTTTAATTATAATGTGACAAGTTTGTGTTTGCTAAATATGGAAAATTAAGTTATACTATTTCCGGCATAGAGAGGATGGCCGTGTATAATGATCGTCGGTTGAATAAACTGACGTACCCACAGTTTTATATGCAGGTAAATGGCATGTTAAAGGTTAAAGAGGAATGGATGCATAAAGATTTTACCATGTTGTTGTATATTTATTCAAATGTTGTATATTTTTACTTCCGCTGTGCAAATGAAAAGTGTAATATGATGTAAACTCTGATGTATAGTGAAAAGTTTAAATTTCCTTGTAAAATTTTACTAAAGAAAGTGAAAAGATCCTGTAGAACATCTCGAATTCAGTGTATTTGGGATTCGGGGCGTTACATGGACTTACCAGAATTCCTAAGGATCTGGCTTATGACCTATCGATCCAAGCTCCCGACAATACGAATGTACCCGCATGCCACTACCCTGAACTTGGATTTCGTCAATACTCCGGTCCACAATCAACCTACACCGATTAAGATCCGATGGTACACAAGGAGTGACCCTTCTACAGTCCCTTAGGAGTAAGGAAACACATGTCTTGATGGTCGATAGCCCTAGGGCAATAATATTGACCTAGACGAGCACAACAAAACTGCGTGCTAGCTAATGAGCTACATACGAGTAAACAAAACACATACGAGCCAACAAGCTATGTATGAAACCAATAACTACATACGAGCCAGGCAGGCTACGTATGAGACAACAATATAAATACCAGCCAAATAAGCTGCGTATGAGACCAACAGCTACATACGTGTCAGGCGAGCCGCATATGAGCAAACTACATACAAAACAACCATACAGGTAATCAACCTAGAAGCAACCAAACGTGCTTACTAGCCAACTTGATCTTCTATAATTAGAAGTAACAGAAGAATTTATTAACAGTCTAAAATAGGAATTCTACCAATGAGAAGCCCAAAAGCGACATAACGAATTTTATCGAGCTAACAATTACTAGTGACCTTCCCAACCCTTACTACCCATGAAGGTGAGGAATGTTCACATGATATGGTCCAAATTAAGTAGAACCTTATACAACTAGAATCCACGGTTTCCTTTCCCAAATCGAACTAGAACTACATGCAGCTATATTCTTGGGTTCTCTCTCAAGTTTAAGCTAGAATCACCTAGGAGCAAGATGCATGGGTTCATGGGTTCCTTTTATCTTTCACTATAATACTACCATGTATAATTCAAAAATGGATTTCCTTAACTCGAATACTACAATACACCATTCAAGCATGCATGGCTCTAACTATGTAATCTCAAACATGGGATTCCTTCTAGGGGATTAACTAGAACTACTTCACAACACAAGCACGACAACTACAACATGGTGGTTCTTCACTAACACCACAACTACAACATGATAGTTTCTTTACTAAACACTACAACTATAACATGAATATCTACCATCACTTTATACACGAATGTTTACTGCTATTTTAAGCATGGACTTTACTACCACTTAAGCATGAATATCTACTACTACTTTAAGCATGGATCAACTCAAGCATGAATGTTTACTTAAGTATGAATACCTACTATGACTTAAAGCATGGATCATTACTACTACTTAGCGTGGTTAATTGCTACAACTTACCCATGAGTATTAACAATTTAGCTTGGTATACAACAAAGCATGATTTTCTTAACTACTTTAACCTACAACAATTAGCATGGTATACAACTTTAAACATCATTCTACGACAATCTCAAGCATGGCATACTACTTAAGTATCAACCTAAAGCATGGTATATATTTTAAGCATGAACCTACAACATTCTAAACATGGTTTACTACTTAAGTATCAACCTAAAGCATGGTATACATTTTAAGCATGGGTAAACATGAGTTCTCTACTACAATCCCTACAACATGCATACAACATAAGTATGAACTCACTACAACTTAACATGAATGATTACTATGCTTAAGCATGGATATCTACTATAATTTAAGCATGATCTATAATTCAAGCACAATGTTACTGTGACTTAAGCATGAATGTCTACTATCTCTTAAAGATGGATCCTTACTACACTTAAGCATGAATGTCTACTACTATCTTAAGCATGGTCCTTTTATTACTTACTTAAGCATCAACCTACAACATTCTTAAGCATGGTATACAACCTAACATCAATCTATGACAATCTTAAGCATGGTAGGTAATTTAAACATCAATCCTACAACATTCCCAAGCATGGTATATAACTTAGCATGAATCTACAACATTCCTAAGCATGGTATGTTGATCTTCAACAATCTAAGCATGGTATATCAATCAATCTAGGCATGGTATATAATACTAGCATCAACCTACAACCGTCTAAGCATGAATACAACTTAAGTATGAACATCTACTACTATAATCTAGCATGATGGGTTTCTTTACTATATCAAACCTACACAATCTAGCATGGATACAACGTAAACATGCATTCTTACTACAATTCCTACAACCATTTAGCATGAATACAACCTAAGCATGGGCTCTTTACTACCACACCCTACAACAATTTAAGCATGGTATGTAATTTTAACATTAATCCTACAACAATTTAAACATGGTACAACAATTTAACTTTATGAGCTACCAATTCTACATACTACAAAAATCCATTTTATCTACAAATTGCAAGTCCTTCTATCTTTCATAACTAGGAGTTAGCAAGAATTTGTTATTTAATAAATTAGAGAGAAAGAAGCAAATAAAACACTCATTTTTAAAGTTGTCAAGTTTCATAACCCAAAACTGGTTATATAAATAAATCTTCATATGCCTATGCCAAAGTTCTTGTTTGAGTTCTACATCCCAAAATGGGTATGTATACAATATTCATATGCATATGTGTATGAGTCCAATGTCAAGTCCTACAACTCAAAGTGGGTGTATACACAATCCTCCATATGCTTAGGTTCATTAGTCCAAAAATAACAACAACAAGAACAAAATTACAACAATCAAGAGAGTCAATCTTTATGTTCTTTATTAGGATCTACCATTCACTTTCATGTGGTCATTTGATTCATGCCATGATTCATAGTCCAGGTTGTTTAATTACCAACAACATACACAACAAAAACAACAACACAACCAAAAACAACTAACAAAAGAAAACAACAACCAAAGGAACAAAAATCAACAAAGAGAACAAGAACAACAAACTCAAACAAATCAAGAAGATGGAGAACCCCCACCTTAGTTTTCCTTGAAGGAAGGACTAGCCTATGCAACCCTTCTCCTTCCCCTTAGCTCTTATGAAATCTCTTCAAGAAAGCCTACAAGTAAAAACTCTCTAATTAGTAGTTCTCTCTTTCTTTTCCTCCCTTTATTTTTTTGTTCTTCTAAAAGTGAGACAAGAGAAGAGGGAAGGGGTATTTATAAGATGGAGAGAAGGTGGACAGTGCAAAATTGCACCCACAAAATTGCATAAAACCCCCTCCCTAATTCAAGGCCGGCCATACCTAGGTATGGGAAGGAGATGAGGTGGAGGTAAGGTGTGAGGGTGAGGTGGATGAGAGAGATATCTTCTAGAAGGGCAATTCCTTAAACGCTTATGCATACATCTTAATCCTATGTTTAATTCTCCAACAAAGCCTAACTACCTAATTAGGTTTTTCATGACAAGGAGAACTATTTTATCCAAAAATACATACCACACAATTCGTACAATGTACTAATTGGCACAATACATATATGTATGTATATATGTGTATACCGAAAATCTTCGCATAATCCGTATAAAAATAATTTAATTTCGTAAATAATAATAAAATAAATTTTATGATCAGTTCGGAAGATTACCATACCATTTTTATACAATACAGATGTATACAGACTCGTATGTGTACAGATAATATTTATGAACAAAACGGGTGACAACCACCAAAATATTTCAATTCTGGAGTTAAAACAAAATAATAATAAAATAATAATAAAATAACAATTTATACAATGTAATATTCGTTCAGGATATTACACTCCATAAGAACCATGTAATCAATATTTTGCCACTTAAAACCTCTCATATTCTTCTTGAGTTCTGACTTGAGCATCAGAGGGTCTGCGTGTAATACCCCGTAATTTCTAAGTAGTATATGTATATATATATATATATATATATATATATATATATATATATATATATATATATATATATATATATATATATATATATATATATAAGGGGCTGATGGCATTACCGTAATTAAGATATGAGAGAGGGGGCCCACTGTTGAGAAAAGGCAGCAGCGTAGCTGCAGTTGGGGCGGTGACATCACCGTGCGGGCCACCGACTTGTGAAGAGGCAGAAACGTGTTGTCTCTTATGTGACGTGGCGGTACCGGGACCTGCCTGAGGAGGGGGTTGCTGTGACGTCACACACACGGATTAAAGGAGAGATGTGGAATAGATTAGTCCTATATTGGGAGTATACAATAAATTTAAATAAAATAAATATAAATACCTATGATCAAGAGTCACCTAATTGGTTAACCACCTTTTGAGAGACAGCCTGTAGTGGACAGTTGTGCTATAAGTATTAATTTATCTTCTAAAAACAATAAAAATTAAAATTGTTTGAGTATTGGGACAGGGCATTACGAATGGTATCAGAGCTGACTTTTGACCCCGAGTATGGAGATGTATGCCTGGTTAAGGTCAGTACGTTGGTAGAAAATCCAAGAGTGCAGTATGCTAGTAGGATGGCTGAGGTCAGTATGCTGGTAGCAAATCCAGTAGTGTAGTACGCTAGCAAGGATACTCCACTCCACATCGGCTAGAAAGAAGGATCCTGCACTAGGTTGTGCATGACCCGTACTCAGCGAGGACGCTGATTTCTAAAGGGGGGATATGTAATACCTCGTAATTTCTAAATAGTACATATATATATATATATATATATATATATATATATATATATATATATATATATATATATATATATATATATATAAGGGGCTGATGGCATTACCATAATTAAGAGATGAGAGAGGGGGGGCCCACTGTTCAGAAAAGGCAGCAGCGTAGCTGTAGTTGGGGTGGTGATGTCATGCGACGTCAGCGTAGTGGCCACCAACTTGTAAAGAGGCAGAGACGTGTTGTCTCTTGTGTGACGTGGTGGTAGCGGGACCCGCCTAAGGAGGGGGTTGTTGTGACGTCACACACACGGATTAGAGGAGAGATGTGGAATAGATTAGTCCCATATCGGGAGTATACAATAAATTTAAATAATATAAATATAATTGCCTATGATCAAGAGTCACCTAATTGGTTAACCACCTTTTGAGAGGCAGCCTGTTGTGGGTAGTTGTACTATAAGTATTAATTTGTCTTCTAAAAATAATAAAAATTGTCTGAGTATTGGGGCGGGGCATTACATGTCACTGGGGTCAAACCCAATTTTTTAGACTTGTGCAGGTCAATCAGAGTGATCATCACCATCCAGATCTGATCCAACGGTACAAACAAGTCAGATTTAGGAGTCAACATCGATGAAAGTAAAAGAGGTCAGCTTTTTATTGTTTCTAAAAAATTCACAATATCTGTTTGCTCCCAAACAGAAATTAGTAGCAATAGATTAACGTTGTCTATAGGAATATAAAAAGCAATCCAACCAAACTTCGCCAGTAAAAACAATTTCCAGTTATGCCTTCAAAATGGAAAGGGAAGGCGGCGGCCTCAAGCCGACGAGCCAACCCTGTTCCTCCACCTCCACCTAATGAGGATGTCCTTCCAAGCCATAAACTATATCAACCTCCTCATCTAGAACAGCCAACTCAGTCCCCCCTCCAAATAGGTTCCACCAGGAGGCTCTCGAAGAAATCAGCACCTTGCACAGCAGCACTTCGAAGAGAACATGGGGTCAGTCTACACCTCCACACCATCCACAGTGCCCCCTAAAGCACCTCAGCCGCAACAAGACCTCTGCATATCATAAACTCTTGTCAACAGATGTCTGAATGTCAGGGGTGCTCAAGCAAACCGCGAGCAAAGGACGGTCTCCCTCATCCATCACACCAAGAAGGCAAAAGGGGCCCCTCTCCTCGATTTCGGGATGCAGAAGAAACCTCTCTCTCAGATGGCGATGAAGTCATCACTCTCCAAGGGGACAAAGAAGAACTCCCCATACAGTGAGAAGAAACCCCACTCCAAAAAGTCGAGTAACCCCCAGGAGAGGAAGAGATGAATAAGTGTACCTGTCACCTGGCTTGAGTTCTGAGAATTCAAAGATGAAATCCTTCAAGACCTCCACATCATTCCTAGCAAGATCCAACCAACCAGTCTTCACCGCTTCACTCCACCATGACGTGAGGAGTTCCACGGTCCACTAGATCCGAAGAGCAAGACAACATCGTCCCCCAATGTCTCTAAAAGATGAAAGATTGTCCAGTGTCGCTAAAGCAAGAAGAAGGAATGCACGAAGGAACATACCGCCCTATCAGACCCCCCTTTCTCCAAAAAAATCATCGAGGCCCCTATACCGGTCAATTTCAAGATCCCAGCCTTTGAGTCGTAGAATGGGGAATCCGACCCAGTAGACCACATTGAGAGTTTTAAAACCCTCATGATGATCCACCAAGCATGTGACTCCCTCCGCTGCAAGACTTTTCCAACAACCCTAAAGGGATCCGCATGGGAGTGGTTCTCTCGTCTCTATCCAGGGTCCATCTTCTCCTTCGACCAACTTGAGGAGCACTTCCTCACCATCTGAAATACAGAGAAGATAAGTGCCTCCCTACTTGGCCTAAAGAAAAGAAAGGAAAAATCCCTCAAGAGTTATGTTCGGTGCTTTACAGCTGAATCTCGGTTCATCCCCTCACTCAACTCATCCGTGGCCATGGCTGCCTTCAGATACAATGTGAATCATGACCACCTCAAAGATTCCTTTATCAATAGGCCCCCTCAGGACTTCTCTGACCTCCTTCAAAGAGTTAAGAAGTACATCCGAGTGGAGGATGCTATTTGACCTCAAGAATAGAAGACGCCCTCATCCTGGAACAAACGGAAGAAAGAACCCCAATGAAGATGAACCCAGTAAGTCTCAGAAGGATGCCATAGGCCAGCACCGTCCACGTCCAATGCCTCATTTTGAGAATTATACTCCGCTTAATGTTAGCATCTCTGCAATTCTCATGGAAATTGATAATATGGGACTCCTTCAGCCTCCTCCTAAGATGAATTCCTCAAGTAGAAGAAGGGATATGAACAAGTGGTGCGAGTTTCACAAAGATCATAAGCATCTCATTGATGACTTTCGAGCCCTTAAAGATGAGCTAGAAGTCCTGCTCCGATGGGGGTACCTGGCCAAGTTTGCCCAAAGGAACAACATCAAACCACCTCTCGCAAGAGGACCGCCAAATGACTAGAGAGGCCTTTTGAGTCCCACATCTCGGGTCTCATGAAAGTATTCCACTCCATCCATGGGGGGCCTATGAGGGAATTGTCTAACTCCGCAAGGAAAACATTTGTCTATGAAGTTAACTCAGTGCATAACATCCCCTCTCCCAAGAGATTAGGGGTTCCAGTCACATTCTCTGACCAAGACCTTGAAGGTGTTCGAACACCCACTGCGACGCGCTCGTACTCAGCATATGTATGACAAATCATACGGTGCTATGTGTCCTTGTAGATAACTGTAGCTTTGTAAACATTCTTTTTCTGAATGTATTCAAGGGCCTCAAGCTCAAGCGAGACCGTCTCAAGCCCACCAGGTACACCCGCCATGGATTCTCTAGAGCCACAGTTCTAATTAAGGGAATAGTCACCCTCGACATGATTGTGGGGAAAGCTTCGGCTACCCACATGGAAGCACTCGATTTCATGGTTGTCGACATGAAGTCCGCCTACAATGTCATCTTTGGTCGTCCGGGGCTAGTAGCCCTTCACGCGGTTGCCTCAGCCTACCACATGAAGATGAAGTTCCATACAGTAGCAGGGGTAGAGGAAGCCAAAGGAAGCCAAGAAACTACTCGAGCATGTTACACTGCCACAATGAGGAGCTTGGTCCTCCCCCTCGATGCTATGGAACTTCCTCGAGATATGGGACAAGCCAACTCTGAACACGTAAACGAACGAGAAGAAATCCCCTTCTCCTTATATTATCAAGCAAAGTGTTTACAGGTGAGCAGGGCACTCCCCCATCAAGTCAAGAAGCAACTCATCACTTGCATTATGGAGAATCGAGATCTCTTCAACTGGAACGTTGAGCACCTGATGAAGTACAACGAGAGCGCTTAATGCCCTCCCCAAATAGTTAGCGTCAAACATGTAATAAATAACGACAATTATAGCGGTCACAATATGTAATAAAGGCTAGCATCAAAGCAGCCACTTAGTTTTATTCTTCAACAAGTTTTCAGTCTTTTCCTTTGCAAAATTTATGTACAATTCCATCAGATGCAAACAATGAGTTAGACACATGGTTCGTGTAACGCCCCAACTTCCATACACAGTAAATTTATAGCACATCCAGAATCTTTACTTCAATTTTCGTACAAAAATACAAGGAATTTAAAACTTTTTCATTATAGAAGAGTTATTTACAATACGCAGTGAAAAATACTCATAAAATACAACTCGTATCTTCATGAATCCTACAGCCCATAACAGCACTCGTCATAAGCTCGCATCCATGCCACTCGTTAATCGTAGTCCTACAATACTTGAGAACTGTAGGCACGTTAGTTAAATGTAACTGACGCAATGTAATTATAAAAGTGATCCTCAACTTTACAAACACAAACTTGAATGCAGAAAGAAAGTATGACAAGTGACTATCCTAAGTATGTCAGTCAGTTAGTGTATGTTATGAACCTGGTGACTAATGCAAAACACATATGCATACAATGAAATTCTAATGTGCACTTGTTCAGATTCTATACCGCACATATAACATAGGTCCGAGGGCAAGCCCTTATCGTTCTTCTCATTATAGGGTTCAATCTCTCGCTATGCAATGCTTAAACCCAATAATTTGTACTCCAACACGTAATTACATGTAAGTCGCACTCCTAGGATATTGGACCTGATAGGCATACCCCTAGCCCACACACTGTAAGCTCTTTCACGAGTGTATCCTCAGTTACGAACCCTAGCAAGTCGATCTTACATCTCCCAGGATATTGGAAAGAACAGGCATACCTCTAGCCCACACACTGTAAGCTCTTTCACGGGTGTATCCTCAGTCACAAACTCGGCAAGTCGATCTCCCACCCCCAGGATGTTGGAAAGAATACACAAACCCCTAGCCTACACACTGAAGGCTCTTTCACGGGTGTATCCTCAATCACAAACCCCAGTAAGTCGATCTCACGTGACTACCGACCTTGGCAGGCATACCCCAAACCCACACCTGCAGATTTAACTAGCGTATCCTCCTGCCCGGAACATTCCTAGGAACTGCAAGTTTTTTACTAGTCTTTTCATGAACCTGACAGGCATACCCCTAACCAAGATATCATGGATTTAATGGGCGTATCTCCAGTTCTCGAACCCCTAGGAAATGCATGTTCTTTACCAGACATGTTCGTCGTTGTTTCTGTCATAACTTCTTCTAGTGTCTATCCTTATATCTAAACATAAGTAATATTACCTAGAGCTAGATTACCCTACCAGACTTAAACTATACAATGAGAACACTAGCCCACACTGGTAGATTCTCAAATAAATCATAACTTGCATGTACCCTGGGTCTCACTCAGCCTCTAGAGTCCGCCCATTTCCAAACATTCACAAAAACTTTATAGTTTATCCTTAACCCTTTTAAATTCATTATAATTCAATTCATTCATATTCCAATCTGTCTTTTATTTATTTCCCAAACCTAGTCGTTCTCAACAAACCAGATTTCTTCTCTTCATTCAAAATTTCCAATCCTCAATAATATGACTTCACAAGCCTCAATTCAATTAACATCATTTTTATTCTAATATTTCAAATCTAATTACTAAATCGTTCATTAAATTCTGGAATTGAATCCAAAATATTTGTACCAATTTCCATTAAGATAATGTCCTTTGAAACCAATTATTAATTCTCCAAAATACTAAAAGGAGTAAAATTAATCGAAGCATGCCAAGATTCGAACCCAAGCCTATAGTTGGTTTCAAAGGACATTATCCATATGCACTAACCAAAAAACCCAAGCCGATAGCTCTATGATCTGCCTCTAGTTTAATACAATCAACCCCAAGAAATGAGAACAAAAATTTATAAAAAAAATTCAAACCTCAGCCCACATTAGCTCGAATCTGCAACCTTGCAACACCCAAATCAAGCCTCACAATCTGCCACATCTTTTCCAGGAAACTAATTAAATCATACGGGCCGAGACTCTAATCTTCTTTGAATCAGATCCAAAACACCTCTAGCTACTTGTAAAAATCACAGAAAATTATATACTTTTTGTAAATTTGATTTCTTAGACTCGAAAGAAAGATTAATGAATCTAATTCAAATTTTTAGTTCTAGGTTTCCTCAGAATACTGCATATAAGGGATTAAAATGGTCAAATACCAGAAGGTGTACAGATTTCCAGATCCTAGACAAAACTGTCGAATAGTAAGATGTCCGAATTTATTTAAAATACCAAATGATATCCAATCCTCATGAAATTTTATGAACATTTCATAGAAATATACTAGATTCCCATGTATAAATTTCAGCTTCCAATTCCATATATTTAGAGAGAAATAATTTTTGGAAGTAAGTATGACAGTCAACAAGAATTATTAAATATGTTCAATTTCCTTTCTAAAGTAGTAATGTGTTGGAATTTTATTAAAATACCAAATTACATCCAAAAATTGTGAAATTTTGAGGAGATGTTATAGACACATAAGGGATACTCATGTAACACCCTAGAATTTTAAATAATATTTTTGAGATTAACAAACGAATTAAAGTGATTTTTGGTGACTTAATAAACTTTTTTCTGAAATTTATCTTTTTACACGTACAAAACACGTGCAAATATTCTCTTGGAAAACTCAAAGTCAGAAATTATTTTGGGAAAACCTAATATTTATTAGTATGTATTATTTATGAATTTTTCTAGATTTTTTTAATATTTATTTGGCATGTTTACAAGTATTACAAAAAGAGGGGCTTTTGTGTAAAATTACCACTTGGGGGTAAAAACTCCAGATTTTTGGTTTTCTAGGCTGAGCATGATGGTCGATCAACTCAGAGGTAAAGATAATTATTTTTATTCTGATAGATTTAGTTTATTTGGTTAATTTATTAAAGAAGGGATCTTTTTTTGCAAAATTGCCACTTGGAGGCCAAAAATACAAAATCGATTTTTCCGGTTTGATATAGATGCTAGCCAGATCTGGGGAGGATATTTTTGATTTAATCACAATTAAATTGGTTAATCTAGTTACCTAGTATAAAGGATCCATATATGTAAAGATATATTCTAAAGAAATATTTTGTAAAATCTTTTCAAAACCCTAATATATCATATTTTAGCTATTAAAAAGGGCTGCTATAGCCATTTCTTTTCTGCACAAAAATAAAAGTATATTTTTATTATTAATTTCTTGGAGTTTCGAAGCGAGGATCTTGGATTTTTGCGAAAGGAAAAGCTTTTCTTATTTCTTTATTATCTTTGTTGAATCTTCATTGAGGTGAGTGATATGAATTTGATTTCTTGTTATTCTATGCATGTTAAATATGATGATTTTTCTAGTAGAATGCATGTTAGATGATTGTGTGATGATAAACGAATAAATTGATGAATGAGTAATTAAAAATAGAACTTTTTCTCAATAATATGCAATGGATGATTAAATCTACTATATAGATGACTTGTGAATGTTAAGAACCTAGTAGAAATCACGGGTATGTTGTTTTCTTCCATATTCTTGCTAATTTGAATGTGTATGATGAGGTTGTATGATGTATGATGTATAAAGTTGAATAAAGAAGGGTTATTTACTGATGGTATATATATATATATATATATATATATATATATATATATATATATATATATATGATCTGTTGATGTTTTGATGAAGAAAAACTTCACTAAAACATGTTTTAGATGCAAGTAATCAAGGGCAAAGTGATAAAACTAGTTGTATGAGTGTTTAACAAATTGCAAGGGAAGTTTTAAGATAAAAAAGATCAAGTTTTAAAGAATTTGAACTGGGTATGGTTTCGGGTCTGATGAAGAACAGACCGAAAGTTATTTTTTGAGTTTTATGAAGTTTTGATTGAATTTGGGTTTCTTATGATACTGAGATTGAATTAGACAAGAGACTACTCATATACAATAAATCTTGATGCTTTTACTGATGCATGTGCACATACATACACACATATTTATATTCATATTTTCCTAATTTGAAGAATTTGTCGAAAAAAGTGCTCTTTTGTGAATTTGTTTAGAGTTTGATTTAATTTATGAACTCCAGTACGTTAGACAAGTTGTATTTGATCATCTCTGGGTTTTAAAATTACAAATTCATTCTTTTAAAGAACATAAACCATGTATCAGTTGAAAAGTGCACGAAATTAAAAGTGTTGTTTCTTTTGGCACGACGGTCGACCACCCAAAATTTGCACTTGGAATGTCAGGTCGACTGTCAGTTGTTTGGTTTTGGAATTTTAGCATGTCGGTCGACCGCTGCTTATTGAACTGGATTGTCGGTCAACTGACAGTGGCTGTGTTGACTGTTTTTGTTGAGTTTTTGTTGTTTTTCTCGAACGATTATTTCTTCGAACTTATGGATTATTGATCTACTGTTTTAGATGAAGTTTTTGCTACAAATGATTGTACTTTACAGAGAGTTATATTTTTATTATAATAGAGTTTAACTCGTATTTCTACGACTTTAGAGAGCGAATTATATATGGATTTCGAAGGATTGATGTCATGTGAATTTTCTATGACTTCAAAATGTGAAACTTAGTTGTTTAAGAGATTTATTCTCAGATTTTATTTCAAAAACTTTTGTGAGTATTTAGACACATTTGGATTTGTGAGATTTAAAGAAGTTTCCTTAATATAAATGATTTGATGATGGAATTAAGAATTTTATTGTGAGATTTGTGTTGATATTTCGAGTTGTGGGTCTCTAGAGGTTGAGTGGAATTCCTGTAAACCGGTATATGAGATTTTGTGGATCTTGGCCAGTTGGGGCCTTGGTGTTGTTTTAGTAAAATTAAGTCTGGCAGGGTACACCAACTCTAGGGAGGGGGAAGTTAAATTTTAATAATAATCAATCTAAGGACATGCACTAGTAGAGATGTGATAGGACTCAGGAAACGTAAGTATGGGCTCTATTGTTAGTCCAACGGATGTATTCCAGGACTGTGTGTTGTTGTGTCCTTAGTATATTCGCGTGTCGAGGGTTCCGCGGGCCTATTCACGGAATGTCTAGAGGACAGTTTGTATGTTCGCGTATCGAGAATCGGCAGTCCTATTCATGGAACATACGGTGCATTCGCGCATCGAGAGTCGGCAGGCCTATTCGCGGGATGTACTGTGTATCTGCACGTCGATGGTTGGCAGGCCTATTCGTAGGGTACACAGCAGGGAGGTGATTCTCCGAAGTTAGAGCTATGCTTACATGATACTTGTGTGTCGAGGGTCGTTAGGCCTATTTGCGGAGTATTCTAGATCTTGTTTCTATTACCGTAGTAGGATTAGTTGCATAACGAAAGATTTAACCCTATAAAGTATAGAACGATAAGGGCTTGCACCGGACCTATGTATAGAATCTGACAAGTATGGAATGCATAGAATCCTACAAGTATGCATTAGAGAGTCATCATATTGCATTTGTGTTTTCTTGACTTGTATTATGCATGATATTTTCATGTTTTCCTACACTTGACACTTAGCTCAGTTTCACTTGATGTTTTATGCTTTATTTATCGTTATTTCATTTTCCATGTGTTACTTCTGTGGGAATGTGTTGATTATAAATTTATTCTTTATGCTTCATTTAAATGGTGTTTCTTTTATATCACTCACACTGTTATGGCTAACCCCGTAGTTTTGGGGATTAGGGTTATCTCTAGCCTCATATTTTGTAGGTAGGTACCGTTAGCTTGGGATTGGATGCATGTGATAGAATGATGATATAGTTTATGCAAAATTGTAAAGAATGGTTTGTAAAGGAAAGAAAATGTAATTTAAGGTATTTAATTTCTGCTATGCTATGTAAATAATTGATGTAATAAAGGTTGAAAAATTCTCTGTGTTTTGCTATGCTTACTATTACATTGAGGTAGATGCTGAAAATTGTGCCACGTATTTTCATATTTATTTATTGGAAATTCGGAGCGCTACAACACAAAAATTTTAGCCTTATATTCCGTCTAGTTAAAGAGAAATGTTTTTTCTGAAGTGAGATCAAATTTCAGGACATGAACTATAACAATGATCTAAGTTAAATATATAATAATCTCAAAAAGTAATTAATAAAAAATTAACACACATAATAGAACAACAATTCATACATAATCTAAGCATGAATACTCAATTTATAAAGATTATCTAGAATGCTACTAACACACCAAAATTTAGAAGTTGTAGAATACCCACAAATACATATCTACTCTAGCATGCTATTACTAAAATAAATTATAAAGTTGAGAAATACCCACCTTATTAATTCAATCGTTTCTAGACTCGAGAAAAGGAAGATAGTAAGGAGATAGTAGCAACACGAACGGCCACAAGCAAACAACCGTAGCAAGAGTCCGTCGGATTCGGAAAGAGAGTAAAGTGGAGTTATATATATATATATATATATATATATATATATATATATATATATAGAGAGAGAGAGAGAGAGAGAGAGGGAGAGAGAGAGAGAGAGAGAAGGGGGGGAGATAGTGAGAGTTTGAAGCTATGGAGATAGTGAGGGGGCTTGGTTGGGATGATGGTAGCAAGTAAAGGAGGTGAAGTGGTCGTGGAGACGGTGCTTCAGGGTGTTGGTTGGTTGTTGGCGAGGTGGAGGAGGCTCGGGATGAGATGAGAAGGAGATGAGGGTGGTGAACTTCGGGAAGGTGGTGGATTGCGGTGGAGCTTTAGTGAGCGGCGAGGGGCTCAAGTTGCGGGTAGGGGGAGCTCAAGAGTGAGAGAGAGTTCGGGTGGTCGTCGGGATGGTGGAGGAGGCAGTGAGGGCTTTGGGTATGGAGAGAAAGTGGTGGCTCGGTGGTGGAGACCGTCAGAGGTGCATCAAGGAGAAGGTGCTGTCCGAGGGTTGTTGCAGGTGTTCGGGGTGCGAGGTGAGTGAGGAGGAGGTTGGACAGCGATGAGATGGAATATGGAGGAGTTGTAGGGGCTACGGGCTGTAGGTGCAGCAAAGTGGAGTTCAGGTGATGACTCAGAGCTTAGTTGTTAATGGAGGATAGCAAGAGGAGGGTTTCGATTGGAGGCAGCAGTTGGTCAGGGATGGGTGCAGTGGAGCTTAGAGGTGGAGAAGGGCAGGGAGGTGGAGCACGGGTTGGAGGTGGTGTGGTGGAGGAGTTGAAGGTGGTGGTGCTGTGGTTGGTGTTGTTTGGAGTTGGAGAATAGATTGAATGAGTTCCAGGTTGTAGAAGGAGAAGAAGAAAGAAGACGAAGATGATAGAATGAGGTGGTGATGAGATTAAAAGTGTGTGTGTGTGTGTGTGTGTGTGCATATTTATATATATGTAGGAAGGAGTAGGGGTTAAAGGTGGCTGCATGTGCATGTGTGTAAATATATAAAATATATATATATATATATATATCTGTGTGTGTGTGTGTGTGTGTGTGTGTGAGTCGGGGTTGTTGATGAATGAGATTTTAGGTTAGTGAATAGGAGGCTAGATATAGAGATAGGGAGTAAAGTGGAGGTGCAAATGAATGTTGTAGAATCTGGTTGGGGGTTAGGGTAGTTGCAAGTGTAGGAGATGAAGAAGAAGAGAAGCAGTGAATGAGTGTATGAGTGTATATATATATATATATATATATATATAGGAGAGAGAGAAGGTGGCTGTAGAATAAGAAGAAGAATGAGTTTAGGGTTAAGAGAATAGGAAGCTATATATAGGTAGGGTGGTAGGGTGTTGTGGAATGAGAAGAAGAAGAAGGGTGTTGGCTGTGAATGAGATGACAAGGTGGTGTGCAGTGTGATGGTGGTGGTGTGAATGAGATGGAGTAGTAGGGATAGGGATGTATGCAGTAGATGGAGGTGGAGTTTAATACTGGCTGTGAAATATGGTTGGGGGGTTGGGTTACGGGATGAATTACGGGTTAGGGAATTAGGGTTAGAGTTTGAATTTAAACGCAAATTGACTAATTTATAATGGATAAAAAAATATTTCAGTTGTGTTCAAATTGGAGATAAAAAATGAATTCAAAGACAAATGAATTTGAGAGAACAATTTTTTATATAAACGATCGAAATACAAAATACATAAATTATTTATATGGTTAGAAATATTACACATAACGGTACAAAATACATGTGTATAACACATGTTGTGCAAAATTGTAATAACTCAATTTTGCGGGGTGTTACAGTTCGCCCCCGAGCAACATCATCCACTCACTAAGCACCCCAACGAACGAGTGCAAAGTTCACTCATGGTTCTTAAAGTAGCTCTAGTCACTTGACCCCGAGCAAGTGTGTGGGGCACGGCTCGCCAATCGAGTGCTTCCAAAACCTATCATCACCCTGTTCGGAGTCGATTCATGATTCTAGGGTTTCTATGGCTACTTGCAACTAAGCAAGTGTGCAGGGCATGGCTCGTCATTCAAGTGCTCCCAAAACAACCTCGGACATGTGCAGAGTCTATTCATGGTTCATAGGGTTGCTCTGGTCACTCGCTCCCGAGCAAGTGTGCGAGACATAGCTCGCCATTCGAGTTCTCCCAAAACTCGTCGTCACCTTGTTCGGAGTCCATTCATGATTCTAGGGTTGCTCTAGGTATTTACACCCGAGCAAGTGTGCAGAGCATGACTCACCGTTTGAGTGCTCCCAAAACAACCATGACAAGTGCAGAGTCCATTCACGGTTCATAGGGCAGTTGTAGCCACTTGCCCCGGAGCAAGTGTGCGGGGCACGACTTGCCTTTCGAGTGCTCCCAAAACTCATCGTCATGCTGTTCGAAGTCCACGAATGGTTCTTAGAGTCGCTCTAGCCACATACCCCCAAGCATGTGTGCAGGGCATGCCTAGCCATTTGAGTGCTCCCAAAACAACCCCAGACAAGGGCAGAATCCATTCATGGTTCATAGGGCCGCTCTAGCCATGCACCCCCGAGCAAGTGTGTGGGGTACGTGCTCCCAGAACTCGTCGCCACCATGTTCGGAGTCCATTCATGGTTCTAGGGTCTCTCTAGCTACTTGCATCCGAGCAAGTGTATGGGGTATTCGAGTGCTCCAAAATAACTCTGGACAAGTGCGGAGTCCATTCATGGTTCATCAGGTCACTGTAGCCACTTGCCCCCGAGCAAGTGTGCAGGGCATTGCTCGCCATTTAGGTACTCCCAAAACTCATCGTCACCCTGTTCGGAGTCCACTCATGGTGCTTATAGTCCCTTTAGCCACTTGCCCCCGAGCATGTGTGCTGGGTACGCCTCACCATTCGAGTGCTCCCAAAATAATTCTGGACAAGTGTGAAGTTTATTCATGGTTCATAGAGTCGCTCTAGCCACTTGCCTCCGAGCAAGTGTGTGGGGAACACCTCACCATTACATACTCATGGTTTTTAAAGTCACCCTAGGAAGCCACTGAGTAAGTGTGTGAGGCACACATCGCCATTCGAGAACTCCCACAACTGGCCATAACAAGAGTACAAGATATTCAATCATCTATTAAACTCACCATAGCAACTCTAACACAAGGAGACACTAAAAGAGAAAAAGAGACAATGCTTCAACACTTACCACCCCGATCCCTTGAACCGTCTGAAGGGAAGACCAAACCCGCAGATTGAATCTGAGATGTGTGCCCTACAACACGCGCTGCCCCTCCAGCCGAGGCAACACTCGATGAACTGACTACTCCGCTTTGGGCATCTCCTGGGTTCCTCGAGACCCCGTGTGAACATAAAGCTAGCTCATGGAATGATCTCTCCTGGTTTATCTCATCACAAGAACAAGAAGTGATCTTGTTATTGGTCTGCTCAAGAAACCGCTTCAACTAATGATTCTCCACTTTTTGCTTAACAAGCCTCTCCTTGAGATAGGCATCCTTCACCCTAATCTTCCACCAGACCATACTTGCACATGTCGAACCATTTGGACGAGTTTCTCCTGAGAATTCAAGCATAGCCTTTCTTAGATGAGCAACCTCTAAGCTCTTCTCAAGCACTACGTTCTTTAACTCATCTCTCTCGGTGGATTTAACTTCTGAGTTCCTCCCGAGCATCATCTCAGCAAGGGGAGTCCCACTATCACACGAACATCCCTCTATATTGGTTGATGGCGTCTCCCGAAGACCTTCATCATGATGCTTCACTTCGATATTTCTCTGGGACAACACTCTCCTCAAGTGACCATGCTCCACTTCCACCTTGGATAGCTTCTCCCGTGAACGAGTAAGCCCAAACTCCACCACACGGAGCTTGGTACGGAAATGGTCAATCTCGCCATCACGAGGATCACCCCCGCCATACACGAGAATCTGCTAAGGGGAAAGAGCAGGGGGCCACGACAACATTAGCAAGCACAAAGGACTCCAAAAACTCAACAACACAACAACTCAAGGCAGTGAGTATGGTTCTCGAATCTTCTTCCGAGCTCCCCTAACAACTCATAGCTCCATGGAATTAGTTTGGGGCTCTGTTTTCTACTCGAGCTCCTCCAACAACTCATTCTCTCCATATAATGAGTTTGGTGCTCTGCTCACCTCCCGAGCCTCTTAAACGGCTTATTGACCCCACATAGTGTGTTCAGTGCTCTGCTTGCCTCCCGAGATGCCTTCTTCTTCCAAACGAGTTTGAATCTCAATTCACCCCTAGAGCTTCCCCCTAAACTTGCCTCCCGAACGGCTCAACTCTAGAACCCAGCAATGCTCTTCATCTTACTCACCTCCCAAACGACTGTCTTCTTTCGCAATGAGTTCGGAACTCAACTCATCCCCAGATCTACTCCCTAAACTCGCCTACCGAAAAGCTTTCTCGTAGAGCCTGGCGATGCTCTTCGTCTCGCTCACCTCCCGAGCGGCCCTTTTCTTCCACTACGAGTTCGGAGCTCAACTCCCCCATAGGTGCTCTCTAAACTCACATATTGAACGGCTCCCTCCTAGAGCCTGGTGATGCTCTTCATCTCGCTCGCCTCCAAAGCGAACCTGTAGAACCCCGTATTTTCAAATATTATTTTAAATATTTGAAAATAAAATTAAAATGATTTTCTGAAGAATTAATAAATATTTCTAAACATTAATCTTTTACACGTGCGAAACACGTGCAAATAATTTTGGTGTAAATATACAATTTTATATTTTTAATAAGTTCTCATACTTATTATGGAGTGTATTCTAAGTTTTGGGATTTTTCTGAATAAAGAAACTATTTTTACAAATATCTCGAAAGAGATGGGCTTTTATGTAAAAAATCGTTTGGATCTTAAATAAATTATAAAAATTCGTTTTTACTGATATTTTGGTTTCCCATGGTTAGCATTTAAATCTAGATATATCTATATTTTATTTAAAGTCGATTTGGTGAAGATTTAAACAAAAAGGGTGTTTTTGCAAATATGAAATTTATGTAGAATCTTGTGCAAATGTTTTTCTGGAAAGTAAAAGCCAAATATTTTGATTGGGAAAATATAATATGTACTATTAGATATTATTTCTGATTTTTCTGGATTTTTATAAATATTTTATGATGTAATTGCAAATATTACAAAAGGGAGGGCTTTTGTGCAAAATCGCCACCTTGAGTGTAAATCCGGAATTTTCTTATCTTTGGGCCGTGCTGGGTTGTTGGAAAACTCAGTGGTAAAAGGATTTTATTTAGTTTTGATTTATTTAACTTATTTCAACTAAGGAAGGTTATATATGTGAAGTAATAAATTGAAAAAGGACTATTTTGCAAAAGTACTACAAAACCCTAATTCCTTTCAATCCCGGCCTGTATAAAAGAGGGTGTGCAGCCGTCATTTGCTACACAACTCCAGATTTATTATATCATTATTTTCTTGGTGATCAAGAGGAGAGTTTTTGGATCTAGCAAAAAGGAAGTGTGAGTACACAAGTGGATATTAAATACAATCTAGGTGGACATTAGAGACGTGAGTACCCTGGTGGATATCTAATGTGTGTGATTTGATTGTTTGGTCATGAAGACCTGTAATGAGATTTAGGCTGTTTGTATACTCAGATTTGAAAGAAATCTCTTTATCGCAAGTGTATTGATTATTTTTGCATAAAGCAAATATTTTCTCACTAGCTATTTTTGACATCTTTTGTTCGCTTTGTGTATTTGATATTTATTTATGTAAGGTATCACCCTTTCAACTTATATAATTTCTAATGATCTACTATATGTTTTGCTATCTTACCCACTGTATATAATTTCTGGATTATATGATTTTTGCCAAAGAAATTTTCATTTATTTATTTATTCCTAGTTATAAAATTTAATTATCTTCTGTTAGATTCTTTTAACTATTTGCTCTCTTGTCTATTTTGTATACCTCAATTTTGTGCTCACTCTTGTATCCTATCACTCTTACTGTTTTGTATTGGTTTACTTACTAAACAACTTTTGTGAAATCAACTTATTTTACTTTTATTCGGTTTCCTTTATTGTCAGCAACCGAATTTATTTCTTTTTATCTATATCTCCAACCGAGCTTATATTATTTATATTCATGAGTGCAAAAATTAAACTTTTACTAATCGTCTTGTTTTCTTTTAAAAACTGTTTCTTTGACTTTACTATTGGTTTTACTTCCTATTCTTTTGTCCAAGTTATTATTTGTCAACTTTTGCTGTAATTCAATAGTGCATCCTTTAGCATTTCACAAGCTCATTTTATTTTGCGACTCTTACCCATTTCTTTCTTGACATCTTACTTATCTTACTTTCATGTGCATTTTTGTTACTCGTATACTTTGATATTACTTTTACATATTACCTTAAATTTTTGAATTACTACGTGTTAAGTTATTATTGCTATTTTTATTTCCTTTCATTATTGTTTTGCTATACTATAAATTTTGTTTTGCATATCTTCTTCCATTTTATTATATGTACTTGGGTTTTTCAATACTATATTTTCCATTATTTTGTGTTGTCTTATTTACTTTGGAGCATTTAAACTTGATTGCAATATTTTACTCATATAAATATGATATGTTTCTGCACATTTAAATCTTTACTATTAATTATGTTTTTACGCCTTATATTCGATACCCTTATTATTACTTACAGTTGACGGCTTTTGTTATGATTTCTTTCCACTATTTTAAGGCTACTTATTAAATTTGTTGCTTCATACTTTTCAAATGTACTATGTGCACCCACTACTTATATTTTACTTAAATTTTATTATCATTACATTTTTGATTTCTACATGTACTTCCTACAAATTCCTATATATGTACCACATATTTCAACATACCTACTATGCATGTCATTTTACATTTGTTTAATTCCTACATTATTGTATATTTTATGATATATTCCTTATGAAAATTTGCTATACTACATATGTATTTTCTCATTCACATTTGTATTTGTGCTTAGGCATATATTTCATTTCGTTTGAAACATGATATTTTGGTTTGGGGTATGGTTATGGTTTTACCATAGGGTATGGATGTGAATGTGAAATGTGTGTGTGATGCTCTAACTTTACCCTCGTTTTGTAGTGATCAGTATGGTTTCATCCAGACCCAGGAACGAGGACAACAATGGCAATGGATCTGGTAGTTCTCAAGAGACTGGGATTGATCTTGAGGCTGCATTCGCCAAGGTGTATCAGACTCTGGATGCGCTGATGGCAGCTAATTTGGCGCAGATTCAGAACCAGAATCGGAATTATAGGATTGGACCAGTGTTTATTAACGCTGATCCTATCAAGCAGGACGAGTCTCTCAAGAGGAGGAGGCCAGCATCAGATCAGGAAGGGAAGGAATCCCCAGCGAAGCAAGCCAAGTCCAGTGACCCAGTGCAGAAGTCACCTGCAACTCGGGAAGTGACTTGTTATTTCTGTAAGGAGGCAGGTCATTACCGGTCAGCATGTCCGAAGATGGCAAGGCAGACTTGTTTTCATTGTGGTTGTGAAGGGCATATTCGACCAATCTGTCCGCAGCTGAAGAAGGATGGTGCCGGGAAGGGCAAGGATCTGAAGAGGGGCGAGAGTCTGCATTGACTAATGAGGATACTCAGAATTATGACTCGTGTGTGCAAGAGCTTGGAAATTCATTCTTTTGTATTAAGTAAAACTTCTATTTGAGGAATAATTGAAGATTGAGTATTTTTCTTCATGTAACAAGATTTATTTGGATTAATGGAATAGAGACAAAGTTTTATTTGATACTGTTTTCTTGCATAAGATTGTATCGCCATTTAGTGATAGTCTTAAGTATAGAGCTTAAGGTATTTCCAGACAAGGTCTTGAGGTGGCTATCCTTAGTCATGTCCCTTTCTAAGGAGGGAGTGGCCACTGATTCTCGGAAGGATGAAGCAGAAGGTCAGAAGTGGATTCAGGAGTTCAGTAGTTGTTGCAGCGTGGCTTCCGATGGCAAGTTATCAGAGTTGCGCAGCGGAAGATTGATTTTCTGAATTCTTTGCAAGATTGTGTTTTTCCTGTATGATGTGTTTCTTTTGTTGGAATGCATTCTTTAGTGTGATTATATTTTCTTAAGTTATATCTCTATCCATGAGTTTTCATTCCTTGTTGGTGTGTTTGTTTGGACCTCATTAGCAGTAGTTCTGATGACAGAACTCTTCTAAGGAGGGAGTGATGTAGAACCCCGTATTTTCAAATATTATTTTAAATATTTGAAAATAAAATTAAAATGATTTTATGAAGAATTAATAAATATTTCTAAACATTAATCTTTTACACGTGAGAAACACGTGCAAATAATTTTGGTGTAAATATACAATTTTATATTTTTAATAAGTTCTCATACTTATTATGGAGTGTATTCTAAGTTTTGGGATTTTTCTGAATAAAGAAACTATTTTTACAAATATCTCGAAAGAGAGGGGCTTTTATGTAAAAAACCGTTTGGATCTTAAATAAATTATAAAAATTCGTTTTTACTGATATTTTGGTTTCCCATGGTTAGCATTTAAATCTAGATATATCTATATTTTATTTAAAGTCGATTTGGTGAAGATTTAAACAAAAAGGGCATTTTTGCAAATATGAAATTTATGTAGAATCTTGTGCAAATGTTTTTCTAGAAAGTAAAAGTCAAATATTTTGATTGGAAAAATATAATATGTACTTTTAGATATTATTTCTGATTTTTCTGGATTTTTATAAATATTTTATGATGTAATTGCAAATATTACAAAAGGGAGGGCTTTTGTGCAAAATCGCCACCTTGAGTGTAAATCCGGAATTTTCTTATCTCTGGGCCGTGCTGGGTTGTTGGAAAACTTAGTGGTAAAAGGATTTTATTTAGTTTTGATTTATTTAACTTATTTCAACTAAGGAAGGTTATATATGTGAAGTAATAAATTGAAAAAGGACTATTTTGCAAAAGTACTACAAAACCCTAATTCCTTTCAATCTCGGCCTGTATAAAAGAGGGTGTGCAGCCGTCATTCGCTACACAACTCCAGATTTATTATATCATTATTTTCTTGGTGGTCAAGAGGAGAGTTTTTGGATCTAGCAAAAAGGAAAGCCTTTCGTTGGATCTTCTCAATTCAAGGTGAGTGACATTGTGTGTTTTGTTTTTTTGTTTTGTGAATGTTATAAATTCGTCTTGTTGTTGATCTATGTGTGCGAGTGTCAATGATGTATTGATTTGATGTTGTGAATGATATAGATCTTGTGTTGTGGTATGATTCATGTGAATAATTGATGTTGTTGTACCATGTTGTGAAATCTATGAAAGAATAGTAGATCTTTGTTGATAAAATTTGTTGCTAATAGGCATGTTAAGATTTGAGTATGGTCGGATGTTGTGCATCTGGATCTTATTTTTGTAAATCAAATTTTGATTTAGAATTGTGGAAGGAATTTAGTTTTGAGAAACCCTAATGAAAGAATTAGTGATCTAGAACATGAGAACTTGAGTTTTGACATTTAATGTTTTGAGTAATATACCCATAATGAAGATTCTTTGAGATTTGTCATTTTACCTGAATACGAACTATTTTCATAAACAATGAATCTTTAGAAAACTCCAGTTTTAATTATTGTATTCAGACCTAAGTTATGAAAACTGTTGGCCGACAGCCGACTGGTCTACCTATCAGTCGACTGGTAAGACCCTACTGTTGTATCATTAGCCTTTTGAAATTCGATCTGGACAACCGACTGAGACCCTTGTCAGTCGACTGGTGTACTTAGAACTTACTGTGTAAAATTATGTCAGTTTCTTGTCTGGACAGTCGACCTATACCTCCTTTAAGTCGACTTATATACTTAGAATATTTTTGTGAAATTTATTGGAATTTACCTCGGGTAAGTCGACTGATTCCCTTTTAAGTCGACTGTTATGACTTAGTTTATTTTTATAAAACTTTGGATAATTGTCTTCTGGACAGTCGACTTACCACAGTATAAGTCGACTGGTACTGAAGGATCTTTGTAAACTTTAGTGTTATTTCGAATGATTGGTTTTCAGATAATTCAGTCTATACTTTGTCTTCAGTTAAGCTTTTGATTTGAGAAATTCACTTGAGCTAATTTTGTTTAGTGGAAAGTTGTTTAAGACTTTTGAGTTTGAGTCTCTAGAGGTGAGTGACCCTAGTATACCGGTGTTGAGTTATTTTGTTGAGGCCCGTAGAGGCATTTCAGTTATTCAGTTTTGATTTTAGTCCGGTAGGGTACACTACTCTAGGAGATTCGTTGAGAAATTAAATAACCCGAATGATAAGGACAGGCACTAGTGGTGATATGATGAACGGGAACATGGGTTATGCACCTCAGTATGGCTTTAGATGTGGGATTTAATCTCCGGAATTATCCAAGTAACTATCTTGAGATGTGGGATTTATCTCCGGAATTATCCAGGTAAATTACCTGAGATGTGAGATATATCCCCGGAATTATCCAAGTGGTTTGCTTGAGATGTGGGATTGATCTCTGGAATTATCAAAGTCGAGGCGACACACATGGGGTATTCATGTGATGACGTGTCTATGTCTAGATGTGGGATGATCTCCGGAATTATCCAGGTAAAATACCTGAGATGTGGGATCCATCTCTGGAATTATCAGGCATGGGCTAATTCTCACAGTTTATCTTTATCTCGTAGTAGTCATCGTGATAGGATTAGTTGCATAGCGGGGGATTGAACCCTATGATGTGGAGACGTTAAGGGCTTGCACCGAACCTATGTAGAATGGGATGCATAGACTTCGACAAGTATGCATTAGAGAGTCCGCATATAGACTTTGTGTTGTCTTGACTTGGTTTCGTGCATGTGTTTTCCAGTTTTCCTACACTTGACACTTAGACTAGATGCACTTGGTGTTTTCATTCTATGATGTTTCCATGCTTTACACCCTTGTTATTCCTCATTCAATTATTATTGTGGTTAATACATATTGTTGATGACTTCATGTTTTATGATTAAATTATATTGTTTGTTTTTATGTCACTCACACCATTTATGGCTAACCCCTTTAGTTTGGGGGTTAGGGATCATCTCTAGCCTCATGTGTTACAGGTTGTTGCTTAGAGTTTGGAGGCTTCGATGCTTGAGTTAGTTTGAGATATGCAGATGTAATAGATCTTTGTGTAAAATTTTGATAAAAGAAGTGTTGTAAAAAGAATGTTGTAATTCAAGGTGTTTGTAATTTCCGCTGTGTTTGAGAAAGATTGATGTAATAAGGAATTGGAATAAAATTATTTGTGTTTTTGGGCTATGGGTACTGTTACATTGAAGTTGATGCTGGATTGTACCACGTATTTTCTAAATTATTATATTAGAAATTCGGGGCGCTACAGAACCCTTCTTCCACAATGAGTAGGGTGCTCATCTCACCCCTAGAGTTGCTCCCCGAACTTGCCTCCCGAATGGCTTTCTCGTAGAGCCCGACGATGCTTTTCATCTCGCTCACCTCTTGAGCAACCCTCCTCTTCCACAACGTGTTCGGAGCTCAAATCATCCCTAGAGCTACTCCCTAAACCCGCCTCCTGAATGGGTCTCTCCTAGAACCCGACGATGCTCTTCATCTCGTTTGCCTCCCGAGCAACCATATTCCTTTACAGCAAGTTCGGAGCTCAACTCATTCCAAGAGCTTCTCCCCAGATTCGCCTCCCGAACCGCTCTCTCCTATAGCCCAACAATGCTCTTCATCTTGCTCGCCTCCTGAGCGACTTTCTTCTTCTACAGCGAGTTTGGAGCCCTAACTCACCCTCATAACTGCTCTCTAAACTCGCTTCCCGAATTGCTCTCCCCAAGAGTCTTACAAAGATTTTTTTTCATAGCTCCCCCGTGGCAAAGTTCCTCTTCTTATCCCACAGGAGTGAAGCTCCTCTTTGTAGCTCCCCGGGGATGAAACTCCTTTTCATAGATCCCGAACACCAAAGCTCTTCTCAACTTCGCGGAGCAAATATATTGTGGGCCTGTTTTGACCAGAAAGATGGATGGTTCTTCAGCTGACTTTTGAAGAGAAATTGTAGATCCTCGAGTCACTCAAAATGAGGGTCGCATGCTCCAATTAAATCTCTGTAGCACTAGGAAGGTTTGTTCTACCGCAGATGCATGTAGAACTCTCCAAAAAGTATACCAAGATGAATAGCCTGTGATGAGAATCTTCAACTAGCTAAGCACACAGCTCACTAGTTGATTCATCTACCCCCCAATCGCAAGGTTTGGGAGTTCGACCCCGAGCCACAGCATTACCCGATGCATTCTTTATTTTTTAATACCTGCTCCAAAAAACACGTGTACTGCACGTGCAAAAACTGAAGGAGGAAAAGAGAAAGTTGACAAAGTCAATGTTGACTGGGTCAAAATTACTAGGTGGGTGCCACCTCAGTGCTACATAGACACCACGTCGGATCAAGGACTGCTCCTGAGCAGACCTACCCCCGACCAGAATGAAAAAAACAATGGTCTTGATCTCCTCCCGATCCATGCTCGTGTGATCAATGGTCCAGATCGATCAGGTCAACGATCAATGGTTGAGTAGTCAATGCCACGTGGCATCACCTTAGCGTGCTACGAGGGGTTGGAGATGCTTCTGCTCGTTGAAAAACCGAGATAGAGCTCGCCAGACCAGAATTAGGGAATCGATAGTCCTGATCTCCTCCCGATCGTGCACACATGATGCACGGATAAGATTAATCAACCAAAACCACAAAAAACTTCGATTAATTTTGGGTCAACGATCTACGTTAACCATTCAACTTCACGTGGCACCACCACAAAGTGCCACGATGGGTCTGAGATGTTTCTGCTCAGTCAAAAACCGAGCAAGAGCTTTCCCAACCAGAACGAGGGAATTAACTATCCAGATCTCCTCCGGATCTGCGCTCGCGTGATCAACAGTCCAGGAAGATCATGTATTTAATTAATTCATTTATTTAGTAATTAATTCAAATTAATTATTTAAAAATCCCAAAAATAATAAAAAATTGAAAAAAAAATAATTGAGAATTCTAAAAATATTTATTTATTTGGAAAAATATTTTTAAAAAAAGTCCGAAAAAATAATTATAAAATTGGAATAACTAATTAAGAATTTCAAATTTATAATTATTAAAATTCGGAAAATTGAATAAAAATTTTGTAAAAATAATTAAAAAGTGGAAAGAAGTTTTTAGCAAAAAAAAAGGTCCCGGGTTAATGGTCGACATTGACCGGGTCAACACCACGTGGCGTCACCATAAAGCGCCACGATGGGTCTGAGACTCTTCTACTCGGTCAGGAGCTCCATCGAGCATAATGAAGGAAGCGAAGACCAAGATCTCCCGATCCGCACTCACGTAATCAACAACCCAGATCGATCAGAATTGATTAAATCCTTTACTGAATTATTTATTTCGAATTAGTTATTTAAAAATCACAACAAAAAATTAAAAATTAGAAAATTTTGATAAAAAATCTAAAAATAATTATTAATTCAGAAAATATTTTTAATATTATGAAAAAAATAATTATAAAATTAGAATAATTAATTAAAGTTCAAAAATTAATTATTAAAAATCAGGAAATTGAATAAAAAGATTAAAAATTGGAAAAAGTTCAGAAAAATCTGGAAAAGTCACAAAAATTCTAGAATATTCTAAGAATAACTTTAAGTATTTTAAAAACTCATAATAACACTGTTACACCTAGAGCAATATTCAAACGTCTTCGAAAACTCTGATAAGTTCTATAAACCATTAAAAATGGACAAACTACTCCTCAAAGGCTATGAAACTCAGTCTTCGGGAGTGTAGGGCTTGTGATATGGCTAAAAATAGAACCAAATTGAGAACGTTCAAATTGAGCACGAATCCTAAAGCTCTCAAGGGTAAAATGGTAAATTCCACTAGAAACGGGTTCTTAAACGAAGGTTTGGCATCTTTCATGCCCAACGACCCAAAACGGATCCGTCTAACTAGGTTATCATAATAGCCCAACAGTATAAATGAGTCCATGATTATTTAAACATGGTTTAAACTCATATCCATAGGAGACGGTTCAAAACCATATCTCTTATCATGAAAGGAATTTTAACTCAATTCCTCAAATACTCTTATCTCTTCATGAAGAAGTGATAACTAATTTAATCCAAAGACACCGGGAAGTAAAGATAAATCATTATCTTGAAACTGACCACCAAAGCAACTATAAATACCCTCTTATACAGAAATTTTGCATCTTTCAAGCCCAACGACCCAAAACGAATCTGTCTAACTAGGTTGTCATAATAGCCCAGTATAAATGAGTCCATGACTATTTAAACATGATTTAAACTCATATCCATAGGAGACGGTTCAAAAACCATATCTCTTATCATGAGAGGATTTTTAACTCAATTCCTCAACTACTCTTATCTCTTCATGAAGAAGTTATAACTAATTCAATCCAAAGACACCGGAAAGTAAAGATAAATCATTATCTTGAAACTGACCACCAAAGTAACTATAAATACCCTCTTACGTCCACGAGAACCAGGTAATTAGTATTTTGCCGCTGAAAACCTGTCATATTCTTCTTGAGTTCTGGCTTGAGAATCGGAGGATCTGTCGCCGGGGTCAATCCTGGTGATTTAGACTTTTGCAGGTCAATGGGAGGTATCGTCACCATCCAGATCAGTTACAACAGTACAAATAAATCAGATTCAGGAGTCAACATCAGTTGGAAACAGTCAACACAGTGAAAGTAAAAAAAAGGTCAGCTTTTTATTGTTCTAAAAGAATTCACATACATCCGTTTGCTCCACACAGAAATTAGCAGCAACAACAACCAACCATCTAATCCCAACCACTCATTTTTTAGTGGGAGTTATATTGACCATCAATTTACTCAACTGTTGTCAGTTACCATAATACCCTCAAAGTTCAAATTTATTTACGACATAATTATTTACAAAAGTTTTACTCATATAAAATAAAAATTAGTGTCACTAAAGGTAATTTATAAAGAGTATGGTAAGAGCTTGGGATAAATAAAAAAAATGTCTCAGATTCGAGGTCGACTACGTCATAGCATTTACTTAAAATAATAATAATATTAATACGAGCATTGTACTGCAGATTATTAGTAAAATTATAATAAAAAGTCGTAGTCAACCTCTGGTTCAAGGTTTTCAACCATTCATTAAAAAGTCCCCGAGGTTTGTGCTGGAATTTGTACGTCCTAGTTGATGGTTTAAAGGTGATGGTTTAATGTATATATAGAATGTTTTTCTTGTTTTGGTTAGTTAAATTACACAAACGCAGAATTTTGATCTTGATGGCTGACTTCGTACTTTGTTTATGTCCGTATTTCACGTTTAACCTTTTTTTTGATGTATCGGATAGAGCCAAAAGGCTCCAGCCATCAAAAATATATTAATCAATAAAACAGTACAGATACAAATAAATAATCAATGACTTTACAAGATGTAAAACAAAAAAGAGCGAACTAAACAAAAATGAAATCCTAACTAGGAGGCAAAGTACGCCAATAAGGGAGCTATAATACAACCGAAGAAGCACCCGCTGAACAGGGATACTAAACCTTCAGCCCGGAAAGCAACTCGCGAAAAAGAGAAACGACCGCCCTGTCTCACCCACCAGAAGAGAAGAAACAAGAGCGGCGAGCCAAACGCAGGCCAAGAAGACATCCTACCATGCAGATGACAAACTCCAGCGGCAGCCACCGTGGAGAAACACTAGCGGCACAAAGGGGTACCGCCTAGCTGTCAACGCGAGAACTCAACTGAGCACCAACTGACGGGCTGACAAAGCATTAGCTTGACTGGCGAGGATACGCACACTCACTCGAGTCGGCCTAAGATTACCGACCAGCTTATTGCTTTTTTGCTTAACGGGAGGAGGATCAGCCTCAACAAAAGGGGGATGAACCCGAAGCTGGGGCACTCAAAACCACTTCGTCTATATTGGGGCAGGGAGGGGTAATGTGAACACTATTACCCACCGATGACGAAATAGTGATGTAGTTAGAATGATAGGAGGAAATTACGAATGGAGAGTGAACCAGGCTCGGAGAAGACTTAAGGGGAAAAGAGATCAGGAAAAGCGATATCTCCCTTCGGAGTAGAGTATTTCACGTTTAACCTATCGAGTCTATACCAAATGCACGCTATGTGTGACCTAATTAATATGTATTTTTCTATCCGAACTATCCTATATAAAATTTAGTGAGTTTTAAGAGGACTGATGCTACTTGTTTTTGGATGTAGGGGCAACAAATGAGAGTTCTCGTAATTTGTAAAGTGGAACATGTGGTACTGACGCTCTGATCAAATCCTAGGCTGTAGGACCGGCTCGAGAGTAGCAGGAGGGAGGTGGAGGCCGGATTCTCGGCTCGGATCTCGTAGCTATGCTTGGATCTACGAGGCTCGGCTCGGTCTTTTGTACATGCACACTGCCTAGAAACATCGAGAAAAGTCCTGGCGACAGGCCCTCCGACGATCTAGTCAGTTACTGAAAAGCAACAATAGCTAGGGTTCAGGTGGGAAAAGATTTATTACCTTGGACAAGGAGGAGGAGGTCTAGTATTGATAGGCAGGGGCAAACGGGTCTGGAACCCTAACGGGCTAGGTCGGACCCGTTTGCCTGTGGGCCTGAGTTGGCAGAAGCCCGTTGGACTTGTTGACTCGAAGATGTGGGATGAGCAAAATCTGAGGAGATCTGATGGCCCTAATGGGGCCATGTCATTTGCACCATATCAGGAGCCCCCCACTCCTGGATGGCTGTGTAAGCCAGCTGTGGAGGAGTAGTTTGTCCCAGTAGGAAGAGTGGAGCAGTGTATTCGGTGAGTATGACTTGTAGAGTCGTAGAGAGGCGAAAGGTGGGTAAGACGAAGGAAATCCCCTGGGGAGTAAAAAACGCCATGCATCGAGCACCAAGGGTCGGGAGTCGAGCGTCGAGGCCTAGCTCGTGAAAAAGCCAGGAATTAGCTCGGGGTTCATGCCGAGTGTAACGCCCCTGCCCCGAGCTCAGACAATTTATATAATTTAGAAGAAGAATTAATTATAGTATAGTACAACTGCCCACCACAGGCTACCTCTCAAAAGGTGGTTAACCTAATTGGTGACTCTTGATCATAGGAAATTATATTTGTATATTATTTTATTCATGTAATCTCCCAATATGGGACTAAATCCCATACTCTCTCTCTTACTCCCATGCCTACACAGAGAAGAACGCACACAGAGAAGACATCGGAAGCTACAGCATACATTCATACAAGTGGGCCCCAGCACCATGCTGATGTCATCAGCATTACCAAACAACACAAGTGCTGTTTGTTTCTCCACTGGTGGGCTCCCCATCTTTACTACCTTTCATTTTTTAACATATTTACACCTTATGCCATCACATATATATCATCTATATATGTATATATATATATATATATATATATATATATACTATACAATATATATATACTACTGCTATTATATTATTTTGAAATTAAGGGGTGTTACACACACCCCCTTTAGAAATCAGTATCCTCGCTGAGCACGAGGCATGCACAACCTAGTGCAGGATCTCCTTTCTAGCTGATGTGGAGTGGAGTACCCTGATTATGCTAACTGCACAGTACCCCGATTCTGCGGGTTGTCCATCTCAGGCCCCAACCTCGCTCCATCTCAGGCATACTTACCCGTATATCTGCTAGCTCCATCTCAGGCATACATCTCACCCACTCTTACCCACACTCGGTGTCAAAAGTCGGCTCTGATACCATTTGTAACGCCCCTACCCATATGAATAAGGGGATTTCGTTGTGGCTTTATGACACAAAGTCCATATGGACTTAGTGGCTTGCGGTTGGGTTTGGGCGCTTACTGTAGGTGTCGGCAGGTCTTGGGTTCGAAACTCGAAAGCCACTTTTGATATTTTTTTTTTGTGTTTTAATATTTTAAAAGATTTCTAATGAGAATAAAATTTGAGAAAAATTCTAGAATTCCTATAAAATAAATTAGAAATTATAAAAAAATGGTTTTAGAAATTTTCGTGTATATTTGAGGTATTAAAAATGAAATTGAGATAGACAAATGAATTATTGAATTCGAAATTTATTATTTGAGAATAGGACTTTCATTTTGTGAAGAAGAGTAAAATATTGTTGAGTGAAGTGATTTCTCTTGAAGAGATTATACTCTTATTTGGTTTAAGAAATATTTTTATCTGAGTTGAGACATTTTATGAGCTTAAATTTGCTAATAAGATTTCATGTGATGAATTTATATTCATGAAAAGAATTATTGCTTCTAAAGATTATGAATGAATAAATGGATCATGAATAGTGTCAAGATAAGACATTGATCACTTTGTGAATAAGTTGAAGATATGAATACATTAAGTTAATACATTATTATTGAAGGGTATGAGTACCCATGGATTCTTGTACATGAAAAGTTATGATTTAGAGTTAGTGAGACCTCGGGTACCGGCACTATTGAATTAAAAGATTTGAATTATTTTTTAAATATGGCCATGAAGCTATCTCGGCATTTTGTGATTAGGTCCGGTAGGGAGTAAAACTAACTCTAGGTATGATAAATTATTCATGTCTTGAGCTTAAGAACTATGCACTAAGAGAATATGCAGTAAACCTGGGCAAACGTAAGTGGGGTGTGTAACACCCCGTAATTTCAAAATAACATAATAGTAGTAGTAGTAGTATATATGTATATGTGATGGCATAAGGTGAAAATATGTTGAAAAAATGAAAGGTAGTAAAGATGGGGAGCCCATCAGTGGAGAAACAAACAACACTTGTGATGTTTGGTAATGCTAATGACATCAGCATGGTGTTGGGGCCCACCTGTATGAATGTATGCTGTAGCTTCCGCTGTCTTCTCTGTGTGTGCTCTTCTCTGTGTGCACGGGAGTAAGAGAGGGAGAGTATGGGATTTAGTCTCATATCGGGAGATCACATGAATAAAATAATATATAAATATAATTGCCTATGATCAAGAGTCACCAATTCGGTTAACTATCTTTTGAGAGGCAGCCTGTGGTGGGCAGTTGTACTATACTATAATTAATTTGTCTTCTAAATTGTATAAATTGTCTGAGCATGGGGCAGGGGCATTACAAATGGTATCAGAGCCGACTTTCGACACCGAGTGTGGGTAAGAGTGGGTGAGATGTATGCCTGAGATGGAGCTAGCAGATGTATGGATAAGTATGCCTGAGAGGGAGCAAGGTTGGGGCCTGAGATGGACAACCCGTAGAATCGGGGTACTGTGCAGCTAGCAGAATCAGGGTACTCCACTCCACATCGGCTAGAAAAGAGATCCTGCACTAGGTTGTGCATGACCCGTGCTCAGTGAAGACGCTGATTTCTGAAGGGGGGGTGTATGCAACACCCCGTACTTTTCAAAGATTATAATTATATATATATATATATATATATATGGAATAAGTTGGCTGTTTGGTATAAGAGGAGTGGCATGATTGTAATAAAAATGGAAAATGAATAGGTAGAGGGGGGCCCACTGCGTTGAAGCACAGCAAAAACAAGTGTTGTTCTCTGGATGATGTCATCAATGGGTGACATGGCAGGGGCCATTGTGGCTTATGTAGTGGGTAGCAGAAGAGAAAGAGAAGGATTAGGATAATCTCATATCGGGAGTTTAAAATGAATATATTAATAATAAATAATAATGTCTATGATCAACAGTCACCAATCCGATTAACCACCTTTTGAGAAGCAGCCTCTGGTGGGCAGTTGTACTATATAGTATCTAATTTGTCTTCTAAATTATATAAAATTATCCGAGCTCGGGGCAGGGGCATTACACCGAGCGTCGAGGGTCGAGCGTCGATGGTCGATTGTCGAGCCCCCTGATTGTTTGGAAGCTAGGGCGTGGCTCGATGTCAATGCCGAGCGTCGAGCCCCGTAGACGCTGTCGAGCGTCGAGCCCATTATTGCCGAGCGTCGAGCCCATTATTGCCGTGCATCAAGCCTATATAGCTTGAGAAAGCTAGGGTGTGGCTCGAGGTCATTACCGAGCATCGAGCCAATATAGCTTGAGAAAGCTAGGGCATGGCTCGAAGTCAATGCCGAGCATCGAGACCCCCATGCTTGTGACAAAGCTAGGACGTGACTCAAGATCATTACTGAGCGTCGAGCACCCCATGCTTGTGAGAAAGCTAAGGACGTGGATCGAGGTCATTGCCGAGCATCGAGCCCCTATAGCTTGAGAAAGCTAAGGCGTGGCTCGAGTTCAATGCCGAGCGTCGAGCCCCCCATGCTTGTGAGAAAGGTAGGGCGTGGATCGAGGTCATTGCCGATCGTCGAGCCTATATAGCTTGAGAAAGCTAAGGCATGGCTCGAGGTCAATGTCGAGCGTCGAGCCCCCCATGCTTGTGAGAAAGCTAAGGTATGGCTTGAGGTCATTGCCGATCATCGAGCCCATATAGCTTGAGAAAGCTAGGGTGTGGCTCGAGGTAAATGCCGAGCATTAAGCACTCCTGCTTGTGAGAAAGCTAGGGCAGGGCTCGAGGTCATTGCCGAGCGTTGAGCCCCTATAGCTTGAGAAGGCTAAGGCGTGACTCGAGGTCAATGCAGAACATCGAGCCTCCTGCTTGAGAAAGCTAGGGCGTGGCTCGAGGTCAATGCCGAGCGTCGAGCACCCCTACTTGTGAGAAAGCTAGGGCGTGGCTCGAGGTCATTGCCGAGCGTCGACCCCCTATAGCTTGAGAAAGCTAGGGCGTGGCTCAAGGTCAATGCCGAGCACCGAGCACACTCTGTTTGTGTGAAAGTTAGGGCGTGGCTCGAGGTCATTGCCGAGCATTGAGCCAATATAGCTTGAGAAAGCTAAGGCGTGGCTCGAGGTCAATGTCGAGCATCGAGCTCATACAGCTTGTAGGAAAAGCTAGGGCGTGGCTCGAGGTCAATGCCGAACATTGAACCCATACAGCTTGAGAAAGCTAGGGCATGGCTCGAGGTCAATGCCGAGCGTCGATCCCCCCATGCATGTAAGAAAGCTAGGGCGTGGCTCGAGGTTATTGCAGAGCGTTGAGCCCCTATAGCTTGAGAAAGCTAAGGTGTGGCTCAAGGTCAATGCCGAGCATCGAGCCCTCATGCTTATAAGAAAGTTAGGGCATTGCTCGAGGTTAATGCCGAGCGTCGAGCCCCCCATGCTTGTGAGAAAGCTAGGGCGTGGCTCGAGGTCATTGCCAAGCGTCGAGCCCATATAGCTTAAGAAAGCTAGGGCATGGCTCGAGGTCAATGCCGATCGTCAAGCCCCCCATGCTTGTGAGAAAGATAGGGCATGGCTCGAGGTCATTGCCGATCATCGAGCCCATATAGTTTGAGAAAGCTAGGGTGTGGCTCGAGGTCAATGTCGAGCATCGAGCACCCTACTTGTGAGAAAGCTATGGCGTGGCTTGAGATCATTTCGGAGTTTCGAGCCCCTATAGATTGAGAGAAAGCTAGGGCATGGCTCGAGGTCATTGCCGAGAGCCGAGCCTCCAGCTTGAGAAAGCTAGGGCGTGGCTCGAGGTCAATACCGAGCATCGAGCTCCCATGCTTGTGAGAAAGCTATGGCGTGGCTCGAGGTCATTGCCGAGAGTCGAGCCCCCCATGCTTGTGAGAAAGCTAGGACGTGGCTCAAGGTCATTGCCAAGTGTCAAGCCCATATAGCTTGAGGAAGCTAGGGTGTGGCTCGAGGTCAATGCCGAGCATGGAGCTCATACAGCTTGTTGGAAAAGCTAGAGCATGGCTCGAGGTCAATGCCGAGCATCGAGCCCATACATCTTGTTGGAAAATCTAGCGCACTAAACATGATGCTGACGTCATGGGGGGGGGGGGGGGAGAATTAAGGCATTGAAATCTTGTCAGTCGTTAGATCTTGATGATCAAGTTTGAATGGCCTGGATTCTAATGCAGAATTCGAGGCGTCGATTGTTTCTCTATAAATCCTCCACCCCCTCTCCATTCCTTCAGTTTCCTTTCTCTTTCTAAAATTTGGAGCTTCTCTCTTTAGCCGCCGGCAAAAAATTTCCCGTCAAACTCTCCGTTTACGAAATACAGGTTAGTATTGTTTTTGTTATGTCGCGTTCTCAGTCCGGTTCTGAAGCGGGTGCCTCTAATCCAGATGAGGGGGACCGTTAGTCGAACTCCAAATCCTGGGATCTTGACAACCGAGTTTTAGATGTGGTGCCACTCTGTACTCGCAAGCCTTATGTGGTGGAGTCCAGCAGTTCCTTTGGTGAGCTGGAAGTACTGGGTGAGGAGGTCGAGGAAGGAGCGGCGAACGAGGGGGTCGGGGAAGGAGTCGAGGAAGGTGCGTAGGAGGGCTTTAGTGAGGAAGAAAAGGTTCTCCCTCCTTTAGCGACACCATCTCCTCCTGAGGGCTCCTCGCATCCGAAAGAAAAGGAGGAAGTGGCGCCTTCCAGACAGTTCGAGGACGCCGGATGAGTTCGAGCCCACGCACGAGCTCATCGTCCCGTACTACAAGAACTCGAGGTCTATCAGGATGTACCTTGACGATGTCGAGAAGTTGGTTCAATTTAGGGACAAAGTTCAGTGCGTTCTGAAGGCTGACTACCTGCCCGTGATAAGGGCCAGTTATTTCATTGGGAGGGAGTATGAGCTGATGATCCTGAACCCTTGTCTCTGCCCTACCACCGAGTTGGCCCCCGATTTCTGCATGTTTCCCGAGGACGCCTTCGTTTCGGGGTTATGGCTTCCGTTGCACCTGTTTATCAAGAGGGTGCCGAGGTGGGGGAGCTCTGTTCGATGCAGTATGGTCCCAATTCTTGGAAGCAGTTGGTCTGCTTCATTCTGAAGTGTGCGGAGAAGAAGGTGCCCCTGAAGCTAATGTATTTCCAGGTCGTCTTAGGGGTGAGCTCGCTTGGTGATCAAGAGGGCATATACTACATATCACCTCGCTCTATAAGAAAGTGATGCCCGGGCATCCGGATTCCATCAAGGGGTGGAAGGCTAAGCACTTCGTGATCCGAAGCGAGGCGCTTTGGGAAATTCCTATAGTTTGGAATTTTTACAAGCTGAACCACAAAACCCCGAGGCAGAGAGATTTGACAGAGGCGAAGTAGGATGTCGATCGGATCATCGAGGGGCATAGTATTGGCTGGCCGAATGTGACAGAATTGCACTTGGCCCGGATCGGACTAAGTCCAGCCGACCCTTGTATGTTTTGTTTCATTTTAATTTAACTTTCTGCCTTCATGATAACATTCCCTTTTTTTCCTGCAGCGATGGACCACGCGAAGCTCAACGCACGGAAGGCCCTTAAGGATCTGGCCCCGAAGAGGAGGGCCGAGAAGGCAGCATCGAAGGCGGGGTCCGCTCAGGGGGGGCCTTTTGAAGGCCCCTTAGAACGACCCCATAAGAAGGCGAAGGCCCTCTCTGTTAAAGAGGCTTCCGAGCAGGCATCGAGCTCTAGCAGCCACAAGGTTGCTGAGGTCATGAAGGCCGGGACCCCCTCCTTGCACCCTGATGCCCAGGCGATGGTGGGTAAGAGGGGGCTCAGCCCGTTTGCCCTCGACTAGTCAGTGAAAGAGGGTGACACACTAGTAGAGGGCCCGATCTCTGTCGAGGTCATAGATAACCTCGCAACAGCGCGCGATCGTTCCATCCTGGTGACCGAGACGGCTAAGACATGCTACATGAAGTGGGATCAAGCCCACATGGTGGTGGTAAGTCTTTGCCTGTTTTGATATTTTGACTTAGTGGCGTTGCTTTCTGACTTTTGCCTATTACCTTTCAATCAGACATCTATGGCCGGAGCGCAGCTGAAGAGGTGCTACGAGAATGACTCAAGATCGAGAAGAGGAACGCCGAAAGGTACTTGTGTGAAGCCAAGGATCTGAAGGTCGAGCTGATGATAGCTCAGGGGGTGGCGCAGGCCCTTCAAGCGGACCTTGCCTCCGAACAAGACCAGCACCTTTTTTGCCTTGGCGGAGGTTCAAGCAAAAGCGATCGCGGAATACGAGGAGTAGCAAGCCACGGCAGGGGAGGAGGTGATGAACGCCCAAGACAAGGCCTATGATCGGGCGAAGGAGCACTTCTTGCTCCTTTACACTGAGGCCAAAATCGACCATCTCCACTACGGCAGGGAGCAGCCCATGCTTCTGCTGACTCCCGGGGGAGGGGTGACGAGGTGATGCCGACCCAACCCTCGAGAGAGAGGCAGGGGGCAATGGCCGACGAAGAGGTGTAGATCCCCCCCTAAGATGTAGTTTATTTTTTCTTCTCTATTTTTTGTATTTGCCGAGCGCGGACTGGCCATCGCTTTTTGTAACAATTTTTTGGGGAAATCAATATAAACATATTTTTTTGGTCGAACTGTATAACTTGTCATTTTTGAGAAGCTTGGAGTGAAATCTTGTTTCCTCTCCTTTTTGTCAGATGGATGAGACCGTAGGAGCTGACTCGGTTCTATCAAGGTCAGGTGCCTTCAGAACAGGCTAGAGTTCAGGAGACTGTCTTGGTTCGCTATCGCAAACAGAACCGTGATCGGAAATCCGCCGTAAGCTATTTTATGAACAAGTTCAAGGAGCTCAACATAGAGGCGGCAAAGCTGAAGAAGGCTATAGCCGATCGAGACTGGGGGAGTGCTGGGACGGCCTAGTCAATGTCTGATGCCTCCAACAGGCGGCCGACCTCTGAGTCCGTTCTCAGTGAGGTCGTGGTGGAGAAGGAGCTGGAGATTCAGAGGTTGAAGGTCATGCTTGGCACAGGTGGATCCCGATTATGTTCTTTTAGGGGAGGAGGCCCCTCGATCGTGGGTCCCTCCCCGACCCTATATTTGGAAATAGCAAGGTCGGTGGATGCGTCGCCGGAACGTCTATGCTGGTGATGCCGAAGATGCCGGACAAGCTTAGTGGAGAGCGGACCCGCTCGGTGGGGCTCGAGATGTCACGTGTAAGCCCAACAAGCCCCATGAGAAACACTTAGGTTAGGGTTGACAACCGTTGTAATAAACCTTTGTACTGTGGCCCCTCAAGGCGTTATAATAAAAATGATCTTTTTCGATTTGTCTGGGCTTGCTTTTGATAACGAGCGTCGAGGGCTTGGGAGGTTGAAAAATCTTCGCGGGGCTGAGAAGTCCCGTTTGGCTTAGGAGCCGAGCCGATTATCGAGGACTTAGGAGATTGAAGAATCTCTCGTTTGTCTCTAGTAGTCCCCACCGAGTGGTGCGGACCTGGGGCTGAGAAGTCCCATTTGGCTCAAGAGCCGAGCCGGCGGTCGAGGACCTGGGAGATTGAAAAATCTCTCGTTTTTCACTAGTAGTCCCCGCCGAGTGGTGAGGACGTGGGGCTGAGAAGTCCCGTTTGGCTCTGAAGCCGAGCCGAGGTTAGAGGACCTAGGAGACTGAAAAATCTCTCGTTTGTCACTAGTAGTCCCCACTGAGTGGCGAGAACGTGGGGCTGAGAAGTCCCATTTGGCTCAGGAGCCGAGCCGAGGGTCGAGGACCTGGGAGATTGAAAAATCTCCCATTTGTCGCTAGTCGGCCCCACCGAGTGGCGAGGACGTAGAGCTATGAAACCCAGTTCGGCTCAGGAGCCGAGCCTAGGGTTGAGGACCTGGGAGATTGAAAAATCTCCCGTTTTTCGCTACTAGTGCCCCGCCGAGTGGTGAGGACGTGGGGCTGAGAAGTCCCGTTTGGCTCAGGAGCCGAGCCGAGGGTCGAGGACCTGGGAGATTGAAAATTCTCTCGTTTGTCGCTACTAGTCCCCGCCAAGTGGCGAGGTCGTGGGGCTGTGAAGCCCTATTCGGCTTAGGAGCCGACCTGAGGGTCGAGGACCTAGGAGATTGAAAAATCTCCCGTTTATCACTCGTAGTCCTGTTTGGCTCAGGAGCCGAGCCGATTGTCAAGCATCTCTAGCCTGTGAAAATGCTAGGGCGTGGCTCGAGGTTAATGTCGAGCACTGAGCCCGTTCATCTTGAGAAAGCTAGGGTGTGGCACGAGTTTAATGCCGAGCGCCAAGCCCGTTCAGCTTGTGGAAGCTAGGGTGTAGGACGGGGTCAATGCCGAGCGTCGAGCCCCCATGCTTGTGAGAAAGCTAGGGCGTGGCTCGAGGTCATTGCCGAGCGTCGAGCCCCTATAGTTTGAGAAACCTAAGGCGTGGCTTGAGGTCAATGCCGAATGTCGAGCCCGACCGCTTGTGAGAGTGCACCAAAGTTTTTTTTCGAAAAAAACAATAAAAGGAGAGGGAAGAAACAAAAGATTACACTCCTTTTTTTTCTACGATTGCATTAAAAGAGGGGCACGTAATGCCGATTACAGGGGGACATTTACATAAGTTTGGTTACAAAAGGAGTTATCCTCCCCTTCGTGGAACTTGATAAGGTGTTCCGCATTCCAGGGCCTCTTTACCATCCTGCCCCCCAGGTCTTCAAGTCGGTACATGCCAGGGCTTACCACTTTGGAGAACTTATACGGGTCTTCCCAATTAGGGGCCAACTTTCTCTTTTTGTTGGGGTTGAATACCGCCAGCTTTCTGAGCATGAGATCACCTCACTTGATGTCAGTGGGGCGGTCATTCTTGTTATAAAATCTCTCGATCCGTTGTTGGTATATGCTTCTTCTGATGGCAGATTTTTTCCTGACCTCATCGATTAGATCCAAGTTGGCTCTGGGGTCTGTTGAGTTATTCTCCTTGTTGAAGGCCATGATCCTCGGCGAAGGGAGCCCTATCTCTAAGGGGATAACCTCCTTAGTGTCGTAGGTTAGGTTGAATGGTGATTCGCCCGTGGAGATTCTCTAAGTTGTCTGGTGCACCCAAAGTACGCTCAGTAACTCGTCGACCCACAACCCCTTGGGTGAATTATCCAACCCCTTCTTGAGGTCATCTAGGATTTGACGGTTCATGTTTTCGGCTTGGCCATTCGATTGAGGATGACATATCGATGAGAAGCGTTGCTGGATGCCGATGTCTTCGTAGAATTTGCGAAAGTTCTTTCTCGCAAATTGGGGCCCGTTATCGGTGATGAGTACCTGTGGGATCCAAAACTGATAGATGATGTGCTTCCAGAGAAATTTTTGAGTTTGGTGCTCCGTGATCGTGGCTCGATCCACTTGGTGAAGTAGTCGATGACCACCACCAGGAATTTCCTTTGGCCCGTCGCTTTTAGGAAAGGGCCGACCAAGTCCATACCCCACATGGCTTTGGGGGTCAGACTGGCCAGGGAGTGGAAGTTCTCTTGTGGAAGCCGCTTCACCGATGAGAACCTCTGGCATGGGCCGCACCTTTTAACGAGGTCATGGGCGTCTTGTAACATGGTCGTCCAGTAGTACCCATGGTTTAGGGCTTTTCTGGCGAGCGACCTTCTCACCATGTGGCAGCCCTGATTCCCTTGTGGAGTTCCTTCAGAGCGTACTTGGCCTCATTAAGGGCCAGGCAGCGGAGGTAGGGTCTCCCGTCTACCATTGTGTACGAGCGCTTGAAGAGTATCCCTTTGATTAAGATGAACCTTTCTGAACGGGTTCTGGTCCTTCTCGCCTAGACCTGTTCTTGAGGGAGCTCGCCCTTCGCCTAAAACTTTCGGATGGGAATCATCCAATTGTCTGGTTGAGGTTCGGTGGTAAGGCAGAGGACCTCGGGGAGGTCGATGCTAGGCTTGAGGAGAACTTCGATTAGGATGGTGCGGTCGAGCCTTTCGAAGGACAATAAGGCAAGTTTTGACAAGGATTTAGCCTGGGCATTTTGCTCCCTAGGGATTCGCTCCATCAAGGTGAAATCAAAAGTGGTCAGAAGTTGCTGGACTAGCACCATGTATCGGACCATCAGAGCATCACGAGCCTCGTACTCCTTGGTGATCTAGTTGACCACAAGCTGGGAGTCGCTAAAGGCTCTAATTTGCCTTGCCCCAGCCTTATGTTCCAGGGTGAATCCTATGATCATTGCCTTATATTCTGCCTCGTTGTTAGAGGCGGAGAAGTTTAGGCGTATGGAATACTGGAGGACGAAGTTTTCGGGACCCTTGAGGATGACGCCCGCTGCCGCTTCCGACTTCGCAAGATGAGCTATCAACATAGACTTCCCAAATCGGATCTCCTTCTTGAATTTCGGATGGTTCGGAGATGGTGCACTCCGTGATGAATTCGGCGAGGACCTGCCCTTTAATGGCTGTCCTAGGTTGATAGCTGATGTCGTACTAGCTCAGCTCGATCGACACTTGACTAGGCGGCCATAATTTTCTGGCTTGTGAAGGACGGCCTTGAGGGGTTGGTCCGTAAGAACCTGGATCGAGTGGGCCTGGAAATAAGGATGGAGCTTTCGTGCGGCCATGACCAGGGCGTAGGCAACCTTCTCCATCTTTGCGTATCGGTCTCAGCCGAGAGCAGGACTTTGCTGACGTGGTAGAGAGGCTTGTGGACCCCATCTTCTTCTCGTACGAGCATCGCGCTGAGTGCATTTTTTGAGGCTGAAAGGTATAGCGAGAGGGGTTCACCCGGTTTGGGTTTGCTCAGAAGTGGTGGGTTGGCGAGGTAGGACTTTAGCTGGTCAAATGTCTTTTGCTGGGGTCACCCCATTCGAAGCCTTTAGCTCCTCGCAAGGCCTTAAAGAAGGGAAGTGACTTCTCTCCCGACTTGGAAAGGAAGCGGCCAATGGCTGCCAGTCTTCCCGTGAGTTGTTGATCCTCCTTAATATTTCTGGGAGGAGCCATGTTGATTATGGCCTGGATCTTCTCGGGATTTGCCTTTATGTCGTGCTGGCTGACGACGAACCGAGGAATTTTTCTGAGACGCTGAAGGCACACTTGGCGGGAAAGAGCCTCATGTTGTGGGACTGAAGGACACCAAAGGCTTCCTCGAGGTCGGCCACATGGTCCTGCCCTCGTCGACTCTTGACGAGCATGTCATCGACGTATACCTCCATGTTGCGACCGATCTGTTCTTTGAAAACTCGATTGATGAATCTCTGGTAGGTGACGAATCTTCTTGTCCAAGTGGGTGGGCCGATCTATGGGATTCTCCACCCTTGGCTTCTGACTGGGGGTAGGAGTCATTGCGCGCCTCGGTCCTTGGACCGCCTCAAATCGCCTAGAGGACCTCGTCCCTGAAGTTTTGCAACTCGGCCCTTGTGACCGGGCTTGCTCCACTGGGTCACGCGAGGGTGTAGGTCCTCGGGGTGAGTGGCTGTGTCCCGGCTCCTGTTCTGTGTTCGGTTTTCTGCCATGGTTCGGGATCGAGTTTGAAGCAGCCCCTCCCTTGGTTCGACTGGCCTGCTGATTCTGGATGACGCACCGTAAATCAGTCGCGACTGAGTGAGAAGCGCCCAGTCCGGGTCCGGCCGTGCCATTGACCCTGGTTGGTTAGAGCCCTGGGCTTCCACGTGGCTGTGAAGGTGTGGAGGGTCAGGACGACGTCCAGAGGTAACGTCCCTTCTGGCTTTGGGGGCCATGAAAATTCTGGATTCGAGATGGCATCCTTGGCTGGGATCGGACCAACATCAGTATCTAATCTTTCCCACAGACGGCGCTAACCTGATGCTGCTTGTTTTTGGGTGTGGGGGCAATAGGTATGAGTTCTTGTAATTTGTGAAGTGGAAGATGAGGTACTGGCGCTGATCCAATCCTAGGTTGTAGGACCGGCACGAGAGTTGCAGGAGGGAGGTGGAAGCCGAATTCTCGGCTCGGATCTCGTAGCTCGGCTCGGTCTTTTGTACCTGCACACTACCTAGAAACACTAGGAGAAGTCCCGGTGACAGGCCTTTCGACTATCTAGTCAGTCACTGAGAAAGCAATAGTAGCTAGGGTTCAGGTGGGAAAGATTTATTATCTTGGGCAAGGAGGAGGGGGTCTGGTATTTATAGACAGGGACAAATGGGTCTGGAACCCTAACGGACCGGGCTGGACCCATTTGCCTGTGGGCCTGAGTTGGTAGAAGCCCATTGAACTTGTTGACTTGATGATCTGGGATGAGCAAAATCTAAGGAGATCTGATGTCCTTGATGGGGACACGTCATTTACACCATATCAAGGACTTTTTTGCACAGGTTTGAGATGGAGAGGATACAAAAGGTTTTGCATGTGGATTCGAGTTTGAAAGGAAAATGACAAAGATATATATAATAACAGTAAGGATTGTGCTCAGGTCGATTTTAATAGGAAAAGGAGAGGAGGGTTCAGGTTCAAATTCGATTCCGAGGGAAAAAGTGAGAGAGAAATAGCAAAGATGAGAGAAAATACCTAAAGACCTAAAAAAAACCCAACACTGAGAAATATGAACACCCCCCCTCCCGCCCCCCTCCGAGCACTCTGCTCTGGTTAGCAGCCTATGACGGCATTCATCATCCCCAACGAAGGACAAAAGAGAACTCAGGGCCGGTCCTGAGATTTAAATGGCCTTGTGCAGAAAAAAAAGGCCTTGTTTACATATCTCAATGCTAATTGTACATATGAAAATTGTAATATCCCAATATTTTGAGGCATTTATTTATAATTGAAATTAGAAGTTATCCAAGTGCAAGAATTGACATATAGAGGTATATAAATATTTGAGTATTTAGGAGGATTCTATATCTAAATTCGAAAGTTAGAGGATGGATTACTATTTTGATATAAAAAGAGGGAACTATTCATAATTTGTATAATAATTAATGAGCTCTGTGCAACCGCACAGGTTGCACAGGGCCAGGGCCGCCCTAAGATAACTCATAGTGTTACCCGAACACGAGCATCGCAATGACCATCGACAAACTGGCTATAATAGCCATCATCATCAATACCCTTCACCTTAGCAGTCGAGGACGGGCCCTACAAGGGGGTCCTCTAACTGGCCAGCATTGAGGTAAGAAGAGCCCCCGATCGGGCTGTCGGAAGACCCAACTCCACCCAAAGTGGCTAGATCACCGGAATTGGATTATGCAGTCACAAGAAACTGCAAAGTAAGGGATCAGGGCTTTCACCACAACCATCACCATTATAACCACAATTCTCACCAAAGCCTATCAACCTCAACCCCAACACCCCAATCACTATCACATTTAGTCCTGGACCCTTACCATCATCACCTCTAACCTCTTCATTTCCCAACAAACTACCCCCTCCACCCTCTCATCCTCCTGCGGTCCCCAACCCGCAACCCCACCACAATACCCCCTCCCCCCTCCATCTCTGAAGACTCCCCCCTATAACTTTGAACTCCAAATCAAGATAGCTAGGGGTCCAGAGGGGAGTCCGGCAAAAGCAGTCGAAGTCACGGAAGGGAATTTGTAGATTGTAGAGAATATGAGCCTTGGGCCAAGGTGGTGAGCAAAATTTTCAAAAAGAAAACTACTACTAAAACAGAAAACAGGAGATCGAGAAAAACTGTAAAGGAAAACTAAAATTGATCCCGTAACTTAATTGTGGTGATACGAACCATGTCCGAGCTGATTGTACGAAGGATGTTCATTGTCTAAAATGCATGAAATGGGGACACAAGTCATATGTGTGCACTAATGTTGTTGTGAACCAAGAAGAGGCTAATTTGGAAGTGAAAATGGGCAGATCTCCAGATAATCCGACCCAAACCATGTTGGCCAGTAGCCAAGTGAGCATCAAGTAGGAAGAACAATGGCTTAGAGCATGGTGTGATATAGCTAGGGTCAAGAGTGGCCTACCGTCGGAAAACCAATTCCTTGAAGAACTCAACAAATTGTGGCCAATGAGAGGTCATCGAGATTTGGTCATATATAAAATGTGTCAGCTTCAGTTCCTAGTATCTTTCTGCTCCCCTGAGAAGATGCAAGAGGTGTCGACAATGGGGATTCTGGATTTTGGACAGTGGAATTTAGGCAATGGACCCCAAGATTTAAAGCAGAGCTCCCTAAGGGGGATGCATTCTGGATTTGGATCCACAATGTCCCCCCTCAATTACTAAAGAGAAAGAAGCATTGGAGGAGATAATCTCTAATTTCAAGACAGTTGTTGACATCGATCCTAAAAAAATCAGAAAATTGGAGCTAATATCAGCTAGAAGCCCTAGCTTTGAAAGGATGCCAAGATTCGCCATGTTCTTCACTTATGAGGAAGTGTACATCATTAACTTTTTGCTTGTAGGTAAGGTGAAATCAGAGGTGAATTTAGGGGGAGCAAACCCTAGCACCGCAAGCTCTCCAACAAACCAAACCTCACCCACCGAATGGGTCTTAGATTATACGATTGATGGGGCTTGTAACACCCCGTACTTAAGATGGGCCTTCATGGTAGGCTTCATGGTGGGCATAGTAATTAATTCATGGTGATGGGACTATAGATTTGGTAATGTGTGTATAGAGACTATAGAAAGAATGAATCAATTACTATGGAGATATGATGTTCATGGTATGTGGTGATGACTTAGTCCCACATGGAAGGTGAGTTAGGATTGTGTGTGTATATATAATAGTTGCCTAAGATCAAGGGGTATCTAATGGTCATGACACCTTTTGTGAGGCAAGCCTGTGGTGGGCAGTTGTTAGGATTTGTTTTGTTCACATGTGTGCGCACACGTAGCAGCGTGCGCAGCTGAGCGGGCTCGGGGTATTACAAATGGTATCAGAGCCGACTTTCGATAGTGACCATGGGTAAGAGTAGGTGAGATGTATGCCTGGCTGAGAACAGTACGCTGGTAGAGAGACCAGGGGAAATACGCTAGCAGGATACTCCACTCCACGTTGGCTAGAAAGACAATCCTATGCTAGATTGCAAGCTCTGGGCTCAGCGAGGACACTGAGTTTTTAAGGGATGTGTGTGTAACACCCCGTACTTAAGATGAGCCTTTATGGTGGGCTTCATGGTGGGCTTAGTAATTAATTCATGGTTAGATGGGCCTATAGATTGGGTAGTGTGTGTATAGAGCCTATAGAAAGAATGAATTAATTACTATGGGGTCATGGTGTTCATGGTAGGTGGTGGTGACTTAGTCCCACAGGGAAGGTGAGTTAGGATTGTGTGTGTATATATAATTATTGCCTAAGATCAAGGGGTACCTAATAGTTATGACACCTTTTGTGAAGCAAGCCTATGGTGGGCAGTTGTTAGAATTTATTTTGTTCGTGTGTGTGCACACGCGTAGCTACGTGCGTAGCTGAGCAGGCTCTGGGCGTTATAGTGCTCATGGGATAGAAAGAGCCCATAGAAAGATGACTCGGGCCACACAAGAGTTTGAGAATCGCCAGATCACCGTAGAAGACAATCCCCCATACGATTTGGAGGGCCAAGATTTCACAACCAGATCCACAATCCAAGGGCCCGATGGATCTGTAAAAGCTAGTTTAAAGCAACATGCATCTAAAAAAAGATTGCCATATCTAGATTTAGATAAAGCAAAAAAGCTTTAAAGCAAAAGCAAGATGGGAAGAGGTGGTGTCTGCAACCAACCCATGGAAAAGCTTGGTCCAGGATGAAAAAGAGACTGAGAAAGTGGGTCTCAAGGAGGTCAAAGGAGAAGCTCAGTCCTCAGAGTTCAGAGGAGGTGGTTCGGGAAAGAAGAAAGAAAACAACCAAATTAAGCGAAGAGGAAAGGAGAAAGAGATAGAAGATTAAGGAGGGAGATGATAGGGTCATTTTACCTTTTTCCCCCTCTGACCCTTCGGTTCCCACACCCGAGACACATGTCAGTGTGCCTGTGGAGCCACATTTCCCTGCACGTGAGTTGTTCACAAACCCTCAGTCTTCTTTCGCGCCTCAAAGCCTACCTTCATTTTCTAAATCTTCTATGTGCGATGCACATGTTTTTATGTGGGTTTGCAATGGGCCCATGAAGGGGTCCAACTCAATTCACTCTAAGGAAAATGGTTTTAGAATTGGTTATCCCATGTTGGGATCCACAGCGGTTGTCTCCTATGGGCTAGTTGAATCCCTCATTGATTTGCCTTCTCTTGATGGGCGGTAAGGTAATTTTTGTAACAATGTTTTCGCTATTGGGCCCAAGATAGGGTCTAGTGTGGAATTAGGGCTGCAAACGAATCAAGCTATTCACGAGCTGTTTGGCTCGAGCTCGGTCAAAGCTTGGTTAAAGCTCGGCTCGAACCGAGCTCGAACTCAAAACCAAGCTCGTTTCGTAAACGAGCCGAGCTCGAGCTTTATTTTTTATTTTTTTAGGCTAAGCTCGCGAGCTATTCAGCTCAAATATGGTCAAAGATCGGTCAAAGCACAGCTCGAACCAAGCTCGAGCCGAGCTCGAGCTCAAAATTGAGCTCGTTTCGTAAACGAGCCGAGCTCGAGCCTGAAGGTATTCGGCTCGGCTCGGCTCGATTGCAGCCCTATGTGGAATCCCTCCCTGTTGAAGAAGACAGGGGGGTGTCTTAAATTACAAGATGTTGATCCATTTATGGAGGATGATTCGAACTTTGAGGAGGAGATGGTCGAAGATACACAACGGGTTTTGGTTAGAGAACAAGCTTTATTACTCTCTCTGTCCCCGGAGGTGGTGTCATCCACTTTCCCTGATTCTCAGCATAGTTTTGAGGGGGCAACGACAGGCAAAGGGCTTCAAAATTCAGACAGTGCACAAGAGGACCCGTACGAGTCTTTGGATGATTACCCGGGGATAGCAGCCGCATCTAAAATTTCTAAGACTTGCAGTGGAGGTACGGGTAATTGGTTAAAGTCTATTTTTAATTATATGTCAAATGTCGATGTTTTTTGTCTAACCAAAACCTGTGGTCTTGCGGTGTATGATATAAACTGTAACGCCTTACTTCTCAATAAGATTAAGGGGTGGGAACTGGATAAGAAGGCTAGTGTGGCTCACTTTGAACCCTCCCCCTCATGTTACACTCTATCTATCAGTAATGATTATGTTGATTTGGAATTTAGGGGCCTAGAGGGCGAGGCAAATGGGAGATGGTCAGGGATGTTATTTCTACATCCAAAGCTGACATTGTGGGTCTGCTGGAGACCAAGCTATCACATGTCACTCGATTTAGGAGAATCGGTGGGAATAAGATCACAGAAAGGAAAATTCGGTCGTCCATTGGGGTGGTCGGGGATATTGCTATTGGTTTTAACCCCAGTACCTTTACATGCCTTGAAGAATTTCAAGGTGAATTATCTTTATCACTACAGCTGCAACACTGACAGATAATTGGACCTAAATTGAGACGGTATTCTATGTCCCTAACCACTCAACTTCCAGAGCTTAAATCTGGGAAGAGCTCCACTCAATCCAAATGCGTTGGCATGAGTTATGGGTGGTTGGGGGCAGATTTAACATCACTAGGTTTGGTTTTGAGCATCATGGTAAGGGTTCTAGTGACTTGTAAATTGAAGAATTCAATAGATTATCACAAACTTGGAACTTGTTGACATACCAATATCGGATACACTTTTCACTTGGTCCAATATGCAAGCTATTTCGATCATGGCCAAGCTAGACAGAATTCTTCTCGATGGACTGGGAGGTAAAAATCCAGCTTGCCTGTGCCAAATCTTTATCAAAGCCAACTTCTGACTATGTGCCCATTGTCCTCTCATCGGGTGAACGCAACACCAGGAATAAACCAAAGTTCAGGTTTAAGAAAGCCTGGCTAGAAATTCAGGGTTTCACCACTTGTTCATGGAAAGTTAGGCGCTCCTAACACGGGGTACGGAAGCTGCTGCAATTTAGTGAGTAAAATCCGCATGATCCAGTCTAAACTCTGGAAATGGAACCGTACCAGGATTTCTACAATCTGGAGAGCAAAAGAATCCATTTTGTAGGACATTGATGAAGTGGAAAGACTGGAAGAGACTAGAGACCCAACACAAGATGAACATTATCGTCTATTAAATCTATGGGAGGGCATAACTCAACTGTATAAGCTTGAAGAGATCAAATGGTAGCAAAGGTCCATAATTTCGTGGCTCAAAGAAGGAAATGCGATTATGGCCTTTTTCCACCGTACTGCTAGTGCACGTTGAAGATCCAGCCTCATCCCCTCGATCCAGAAGGAAACGGGAGTGTTACAAGGGGAATTGCAAATCAGACGGGCTTTCCAGTCACATTTTGAAAACCTATTCGGTTGCAAAGCAGAGTTTAGGGCTCCCCTAAATGCAGAATTCTGGCAAGATAGACTCCCAAACACGGATAATGCTCTGATGGTAGTGGAAAACCCATTCATGAAGGAGGAGGTCAAAGAGGTGATCTCACAAATGGGAAGTGACAAAGCACCAGGCCCAGACGGATTTTCAATCATCTTCTATCAAATGTTCTGGGAAGAAATCAAGGACAATGTCATTGCAGTTATGTCTGAATTCTATGATCACATACTAAAACTAGGCAAGCTTAACTCTGTGGAGTGGTACTTATCTTTAAAAAGGAAGACTCCGATAGGGTTTTTCATGCCCCGCTTCCCGTTATACAGAAACATAGACACGCAACTGAGGCCCAGAGAATGATATAAGTATACTAACTCATATCTTCCATAAGCTGTACAATACCAGTAAGCTCAACAATACAATAACAATCACAGGAACAAGAATATAATGCAATAACCAATATCTGAGATATAAGAATTTACAGAATGTCGAGAATACACAATGCAATAGCAGTACGTCAATTTCCTCAATATCTCATCATTTGTACCTGTATAAATAATAACTCAAAAGAAATATGGAGAGTACCCATTAAAGCAAGCTTCGGGCTACAAGTAGTAGCAAGCAATGAAAGAAATAAGGACTATATAACAAGAGCAAGAAATTGAAACTATATCAGAGTCAATCAATATTAACGATAAAAAGATCAAAAGTCAATAATCAATGGTACGATGGTCGATAAATAATAATCAATAATTAGTAAAATAAAATTCAATAAACAATAGTCAATAATAAAATCAATATTCGATAGTCAATAATGCATTGGTCGATAACCAGTGTTCAAGAAAAAATAATCAATGGGGCCAATAGTCGATAGACAATAATCAATAAATAATCAATAGTCGATGAACAATAATCAATAAACAATAATCAATGGTTGGGTGAACAATAATCAATAGCGATGAACAATAATCAATAGTCGATGTTCTTTAGGTCTATCAATATTTTATTAATCTATTTAATGCACGTAATACTGTGTCACATACCACAGGTTCGGTACATACAAGTAGTGAACGTTTAGACTATAGTGGTGAACCCTACATATCATGTACTCGGCACGATAACAATAACAAGAATCCACAATCCATGATCCATAACGAGAATTTATCCACAATACGATACAAGATAATAAGATAACAATATAGGAAAACATGGGCCCCTCATCCGAGTACAGTCATTGATTGTACACTACCAAGTTGACCCTTATTACCCCGACTTGTTATTATTTTATTAACATGAATCATGAATATGCAATCGATATGATCAACGAGAACGATTGTATCTAGATCTATGCAATGGCTACAATCAATGGAAACGATAGTATCAATACAATTTCAAGAAGATATCAAGGCTATGAAATACATGAAATATATATAGTTCAATTCATTTAATATTGGAAATAATGGGTTTATATGCAAAAACATAACAATGCAAGTTCTGGACAGCAGCACCTATCAGTACTCAAATTCACTTTCCCACTGCTATGCGAATGCAAATCCAATTCCGTCAAAGTTTTTAGAAGGTAGACTCTCTACCAGTTCCAACGCATATTCACATGATACACTATAGTCCCAGTAACTAGGTCGTTTAATCAATTCTTTAAGGGTTTCGTGCATATTCTCGGTTCTAGAAATTATAACATGCCGGTACTAAAACAGTGATAACTTACAATCTATAAATCGGATTGAGAATCCGTAAGATGTTATAGAAACTACACACAGTGTGCTAAAATTTTTATGTACAAAGTTCTAAGTTTCATTGTCGGAAATTGGGTTAAAACCTCAGTACAAAGTCAAGAAATTCATAGGAAAATAAAATTTAACGTTCAATAATGTGATAAATTTATGGTTCAAGATTTACATCAATAACAATGGCACGATAAGAAGATTATGAATCAATAACATGATACGATCAATAAAATAATGAGTTAATAATGGAATTCAATTAAATACAATATTCAATTAAATGACTACTTGCCGGATTTCAAAGAAAATGCTTACATGGAATAAAAAAGAGTGTCCAAGAGACGCTTGCCATAATATGGTGTTAGCACGTGCGACGGAAAAAACACAGCGAGAGACGGCAGCAACTCGGCAAGAGACAGAAGTAACACATAGGGTAGCGACAACGCCACAAGCAACGACGGCGGTAACCCACTGCGAGGGACAACAACAACTCAGCAAGGGAAAGCAAGGTTGAAGGAGGTAGAGCGCGTATAGTAGCAAAGGGTGTGCGGCGATCGTTGGGGTGCGGTGAGGACAGCGGTGGCAGGGTAATCGGGGCTGTCCTCTGGAGTGGTCGGGATGGAGGGGAGCTGCAAGGAGAGCTTGGGACGGTACTGTCTTGGGTGTGCAGCAAGGTGTCTTTGGAGTTCGGCAGCAATGGAGGGTCGTCGCAAGGTGACAGTAGAAGTGGGACTACGAGGCTAGGAGGAAAGGGTTGCGGGGATGGTGGCACGCAGTTGCGACTGCGGAAATGAGGCTGCGGTGGTGGTGTCTCAGTGGTGCAGTGCATGCAGGTGCTCGGGGATGGGAGGATAAGGAGGGCAGGCGGTCGACTCGGTTGCGGCGACGACAAGGTGCAGTCGAAGGAGGAAGAAGATGGGCGTCCTGCGGGAAGCGAGGTGCTGGGCTCGACGACGAGCGAAGGTGGCAGCAGGGACGAGGGCGAGGGCATCGAGGTCGATGTGGTTGCTGCAGTTGATGGGGATGGGTCGATGGTGCTCGGGGTGTTGTCGATGGTTGTAGCAGCGACGGGGCTCGAAATGCAGATAGCAGGAGCAGTGGCGATGAGGAGGAAGGAGATGGCGGGACTGCAGTGGCTGCGAATGGTGAGATCGAGGAGGTCACGATGGGGCTGCGAGGGTGGCGCTCGAGCGGGAGGCGAGGGCGAGCGATGAAGGTGTGCAAGGACGGCAATGCTGTGGAGATGGTGGAATGGGTTGTGGGGGCGACTGCGAGGTGGTCGCGCTGGGAGTGAGCGCCGAGGTAGGAGGGTCGGGATCCTGTCGAGGTCGGAGGTGATGGAAGGGGAGGGGGGTGGTTATGCGGTTTTGGGAAAGAGAAAGCAAGGGAAGGAGAAGGTTGGGGAGAGAGAGAGAGATTAATGGGATTAATTGGTTTAATTATCGTGGAGATGAGTAATTAGTGGGATAGTGGAGTAAGTTATGTGGTTGTGGGGTTACGGGATTAGTTAGTAAAGTGGGGAGGAGATTAAGGAGTGTGCAGTTGAGATACGGGTAGGGTTTGGGTTAACAGGTTAACGGATTTGGGTATTCAAATGTGGACTTGGGTTTTATTCATGGGCTTATAAATAAGTAATTGATAATAAAAATGTAGAATAGTCAAACTGAATATGGGTTGGGCTTCACAAAGATAGCAAGATTCGGTTGGGTTTACAAAATAAATAAATTAACAAAATTATAGTTTGGATTAGGAGTTTGGGCTTGACAATAAAAGAAGTATCAAATAATCAAATTATAGGATTACTAGGCTTGGGCTGTTTACAAATAAATCAAATAATCAATCAAATAATTTTATCAATTGAATTAGGATTTGGATTCAAACAAAATAATCGAATATCGAGAGAATGCAATTGGGTTCAAGAGAACAACAATATATATAGGCAAATGCTTCATTGAAAACGGGTCTAGTTTTCACGGGTTGGAAAATAGCGATCTGAGCCATTGGATCACTCTTGATCGTGATCAGCGGCTCAGATCACCTCCGCCCATCACCCAATATCACTTAAGTGGCGGAGGGTTATTTTGGGAATTTCGTCCCAAATAACTCTTCGCCTGATTCACTTTGAAAAATTGATATAACCCTAGGTTATAAAAAATTGAATAGGCCATTGTTTGGAACAACGGCATTGTTCCCAATTTCTATAACCTAGGACGTTGTTCCCAACAACGGCCTAGGCTATAAAAATTTATAGAAATTTTATAGAAATTTTATAGCCTGGTCGTTGTTCGGCCTAGGTTGTAAAAGTTGAGAACAAGGCCGTTGTTCCAAACAACGGTCAATGATTCAATTTTTTATAACCTAGACTATTGTTCTCAACAACGGCCTAGGTTAATTCATTTTTTTTAGAATCCGTGAGGCGAAGAGTTATTTGGGACGAAATTTCCAAAATAACCCTCTGCCACTTAGTGAGAACAGGTGATGGGCAGCTCATGTATATATATATAAGATAATTGGAATATATGAATTGAAGAAGGGAAAAAGAATACCAGTAACAATTCGTACAATCAAAAGGTACAATCGGGGAATGAGTTAGGAATATGGGCTTAAACAAAATAACTGAATAATCAAATGAATGTAATTGGGTTCAAGAGAATGGAAAAATTTTATATACGGGTTCGGGTTCAATCAAATAGGAGATGTACAAGAAAATGAATTCAAATGAACGAAAAGAATTTACAAGGATCTTGAAATACAAGAATACATAGCAAAGAAGAATAAAATCTGTGCAATCGAGAACAAAAATAATTTATAGACAACAAAATACAAGAGTACAGAAAATTTTGTATAGACGAAAACGGGGGTTACAGGGTTGGGGACTTTCAACCCAACAACCATCTAAACTGTTCGGTCAAAATTATCACCAAGATCCTTGCGAATAGATTAGCAAAGGTGATGGATGGTTTGATCATTCATGAGAAATCAAGATTTATCAAAGGCCAGTGTATTATGGACTGCGTGGCTACGATTGAAGAAGTTATTCATCATTTCCATATATCGAATAACTAGAGCTATCTGCTAAAACTCGACTTCGAAAATGTGTACGACTCCGTAGATTGGGATTGTCTGCTGGAGGCACTTAAGGGCAAAGGCTTTAGGAATAGATGGATCAGATGGGTGCGCCACTATCTTACCACGAGTAGGACGCCTATCATGGTTAATGGTACGACTGAGTCTCCTTCTCTTGTAGAAGATGTCTAAGGCAAGGAGACCCCATATCCACCATTTTATTTACTATCGTGGCAGATATCCATAAATGTATGATACATAACTGCAGGCTATCAGGGTGGACCACCCCCGGTAGCTTGTGGTCAAAACCGACCGGGCTGTACAATCCTACAATACGCTGATGACACCTTACTCTTTGGTAATTAGGGGTTGGGGGAAACCATTGCCTTCAAAGGAGCTATGTACTGCTTTGAGGCATGGTTTGCTCTGTGGGTGAACTTTCATAAGAGTGCCTTGATCCATATTGTCATGTCAGAAGAGGAGGTGCAAGTGCATGCATCCATCCTAAATTGTAGTCTTGATAGGTTCCCATTCAAATACCTGGGTTTGCCTATTCGTCCAGTTAAACTAAAGAAGTCAAATTGGTTACTTGTCATCGATAGAGTTGAATCCAAACTGTAAGGTTGGAAAGGAAAATCCCACTCTCTTGGTGGGAGAGTCACACTCATTAACTCGGTCTTATCCAATCTCCTAACCTACTACATGTCCTTCTTTCAATTGCAAAAATTAGTCATCCAGATGATCGACCAAGTTCAGAAGAGATTCCTCTAGAGTGGAGCTGATGATGACAGAGGGTGTACCATATAATCAGGTGGGAGAAGGTTTGAATGAAAATTATTCACGACGGGTTGGGTGTTATTGACCTTGGTAAATGGTGGTGGAACGCATATCACCCAAATGGTGAAGGTTCGCAGGACTTCGTCCAGTCCTATTTTAAAGGAAAGGATTCACACAATAAGGGTCTTCCTCCCCGTGGGCCTACCACTTATGATATCCTTCGCTGGAACTTGCACTATACAACCGTCTTCTTCACTTTCCCTAGATTCCTCACTTCACTCACCTTGCTTTCCTTCCTATCTTATGTCCGTTAGTAAACTCTCCTATCAAATACTTCAATTTTCTCAGTGGGTCGAATAATGGTTTGAATTTAACTGAGCCTACTACCATGGCAGAAGCTAGCTATCATCATATAAACCAGCTCCCCCTCAGGATTGGAGAATGTAGGCCCCAGGGTCTCGTGGTTTTGGAAAAGCATCTCAAAAGCCTATGACACATTCTGTATTAGGTTTACATCTTTCATCTGTAATGGCATGTCGACTAAATTCTGGTGGGATAAATGGTGTGGAGCTCATGCCTTACGTGACCTGTTCCCGGACCTCTATGAGAAAGCTACTCAACTTCATGTATATGTGGCCCATGACACATTCTGTACTCAACCTCACGTATCCGAGTCTTCATGTGGTTAGTTCTAAACGATGCTATTTTAACTAGAGAAAATCTAGTGAAAAGACAACCACAAGTTGGGTCCGACTGTTACTTTTGCAGTGCTGCCGTGGAGATGAGAATCACATTTTCCTAGATTGTCAAAGGAGCAGATCGGTGTTGAGCGAGGTCCTTAGAGCCCTCGGCACTACGACGTACCCCTTATCATATGAGAAGTTGTGGGTATGCCCCAAACTTGTATCAGAAACAAAAGGAACGAAAGAAGCGTGGTATATCGTCGTCTCTGCAGGGACCTTGGTTTTATGACTAGATAGAAATAACTTTTATTTTCGTGGGACTTGTAATTGTATTTCTAGTACTCTAACTCATATCATGCATCTTATTTTCTTTTGGACTACAGTTGCGCTGTCGAAACCAAGAAGTAGGATCGTCAGAGCATTCTAGGTGGATGAGTATGATGATGAGGAGGTCGTGATTGGCCTTACTATCGACTGACCAGAGCACGGATTACCCACCCTCTAGGGTTATGTTGGAGGGACCCCCGGCCATTTTTTGTACTCCTTTTGTTGTTACTATGTTGATTCGGTTGTTAGATTGGTCCCACCCTCCAAGGATTTGTTAGAGGTTTAAGTTTATTTTCTGCTTGGTAGTACTTGTACTTGAGCCTAGTACTCTGAGTTTGTTCTGTTAAACTCTTGTTAATGAAACAGCGTGGCTATACTCCATTTTCCTTTAAAAAAAAAGGATGAGAGAAGATGATAGCCTTAATTGTACTACTTTTGAGTCCGAACCCTACTATTAAATAATTTTTGGGCAAAAGCCAAAGTACCCCCTCAACGTTTGGCCCGAGGACAAAATGCCCATACAACGTTTTAAAAAATACAATAAACCTATTCTTCCGTTAACACCCTTTCCGTTAAGTTATAATTATTAAATTACTTTTTTACCCTTACCCTTTCATATTCAATCTCTTTCTTCCCTCTCTTCATTCATTTTTTCTTCCTTAATTTTTTCTTGTCCTTCCTTTTATTCCTTTTTTCTTCATGTACGTAATAGGATTTTTGTAATACTGTACAACCCAGTGGCTCAGACTTCCTCAACCAATACTGTTGAAACCACTGCTTCGCATAATCCATATAATTGAAGTCAATATCATTAACATGATCCTATATATAAATTTTGACAAAAGTTGAATAAATAATCTGGGTTTAGATAAATAGAAATAATGAACAAATGGGTTAATAAGAAAGAGATGGAAGATAAAATTCGATCGCTCACCGAGTATATAACATCTAGTATGTATAATACAAAAGATGAAGTATATAACATCTAGTATGTTGTATGTATAATTTGCCAAAGGGGTGGCTAGTAAGATAATCATACAATAGGGGTGCAAAGAGAGATGAATAATTTGGCAGGATCCAGATTCAATTTTTGGTATTTTAACTATTACGAAAATCCTATTACGCACATGAAGAAAAAAGGAATAAAGGGAAGAAAAAGAAAAAATTAAGGAAGAAAAAAGGAATGAAGAAAGGGAAGAAAGAGATTGAATAGGAAAGAGTAAGGGTAAAAAAGTAATTTAATAATTATAACTTAATGGAAAGGGTTAAGTTAACGGAATAATGGGATTGTACTTTTTCAAACGTTGTATGGGCATTTTGTACTCGGGCCAAACGTTGGGGGGGTACTTTGGCTTTTGCCCATAATTTTTCAACTTTTTTTTTTGGAAAATTTCCTCAACTATTACCCATTTTTTTGAAACCCCCCTCAACTATATATATATATATATATATATATATATATATATATATATATATATATATATATATATAATTAAACCCCCCCCCCCCCCCAAAAAAAAAAAAAAAAATTTCCTCAACTATTACTCTTTTTTTTGAAACCCCCCTCAACTATATATATATATATATAATTAAAACCATTTTTGAAACCCCCCTCAACTATATATATATATATATATATATATATATATATATATATATATATATATATATATATATATAAAATTAACCTCCCCCCTCCCCCCCCCTCTAGACGGTATTAAACTCTGTTAGGTTTTATAATCATGTATTCTACTTGTGACTCTTTTGAGACAAAAATATCCCCTCTTCATCATCTTCCTCCATTGTTCTCTATCTTTCTCCCTCCTTCCAAAAAATCAAAATCCGTTGCCTCATTTCTCATCCTCATCGTCCACCTCCTCTCTCGCCATCCTCCTCTTAGGACATGATTCCCAGTTTGAAGTGAAAGAGAAACGAAATTGGGGAATTGAGTTTTAAAAAATTAGGGAATAAGTTTATTTAATGCTTCATCATGAATAAGAAGAGAGGGAATTAAAGAAGATGGGATGTTCCATTCTGATTCATCAATCAGCTACAAAGATAGACTACAAGTTCTGCTTAGTCCAATTGGATTACACTAGTTAAGGGAATATTTATTTGACGTGCTGTGTGTAAAAAAAAAAAAATTAGGTATTACTTGTATCTTACATCTCTCCTTCACCGATTCTTCTTCTTCTTCCCATCTCTCACGTAGGGAGCCTGTCACCATCAACACAAAAAATGGACAAGAAGAAAAATACAAACAAACAAACAAATTAACAAAAAAAATTAAAAAAAAATTGGAGGACAAGAGAAGAAGACACGGAGAAAAAGACAAAAGGTATTTATATATTATATTTTTCTATTAGTAAAATCTAATTAGTTCTTTCTTTACCTATTTATCCAAATATATTTTTATTAAATCCTACATTTTGTAGAAGATATCTATGATTTGTATTAAAGAAGAGATCTATGATTGAATTTGAGGAGTTATTTAGAGGATCCATAGTCAGTCATTACTTCATAGACCACTGTAAGTAATTGAATATTTATATCCTATAGAATGTAATTTTATAAATTGTTGATTGTTTTATAGTGTTGTTTTGTTGTGTGTATTTTTTATAATTATTTCATATGATGTGGTGTGATGATGTGCAACTATTCATTTAAGATTAATGCATTGTTGGTGTGTTTTGATGAATATGTTATTGTTATATGTGATATTGTTATCTGTATTTGGCTTATATTGTTGATGTGTCATATTTATAGATGACCGATTTAATTTATATCCTTACGCATAATTTAATATATTTTAAGGATACATGTACAAAAGTGGTCGTATGACGTTTTGGATATTGAGATGGTTTGTAACTCCCTGTTCCAATTGTATGTAATTTCCTATATTTTTTTTTCTTTCCATTTTGGTCATATACTATTCTTTTTTATTCTTTAGAACTCATTTGCATGCACTAGATTATCCGATTATTTATTTATTATTGTTAAAGCCCAAATTTTTTCCTACTATTGTGGGTGGTCTATTTGATTTCAAACCCAAACCCAATTCTAATTCAAATCTTTAATTCTAATTCAAACCCGAAGCTGAACCCAAAACCCAATTGCAAACCCTAACCTATTACCCTATAATCAACCCTAATCACCCTCTTACCCTAATCACCTTCTCCCTAACCAGCCGTCAACCTCCCCCTTTATTGCCTACATTAGTCCCCATCATCATCATCCACCATCTTCATCCCATCCTTCACAAACAGCCCCACCTTCAAGCTACCACTCGACCACCTTGCACCACCTCCAAGCCACTACCCAACCACCTTGCTACCATCAACCCCCAGCCAGCACCACTAACAACCTCTCAACCCGCACACCACCCCATATTCATCATGAACCCATACCAAACTCTTGCTGCCTCTCAACCCGCACACCACAATCTCACACACCTCCTTCATCACCATCTGTAACACCCTGCAAAATTGAATGATGATAATTTTTTCCCTTGTGTGTTACGCATATATATTTTTTACCGTTACGGGTAACAACCGTAGTGTATTTTAATAAAAATGCTACATATTTTGTATTTCAATTAATTATATATTTTTCCGTCATCTCAAAATTTATTTTTATCCTAATTTTGAGCCAACTTAAATATTAATTTTAATCTTTATGTTTTTACGTGTATTGCATGTGTTCTCAATACACGTGTCGATTACGTATGTTTTAATGTTATGTGAAATATCCGTAACCTTATTAATATACCTGTGCTACGTATTTTGTTTTTTGACTGTTTTTCGTTCTCTCAAATTTATTTTATATTGATACATGCATTGCACGTAAAATTTTATGCACATTTTTATTTCTAAAATTTTCTTGAGTTATGAACAATTCTTCTTCTCATTTTTTAGTCAAATTGTATGATTTATTAAACCCATTAGGCCTAAATCCACTTTTGAAGCCCACTCAAAATTAATTACAAATTGAGGCTCACGATATTTGTACACTTAAAATGAACATTTAAAAATCTAGTATACTTATCATGTGTAACATACACCTACATCTAATTTAATAATAATTAATAATAGAATTGTATGATAAGAGTGTGCACATTGGTTGCACGTGCATGTGTTTTGTGCACATGAGGGATGGCCGGTCAAATGCACAGGGAGGGGAAAAAAAATTTGAATGAGTTAGTGGCTTAGTGGGGGATTACGTAGAATAAGTGGGTAGTTAGGTGATTTAGTGGATGGTTTAATCTAATTCCCCATTAACATTTCCTTTATAAAATCATCCCATCCAGCCAAGCTTGGTCAAAAAGCCTCTCATTTCCATTTTTATTAATCTAATACTCTGACTTTGGAGTGTAGGCTTGGAGGGAGGAAACTAGGAGCTTCTCTTGGAAAATTCTTCAAATAGGTGGGTGTTGTTGGTACCTTCTAATTTAGTAGAATTTATGCATGCTTAATACTTTTACATGAGTAGTTGCTATTTTAGTTGGTGTGTTGAATGTAGAAACTATCTAGAATGTAGATTGTACATTATTAGTACAATTATTGTGTGATTTTGTGTAGATGCTTTTGTGTTACAATTTGATTACCAATATTCATGTTAGTAAGAATGTGGGAGTAGGAACTAGTGTGTTATATGAAGGGAAATTTCTAATTTTCTAAATCGGTACATGCTAGAAAAATCATGTATTGTACGTGAAGAAAATCCAATTAATTCTAGCTTGGGGAAAATTTTATGAAAAGAAACTCATTGGTATTAATTTGCATTATATGCATTATATTAGTATAGATTTTCCCAAAAATATAAATAGATGAGGAATAATAGTTTATGCAAATCAAAATTATAGAAGTATTAGTAGATTAATACAATTTTTTGGGGAGAAATTTCATTATATTGTTAAAATAAAATTTTATAGGATTAATCTCGTACTAATATTCAGATTATTGGGGAAGGTGAAATCTGGAAGTAATCAAAATATTAATACAAAGAAAATTAGAAACCAACAAATTTTGTTAAAACAAATTTGGAAACAGAGAATTGAAAGAAAAGAATTTTAACTCATATATATTCAAAGAACGAGCTTGGGGGTATTGGGTTTCGGCGGGGGTTTAGATCACTGTGAACAATGCTTGGCTTTGCGGGTTCAAGTATTGGGAGGCTATGTTTTTCTTTCACACATTTATTTTTTATGGATTTACAGTAGATGAGTACATAAAGTACCGAGGGACTTTCTTTCAATAGTCGCGACTGGCCTGTTGGTTGGGCTTGTAGATTGACTTGCTAGGAGTCTCGGGTTCGAGTCCGGCCATACACAAATGTGATATATATATATATATATATATATATATATATATATATATATATATATATATATATATATATATTAGGGGTTTTTCATGTGATAAAATTTAGAAAAATAAATAATAATATTATTAAAACCTTGGAAATAATTTCACATTATTTTTAGAGACATTTTGGGAATTAGAGGTGTTATTCACCTTAAGTAATGTATTAGAGGAACCTTTAAATTCAATTTAAATGGAGATTGTGCATGATTAAAGAGAATTAAAAGTAGAATGCCAGTTTAGACTCACCTTTGAGAAATTACATGGATATTAATCCATTGATTTTAGAAAATGGTTGAGATGGATTATCATAAAATGAAATTATAATTATGTGATTGAAGTATGGAACTACTAGTCCATTTAATCTTAAAGAGTAATGTATTAAGAAATGTATTTGGAATATAGAAATGCACGACAAGGTTCTATTAACTAAAAAGGTATTGAATATTGTTAACATGAATAATTTGTGGTTACCCACAAGGATTTTAATTGATTCGATAGTCATTGAACGTTGAAGTTGGTTACTTCATGGTTGATAACCTAAGGAAAATGAATAAAGAAGAAATTATGAATAATGAATGAGTTATTTATGATGAGGTTAGATGTAACCTATGTGGTCTCTTTTGAGACGGCTGGTTTTTCTAGAGTGAGCGAGAGCCAGAACACCGGCAATTGTGATATATGGAATTTTAGAAGTAACCAGTGAGGGTTAACTTTATCTTCAGGATTAGCTAGTGTGGGTTAACTCTCTCAGTGTTTTGTTTAATCCCGGTGGGTAAGCAAACTCTAGGTTTTAATAACTATAATTTAAACTTAAGGACATGCACTAGTTGGTAATATGATGAAACAAGAGTAAATGTGAGTTATGGATTCTAGAATGATCCGCGGAGTGAGACAGTCCCCTAGTTTTCTGTGACGATGGATGAAATAGGCCATAGAATGATCCATGGAGTAGGAATGATCTCCAGTATTCCGGGACGAGAGCAGCGCTCATGGGGCATTTGTGCGATGAGGGTTCCAGAATGACTCGCAGAGTGAGACAATCCCCAGTATTCTGGGACGATGGATGAAATAGGCCACAGAATGATTCACGGAGCGAGATTGATCTCCAGTATTTTGGTGCGAGAACCAATATTTACAGAATGTCTAAATCTTGTAGTAGTCATAGTTTTAGATTGCATGGCGAGGGATTTAACCCTATAATGTGGAGTACGTATGTACTTGCCCTTGGACCTATGTAGTATGGGTGCATAAAATCCGAACAAGTATGCATTACTGTCATCGTAGTGTAAAATCTGCACTAGGCATTAAGTTCATATCATACACTGACATGTTTAGGATAGTCACATTTTCTCTTTCTACATTCAAGTTTGTGGTTGCTAAGATAATGAGATCGCTGTATTATAGCATTGCGTCAGTTGTATGCAACTGACATGCCCACAATTTTCTAGTTGCAGGATTGGACTTGGCATGGACTTAAAGTCACTATGATGAGGAGCTTCAAGATTCAAGAATTCTTATCATTGTACATTGCATTGAACTCATTTTAATTCTGATGTGCTGTTTTAAGAACATGTTGTAATAAAAAAAGTTTTAAATTCCTTATAAATTTGTACGAATTTGAAGTAAAAAATCATGTATTTACTACGAATTACCTATGCTTGGAATTCAGGGCGTTAGACCATCACCCCGACCTCCATCAACTCCTCCACTTCATCGAAACCTAAACTCCATCTTGTTTCCACCACTCCTTTCTGCCCTGCCATTGCACCCTAACCCCAACCTCCTCTTCATCTCCCAACAGCAACCTCTCCATCCCGAACGACCATCATCTTTAGCCCCATCTCAAACCTACCCGTCAACATCACCATCAGCTCCTCCATCATCAGCTGCCTCCATCCTAAGCCCCTTATGCATCCCCGGCCTCATCTCTTGCTCCCACAAAAAACCAACACCCCAACATCTCGACCTTGTGCCTCCATCCACCATACCCGACAAGCACCACCACCAATATTTCCACCATCAACTCCATCAACCCAACACCTCGTTGCTGTAATATTGTTGTCGTTCCTTGTTGCTCTATTACTGCCCTATTCCTGCCATTACTGCAATCGTCGCTCGCTGCCCTTGTGCCGCCACCATTGCCTTCGTTGCTTCTCTTCTTCCCGTTGTTCATCCATATATGTAGTCATTGCATAGAAGCAAGTGTTTCTTGAAATTCTGCAAGTAGTTCTAATTCTTATTTATCTATCATATTATCGAATTTTGTTCATGATCACTTCTTGCTTTATTTGAATCTTGAATCACTTGTTATATCCATAAACGATCATTCCTATTTGGTTTCCTTTCGATTCGATTTTCTGCCCTGTCGATCGTCTTACTTTGTACTGAGAGTTTGACCCAGTTCCCTTTAATCAAATTTAGAACTTTGTAAGTGTATGTTGTAGCCCTCTGAGTGTAGAATCCAGAACATCTCTCAGTTTCATAAACCGATTTATAGATTGTGAGATATTAATATTTTAGTGCTGTAACGTCTAAATTTGGCGAATACTGTTTGAGGTGTATCGTCCTGATGAATTAATTGAAATAACAGATGAGATTAACCTGATTGTTAACGGACATTGTTAGGAGTTAGTTTATAAATTTTTTTAGTTTTAATAATGACTTTTCAGTAGAATTATAGGCATGAGAATTTAACCCTATGTTGATGCCTGAACACTAGACTTGTAAAGAACTGACTGGTAGACACAGCTACTGAACATAGAATGTGTCGAGTGAATATGCATTGGGTTCGTAGGAGAGTCTATTTTTTAGAACTCCTGACAGAATTGGTTTTGCTTTTCCATAACAGCGAAAAAGTGAGTTTTAGTGCTAACATGTATTGCTGTTGATATGGGTAAAAATCAGGGATAATACCCTCTGTTCGATCACCGCACGAATCATGAGATAGACAACTCGTGGGCTTTCCATAAGCCCACCGACTTAGCTCAGCCCGCCAAGGGTGGTCACCCAGTCAGTTATGGAACAAACAAATCCCTTAAGGGGATAAACCAGCTCCATGAGATCCCTAATCAACGGAACCTTCTACTAATGAAACCCCACCGACCTGTAAATACATTCCCTCCAACACTGTTACAAGGTAATCACAATTTTACTTTCTAAACGACTGTTTATTGACTTGAGCATCAGAGGGTCTGTTCCAGAATTTCTCTCGGTGTTTCAGACTTTTTTGCAGGTCTGCAGCTGTCATTGTGTCAACACATCTCCACTCATACTAGCCTTACTCAAGGTCGGATTTGTGGCTGAGATCTCTGTTTCTCATTAAATCAAAGAACTTATTATCTGTTGTTCCCACACCCAAAAAATAGAAGCATCAGATTGGCGTCGTCTATGGGAAACATCACAGATCCAACCGTTGACCCAGATTCCACTTTGGCCGATATATCCCTCTATGGCTTCCAAGGTCATGAACACCACTACTGCGGGTCACCAAACCGACCACCCAATTCCTCTTCTATGTCCTTCCCATAGCTGATTTGACACCCAGGGGTCCCATCAACTGTGGGCATTACAAATTCTGGGTCCATCCCCGAGTGCCTCACACTCGGTTGCGAGAGAGCCCAATGTCCTGGTGATTCCCAACCTTCGAAATGTCATCAACAATCGGTGAATGAAGATGACCTCCAAAATCATCTCAGCCGCTCCCAATAAAATAGGGAACCCTCTAACCAAGGTCTGCCACTCATATCACATGGTGGAGTCGCTCCCCAGGGGACCGCCAACCCCCAAACGACCACAGATTGGGAGGCCACGTGACGAGGGTTGAATTCCAGGAGTTCCGAGATAAGGTCCTCTAGGCCCTCTAGGGCGGAGCCCGAAGCGAACGCACCCAGAGCCACCAAGCAGGTGGTGTAACACCCAGCAAAATTGAGTTATGAAAATTTTGCTCCACGTGTGTTACGCACATGTATTTCGTACTGTTATGAGTAATAGTCGTAACGTATTTTCCTATGTATTTCTGCATTTCAATTATTTATAAATTTTTTATTTTCTCAAAATTCATTTTTTATCCTATTTTGAGCCAACTCAAATATTAATTTTAATCTTTGTGTTTTTACGTGTATTGCACGTGTTTTCAATACACGTGACGGTTACGTATATTGTACCCTTACGTATAATATTTCTACTCATTTTAACTATTTATTTTTTATAACTTGTTTAAATTCATTTTATAGATTAAAATTCATCTTTCTCCTATTTTGACTCAGATATATTTTTATACGTGCATTGCACGTAAAATTTTATGCACATTTTTACTTCTCAAATTTTCTAAGAGTCATACACAATTTTTTTTCTCATTTTATTTATCACACTTGTTTGAGTTATTTTATTTTAATCCAATAGGCCTAAAATCCTCTTTTAAAGCCCACTAGAAATTAATTAAAAAGAAAAGCCCAAGATTAATTCTACACTTAAATAAACACTTTAAATCCTAGTACACTTGTCATGTAACACACCTACAACTAAATTAATGACAAATTAATAAATAGAATGAGAAGTGTGTGCCCATAGGGTGCACGTGCACGTGTGTGCACTAGGGGGAATTTGTCCGGCCACATGGAGAAAGAGGGAGAGTAGAGGGAGTGTGTGAGATAGTGGGGTAATTATTTGAGTGGTGGGAGTCATCTCAACCACACAATACTCCTATAAATACTCCCCTCCATTAACATGAACAATACACTTAGAATCAAAATCAAAAGAAAAGAAAGAGAAGGCTAGAGAGAGGGAGCTCGGGATTTTTTTATCAAGAAGAGGCTTCGGGTTTCATTTTGGCTAAGGAGGAGGAGGAATTTTGTTGGAGCTTGGAGCAATTTTTCTAGGAGTTCTAATTTCCCTTTGTATCAAGAAGGGGTGTCTCTTTTACTTTCTAAATTATTGTAGTATGCATGTGTAGGAAAATTATGCTTGAAATTGATAATTGGTATGATTTTTTGAATTACTTTCGTGATGCATGTTGTGTTGTTAGAATTTTTAGTAGTAATGAAATATGAGAATTAATGTATTCTAGTTGAAAGTTTCATAACATAATTGATAGGTTGTCAAATGAATTTTTATTTAAAAGCATGTTGTTGTGTTGTTAGGCCCATATAATAATAAGCCATGATTAGATTATATGAATTATGTATATGAATACATTAAAGTTGTTAACTTGTGCATAAGAAATTGTTTAAATATTAGGGGTGAATTATAAAATCAATGGGTAGGCGAGAATTGCTAAAAGAAAATATATTCGTGATAGTTGTCAAATTTTTCTAATTGAAACATATAACTACTAGATTGCTAAAAGTGACTAATTGAGTTAATTTGTGAATAACTTTAAGCTAATATGAGTAAAATTAAGGGGAAAACAATTCTGGAAGTTTAGAAATGTATTTTTATAGTATTGATTATGATAGAAAATAATAGAAATTGAAATAGAATGAAAAATTAAAAATGAGATGAAATCAGAGAATTGAGTTAAAAGAATTTAAACCCATATTTTATCAGATTTGGCATTGGCTCTTATGGCTAGCACAAGTGGCAACGCCCTCGCGTTGCCACGTGGCGCGCGCTTGGGGTGTTTGGTCGCGGGTTCGAAACTGAGAGGCTCTTCCTCTTTGAATTGTTTTTTGAAATAAAAGCAGATAGCATGTTTGGGTATAAAAACAACACAGTGGGTTTCTTATCAAAATTCGTGAGTGGCTCACTGGTTGGGCAACTGTTGGGGGTTACTGTTGGTCTCGGGTTTGAATCCGAGTGTCCCTTTTTTTGGGTTTTAATTTTATATTATGATCTTTTCAAGTTCTAAAATTTTGGAAACTTCATTAAACAATTATATAACATTATTAGAACACTTGGGAATTATTCTATAATATTCTAAGAGATATTTTGAGATTTTAAAAATCATATTCATGTATTATATGAGATTTGAATTTCAGAAAATGTATATGACTAAAAATTTTAAGACTTGGTTTATAATAAAAACATAGCAAAATTATGAGATGAAAACAAGTTTATCTAGTGATTAATCTTAAATGAATTTTGTATTAATATTTTGGGGGTGAAATAATTTGAGATCCGAAGTTTGGATATTGCTATACTAATGTTGAATCGGTCATTATTTGGGCTCTCCGTAACTTTTTATACTCACAAATAGTAGATAAGATATTTGAAGTTACGAATTGGGATAGAGGTGAATAGAGTGTCAAAATCAAAGCCTGTTATGCTGCTGGTAAAGAAGGACAATATTTTATGGTGGTGCTCGTACATAATGATAATGCACTAAGGTCCAGGATTGCTAAGACACTTGATCCAAACTGTAGTTGGACTGCATTGGAATTATATATTAAGCAAATTAAGCTTCCAATCAGTAGGCCAGTTGTTATTCCAAGTCCAAGTCCCGTTAGGAGTTTGAAACCATATGCCGAGTCACATGCAAGAATAACAAATACACAAGAAGACATTAGCACAACTCCAATAAAACCTATTACCACAGAATATGAGTCGGTACATCCTTTCACCTCGACACAAAGTACTCTCCACACTGACATGGTCATGCAAGACTTTGACAATGCCATTGTTAATAATGATTTGGCAGAAGAGGAAGAAGATGAGGATCAAGGGCTTGGAGTTGAGGAGGAGGAGGATGTCGAAGAAGGTCCCGGTTAATGATGTTAATGTTAATGTACATGTTAACAATGTGGCATCGCCAAATCAATCCTTTAGTGCATTTGTACATGAGGTTTACTCGAGTGAATGGATGACCGTTCGACCGTACATGAACATCAACAGTCTTCTGTCGGCTCTTCGAACATGGATGAACTCTCCATCGGTCAAAGATTTCCAACTAAAGATAATATACAACATCAAGTTAAGATGTACCCTGTGACGAACCATCGAGAATTTGTAACAATAAAATCGACCCCAAGTTTATACTATATTAAATGTAAATACACATCGATCAAACATACACCTAAGGAGATTGCAGAAAATCTGAGCTCGTAAATGAAGTTGTATGTCCATGGCGATTGCGTGCAGTTGTTCCAAAAGGGCATTCTTTTTTCGTGGTGAAAAACATTGAAGGTCGGCATACATGTGTGAATCCGACATTGAATCAAGATCATAGTAAGATTGATTCTAAGATTGTATCGACGATGATGTTGAATGTTGTGAAGGCAAAACTAGGAGTTAAACCAAGGGCCATAATTGAGATTGTCAAGCTTCAGTTCAATTACACTATTTCGTTCAGGAAAGCTCGGAAGGCAAAACATAAAGCGATTGAGTGGTTGTATGGTTACTTTCAAGAAGCTTACACTAAACTGCCTTCTCTTCTCATAGCAATTCAAGCTTCAAATCCAAGAATAGTCGTCCATTGGGCCAAGGTTGTGTCCGGTCCCGCTGAGGAAACATTCAAGGGAGTCTTTTGGGTATTTGGCCTCTCGATCGATGGGTTTAAGGCATGCAGACCAGTTATAAGTGTAGGCGAAACACATTTGTATGAAAAATACAAAGGTTGTTTATTGATAGTTGTTTTGCCGGATGCAAATGGTAGGTTGTTTCCTTTTGCATTTGCAATAGTTGATGGAGAGAGCATAAAAACCTGGACATGGTTCGTGAGCTGTATTCGTTTCTTTGTCCTAGACCGTGCAGGTCTATGTGTCATTTCTGATTGTGGTGGAAAGTTGTGGGCATCACATGATCAAGAAATTATCGATTTACAGCGTGAGAAATCAAAATTGTATGAGGTTATAATGTTTCATAACCGGCCTGGTATTTTCGGAGTTAAAATCGACATTAGAACGGCCAATTGACATAAAAAAGGTTGACATTGGCACACTGTTGACCTTGGTAGTCATACATGTACTTGTGGAAAATTCTAGCTCTACCACATTTTATGTTCTCATGTACTGGAGGCTTGTGCCTCTCGTAAAATTGATTATCAACCACATTGATTTATTTTATTCTACAAGTCATTAGCACTAACGTGGTACCCACTTTTTATCCTATCCAGGAAAAATATTATTGGCCAGCACCGAGTGTACCGAAACTCATAGCCGATGCGAGTCAACGTAGGATGAAAGGTTGCCCTAGGAGTACTTGTATTTGCAACAATATGGATGCTCGAGAAGGTGGGAGCACTGGTAAAATTTGTTCTAAATGCGGCTTAAGTGGACACAATAGGCACAGCTATAAGAACATAGCCAATGTAGGTCCATCTGAAACGACCGCTACTTGAAGTTGTATCACATATTTATCTTTATGTGATTGTAATAGTTGGGTGCCCTAAATTGTAATCCATTGATGGATCACTTCTAACATGCTAAATAGTCATTATTAATATTTTAAATATGTATCCGTTACATATTATCATTTAATGAACTTTTTAATGTTGAACATTTTTTGGTATGTATGATTATGTCAATCTGAGTTGGAGTATGATCCAACTTTTTCACTTGATGTCTGTGCATGTTTTGATGTAAAATTAAAATAACTGATGCCATTGTTCGGAATAACGGCATCAGATTCCTGTAACATTATTCTCAACAATGGCATCAGTTAAAATCATGCACAATGTTTTTGATATTTTATAAAACCCGTTGCCGCTATTTTCAATAACAGCAACAGTTCAAATAATGTCGTTACATGAAACAACGGCATCAGCTTTCCTATTTTTCCTAACAAAAAACTTCTTTGGCAAACTCTCTTTATCCACAGTCGTTGTTTTCATAACGGCATGAAAATAACTGATACCGTTATTTGTAACTGCAGCAACAGTTCAAATTTTTACTTATACAAATTCATCTAATTCTTCCAATTGTTGCCGCTATTTCTGAGAATGGAAATAGTTATCTCAAGCCATTCTTTGGAACAATGGCATTAAGGTTAGAAAAATTTTCTTCCAAACATGATCTCTGTCAAACTCTCTGTCTCCACAGTCATTGTTCCAAACAATGACATCAAATAATTGTTACTGTTATTTTGAAGAGCGACATCAGTTCAAATTTTTACTATTTATAACTTTGTATTCTTTGCAATTGTTGCCGCTATTTCTGATAACGGCAATAGTTATCTCATGTCGATGTTCCAAACGACGACTGTGGAGACAGGGAGTTTGGCAGAGATCTTGTTTGGGAGAAAACTTTTCTAACCTTAATACCGTTGTTCCAAAGAACGGCATAAGATAACTGTTGTCGTTCTCAGAAACATCGGCAATAGTTGGAAGAATTATATAAATTTGTATAAGTAATAATTTGAACTGTTGCCGCTGTTTCAAATAACGACATCAGTTTTCATGTAGTTATTGACAATAACGACTGTTGATAAAGAGAGTTTAGCAAAGAAGTTTTTTGTTTGGGAAAAATAGGATTAATGATGCTATTGTTCCAAGCAATGGCATCGTTTGAACTGTTGTCGTTATTTTAAATAGCGGCAACGAGTTTTATAAAATATCAAAAACTTTGTGCATATTTTTAACTGATGTCGTTGTTGGTAATAACATTACAGGTATCTGATGTCGTTATTCCCAACAACGGCTTCAGTTATTTTAATTTTACATCAAAACATGCACATACATCACAATTTTTCTTCAAGTATCAGAATTCAATTTGCCAACATATCAATGCTATACATTCGCATCGACAACAATTTTGCCAAACAATCTTTATCATTAAGTTTACATTCGTACTCATGGAGAAGATAATTGTTGAATATCATATATGACAACACAATAATCCACAACGAATAAGATCACATTTATCCCAAATTGAACCAAAGTTTACAACATCAGGTTCACAAATTTCCACACTCTCAATATAATTTGCATGAAGTACACATTTACAAAATTTCACAAAAGAAACCAAGTACACAGTTAGAAACTGAAGCATATCCATACACCCCCTAACTAGGCATGTAGTGTTGCAGCTTGCTGCTCCTCCGAGATAGGACTCTCCTCCTACGTTGTACAATATCCTGTGTCACAGGTTACGGACGTCAACCTCCTCTTCATGTTCAGCTTCCTCTTCTACAATCTCTTGTGATTATAATTGAGAACCCTCTCTCGGCCAACTTACACTCTCCCATCGTTGCCCTTGTAAAGATGATGATTCCCTTTGTCTTGATTGGGTTTGTGTTGGTGGTGGTGGGAGAGATTGAGCTTGTCTTCATGGTGGTGGGGGAGTTTGTGTTGTTTCTAAAAGAGCAGTCAATGTCATGCTGTCTCCAACCTCTTCAAGTGACAACCGACACTGATGGAGGATTTCTCACAATATCTTCTTACAAGCTTTCAAGGCATTGCTTTTCAACACACGGGCACATTTTCGCACAATATCTTATGTGTTGTCAATCTACAACAACAAAAAATGTAATAAAGTAAAACAAATTATATTAAACAAGTAAAAGCAAATTGTGTATGAAGAATTTAAATTAATAATTATTAACAAACACATAAATTAACCATGAGTCGGTATGAGGAGGACTTTGGTTGATACATAGGTTGAGAAAACGAATGTGTCGAGTGTAGTTCGACTTGGCTGTTTCGGGATCGGTATTTGGATACCCGCCGAGATAGCTGATGTAATGCCACAAGCCCTGGCTCAGCTGCGCATGCGGCTACGTGTGCGCGTACTCGAAAAACAGGTCCTAACAACTGCCCACAACAGCTTGCCTCACAAAATGTGTTATAGCTTTCAGGTACCTTAAGATCATAGGCCTCTATATTTACACACTCTCCCTCTCACATTCTCCACTGATGTGGGACTAGGAGCCCACACCACACAATTTCAAGCACGTGCACGTGCACACCATTTAATGCACGCAGCCAAGCACAGCAATGCCCCCCCCCCCCCCGAGCCCCACTTGCCACTTCTCTCCTCTATGTTCACGTGGCGCATTGCACACCAAGAACCCCCCCCCCCCCCATCTCATCCAATAAAATCCCCAAACACCTAGCCCGTATTAAACCCCCTATAGGCCCAACTACCACTTCTCACTATATATATATGTATATATATATATATATATATATATATATATATATATATATATATATATATATATATTCATATTCATATATTATTATATTTCTCAGTATAATATTACTAGATTTGCCCGTGGGCATGTGCCTACGACACGTCTTTGGAACAATACAGCATATGAAAGTCTTGTAAACAGTAAAACAACAATTATGTAGCTCATGTTTGAATAGTAAAACAAAAATTAGTTGTAAATAAAAGTACATGTTTCCATTAGTATATGTTGAAAAATAATTATAAATGGGGGTGTAAAATCCAACTTCTTAAAACTTTGAGTGTGGAAATGATGAAATTTAACTATTGATAAGATATTTACTATTTTCAATGTAACATGAACAATAAAAAAATACATTAAAAAATCTAATAATTTACAAACCTGAAATCTTAAAATATAAATTTTGAGTAAATAGAGAGAATGAGAGAGAGGGAGAGAAAGAGAGAGAAAGAGAGAAATAAATAAATAAATAAATAAATAAAGGTGTTGTTTTGGGGGGATTTGAATTTGAGTTTTGGGGGGGAACTTTTGGACGGGAAAATATGTTTTGTGACGTTAGATCTGGACCATTGATTTCAACCCTATTGAATGTGAGCCACTTGATAGCTTTCTTTGTGTTTTATTATATAGATATATATACCCTTAAGTACAGGGTGTTACACCCCCCCCCCTTAAGAACTCAGCGTCCTCACTGAGCCCGAGACCCGCAAGCTAATACAGAATCGTCTTTCTAGCTGATGTGGAGAGGAGTACCCTGATTATGCCCTACCCAGGACTCTAGCTACCCATTAGTGTACACTGCTAGCTCCATCTCAGGTGTACATCTTGCACACGATTGGTGTCGAAAGTTGGCTCTAATACCATTTGTAACACCCTAAGCCTCACTCAGCTGTGCACGCGACTACGCATGCGCGCACATGCAAACAAAGTAGATCCTAACAACTGCCCATCACATGCTTGCCTCATAAAAGATTCTATAGCTTGTAGGTACATTTTCCCCTTGATCATGGACTTCTACAATTAAACACTCTCTATCTCCAACACCACCGATGTGGGACATTTTCCCCTACACACCACCACACAACTCACACACACACAACAACACAGACACATCCCTCCCCATTTTCTTCTATGTTAGCCTGGTCCACCTCCATATGTGCAACCACTTCTTTTTTCTACTCAAACTCATCTTGGCCCAAATATGCATGCAACCAAGCCCATAGAAACCCTTATAGGCCCAACGACCACTCTCACCTATATATATATATATATATATATATAACGTCCTGAGCCCCGCTCAGCTGTGCACTTGACTACACATGTGTAGCTGAGTGGGGTTCGGGGCATTACAGCTGATGGTGGAAAAATATATAAACGTGTAACACGATGGTACCACACCATGTATGTTTCTTGCGAAGACCCATCGTAAGGTACAATCCCTTCAAGCACCAAATCATACTTTCTCTCATTCCACATTGCGACATGCGAACAATGGTGATCGGCCCAATCCATAGTCGGTAATTGACATTGACTGGTAATATTGTGTATTCTTCGGTCGTACGTTTGGTTCTCCGGGATTCTTTGTTGTGTATTGAATTTTCGGAGGACTCGATTGGGGTAATAGAACTCCACGATGTTAAAATTTATAAGTGGAGCTCGTGTCAACCAAAATTGATTGTTTTTCGTGCATAATGAGGGTAGCCATTGTAGCTGTTCGGGTGTGTACGGTGTCCAATTGACGTACTCTTCCCAGAGCTGATCGAGCTCATCCCTATAATATGTCAACACTCCACGTGGGTTATCTCTCCACGTGTTGCGGCTGGTCCAATAGACCCCTAAAGGAGCCCTCAACACTACGTTCTCCTCAACCACTCTCCATGCATTTGAAAGAACCGTTATTCGGGGACGGTCGGAGTGTATTCGTTCCCAACACCAAATCTATAATATCCTCGTCGGCCTGGTCATTTGAATTGACCACATTGCACAGTTGCACAAAGCACGATAAAGAGAAGCCAACGCCGCACTTCCCCAACTATAATGGTCAGCCTTATGTATATCGGCAATCAAGGTAAGGTACATTAGATGGACGACATCACCTAAAGAATTTGGTATGAGAACACCACCAATTATACTAAGAAATACACTCGAGTGTAACATTGCACTTGGAAGGCAGTTGGTTCATCTCCCAAATTATTGTTGAACTCTTGATAAAGCCACAAACGCCGGATTGATTTGCCGAAGAAAACACCTTTGTCATCCTCTTCAACCTCTCTCCCAAGATAATCTCTAACTAACATAACTTTGTTAAATAAGATGTTACCGGTCACGGCCACCCCATTGATTTGAAGTCCCGATATAATCACTATATCTTGTAATGTCACTTTCATTTTACTAATGGGTAGGTGGAACGCGTGTGTTTCTGGTCTCCATCGCTCGACAAGAGCGATAAGTAATGCATGGTCACATTTCACATTTGTCAACATCGGCATTCCATGAAAATCGGCATTTACCTAGTAGTTGTGTATACATGGGTCGGCCGGCATAGTTGTGTGCATTCAGAAATTCATATTCTTTTCCTCTCCCTTCCACACCTCTTGCTCTTCTTGCAAATATAGTAGGGTTGAGTCTAGTGGACCCGAACCTCTATGTGCGGCAGAAGATGACGCACCTATTGTACGCGAAGAAGATGGTTGGTCGACATTGATTTTTTTGTCAACAAGAATAAACAATGTGTCGTGAACAAAATTAATAAACGATGTGTCAATATAACTAGTTTAATAAACAATGTGTCAACATTAATAAATTTTGAGTCAAGATAACAAAAATGTCTAAATGCTCATATCAAACTATTTGCACATATAACAATCCCCACCACAACATCCCTATACACTACATATTTACATATAAACACATCTCATATCAACATCCATTCACACATAAACATATAAGTAATTATCTTTTACAAATTTATCAGTTCTAGTTTATACAAAATTTTTGCAACATCTAATATATTACATTGTCAATTCTCCCACTCCCAAAATCGATTCTCATTCAAAGGATATTATAACTCATATCAATCACCAAAACTTCTCGTATACTATACCTTCAATATAAATCTTAATCAACAAAGTGAATAAATTCAAAGGAATTAAGGGTTTTCTAATACCTACCACAATTTTGAGGTCGAGGAGATCTGTAGAAAAGTCTGAGCCAAAATCCAAGTGAACGAGGGAGAAGAGGTGTTGACAATAAGGGTTTAAGGATGAGTACTTTGGGAATTTGTTTATGATATGAAATAGGAGAGTTAGAAGGTTTCCAATAGCGTCATCTATGTTTTAGGATTTCGGGAGTGAGAGGGGGAGGAAAATAGATCTAAAGTAAAAGGGGAATGAGAAGAGGAGGTCACTATTTATATGCAATCAATAATATAATTGATAGCGCTATCATTAACAATGACATCTGTAATCCGAATTTCGTTGTTACGGATAGCGACACCAGCTATAAGATTTTTGCACTTGCAATTTTTTTTTCAAGTCAGAGAGTACACAATTGGGAAGAAGTTAACTGATGCTGTTACTCTAAATAGCGACATGTTGAAAAAAAGTTAGAGATGCTGCTATTGGTAACAACGACATATAAATAACTTATGTCGTTATTTTCAATAGCGATTTATGCTGCCGTATCCAAAACTGGATCAGTTGGGTAAATATTTTCAAAAGTGGGTCAGATTGGTCATTATTTTGCAAAAGTGGGTTACTACGGAAAACATTTCGAGATTCATTGTATCTCTTACTAGTAGGTGCGCACATTCCCATGCCCTTTCACCCTCAAACCCTACCAGCAAAAGCAACTTTGTCTTTAATCCCAAAAAAAATGATAATAATTACAAACTCCCCTTATTATGATCATGTTTTTCTTTTCGTCCATCTCCTTCTTGTCATACCTCCACAACCTCCCCTCTTTGTTATAGTTCATATACATGCTTGGTTTTTAACTAACTAGCTAGAATGCGTCCTTATTTATTGGAATTCACTTGTTATCATTTGATCATATATATATCATCTTCAAATTTATGGACTGCAATCTTCAAGATTGGCCGGAGGCTGTGGTCCGAGTCCAATCCATATCGGACAGCAGAGCAACCACTATCTCTTCTCGATATATCAAACCGCCTAACCAACGACCTTCCTCAAACCTTGGCATTGAAGTTTCCCTAGTTGGCATTCCGGTCGTTGACTTAAACTGCGATGACACGGTTTGGGCCGTGTCAGATGCTTGTAGGGAGGAATTTTTTGCCGTACTAGGCCACTTTTTGATAGTATTTGCATTTTTAGGCCAGGTTCCAAACTATTAGCGTTCGTGGGCTAGCTTCTGCCACGTCAGCAACGGCCGCTATTGGGAATAGCAGCCTCTTCATAGATACCAATTTTGTGCTCCCACACTTGGCTGTGTACGAAGGGGGTTAAGAATGAAGAGGTAATGGACTGGTCGCTATTGGCACTAGCGACCTCTTCTAACTGAGGTCGCTAGTGGCAATCGCGACCTCAGATGGGCCCCCGAATGCTTCTAACTTACGACTACCCCACTGTTTCCCTAATTCTTATTTCAATCTATCTTTTCTTCTCCCCTTCTTCCCTAATAGCGGCCCATCGTATCTCCCCTAAACCCTAAACCCTAATTTCTCTCCCAAAAATCAATTAATCCAAGTTTCCTTCTTCCCCACCCGATCTCCCTCCTCACAGATCGTGTAATCGCCAAATGTCTCTCAATACTAAGGAATTTGGAAATCACCATATCAACTCCAATCTCCAAACCCTAACGAGGTATGCCTAGTATAGTATTGTGATGGTTGATTGTCGGTGTTGCTTACAAATTTTTTGCATTTGTTGTTAATAATGTGACCCAAATTGGTTGTTTGTTTATTGAGATATTTTTGAGGAATTGGATACCTTTTGAGGAATACTTAGTGTTGGATAGTAAGTTAGGAAAATTTGTGTTGTAGACAACATACACATTACATGAAATTAATTTATGCTTAAACGAAGAATTGAAGAGCATACAGGATAAAATTCCGGAATTAGTTTGATATCAATGTCAATGTCCATGCTCAAGTGTTGTGGTATTTATTAGTTTTGATTCTGCACTTGGGAATACATATATGGCCCTGATGTTTTTTTTCCCTGAAGAGATATATGGACATACATACAAATAAAAGGAAAGGTATATTCACAAACATAACCTATTATTCCGCAATATTCATGTTATGTGACGATATGGATAGGTACATTCATGTTATCCATAAATCTTGATTTACTAGAACTCTATGTTTTTGTGTTGATGACAGTATCTAGCCCTAAAAATCAAGAAAGAAATTGGAAGAAAAATGAGAAGATACATACACCAAAATAAATTTGGCAAACAATAGGCATTCTGCTTGTATCCTTGCTTTATATATGATAATGTACTTTGACAAGATATCCTATCAAATTGGTTGAATGAGTACTTCTTCGATGACATATGAACACTCTCAACATTTTAGTGATTTAGTTATTTGTGTTAAGTGAGTACTTATCATACTTACTTGTTTGCTTATACTTTGATAGGTAATCTACTCAAATATGGTCAGAACGATGGGAGCGGGATCAAGTAGTGCTAGGCCCAGGGGTATGAACTATTATTTTGTAATGTTTAAATAGTATATTTCAACCTATGGAGTGTTCACTAAACATAGTATTATTTATCCTCAGGGCGGCCAAGGCAATGTCCCGTCTACGTCTGCACCGTCTGGTCAAGCTAGTTCTTCTCATGCTGCACTTGTGGGACCAGGCTCTCATGACCTGACATTATTGACATTGCAGCGGACACATAGATCCCAACGGGTGTGGGACGGTAGATCTCGAGAGTGTAGTTTCCGCACGCATGAGACATTGCCTATGCATCCACTGACACACCAACTCCTTGTTCAGGCCGGCTTCTATGGTTTAGGCCTAATACAAAAAACCAAGCTCGACAGACAACTACTAACAGCCTTACTCGAGCGATGGAGGCCAGAAACACATACGTTTCATCTTGGCATTGGAGAGATGACCGTCACACTTCAGGATATCGCAGTTATATCTGGACTACCAGTTGATGGATTCGCGGTCATGGGAACAATGGCCTTCAATAAGGAACAACTTGTGGAGGACTTCCTAGGATCGGGTGTCGGATGATAGTACATTTGATGGGGTCTCAATTCGATTAAGTTGGTTGAAAAGAACATTTAAAAATTTCCTAACCAACAATTCCAGTGATTATGATATTGAATGCTACACTAGGGCTTATCTGATGATAGTCTTCGGAGGTGTTCTCTTTCCCAACTCCACGGGTGACGTTGTGCCTATAATGTATTTGCCATGGACGTTAGCTACATTAATGTAAGGATTCGCATCATGGACGTCCACATTTTCTTCTTCTTCATCTTCACCGTCCACTACATCTTCAACCTCTTCTTCATGTTCTTCATCTTCTATGAGGTCATTGTTAACCAAAGCATGCTCGAAGGTTTCAATAATATTTTCATTTTCAACGAGATTGCGTATAAAATTGGAAGGAATTGGGATTTCATCTTCTGCAAGACTAAATGTACTTTGAGTTGTCAATATTTCACCATGTGGAGGAGACTAGCTGACACTCAAATGTATCGGATCATTAAGATTCATCTGAGAGGTCTGTACTTCGGCTATTGGAGTTGAAACATGACCAACATCTGGACTACGTGTGTGAATCTTGGCTTGCTCTATATATAATTCCATTGCAGACCAACTACTGTATGGATCAAGCGACCTAGCTATCATTGCAACTAATGAGTCATCATCAACTATAGGTACTGACATAAAAATAGGTCCTCCTTTGCCTCTTCCAGCTGCATACCTAGCTTTAATATGAACACTCCATTCACCCTTATCCCATTTAGTAACTTCGTATAGCTTATCTACCAATTCTTGCATTTTTATTTTCCGATTGGCCCAAACTATCACCGGTTGTACACCTTTATAGCAAAATCCTACAGTTCGGTCTTCAACTATTTCCCCCCCATAATACAACCAAATTGGAATTTTATAGTCCATACCTATACATTAGTACACAAATTTGGATTCAATATACAATCGTGAACAAAAATATTAAATTGATATTAACAAATATGAAGCATGGCATTTAGCCATTTCATATAAATATGTGTGTGTGTGTGTGTGTGTGTGTGTGTGTGTGTGTGTGTGTGTGTGTCTGTGTGTTTGTGCGTGTGTGCGTGTGTTATATTCATAATAGCATGGTCAAAGTGAACACACTTGTTATGCGCATCACCCTTACATAGTCACATGCACAAGCTAACTTCATAATGAGAGACACAAATAACCAAAGATGGTAATCTTGAGAGGAGAGAAATATATATAAGTATGTGGCTATGCAAAAGATATCTCCTAACACTTCATCTCCTCACACAATTGTCAAGTGTTTTTCACAAAACCAGTAGAAGCCATCTCCAACAAATACATCTTTATTTCCATTGTGCATGTTACTATATATGTATCATCATTTATATTCATTTCAATCTCCACACAATTCATCTTTATTTCAAATGTGACGTGTCACATCATAGAATGAGTCCTAATTGTAACCAACACCCACAGTCAACCCTTCAACAATCAATTTGATGTTGATACTTTTCGGTCTACTTGTAACTCTAATACATGCAAAACTAAGTATTCCTCAATATGTATCCAATTCCTCAATATATTCTCCATCAAGGAACAATCAATTTGGGTCACATTAGTAACAACAAGTGCAAAAAAAATGTAACCAACACCAACAATAAACCATCACAATACTATACTAGGGATACCTCGAATAGTGTTTGGGGATTGGATATGAATTGGGGATTTCCAAAATCCGTCGTGAGGAGAGTGATTTGGACGAAGACGAAGTGTGAGGAGAGAGGTCGGGTGGAGAAAATTATAACTTGGATTAATGGGGATTTGGGTGAGAAATAAGGGAGTTAGGGTTTTGGGTGAGAAATGAGAGAGTTAGGGTTTTGGGTGAGAAATAAGGGAGTTAGGGTTTTGGGTGAGAAATAAGGGAGTTAGGGTTTTGGGTTTTTGGGAGATAGCCAGTTATTTGGGGAAGAGGGTTCCAATAAAAGAATTAGGGAAACAGTGGGGTAGTCGTAAGTTAGAAGCATTCGGGGGCCCATCTGAGGTCGCGATTGCCACTAGCGACCTCAGTTAGAAGAGGTCGCTTGTGCTAATAGCGACCAGTCCATTACCTCTTCATTCTTAATCCCCTTCGTACACAGCCAAGTGTGGGGGACACAAAATTGGTATCTATGAAGAGGCCGCTATTCCCAATAGCGGTCGTTGTTGACGTGGCAGAAGCTAGCCCACGAACGCTAATAGTTTGGTACCTGGCCTAAAAACGCAAATACTATCAAAAAGTGGCCTAGTACGGCAAAAATTTCTGTAGGGAGTGGGGGTTCTTCCGAGTGGTGAACCACGGGGTGAGACCGGAGTTGATGAAGCAAGCAAGAGAGGATTGGAGGGAGTTCTTTTGCCTTCCATTGGAAGAGAAGCAAATGTATGCAAATAGCCCGAATACTTGTGAAGGGTATGGGAGTAGGCTTGGATTGGAGAAGGGAGCTATACTTGATTGGGGGGATTATTACTTTCTCCACCTCCATCCTTTGTGTCTCAAGAGTCATGACAAGTGGCCTTCTCTACCTCCTTCATTAAGGTATTAGTATAATAATTCATCTTTTTGGTAAACTTCTACTTTCTATTTTGATTCAGAGGAAATGAAAATAACTGAAGGTACGTGAAAGTATCTAACATTTATTTAAGCATCTCTCTTAAATTCTTAAAATTTAACATGTTTGAATATATATTTTTGTGGAGTTAATGAGCAAAGTTACATCACTACCTCCGTTAAAATTTCATATACATCGTTATCCGAACTCTGTAAACGGAGAGGTATCCCCCTCGAGGAATTTTTATTTATTTATAATCTAAAATACTAATTTGATAGGGATACAGTTGAAGAGTACGGAACTGAAGTAACAAAATTATGCTAATGGGTGATGAAAGTGTTGTCTGTGGGACTTGGACTAGGTGAAGATCATCTACAGAGGTCATTTGGAGGAAAAGATGCAGGCGCTTGCATGCGAGTGAATTTCTATCCCTAGTGCCCGCAACCTGAACTAGCACGCGGTCTTTCATCACACTCTGATCCTGGTGGCATCACAGTCCTCCTCCCTGATGATCCGGTCAAGGGCTTGCAGGTTCGCAGTGGTAATGCTTGGGTCACGGTTGATGCTGCGCCTGATGCGTTTGTTGTCAATGTTGGCGAACAAATTCAGGTGATCTTTCCCAATTTCCCTCCCGATATCTCTTCTGTAACCGAAAGTGTAGTATATTTTTATTTTTTTTGCTTGCAAGTAGTAGGGCTGGATGGATGAGCGCAATTAGATTGAACTATATACCATCTGGAACCTGTTCTCCATAATCTGCAATTCAACAATTATAGGGAAGGGGAAAAGAGAAAATAAGAATAATTCAATTGCAAGTTATGGACCGCTTGTAATGCAGGATACAAGTACATTGGAAAAACTAACTAGCAACATGGTATAAGTATGATATCAAAGTATAACAACTAGCACGGCAAATGAACAAGTATAAGTGGTGTGTATCAAGTGTCAAGTGAACAAGTATCACATAAAGAAATATCAGGTTTCAAGTGTTACGTGTCACGAAATCAAGTAACAAGTGTCAAGTAGTCGAGTACAAATGTCAAGTATCATGTTCAAGCATCAGGTCTCATGTATCATGTAATCAAGTATCAAGTAAGCATGCATCAAATATCTTGTATTATTACTATCTAGGTAGCATTTCATGTGCCATCCTTTTATCACATAGTTGGTACAACCAATGCAATTTCGTTTTAGATTTTATAGTGGACCATATATGGCAGTGTACTCAGGAATAAGCCTCAAGAATCAAGTATCAAGCCACAAGTAATGAAATATCAAGCCTCAAGTAGTGAAATATCAAGCCTTAAGTAATCAAGTATCAAGCCAAATCTCAAGTATCAAGTAACAAGCCTCAAGTGGTGAAATGTCAAGCCTCAAGTATCACATAGGATCAATAGATCATCTTCCGAGTACACGTTTTTGAATTATCCACTATTAGATCTATCCCTTTAAACCCCGGCTTGGTTATTTTATTATTAATGTTGAACAAGCAAGTATGTATCATGAACAAGCAAGTATATCATGGTAAGATCAAATGACAAGTTCAAGTTGAAAGATAAACATGTATGGGGAAAGATAACACACAAAAGAACAAAATAATCAAATTTCTAGTTCAGGACAGCAAGACCATACTGTAGCAACATTGAAATTCTCGGTGTTACAAAAATGCAAATCTGAATCCGTCAAAAGATCTACAAAATAGACTCCCAACCGAATCCAGCGAGTATAAATAAGTCATATAGTATTTCACAAAATCATAACTCAAAACTGATTTAAATCCAGAAAACACGTTCAGCCAGAAATCAGAAAATTGAATTCATAGTCAGGAAAACAACATCAAAACATCTCAAATAAATCCAAAAATAATCTGGGGTATTTCCCTATTTGTCCAGTATCAGAATATAAAGTTTCAAATTTTTCTAGTACGATTAGTTCAGTCAACAAAAATCAGAAAACATCACAAAATGATAGTTTGGCAAATCTGGAATTCCCAACATTGCTGTACGAAAACTGTAATATCTCACAAACAGTGAAACGAAATCCAAATCCGCCAAAGGGAGATAAAAATAGACAAAATATGATAATCTTAATATTTCACAAATATTTTTCGTACAGTAAAAGGAATCAGGGTGAAAATACAAATATTTACAGAACAGCGAACAAAATCCAGCAAGTATAGTTTTTATAAACGAGCATGAAACGGCATATAAAATTATCAATAAAATCCACCAAAATTCTAGGTAATCCCTAGATAGATATAGGAATACTGACCAAAGTTCTAGATCAAATAATATGTGTAGCATAGGTATCAAAATAATTTAGTCATCAAAATCATTGAGAAACGAAATCTGGAAAATATCTACACCTCTATAGTAACACAATCATATCTCACACATACGAAAACGAAATCTTGCAAGGTCAGAGGGGCTGGAAAGAAGACGAATTCCTCTAAAACTCATGTTTTATACTGAAATTAAGATTCTGAACCTAATATGGTCTAAATTACTGACCAAGATAGACTATCGACAAAACACAGAATTTCCTTTAGTAACAAAACCAACATGAATTACGAAACTTAATCGAGACATAACTAAACATGAATTAGAGTCTGCTAAGTATCCAAACAACATGAATTAGGGTATACGACATGTCTACGACAAGTATATCACATGGATCTCACAAGCACACCGGTCCTCATAATTGTTTCACATATACATCACATCAAGTGACGGTCACTCCTAGATTAATTCATGTCATATGTGTCGTGAGGCAACTATGGTCGAGATAGCACTAAGAGACAAAATCAACAATGGGTTTCACACACAAATTGTCTCTAGAACCTAACTACACTACAAGCGAAATTTATGACTTGTATCATACAAAGAAATTTGAGTACAAGTTACTTGCCTGAGAGACGACGATGGAACGAAGCAAAGAGAATAATGGGACAGATTCCCGACAACGAACACGAACACAACGAACGGATCACGAACCAATCACGAATACATGATCACGAACAAGATGAAGACGATCGAGATCACGAACACAATCGGATGGCTGAGATCGAAGATCAAGATCAAGATGATCGGATCAGACGATCAGATTTCCCTGATGATGAAGATAATTATGAAGATCAAGATCGATCGATCGAACGGCTGCGATCAAAGAAGTTGATGATCATCATGATCTTGACGATCAAGGAGAGATCAGACGGCTAGGATCTAATCGGATGATCAAGAGGAGATCGACGGCCCACATCCAATCAAGCATGATGATCAAGATCCAACGGACTGGCCAAGATCTCTCCGATGGTGATGATCAAGTTCAAATCAATAGATGGCTAGGAATCAAACAATCAAGATGAAGATCACAAGATCGGACGGCCAGATCTGAATCAAGGGGACACGATGGTCACGATGATCAAGTCGATCAGATGGCTCACATCACATGATCAACCCATGATCAAAACTCCAAACAGCCAGCCAAAAGCTTCGGCTTGGCGACACAGGGAGATGGCGGACGGGGAGCGGTAGCCAGGGGGCGATCACAAGCAAGGCTGTTGCACGGCGGGGCTGACGACACAGCGCAGGAAGCGCGCTGTGGGCTGGCTGGCTGGTTGGCTGGCGCGCAACAGAGACAGGCAGAGCTGGGGGGGGGGTTAGGGACAAAGAGAGACAGGTATGGAGAGGGGGGCAGGCGACGTTGCGACGTTGCTACTGCGGCGCGGAGAGGCACCTGCGGCTGACGGCGGACGGCATGGGGGGAATGGGTGATGTGAGCCAGGCGGCGCGAGCCGGTGGGGAGAGAGAGACGAGACGATGGATGGGTGCAGGAGGGAGAGAGAGCAAGGTGGCAGAGGGAGACGGGAGGTGAAGAGGTAGGGTGTTTAGAATTGAAGATGAATAGGTTTTAGGGTATATATATAGAATAGAAGATGAACAGGTTTTAGGGTACACACACACACACATATATATATATATGTATGTGTGTGTGTGTGTGTGTGTGTGTGTGTGTGTGTGTGTGTTGGGGGGGGGGGGTGTGGGTGTGTGTGTGTGTGGGTTATATTAGGGTTTAGGTTGGTCTGGGTGTAGGGTTGGGGATTAGAACGGGTATTGGGTAGTAATGGGTTAGGTGTAATTGCAAATGGGTTATTGGGTTTAGTTATAATGGGTTTGGGTTTGAGTTAAATGGGTATGGGTTTAATTGAGTTTTATTAAAATAGGATAGTTGGGTTTAAGAAGAAATCCAATAAAATAAAAATGGGTTTTGGCACAATAACTAATAAAAATATACAATTAGGTTTTGATAGAAATATTAATAATAATAATAAAAACATTAATAACGACAATAATAATAATAATAGTATTAAAAATAACAGTAATAAGAATAATACTGAGAACAATACCAATAATAGAAAAAATGATAAAAATAGTAATTGTACTAATAATAACAGTAGTAGTAATAATAAAAGTAATAATAACAATAATAAGAATTGTATTAAAACTAGATTTGCCCGTGGGCACGTGCCTACGGCACGTCTTCGGAACGATACAATAGAGGAAAAAACCCTGTAAACAGTAAAACAACAATTATGTAGTTCAAGTTTGAATAGTATGATAATAATTAGTTGTAAATAAAAGTCCATGTTTCTATTAGTATATGTTGAAAAATAATTATAAATGAGGGTGTAAAATCGAACTTCTTAGAACTTTAAGTGTGGAAAATGATGTAATTTAACTGTTGAAGAGATATTTGCTCAATAAAAAAAAGCATAAAAATTCTGAATATTTTACAAACCTGAAATCTTAAAATCTAAATTTCTAAGTAAATAAAGAAAGAATGGGAGAGAGAGGGAGAGAGAGAAAGATAGAAATATGAAAAAGTGAAGAGAGAAGAAAGAGATTGTAATAAAGTAATGAGTTTTTTAGTTGGGGGGGGGGGGGGGGGAGGGGATTTAATTTTGGGGTTTGAAATTTTGGGCAGGAAAATATGTTTTGTGAGAATCAATTTAGGCCATTGGTTTTATGGGAGATTGAATGAGAGCCACTTGATAGCTTTCTTTGTAATTTATTATATAGATATAAAATCATAGAAAATAGTTATAAATACAATTATTGATCGAAAATAGATTTTAATAGAAGATCCGACAATATATTTTAACAAAAATAATTTGAAGGCGGAAAACTAATTTACAAAAATTTGAAATACCGAAAATACATAGAAAATACATTTATACGGAAAACAGGGATTACAAATCCTACCCACCTTACAAAAAAATTACGAAATTTGCTTAGGCGGTACATAGGACAAGGCAAAAGCAAACTGGGGGAAAGGGTAACAAAGCAGAGGGCTAATGGGGAAGGAACAAAGCAAAGGCAACACCAGAAAAAGAAGGCAGATGGTTAACAATGAGGTCAAATGAAATGCAAGAAAGAGAATAAACTGGTATCAAAAGGAAAGAAACAATCTCAAGATAACAAAGCAAGATAGGGAGTAGGCAGAACTGGAATCAAAGAGAGAATGGACAGGGAATAATTGAATCAAATAATTAATGGGTGGATGATGACAAAATGGAATGCAAGAAAGAAGTAACCGATATAAAAAATGAAGAAGAAATAACACAAGACTGGCAAGATAACAAAGCAAAGAGATGAAGAAATAGATAGAGCTGGAATCGAAGAAAGGACGGACAAGGAAGAGACGAACCAAGCAATGAGTCAACGGATGAGGATGAATACAAGGGATGGAAAAAAGCAAACAATACAAAGAAGAAGAAGAAGCAATAAGGGAATCCTGGGACCTGTGGGTTATGGACCCACACGCTTCAGCTGCGCCACTCTGATCGGGAAGACTCTGCCAATAGCATACAGCGATGCCGATTGATGGACCAGGCAGAAAGAAAAGAATGGATGGCAACAAAGTCAAGGAATATGGGTACGAGAAGAATGAATTCATACCTAAGAAGAAATAAATCAAAGAAGACGACTGAAAAAAATGGAAGAACAAGGAATCAAGGGATTGAAAAAGGAATAAAAAAGAATGGAATAAGACTAGTATCCAGATCAATGTTGATAATAATTCATTTATGCATGCATGGTTGGTGAAATGTTGAGCCGATCCCAGATCGAGCCAAGCTTGTATAATATATTAGGCAACTAATACATTAGCCAAACCTGGGCACTGATACCACTAAAAACCCTATCACGCCCCGCTTCCAAAAGAGAATATAGAATACGAATACGTGACAAAAGCTCAGCGAATGATTTTCGTCATCCATAAGCTGTTCAAGAATCTTTAAAGCACTCACAAGATTAATCAGAGTCGGAAATAAAAGAATCAACCAACATGCACATATGAACCAAAATACCAACAAGAATACTTGAAACCAAAATGTATTAATCTCAAATAGTCATGATCTGATAAGTCAACAAAATCCTGGGTCACAGTGCCCAAATACAAGAATAAAACCAAGTATCAAAATACAATATTGTTCAAGCAAGCTACAAGAAATAATAATAACAAGATCCAGCACTAATATCTCATGTCACCAATACCATCTGGAACCTGTTCTCCATAATCTGCAATTCAACAATTGCAGGGAAGAGAAAAAGAGAAAACAAGTACCCGTCAATTGCAAGTTACAGGCCGCTTGTAATGCAGGATACAAGTACATGGAGAAAATTAACTAGCAACATGGTATAAGCATGATGTCAAAGTATAACAACTAGCACGGCAAATGAACAAGTATAAGTGGCGTGTATCAAGTGTCAACTGAACAAGTATCACGTAAAAGAATATCAGGTTTCATGTGTTATGTATCACGAAATCAAATAACAAATGTCAAGTAGTTAAGTAGTCAAGTACAAATGTCAAGTATCATGTTCAAGCATCAGGTCTCACGTATCATGTAATCAAGTATCAAGTAAGCATATATAAAATATCTTGTATTATTACTATCTAGGTAGCACTTCATGTGCCATCCTTTTATCACATGATCGCTACAATCAATGCAATTTCATTTTAGATTTCAAAGTGGACCATATAGGGCAGTGTACTCAGGGACAAGCCTCAAGAATCAGGTATCAAGCCTCAAGAGTGCAGTATCAAGTCTCAAGTAATGAAATATCAAGCCTCAAGTAATGAAATATCAAGCCTCAAGTAATCAAGTATCAAGCCAAATCTCCAGTATCAAGTAACAATCCTCAAGTGGTGAAATATCAAGCCTCAAATATCTCATAGGATCAATAAATCCTCTTCCGAGTACACGTTTCTGAATTATTCACTATTAGATCTGTCCCTTTAAACCCCGGCTTGGTTATTTTATTATTAATATCAAACAAGCAAGTATGTGTCACGAACAAGCAAGTATATCATGGTATAATCAAGTGACAAGTTCAAGTTGCAAGATAAACATGTATGGTAAAAGATAACACACAAAATAACAAAATAATCAAATTTCTAGTTCAGAACAGTAAGACCATACTGTAGCAAAACTGAAATTACTGGTGTTAAAAAAATGCAAATCTGAATCCGTCGAAAGGTCTACAAAATAGACTCCCAACCGAACCCAGTGAGTATAAATAAGTCATATAGTATTTCACAAAATCATAACTCAAAACTGATTTAAATCCAGAAAACATGTTCAGCCAGAAATCAGAAAATCGAATTCACATTCAGGAAAACAACATCAAAACATCTCAAATAAATCCAAGAAAAATCTGGGGTATTCCCCTATATGTCCAGTATCAGAATATAAAGTTCAAAATTTTCCAGTACGATTAGTTCAGTCAACAAAAATCAGAAAACATCACAAAACGATAGTTTGGCAAATCTGGAATTCCCAACACTGCAGTACGTAAACTGTAATATCTCGCAAACAGTGAAACGAAATCCAAATTCGCCAAAAGGGAGATGAAAATAGAAAAAATATACTAATCTTCATATTTCACAAACATTTTTCATACAGTAAAAGAAATCAGGGTGAAAATACAAATCTTCACAGAACAACGAACAAAATCCAGCAAATATAGTTTTTATGAACAAGCATGAAACGGCATATAAAATCATCGATAAAATCCACCAAAATTCTGGGTAATCCCTAGATAGATATAGGAATACTGACCAAAGTTCTAGATCAAAATAATATATGTAGCACAAGTATGAAAATAATTTAGTCATCAAAATCATCGAGAAACGAAATCTGGAAAAGATCTACACCACTCTAGTAAAACAGTCATATCTCACACATACGAAAACAAAATCGAGCAAGGTTAGAGGGGTTGGAAAGAAGACGAATTCCTCTAAAACTCATGTTTTATACTAAAATTAAGATTCTGACCTTAATATGGTCTACATTACTGATCAAGACAGACTATCGACAAAACACAGAATTTTCTTTAGAAACAAAACTAACATGAATCACACGAAACTTAATCGAAACATAACTAAACATGAATTAGAGTCTACTAAGTGTCCAATCAACATGAATTAGGATATACGACATGTCTACGATAAGTATATCACATGGATCTCACAAGCACATCGGTTCTCATAATTGTTTCACATATACATCACTTCAAGAGACGGTCACTCCTAGGTTAATTCATGTCATATGTGTCGTAAGGCAACTATGGTCGAGATGGCACTATAGAGACAAAATCAACAAGGGGTTTCACACATAAATTGTCTCTAGAACCCAACTACACTACAAGTGGAATTTATGACTTGTATCATACAGAGGAATTTGAGTACAAGTTACTTGCCTGAGAGACGACGATGGAACGAAGCAAAGAGAATAACGGGAACGGTTTTCCCGGTAACGAACACGAATACAACAAATGGATCACGAACCAATCACGAACACACGATCACGAACAAGATGAAGACGATCGAGATCACGAACGCAATCAGACGGCTGAGATCGAAGATCAAAATGAAGATGATCGGATCAGATCACATGGTCAGATTTTTCGGATGATGAAGATAATGATGAAGATCAAGATCGATCGATCGAACTGTTGCGATCAAAGGAAGTTGAAGATCATCATGATCGTGACGATCAAGGAGAGATCAGATGGTTAGGATCTAATCGGATGATCAAGAGGAGATCGACGGCCTACGTCCAATCAAGCATGATAATCAAGATCCAACGGACGGCCAAGATCACCCTGATGGTGATGATCAAGATCAAATCAACGGACGGCTAGGAATCAAACAATCAAGATGAAGATCACAAGATCAGACGGCCAGATTTGAATCAAGGGGACACGATGATCACGATGATCAAGTCGATCGAACGGCTCACATCACATGATCAACCCATGATCGAAACTCCAAATAGCCAGCCAAAAGCTTCGGCTTGGCGACACAGGGACACGGGGGACGGGGAGCGATGGCCAGGGGGGATCGCCGGCAAGGCTGTTGCACGGTGGGGCTGACGGCACAGCACGGGAAGTGCGCTGTAGGCTAGCTGGCTGGCTGGCTGGTGCACGACAGAGACAGGCAGAGCGGGGGAGCAGGGACGAAGAGAGACAGTGATGGAGAGGGGGGCAGGCGACGTCGCGACATTGCTACTGCGGTGCAGAGAGGCACCATGGCTGACGGCGGACGACACGGGGGGAACGGGTGACGCGAGGCAGGCGGCACGAGGCGGTGGGGAGAGAGAGACGAGACGAAGGATGGGTGCAAGAGGAAGAGAGAGCAAGGCAGCTGAGGAAGACGGGAGGTGAAGAGACAGGGGGTTTAGAATAGAAGATGAACAGGTTTTAGGATATATATATATATATATATATATATATATATATATATATATATATATATATATATAGGGTTTAGGTTGGTCTATGTATAGGGTTGGGGATTAGAACAGGTATTGGGTAGTAACGGGTTAGGTGTAATTGCAAACGGGTTATCGGGTTTAGTTATAATGGGTTTGGGTTTGAGTTAAATGGGTCTGGGTTTAAATGGGTTTTATTAAAATAGGATAGTTGGGTTTAAGAAGAAATCCAATAAAATAAAAATGGGTTTTGGCACAATAACTAATAAAAATATACAATTAGGTTTTGATAGAAATATTAATAATAATAATAAAAACAATAATAATAACAATAATAATAATAATAGTATTAAAAATAACAGTAATAAGAATAATACTGAGAATAATAACAATAATAAGAAAAATAATAAAAATAGTAATAGTACTAATAATAACAGTAGTAGTAATAATAAAAGTAATAATAATAATAATAAGAATTGTATTAAAATATAAAATCATAGAAAATTGTTATAAATACAATTATTGATCGAAAATAGATTTTAATAGAAGATCCGACAATATATTTTAACAAAAATAATTTGAAGGCGGAAAACTAATTTACATAAATTTGAAATACTGAAAATACACAGAAAATACATTTATACGGGAAACAGGGCTTACAAAACCCCTCATGATGATTCATAGCACCTCGGATTCTCTCCTCTACCGCGCATTCCCAGCCACTTTACGGTGCCCGGTGCAAGTGTGGTCCTCAAAACTCCCGGCTCGATCTTCTCGTTCGACCAGCTCGAGGCGAGTTGCCTTGCCCACTTCGTGACTAGCCGAAAGGTTGAGAAGACGAGCGCGTCCCTCGTGGACCTCAAACAGATGGAAGGAGAGTCCCTTCAGGACTTTGTGCGAAGGTTCACCACCGAGACCACGGCAGTTTCTTCTCTCGACTCTGGCATTGCATCCGCAGCCTTCCGACACAATGTCTGCCATGGCCAGCTTAATGTTGGTGTATACCCTAGATGCTAGTTGTGTATTGACATTACTGGTTTACATTGTATCATGATATTTATTTTATATATGAGGCATTTTATTTATTGTGTTGTTTATTGTGATTAAATGTACATAATAAATTCCTTAGAATAGTAGGTTCAATACCATAGGATATTAAGTGCATGACTTGATTGTGATATCCTATTGGTTGTAATCAGAACACTATTCTTAAATATCCCTAGTCAAGTATTATTGTCAATTAGGACAATAATAATACATAGATACTAGTATGTGCATAGACTGATGACCATATCTCACGGGTCATGGATATGAGATATCCAGTCTTCACATGGGTACATATTAGAGTAATAATATACTGGACTGACCCACCATGAGAACGCTGCATGGATCGTTATGTGAGTGTCATAAGCGGTTCTCACAGTGACCATGGTGTATGTAATCCTTTGACTTGAAGTCACTACAGTTCCTTTATGAGAAGTTATATGTTTTAATGTCGTCAAACGTTCCCTGTAATAAAATGATTATAAAGCCAACTATTGGATATACTAAAAATCATGCGGAGGGATGTGAGTAACTTAAATAGGATTTGTTCCTCTTACATAACAGGAGTGATATCTATGGGCCCCTTGATTGAGTGAGACTGCAAAATGCATGGCCATGCTTAAATGAGTCAACATGAGATATTGAGCTCATTTGTTTTAGTAAGTCTACTCGGACATCAAGAAACCAAATATTGAACTATACAAGGGTGACACGCTCTATATCTTGCGGTCAGTTAAGATATCAGGACAAAGGGACTAGACTACACGGCAACATTTGTCACGGATAGGTTATGTCTAATCACTGACATGTTCGTTACTTGAGTAGCAGTGATGTATTGCTAGATACCGCTCACTCTTTGTAATAATAGAATATGATTTTAGTATTACTATCAACGTAACGGGAACTTACAGAGTCACACACTTAGAATAGATCGAAATTGGGATATAAATTTATAAGATGAATTTAATTAGGAATTCAAGTAAGACTTGGACTCATGACATTGGTTGGACATTTAATTAGATTAAATAGGCTGACTAAAGTTCAAAGGTCCACACACGAATCTGAACCAGGTCAGATTGTGAGCCTAACAACCTCATCTATCTCTTAGGGTTGGTTCTCTGTAGCTATATATATGATACGAATCTGTGGAAAAGTGTCACAAGAGAAAACCCTAGCCATCACAGAAATTGTGATAGAGAGATTGTGAGGAACATCCCCTTCCCACAGCTAGCACCGCAGCATGAGGGAAAGCTTGATTTGATCCGTTCGTGTGGATACCGTAGAGGCACCGCAATATTGCAGTGTTGTGATCGGCATACTGTGGAGACAGCAGATCCATCTTTAAGGAATAACTCTTAAACACAATTTATGGTTTTCGCATGGATCATGGCTAGGCTTCGATATTTCTTTGTAATTTTTTCGCTGTGTATTTGATCTGAGACTACCATTGAAACCTAACACTTAAGGCTTCTCTGGCAAAGAAGCTGCCTCTTGACTTCCCCGGCCTCCTCAACAGGATCGAAAAATATATCCGAGCTGAGGAGGCTCTTCACCCAGAAGGGCAAAAAGAAGTCCCCGCCAAGGGTAAGAGAAAAGCCGATGACCCCGAGCCACCAAAGAAGGACCAGAAAGACCCTCTGGGTCAAAAACGACCTCCACCTATTCCCCATTTTGAGAGATTCACTCCCCTAACTCAGAGCATATCCACCATCCTTATGGAGATCGAAGACAAGGGGATGGTACGCCATCTACCCCGAGCGAACAACAACAAGAAGAGGCACAGGAGGTTCTATTGTCGGTTCCATCACGGCCATGGTCATGAAACCGATAGTTGTCGCGCCCTCAAAGACGAGATCGAGACACTCATACAGAAGGGGTATCTAAAGGAGTTCACTCGAACTGGCCCAAGGGTTCAGAGAACATCACCCCCTCCCCAGACATCTGGCAGGGGTCCCGAAGCGGAGCCCGAACCAGAAGGGGCCGAGGGGCCAGCCATTCTTCACTACGTTCACAGAGGACCCATGGAGGGAGAATGTTGTACCTCACGCATGGCCTTTGTACACAAGGTTAATTCCATTGACAAATACACGCCTCCTATGGAGTAAGCGGTGCGGAACTCATTCTCCAATGAAGACCTGGAAGGTGTCGGGCTACCTCATTGTGATGCTCGTGTAATTGGCCTCGGCATGGCAAACCACGAAATCCGCCGAGTCCTGGTTGACAACGGAAGTTCCGTCAATATCCTATTCCAGGAGGCATTTGGAAAGCTCAAACTCCCTCGTGAGAGAATGAAGCTGCCCGGGTACACCCTTCACGGGTTCTCGGGTGTCCCTGTCCAAATCGAGGGAATTGTCACTCTCGACGTGATAGCCAGAATGAAATCGACCACCCGAACGGAGGCGATGGACTTCATGGTGGTCAACATCAATGCCGCCTATAATGCTATCCTGGGTCAGCCCGGTCTCTGCTCCCTACTGGCAGTACCCTTTGCCTGTCATCTAAAGCTTAAACTTCCTACTGACCAGGGGGTCGGCAGTGCCCGAGGTAACCAAGATTCAGTGCACGCATGCTATATGGCTGCCGTTGAGGGCAACGTCTTCCCCTTGATGCGGTGGAACTCTCATCTGACAGAAGCATGTTTCATGCGGAATCCATCGACAAGTTGGAAGAGTTTCTCTTCTAAGAGGGGGATGAATTCAAACGGTTCCGAGTTAGCCAATCTCTTGCTCCGGAATTAATGCTTGATGTACCGACTGCGTCCGTCGGAATGCCGACCTTTTTGCTTGGACACCCTCACATATTCCAAGAATTTTGGAAGAACTCACTATGCACAAACTGAGCGGCCATCCGTACTCCAAACAGGTTTAGCAGAAGTGGCATAAGTTCTCTGCCAATAGAAAACATGCCGTGAAGGATGAAGTGGATAAGCTCCTCTCAATGTGCTTCATACAAGAGGTCAGCTACCCGCAGTGGCTGGCAAATATTGTAATGGTAAAGAAACTGAGTGGCAAGTGGATGATCTGCATAGACTTCACAGACCTCAGCAAGGCCTGTCCCAAAGATCCATTCCAGTTACCCATAATTGACGCCCTGATAGATGCGACCTCGGGTCACGAGCTACTGAGTTTCATGGATGCCTTCTCAGGTTACAATCAGATCAGTATGTTCCCCCCAGATATTCCTAAAACCACCTTCATGACAGACCAAGGTCTCTATTGTTACAAGTTCATGCCCTTCGAGCTGAAGAACGTTGGCGCCACGTACCAAAGGCTAGTCAACCGGGTCTTCAAGAAACAGATAGGACGGAACATGGAGGTATATGTCGACGATATGCTCGTCAAGAGCTGGAGAGGGCAAGATTATGTCAACGATCTAGAGGAGACTTTCGGGGTCCTAAGATCCCATAATATTCGACTCAATCCCACCAAATGCGCCTTCAGCATCACTTAGGGAAAATTTCTCGGATCCATAGTTAGCCAGCAAGGCATCGAGGCGAATCCCGAGAAGTTCCTGGCCATAATAGCCATGGTCCTCCGAGAAATGCCAAAGAGGTCCAAAGGCTTAGGGTCGATTGGTGGCCATCGGCCGTTTTCTCTCCAAATTCGGAGAAAAGTCACTCCCATTCTTCAAAGCCCTTCGGGGGAAAAAAGCTTCGAGTGGGAGAATCCTCAACAGCACGCCTTCGATCAGCTGAAGTCTAACCTGGCCAACCCCCACTCCTTAGAAAACCCGGGCCGGGCGAATCCTTCTCCCTTTACCTGGCCATGTCAGAGCACGTGCTCAGCGCTGTATTATTCATGGAGGAAGATGGGGTTCTACAAGCCCATATACTATGTCAACAAAGTTCTGCACGATGCTGAACTCCGGTATGCCAAGATGGAAAATATCGCCTATGCCTTGGTGATCGCTGCTCAGAAACTATGACCGTACTTTCAGGCTCATTCCATCCAAGTCCTAATAGACCAACCTTTCAAAACAGTCCTCCAAAAACCGAAGAGCCGGCAGCCTGATCAAGTGGTACATCGAGCACAGCCAGCATGACATCAGCTACCAACCCTGGGCAGCCATCAAGGGGCAGGACCTTGCAGAATTTATCACGGAATGTACCGTTCCCGAAGCCCCAGAAGTCCTAGAGGATGGTTCAATATTAGAAGCCTATGTGGATGGGTTATCAGGCGAAGGTGGCTGCAACTTTGCTCTTGAGTATTCCCTACATTCAAACTTCCAGGCGTCCAACAACGAGGCAGAAAATGAGGTGATGATTCACACTAGCGCACAAAGCGGGGGAAAGATCGGTGAAGGCCTTCAGCAACTCCCAGCTCGTAGTCAAACAGATCATCGGGGAGTATGTGGCCTGCGACGCCTGGATGATCCTGTTCTTAGCACGCATCAGAAAACTCTTGACAGTCTTCGAGGAGGCTACTATTGAGTGCATTCTGAGGGAACACAATGCCCAGGCCGATGCTCTTTCCAAGATCACCTCATCGTCCTTCAAGGGCCTCGATCATACAGTTATCATTGAGATCATCCTCAAGCCTAGCATCGAGAACCACAAGTCTCTCTGTGTAAACGAAGGCTTTTGGACGGTCACATGGATGGATCCCGTCTGAAAATTTCTGTTAAACGACGAGCTTCCCCTAGACCCAGATGAAGCACGACGGACAAGAGTTAGATCAGAGAGATTCACCCTCATCGATAATATACACTTCAAGTGATCTTACACAGAGGCGGACGAAAGACCATATCTCCGATGCCTGAGCCCCGATGAGGCCAAATATGCGCTCCAGGAGTTAAATGAATGAATTTGTGTGTGTTGGGGGGGGGGGTATATGTGCAGCAGGTCGCTCGCTAGAAAGATATTAAACCATGGCTACTATTGGCCAACCATACTGCAGGACACTTACGATCTGGTGAAGTGGTCCGCCCCCTGCCAAAGGTTCTCCACGGTTAGGCGCATGCCTTAAGCCGAGCTCAAGTCACTCTCTAGCCCGGCTCCCTTTGCCATGTGGGGGATGGATATAGTTGGCCCGTTTCCCAAGGCCACCGGCCAAAGGCGCTTCCTTATAGTGGCCATCGACTACTTCACCAAGTGGATGAGGCAGAACCTCTGGCCACAGTCACCGAACATCAATCCCAACAATTCTCCTGGAAGCACATTATCTATCAGTTCGGGATACCGCGTGTGCTTATCTCCAACAACGGAACTCAATTTGTTGGTAAAATTTTTTGCAAGTTCTGTGAAGACCATGGGATCCAACAACGGTTCTCGTCAATACCACGTCCGCAATTGAAAGTCCAAGCCGAAAATGCCAACTACGATATTCTAGACGGTCTCACGAAACAATTGGACACCTCCCCCAAGGGGCTATGGTTCGATAAGTTACCCAGCATCCTTTGGTCATATCGAACGACCAAGAGGATTCCTACGGGCGAGTCTCCTTTCAACCTCACATATGGAACGGAGGCGGTCATTCCGATAGAAATCGTTATTCCTTCGCCTAAGATCCTGAATTTGAACGAGGAATTGAACACGAACGACCTTAGGGTCAATCTGGACCTAGTCGACGAAATCCGCAAGAGATCCACCATCAGGAGAAACATCTATCAACAGCTGGTCGAGAGATACTACAACATGAAGGTACTCCTGGCCAACATAAAAAATGGTGACCTCGTTCTCAGAAAGATCGCTATTTCAGACCCGAGTGAGAGGGGCAAAATCACCCCAAATTGGGAGGGCCCGTATAAGATCTCCCAAGTGATACGCCCTGGCATGTACCGACTCGAAGACCCGGAGGGCAGGAGGATCAAGAGACCCTGGAACGCACAACACCTTATCAAGTTTCATGAGGAGTCAGAGTAGACCTTACTGGTTGTAATCGGCACTACGCGCCATTAGTCCTTTGTAACAAAGCAAGTAAAGACAATGAATTTTCTTTTGTTTTGATTGTGTTGTTAAGTTTACCTAGCTGTAACGAGAGATTGCCCGTCCTCGCCACTCGGCTTGGACTTTGAACAAGTAGCTAGCTTTCTACAAGCTGCTCGACGCTCGGCACGATCTGTGCCCCCTCTCCAAATGAGGGATTTCCCAATCTCTTACGTCCTTGCCACTTGGCTTGGACTTCGAGCAAGTAGCCAGCTTTCTACAAGCTGCACGATGAGCGGCACAATCTGTGCCCCACCAAATAAGGGATTTTTCAAATCCTTACGTTCTCGCTACTCGGCTCAAACTTCAAGAAAGTAGCCATCTTACTACAAGCTGCTCGCACGATCTGTGTCCCCCAAACAAGGGATTTATCAAATCCTTACGTCCTCGCTACTCGGCTTTGACTCCAAGCAAGCACCCATCTTACTACAAGCTGCTCGCCGCTCGGCATAATCGGTGCCCCCAAACGAGGGATTGCCCAATCTCTTACGTCCTTGCCACTCGGCTCGGACTTCAAGCAAGCAGCCAGCTTACTACAAGCTATTTCACGCTCGGTACGATCTGTGCCTCCAAAATGAGGGATTGCTCAATCTCTTATGTCCTCGCCACTCGGCTCGGACTTCAAGCAAGTAGCCAGCTGTCTACACACTACTTGACGCTCGGCACGATTTGTGCCATCCAAACGAGGGATCACCAGTCTTTTACATCTTCACCACTCGGCTCAGACTTCAAGCAAGCAGCCAGCTTTCTACAAGCAGCTCGATACTCAGCATAATCTGGTCCCCCACAATAAGGGATTGTCCAATCTCTTACGTCCTCACCACTCGGCTTGGACTTCGAGCAAGCAGCCTAGTTTCTTCAAGCTGCTCGATGCTTGACACGATCTGCCCCCTCCAAATAAGGGATTGCCCAATGTCTTAGGTCCTCGCTACTTAGCTTGGACTTCGAGCAAGCAGCTAGCTTTCTACAAGTTGCTCGACGCTCGGCATGATCTGTGCCCTCCACCCAAAATGAGGGATTTCTAAATTTCTTACGTCCTTGCTATTCGGCTTGAACTTCGAGAAAGCAGCCAGCTTTCTACAAGCTGCTCGATGCTCAACACGATCTATGCCCCCCTACAAGGGATTGCCCGGTCTCTTACGTGCTTGCCACTCGGCTCGAAGTTCAAGCAAGCAACCAGGTTTCTACAAGCTGATCGACCTCTCTACAAGCTACGCAGACCCTCGTCCTTCAGTCTGAACCTCGAACAAAACCTTTCTACGAGTCACAAAGGTTCGTTGTTCGGCACGCATACGTAACTCGGCAATAGATTTTCTCTCCTTCTGACCACATCCCCTCAATTTTTTTTGATTATGTTTATGGCCCTCACCTTCAGCAAGAACCTTGAGCTCCGCTCCCCCAAGTCGGTCCATCTCCTACCCGCTGACAACAAGGGATAAAGCGGCCCGTATGGCCATTACCCTTAATTGTGAGAGGGTGATAGGAGAACCAACAGGAGTAAGAGCCCTCAAGGAACTGAGGAATAAAGAATGAAAGGGGGAGGGGTTATATAGCCAGGGAGGCGATGATACGCCTCCCACAGTGCGCTAATAGTGGCTCAATAAATGCCCTAAGAAGGCAAAACGTCTCCAGTTCAATTAATGTTATCGGAAGGTGAAACGATGCACATTCGTCCGGTTCAGGTGGACAGGGCTCGACGCCCGACTTTGACTGCGATTCATCCCTGTCCCTCACAAGCTGACAAGGTTCAACGCTCGACGTGCCCCTCATTGACGCCACCCGATTCCTTTGTCTCACATAGGACCTCGACCCTGGGACAAAAGATAGAAAAAAGTAGAATCATTTCTACAACAACGTACAAAGGTTCATTAATACATTCGGAAAGGCCGCATTATTACATGATTATTACAATTGTTACAACCTCAGCCTGGTCCTTCTCTTGGGGGGCCTTAACGAGTACTAGCCAGCTCGAGCCCTATCGAGTGGGTCTATTCGTCAGCTCGCCCATCGGGCTCCTTCAGGGTCGCCAAGGAGGACACTCCGGCGACAGAGCTCTGCGCATCACCCGACCTCGCCATCTCTAGCTTCAGGGTTGGAAATGCACCTCCAATGGCGGGTCAATCATCCCCGAAAGGACAAGATTGAGATCCACTCAGGCCAAGCATTACCTTGATCCTTTGTATCTCCAGTTCCTTCTCCACGATAACCTCCCGGAGGAACGTTTCTGAGGTTTGTGTCTGAGTGGAAGCACCAGACATCGACCATATAGTCTCGGCACTCCCCATGTCGCGGTCGGCAATTGTCTTCTTCAGACGAGACGACTCCAAACTTAACTCCATCGATTTGTTCATAAAATAAGAGATAGCCGCTTCCCGGTCTCGAGCTTGTTTTTGGTAGCTCGCCAAGACAGACTCTAGGAATGCGAGATTGACTCTGAGGTGCCCCACCTCGTCACCATGAGGGTCGACCCTGAGGGGCACGTCCATCTGGCATAAAGAAGAAAAGAGTACATCATTCTAAGCCTCATAAACTTGGCTAAATATTAAAAAAAACTCACAAAACAGATTACGCCAAAGAAATCGCAAGTCAAACCGTCCAACCAAAAATTCATTTCATAACCAAAATCCTTATAAAACTGCCGTGGCCAGTCTGCATTTTGCAAAATACAAAAAATAAAAGGGAAAACTAAAAACTACTGCTCGGGAGAGAGGTGAACCTCTTCATCGCCCTCTACATCGACGATAGGACTGGTCACCGCTACTGCACCCTCCTCGAAGTGCATCGCTTCAACCCTCTCTTTGCCGTCGCCTTCGGGCGTCTTCGGTTGCTCAGGAAGAATGTAACTAGCATTGGTAAAATTACCCAAAACTCGAATCTGACCCGGACCCGACCCGGACCAGACCCGGACCCGGCATTGGATTGGAACTGACCCGGCCTATCTGGGTCCGGGTCCGGGTCCTAAAATGGGACCTGTTGTACTTTCGGGTCCGGGTTCTAGTCCGCTCAAAAGAGACCCGACCCGGACCCGGACCTGGACCCAGACCTGTTAAAAAAATTCCAAAAAAATCAACATAAAATTAAATATTCTATCCTCATCCTTCCCCTCCTTCATCCTCAATTCTAAATGTTCCTCTTCCAAACTCAAAACTCATGTCTTTTTCTTCTCTCCTCTAATCTAAATACTCCACTCACCGTTTTCGCTTATCGGTCACATAAACTTAGTCATTATTCTGACATTAGCAGGGTAAAATTCGTCGTGCCAAATCAGGACAACAGTGTTTTTTTCTGGATTATAACATTAATAATAAATACAATGGATCCAAATCGATGTACGATGTCAATCATAATTTAACGGGTATTCAAATCACTATGACATGTCTATTCTCAATCTTATTAAGATGGGAAGAATTATTAACATGATTATGATATTAACATACTGTTGCCGCTGGATTCTGGTGTGGGGGCAATAGATAAGATTTGTAGGTTCGTGAGGAACTCGAACAGGCGGAACCCTTCTTCTTCCTTGTTGATTGGTTGACTCCTTGGTGCTCTCTTAAACCTGCACAAATGTTCGAGACACCGGGATGGATCCCGGCGACGAACCCTTCGACGCTCAAGTCAATACACAGAAAAAGTGAAGGAAAAAGAACTCAAGTGTGCAAAGTGTGATCACCTTTAACAGTAGGAGGTAGGGGGTTTTTATAGTCACCATGGAGATCCTTTTTAGGATAAGGGTAGATACCTACTTCCCGGTGTGGCTGGTTGGAGTTGGTTACAACCATCCCTTTAAGATAGGGACAAACTAAAATTTGCTCCTATCCTGTTGGACTGGTCCCTAACGGGTTGAGACCCATTCTCCGTCTACCAGATCCATTCATGGGCTAGCGGGTCCAAGAGAAGAGGCATGGTACCCGATTCAGACTCGTCTGTAGACGAAATTACCATCCTGCCCCTACGACTTCAAGATTCGTGCTCACTTTGAACGGTTCCAATTTAATCCTATTTTTAGCCATATCACGAGTCCCCCTCCCAAAGACTATGTGTTACAGCCTTGTAGGAGTAGTTTTGATGTTTTAATGGCGTACAGGGCTTTATCGGAGTTCTCAACGGGTGTTCGAATCTTGTCTGAGGAGTGATGCCGCTTTTCTGAGCTGGTAGCATGCTCAGAGTGGCTTCTAGGTTGTTTTGGGTCTTTGGTAATTTTTCTTGATTTTTATATTATTTGTTTGAACCATTTATTCAATTTGTAAGGCAACGATTTGCTCTCCGGGAGCACTAATTAATTATTTTGAGCAAGAATTATTTATCCCGGGACTCAAAAATATTCCTCCGAATTTATAATTATTTTTCAGAACTTTTAATTAATTTTCCAGAATTTTTAATCATTTTTTGCAATTTTTAAATAAATAATCCGAATTAATAAAATAGAAAAAGGAATTAATCGTTATATTTACGACGTGGCCAAATCTGAGCCCTTGATCATGCGCCGGCGAGGAATTATGGGTGACCGAATGGCCAGGAGGAAAGGGGCTTCTCGCATCTTCGGTTCGGAACTGCGACGGTACGGCGATCTGGTCATTCGGTAAGGCGAACGCGTCGAACAGGGCTTCAAGCCTGGAGGACGGTGCGTCGAACACAGCAAACGTTATGTGGAGTTTGGCAAATAGTGGGAAGGTGTTGACTGGTCAACGCTCTTTTTAGTGTTTTCAACTCGGAAACACGTATGCTCGGATGTGACGACGAGCTTGGCGAATGGGGTGTCGAGCTTGGCGAACGAAATGGCCAGCTCAAAGAATGTTGACTGGTCAATGCTTTTTTTGGTATTTTCAGCTCGGAAATACGTCTGCTCGGATGTGACGGTGAGCTCGGCGAATGAAACGGCGAGCTCGAAGAACGTTGACTGGTCAACGCTTCTTTTGGTATTTTCAGCTCGGAAACACATCTGCTCAGATGTGACAGCGAGCTTGGCGAATGGGGTGTCGAGCTTGGCGAACAAACTGGCGAGCTCGGAGAACATTGACTGGTCAACACTTTTTTTTGTGTTTTCAGCTCGGAAACACGTCTGCTCGGCTATGGCGGCAAGCTTGGTGAACGGTGTGTCAAGCGATTCAGACGAAGTGGCAAGCTTGAAGGGCGTTGACTCGTCAATGCATTTTTTGGTGTTTTCAGCTCGGAAACACGTCTGCTCGGATGTGGCGGCGAGCTTGGAGAATGGTGTGTCGAGCGATTCGGTCGAAGTGGCGAGCTTGAAGAATGTTGACTGGTCAATGCTTTTTTTGGTGTTTTCAGCTCGGAAACACGTCTGCTCGGATATGACGGTGAGCTTGGAGAACGTGGTGTCGAGCTTGGCGAACGAAACGGCAAGCTCGAAGAACGTTGACTGGACAAGGCTTTTTTTTGGTGTTTTCAGCTCGGAAACATGTCTGCTCGAATGTGGCGGCATGCTTGGCGAACGGTGTGTCGAGAGATTCAGACGTAGCGGCGAGCTTGAAGGGCATGGACCGGTCAATGCATTTTTTGGTGTTTTTAGCTCGGAAACACGTCTGCTCGAATGTGGCGGTGAGCTTGGCGAATGGTATGTCAAGCGATTCTGACGAAGCGGCGAGCTGGAAGGGCATTGACCGATCAACGCATTTCTTGGTATTTTCAGCTCGGAAACACATCTGCTCGGATGTGCCGGCGAGCTTGGCAAATGGTGTGTCGAGCGATTCAGACGAAGCGGCAAGCTTAAAGGGCATTGACTGGTCAACACATTTTTTGGTGTTTTCAGCTCGGAAACACGTCTGCTCGGATGTAAAGGCGAGCTTGGCGAACGGTGTGTCAAGCAATTCAGACGAAGCGGCGAGCTTGAAGGGCGTTGACTGGCCAATGCATTTTTTGGTGTTTTTAGCTTGAAAACACGTCTGCTCGGGTGTGACGGCGAGCATGGCGAACGGTGTGTCGAGCGATTCAGACGAAGCGGCGAGCTTGAAGGGCGTTGACTGGTCAACGCATTTGAGCTACTTCTGGTTGCTTCTTTTTTGTCGTTTCGTATTCTGACCTCCTAGACTTCCGCGCTTGTTGGGCCCCCTAAGCTGTGCGGCCCAAGCCCATTAAAATTTACCATAAATCCCTACCCCTTCTACTTTTCACCTTACTTTCTCACTTTCACTTCACCTGAGATTTCTTCTCTTCAAATCCTTGAGCGGAGCTTCCGGTGATCTTTTCTGTTCTCCGACGAGTATTCCGACCGTGGTTGTCACTTCTCAGGTAATTTATTTTAATTTTAAGAGATGTCTAGGGTGTCTTCTGGCGAAAAGGCCTCCTCCTCGGGTTAGCCCGAAGTAGCCCCCCTGTCCAATCCCTCTAGGGTCGATAAGGGGAAGGGCCCCCTTGTCTTGTTCTCTCCGCAAGTAGGAGAAGATCTCGTTGTCAAAGGTGATGGCGGAGAAGCGGCTCTCTCTTCGTTGGTGGTGGAAACAATAGTGGAGAAAGATTGGAGGATGGGCGCGTTCGGGAGACATTCGATCGCCATGTCCACCCTTGAAGGGACCCGGCAGTATGGTGCAGAGGAGTTGAGGCAAACGGAGCAAGGGTTGGTGCAGTTTTACGAGGAGAACGATCTGAGGGAGCACACAGAGGCAAATGAAATTGTCAGCATCCTAAATGAGTCGGATATGCGAATCATTCGGATGTGCTTCATGATCCCTCCGGAGTTCGAACTCGTCGTCCCTGGGCCAGGAATCAGGTCTTGTTCTTCGCTCCCCTCCGATACTTGTATTTTTCCCTTCGACGCTTTCCATGCAGGGCTACGCCTTCCTCTATACCCTTTCGTAAGGGCGATGCTGCAATGGTATGGGGTATGCCCTATTCAGCTGATGCCGAACATTTGGAGGCATGTCACGAGATTTGTTCTCCATTTCCAGGCAGCCAGGTTCGAACCTAGGATCAGCGTACTTCGTCGTCTGTACAAGATCCATCAAAAGATGAGGACGGAGTACCGTTTCTACCTCACTGCTCGGAAGGGTGTTAAGTTGGTCAACAACCCTGACTCCATGAAGTGTTGGCAAGATAAATACTTCCTTGTTCGGGGTAAAAAGCCGTGGGACATTCCCACGGTATGGAGGGAGGATGTGCCGAAGAGGGCGAAGATGGAGCCGACCTTGAGTCCCGAGGAGGACAAAATGGTTGGCATCCTCTTGGATCGACCTACTCTGCATTGGAAGGAGATCTCCGAGGAGAGCCTCTTTGGGGGAGGCCTTAGCCTGATGGACCCTAGTACGAGTTCTCTTTCATCGATCGTATTCCAAGTATTTTAGTAGTAACAAAATTCTGATCTTGTTTTTTTTCTATCTTTTTTCGCAGGATCTACTGCCACGGACTTCGAGGATATCATGAACAGACGATCGGCGCTGAGTGGCAAGCGAGTTGAGGAGAAGAAGAGGAAGCGTGCCGCTGCTCGGCCAACTCCGTCGAAGGCAGCTCAAGTTGAGAGTGTTGCTGCCCCCATCGTGGACTTGGATGTCGTTCCTTCTCCCATTTCTCCGTCAGCGAAGGAACTTGACCTTTCGGCTACGCTTGCCCTGAAGGCTCTGCCTCGCACAGTGACGGCGGAAGTCATACTGACGGACGAGCTGAAGAGACTCTTCGTACTGGATTCTCAGATCCTTAGGCACGACAGTTTTCTTGGAGACTCAACGAGTTGCATGGACGCTGTCCGCAACCTTGCCAAGCCCAAGGATAAGGCAGCGATGGAGCATGAGATAGTGGGCGACTCGGCCTTGGAGATTGCCAAAGCGCAGATGACGGTAAGCCTCAACCTTCCGCTCGACCTCTGCCCCCTTCTTTGTGTCCCACTCTTAAACCACTGCTTTTCTCGCAAGTGATCTGCCATTTCAGCCACTTGATGAAGCGAGTGGTGGAGCAGGAGAAAGAGCTAAAGGCTCTGCAGGATCGGAAGAGGTTGGAGCGCTCGAAGGCCAAGAGAGATCTAGAGGCGGCCGCTCTCAAGGCAGAAATGCAAGCCACCGAGATCAGGCTATTGGAGGAGACGCTGGCGAAGGTGAAGGACTCCGCCGCTGCGGAGAAGGAGGAGATGGCTCGGGAGAGGGTGGTGGAGAAAGAGAAGGCCGCATTCGAGATGGACATGGCGGTGAAGGAGGCCAAGGCTGCGGTGGAGAAGGAGGCGATCGGCTATTTGGAGTGGAACATGCGAAAGGCCTACGCCAAGGCATTGAAAGACGTCGGTGAACGTCTCCTCGGCTTTGATTGTTCGGGGTAATTCTTATTCCCTGACGAGGATACGGCAGGGGTGAAGGAGAAGAAGAGGATGAAGGAGAAAAGAAGGCTGTCGGTGAGGAAGACATAGTGACCGAGACTCTGTTGGCAATGGCGCCGGCGTTAGAGACAGCCGAGGGCGCGAAGGCGCCTTAGCGCTTGTGGATCCATCCGTTGAGGTGGATACTCAACTCCCTTAGTATTTCTTCTGTATTTCAGCTATAGTTTTTCATCTAGGGTCTTTTTGTATCGATGCCTAAGAGCGGACTGGCCACCGCTTTCTTTTGTACTCTTTTGAACTTCAATGAAACGAAGAACTTTTGAGATTTTGGCCCAAGTGTTTACAACAACTTGCTTTGAAAATTTGGCTAAGTGTTCACAACAACTTGCTTTGAAATTTGGCTAAGTGTTCACAACAACTTGCTTTGGACTTTTCAGATTGTCGGAGCGGCGTCACTCACCGAAACTGGTCTAGAGGTGATGAAGTTGTGCCTCGCTAGGAGCCGAGAGCGGCTTCGCGAAGTTGAGTGGAAGCTTCGCAAGGCAGAATGCAAGTGGAATCATCTTCGACTAGTCTTAGGCTGTCGAGACCTCGAGATCAGGCGGATAGAAGTGAAGCTGAGAGAGACGACCCCCGAAGGCGAAGATTATGGTTCGTCGATGGCCGTCAGCCTCGGCTTGAGGCTTAGGCGGCTTTGTCACTCTTTGACCAAGATGACAGCGGAGAGAGATGCACTGACAGCGGAGAGAGACGAGTTAAAGAAGGTGACTGTCGACAAGAGTATGGAAGTTGCTCATCTTCGGTAGGCTGTTGCTGACAGCGCTAAAGGTTCAGGCTCGGCACGGCTGCCTCGCTTAAATATAACCGTGAAGGACAACTTGTTAAGAGAGCGAATTGTCGAATTAGAGACAGAAGTTGCCCGTCTTTAGCCACAACCCGAGCAAAGCAACGTCAGATCAACTTCTTGTACTCGGGAGGAGCATGATAGGGGGATAACTTTTCACGAGCTCTCGCGTCGTTCACCCCTTACACATCGGAGCCCGGGCGCTGCACAAAGTGGGGTGGCTGCCTCGTCGAGCGGAGAGTCCGTTGGGGCCACCGTTAGAACTAGTGTGGCCGATGCCACTTAGCTTGCCGGCTTAGAAATGAGCACCGAGGCAAAACGACGGCAGTACAGCCTTCGTCGTCCACGAGTGTCTCTAAACCGAAGTATCCCTGCCCTTAGGCGGCATTGAAGTAGTCTTGTACTTTTTGTTTCTGAAGCTTTGTATCTCATCGTAAGGATGAGTATTTGGTCTTGTAATTAGTACTCTTTCCTCAAACCTTTAAAGAAATGACAAAATTTAGAGAAATGATGCTTGTTTTTTGCACTTGGCACTTGTGTGTTTTGTTAGCATTTGTAGTTGTCAACAGTTGTGGAAGCAATTCCGAATGGCGAACCACTTCTTACTCGCTTATAAGAAAGTTTTTTAAGAGGAATCGAGCCAAGTGTTGGATTCCGAACTCGTCGTTTAAAGAGAGAGTCAACGGTTGTGGGAGCAATTCCAAATGGCGAACCACTTCTTACTCACTTATGAGCAAGTAGTCGAAGCGGAATCGAGCTAAGTGTTGGACTCCGAACTCGTCGTTTAAAGAGAGAGTCAATGGTTGTGGGAGCAATTCCGAATGGCAAACCACTTCTTACTCGCTTATGAGCAAGTAGTCGAAGCAGAATCGAGCCAAGTGTTGGACTCCCAACTCATCCTGGAAATTTTTTTTTTTTTCAAGTGGAGTTAGACTACCCCAAAAATAGAAAATGTGCTAGGTGGAGTTAGGTTACTCAAGAGATAGGGAAGTTGTGAAGAGAAGTTTCTTTTTATTGAAAACAACTGGGCGACCGCTTCTAAGTTGCAGGCCGCCTTTACACTTTGATTAAAAAGAAGACACAAGTAAGGTTTTTTGGAGACAAGTCTTCAGGAGCGATCCTGGGAAAGTTGCTTGGAGCGGTGTTTAGACACCCTCTCGGTACATCATCAGATGCTCGGCATTCCAAGTCCTTGGCATCTTCCTGCCCCCCAGGTCTTCAAGTTGATACGCGCCCGGGCGTATAACTCTGGAGACCTTATATGGTCCTTCCCAATTGGGTGCCAGCTTGGCTCTTTTGCTTGGATCGGAAATCGACAACTTTCTCAGCACTAAGTCCTCTTCCTTTAGGTTGGTGGGTCGTACCCTCTTGTTGTAAGCTTGAGTGATCCTACGACGGTAGGTCTCTTGGCGGATTGCGGCTCTCTTGCGGATCTCGTCAATGAGGTCTAGGCAGTTGCAAAGCTGGTTCGCGTTCTGCACCTCATTGTAATCTATGAGTCGATGCGAAGGTAAACCCACTTCTAAAGGAATAAGAGCTTCAGATCCGTATGTGAGGTTGAAATGGGACTCTCCCGTTGGAGTTCTTTTGGTGGTGCGATAGATCCAAAGCACATTAGGGAGTTATTCTTCCCATAGCCCCTTAGTGGACTTATTCAGCCTCTTCTTCAAGCCTAATAGGATTTGTCGGTTCGTGTTTTCCGCTTGGCCATTGGACTGGGGGTGCGGTACTGAAGAGAACCGCTGCTGGATCCCAAAGTCGGTGTAGAAGTCATGAAAGGCCGCTCCCGTAAATTGGGTCTCGTTGTCGGTTATAAGAATGCGAGGTACCCCGAACTGACACACAATGTTCTTCCAAAAGAACTTCTGTACTTTGTGCTCGGTGATTGTTGAGAGAAGTTCAACCTCTATCCATTTGGTGAAGTAGTCTATTGCTACCACCAAGAACTTCAGCTGGCCTGGTGCTGGAGGGAAAGGACCGAGCAAATCCATCCCCCACATTACGAAGGGGATCGGACTCGTCAAAGAGGCAAGTTGTGCTTGGGGGAGGCGACGGATCGGGGCAAACTTCTGGCAGGAGTCGCACTGGCGTACGTATTCTTCGGAATCACTTAGTAGTGAGGGCCAGAAGTACCCGTAGTTTAAGAGCTTCCGGGCAAGGGATCTCGCTCCCAAGTGCGCACCACATAGACCATCATGGGCCTCCCTTAAGGCGTAGAGTGCTTCCTCCGGGGAGAGGCATCTCAGATAGGGCCGACCATCGATCTGGGTGTAGGAGCGTTTGTACATGACCCTGTCCAGGAGTGTGTACCACTCTGCTCGTGTCCTAATCCTTCTTGCTTCTTTTGAATCTTCGGGAAGGGCTCCATCCCAGAGGTACTCAAGGAGGGGCTTCATCCAGTTTTCCCCAAGTGTTAGGGGGTAGGCTTCCATTGGCTCCGAGCTATCTTTGTCGATGCTTGGTTTGAGAAGGACCTCTATCAATATGGTCCGTTGACCTTGGAGAGATGAGGAGGCGAGCTTATAGAGGGCATCCGCTTGTGCGTTTTCCTCCCGAGGAACCTGCTGGAGTTGAACATCTTCGAATAGAGCTAGAAACTCCCTCACCTTTGCCAGGTACCTAGCCATACGGTCATCCCTAGCCTCGTACTCCCCAGATACCTGATTGACCACCAATTGGGAGTTGATGAAGACCCTTACGCGCTTGGCCCCCGCCTTACAGGCCAAGCAGAGCCCCGCTATGAGGGCTTCATACTCTGCCTTATTGTTTGATGTGGGGAAGTTGAGGCGGACGGAATATTGAAGGACAAAAGCATCGGGACCAGTTAGGATGACGCCGGCCCCGCTTCCATCGACGCAGGATGACCCGTCCACATAGACGGTCCAGACAGAGGGGTCAGCGGGTGACTCGCATGAGTCGAGGATGGTGTTCTCCACAATGAACTCAGCCAGAGCTTGGGCCTTTATTGCCGTCCTGGGCTGGTAGCTGATGTCGTGCTGACTCAGCTCGATAGACCACTTCATGAGCCACCCGGAAGTCTCAGGCTTGTGGAGAACCTATTTCAGTGGTTATTCGGTAAGGACGACCACTGCATGGGATTGGAAGTAGGGACGGAGCTTTCAGGCTGCCATGGCCAGGGCAAAAGCCATCTTCTCCAGCTTTGGATAACGGAGTTCAGCATCGTGGAGCACCTTACTCAAGTAATAGATGGGCTTCTTCATTTTATACTCTTCCCTCATGAGGACCGCACTGAGCGTCTGCTCCGAAGCAGCGAGATAGAGGTAGAGGACCTCCCCAGGTGTTGGCTTGCTCAGGAGTGCGGGGTTGGCCAGATACTCTTTGAGCTTGTTAAAGGACTCCTGTTGTTGCTGTCCCCACTCGAAGCCTTTAGCCCCCTTGAGGGCTTTGAAGAAGAGAAGACACTTTTCCTCGAACTTGGAGAGGAATCGCCCGATCGCGGCGAGGCGCCCCGTGAGCCTCTGCACTTCTTTGACATTGGAGGGGGGAGCCATTTTGAGAATGGCTTGGATCTTTTCGTGGTTGGCCACTATGCCCCTCTGGCTGACCATGAACCCCAGAAATTTGCCCGATGAGATACCGAACGCACACTTGTTCGGGTTTAGTCTCATATTGTGCCTCCTGAGCACCCCGAAGGCTTCTTGAAGGTCGAGAGTGTGCTCCTGCCCCCGAGTGCTCTTGACTAACATGTCATCTATATAGACTTCCATGTTTTGGCCAATTTGGTCATGGAAGACCTTGTTCACAAGGCGCTGATAAGTAGCTCCCACGTTTTTCAAGCCGAAGGGCATAACATAGTAGCAGTAGAGGCCTTAGTCTGTCACGAACGAGGTCTTCGGGATTGTAACGCCCCGAATCCTAAATACACTGAATTCGAGATGTTCTACAGGATCTTTTCACTTTCTTTAGTACAATTTTACAGGGAAATTTAAACTTTTCACTATACATCAGAGTTTACATCATATTACACTTTTCATTTGCATAGCGGAAGTAAAAATATACAACAACATGGTAAAATTTTTATGCATCCATTACTCTTTAACCTTTAACATGCCATTTACCTGCATATAAAACTGTGGATACGTCAGTTTATTCAACCGACGATCATTATACACGGCCATCCTCTCTATGCCGGAAATAGTATAACTTAATTTTCCATATTTAGCAAACACAAACTTGTCACATTATAATTAAAGGGACTACCCTATTGATGTCGTGTTGTGATTGTGCACTTAATCCTTAATGCAATTATTTATGTTACATGACACTAATGCACACTTGTTCGGAGTCTATGCATCCCATACTACATAGGTCCGAGGGCAAGCCTCTTAGTCGTTCTTCATCTTTGTAGGGTTCAATCCCTCGCCATGACTTAATCTACTACTGTAACTACGGTAGTGTCTTAGATGATCTATGAGTGCAAGCACGTGTACAGAAACTGGAGGGGAATCCCACATCATGTCACGACTCATCGTGAAGAACCTATGGACAATTCAGCCTCCTTCATGGCACACGATCCTCATGCAGTCACCAAACATCCCACAAGTGTAACCACAGGGACGGTACCCTAGAGCAGTATCCACGTCATGTCACGACGCATCGTGAAGAACCTGTGAAATACTCTCCGCCGCCACGGCACCCTGGAGCCGTATCCACGTCATGTCACGACTCATCGTGAAGAACCTGTGAAATACTCTCCGCCGCAAATCCGATGGCTCTCACTCGTGTTTTTCTCCTACTTTCATCACATCTCCACTATGTGCTAATCCTTAGTTTTTATTAGAATCATGAACAAAATCAAAGCTCTAGAGTTAGCCTCTCCACTAAACCGGACTTATTCATTCATTTCAACATGACCAACCTTGGTCTTTCTTTTCAATATTCATTTCATTTCTTTCCAAATGCCGTGGGAGACTTAGCTACTCTTTCATTTCAATTCCAATTCACAATTGCTAACATAATCTGAGCATTCCCAGCTTATGAGTTCATTTTTCATTGCCTCAGCATATCATGATCTTAGCTTTCATATTCATGTAATTCTTCATTCAAAGTATGACTCATTTCATGTAAATTTCTCAATTCAAATTATGATTCATTTCATATAAATTCATACAGCAATAAAAGAGTTTATCAACATCAATCATAAAGTTCACAATCTTCAAAATAGACAGAATAATGTTCTCTGACATATCAAACACTCTGGACAGTCGACTTGGATCTCTTCCAGTCGACTTGTCCAGTCAATTCAAGTTCTTCTTAACCACTCGGGAGAGTCGACTGCTGCACATGGCAGTCGGCTGTTCCGCAGTGTTCCAATTCAATTATCGATCACAGGACAGTCGACTGTCGTTCAACACAGTCGCCTGTTCTGCATAGTTCAATTATGTAATTTCTCAAGTTCTATGCAGTCGACTGCTACACACATTCGGTCGACTGAACAGTTTAAAAATCTCAAATTAAGGAATCACACATCATATTTTGTCACGCTATTCTTCAACAGGAATAATTCACATTTCGTGGTTATCACATTGTTCTCAAAATGAGAAGTACTAACGAATATTCATAATTCATGCTTTCATGCATCTATAATGTCACTTCAATCTTTACTATATTAATCTTCTTCATTTCTAGTTCTTTTGCAAGGTATAATTTTCCAAAAATACACATATCAAAATCATAGTTCGGATTACACCTTTTATTCTCAAATCACATTTTATTCCATGCAACAATTCCTAAATTATCTTTATAGAGTCTCATGTATTTTCAAAATAGTAGAACATTCGAGTTTATAAAAATGCATCAGTACCAGTCGACTTATACTATAGTAAGTCGACTGTTCAGGGGAAAACATCCATATTTTAAGTAAATAGTTGACTTATAACAGCACCAGTCGACTTAGATGAGCATATAAGTCGACTTACAAGGTCCTAAGTCGACTTACCAGAACGATTCCTTCTTGACATTTCCCAACAATTAATGCCACAAATCCCTTTATTAGCCAAGTTCACATTCATGGTTATAATTTATCCATATCAATTTAGATTTCTACTAATCCAATTACATACAATTGCATACTCACATTCCAATCAATTTATAGGTCAATTCTCTAATTAAGAGTGTACTCTTATTAATATTTTTCATGCATCATTCTCAATATAATACTAGCATCATTTCTAATTAGAAATAAGGAAGATCAAACCCACTATCATTCATTCATTCTAACAAGCATTTCTACTTTAGAAATATGGAGAATTTTACCCACCTTGTATGGAGAGAACAAACACAATAGCAACTAAGTCCTTTGCAAATGAGTGCACCTCCTCCTAGATGATGCGCGCACAAGTTCCACAAGCACCACCGAAAGCTCCTAGCCGGCCCTTCTCCTCCGTGGTAGAACGCAAGCACAAACCACTCACCACTCAATCTTTTTAACTCTCAAACTTACTACTAAATTAGACTATAGTTTTAGAAAGATATAATTGCATATGAATACTAGCCATGGGAGGGGGGTATTTATACTAGAAATCAAGTAGAATGAAGGGCTAGGATTTATTAGTTGGTTGTAGGATGGAAGGCTAGGATGAGAGTAGGAGTTACCACAACTACCCACATTCACATAACCACCTCCATGATCTCCATTCAAAATTTGGGATTCCCTCCCAAAAGAATGCAACCGGCCAACATGGAGAAGTGTGCATTGCACGTGTACGTATAGTGCACGTGCATGCAACTAGGCCCAAAAATAAAAAAAATAGAATTTTTAAATAAATTAATCCATGGGCTTTAGTTTATGGGCCAACATAGTAAAAATAAATAAAGATACATTTTGGGTTTTAAGAAAAGGCCTTTTAATTAAATTAAAATAAGGCTTAAAATATGTCTTTCTATCCATTTAAAGAAAAGGCTTTTGTATAAAATAATTTGAAAACATATATTTAAATATTCATACACATCACAATAAAACAATTATAAGATTTAACCCAAAATATTGCACGTGCACACTACGTGCAAAATAAATAATTTTTTATTAATTGAAAAATCAGGGTATTACAGCACTCCCTCCTTAGAATAGTTCTGTCCCCGGAACTACAGTCAAGAGTGAGAAAAACAAAATACAACACAACACAAGAACAAAAGAATACAAAGATACAATCAAGCAAAAAGCTCAGGATAGTCCTGCAACATCCTCTCCTCGGATTCCCAAGTAGCCTCTTCAACCAAGTGGTTTCTCCAGACTACCTTGACCATCGGTATCGTCTTATTCCTCAAGACTTTTTCCTTACGGTCAACAATCTCTACAGGAGACTCGATGTAATTCAGATCCAACTGCAAACCTTCCGGCACTTCAGGCAAATGATGACTCGGATCTGGAATGTAACCTCTCAGCATAGACACATGGAAGACATTGTGCACCTGAGACAACTCTTCCGGTAATTCAAGCCGGTAAGCAGTTTTCCCGATCCTTTTCAATATCTTATACGGGCCTATAAACCTCGGGGCTAACTTCCCGCCTTTGCCAAAACGAACCACACCTTTACTGGGTGATACCTTCAGAAAGACGAAGTCACCAACCTCAAACTCAAGGTCCCTTCTCCGGTTGTCTGCATAGCTTTTCTGCCTGCTCTGAGCTTCCACCAACCTTTTTCTGATCAGAACAATCTTCTCAGAGGTTTGCTGCACAAGCTTAGGACCAAACAACTGACGCTCCCCAACTTCATACCAACAAACAGGAGTCCTGCACTTCCTGCCATACAAAGCTTCGTACGGCGCCATCCCGATGCTAGCCTGAAAACTGTTGTTGTAGGCAAACTCCACCAAAGGTAAATGCCTTTCCCAACTGCCTCCAAAGTCTAGTATACAACACCGAAGCATATCCTCAAGAATACGGTTGACCCTCTCGGTCTGCCCATCGGTTTGCAGATGAAAAGCAGTGCTGAAATCTGTCTTGGTACCCAAAGCTGCCTGAAGACTCCTCCAGAAATGCGAAGTAAACCGCGCATCTCGATCAGACATAATGGTTAACGGAACGCCATGAAGTTGGACAATCTCACCAACATACATCTCAGCTAACTTGTCCATCGAAGCAGTGAGTTTCATCGCCAAAAAGTGAGCGGACTTGGTCAGTCGATCGACTATAACCCAAATCGCATCATTGCCTTTAGGACTCTTAGGCAATCCCGTGATGAAATCCATACTGATGTTATCCCACTTCCATTCCGGAATAGGTAACGGCTGTAATAGACCTCCGGGTCTCTAATTTTCGGCTTTGACTTGCTGACAAACCTCACACTTCGCAACAAATTCAGCCACATCCCGCTTCAAACCTGACCACCAGAAATGCTGTTTAATGTCTTTGTACATCTTAGTACTTCCAGGATGTACAGATAGAAGAGTAGCATGCGCCTCCTGAAGAATACTCTCTTTCAGGTCCGCTTGATTTGGAACACACAGTCTATCTCCGAACCACAGCACTCCATCCCTAGTTTGAAATCCGGGCAACCTGTAAGCACCAACCTGCTCCTTCATCTCCAAAATATCAGCATCAACCTCCTGACTTGCAATGATCCTTGCATTCAGTGTAGGCTGAAGCCTCAACTGAGCCAAAGATGCTCCTAATCCTTGCAAGACAACTTCAATACCTGCCTGATCCAACTCCTCAATCAGATACCTCTGAGTTGTAATCAAACTGGCCAAACTGCTCTTGCGACTAAGTGCATCAGCAACAACATTAGCCTTTCCAGGATGATACTTGATCTCAGGTCGCATGTCCTCGAGCACTTCCAACCATCTCCGCTGCCTCAGATTGAGATCCCTCTGCTGATATATATACTTCAAGCTCTTGTGGTCCGTGTACATGTTCAACTTCTCACCGTACACATAGTGCCTCCATTGCTTCAAAGCAAAGATAATCGCAGCCAACTCCAGATCATGAGTCGGGTAATTTTTCTCATGCGGTCGTAGTTGCCTAGACCCATAAGCGATTACTCTACCTTCTTGCATTAAGACACAACCAAGCCCACGATGTGAAGCATCGCTATAAACATCATACTCGACACCTGCTCTAGGAAGAGCCAAAATAGGTGCAGTAGTCAGCTTCTCTTTCAACTCCTGAAAGCTCGCCTCACATTGCTCAGTCCACTTGAAGCTCACATTCTTCTTGGTCAGTCCAGTAAGCGGCACGGCTATCTGAGCATAACCTTGAATGAATCTCCAGTAATATCCAGTCATTCCCAAGAAAACTTCTGACTTCCTTCACTGTAGTAGGCCTAGCCCAATCTCTCACTGCCTCTATCTTCTGAGGGTCAGTTGTCACTCCCTCCTTAGAAAGGATGTGACCTAGGAATGCCACTTCAGATTTCCAGAAATCACACTTGGATAACTTGGCATACAACTTCTGCTCTCCCAACTTCTGCAAAACTGCTGCCAGATGCTCGGTGTGCTCCGCCTCTGACTTGGAGTACACGAGAATATCGTCGATAAACACCACGACGAAAGAATCAATGAACGGCCTCAGAACTCTGTTCATTAAATCCATGAAGATTGCGGGTGCATTCGTCACTCCGAATGGCATAACTAAGAATTCGTAATGCCCATGCCGAGTTCTAAATGCAGTTTTGTGCACATCTTTAGCTTTCACTCGAACTTGGTGGTAACCTGATCGAAGATCTATTTTGGAGAAAACAGCTGCTCCTTGTAGACGATCGAACAAATCATCAATTCGAGGAATAGGATACTTATTCTGAACAGTGACCTTATTCAGCTCCCGGTAATCGATACACATTCTCATCGATCCATCCTTCTTCTTTACCAAAAGCACTGGTGCTCCCCAAGGTGACGCACTAGGTTGAATAAAGCCTTTCTCCAACAGTTCCTCAATCTGCCGTTTCACCTTATCCTGTTCCACTGGAGCCATCCTATACGGTGCCTTAGAAATGGGTGCACTTCCCGGTTGAACAGTGATGCTGAACTCTACATCACGATGCGGAGGTAACCCAGGAAAATCTTCCAAGAACACAGTCGGATAGTCCCGAACCACAGGAATCCCTTGCAATTCCACAGGAGTCTCTTCCTTGCGGATAGTTTCCACCAGCTTAGAACACTTCTGCTTTCCTTGGAAAGTGACTTCAGGTCCACCTGGAGCCTTCACTGTTACCGTCTTGGTCTTACACTCGATGCTCGCACTCTACACCGACATCCAATCAATGTCAATGATAACATCGACTCCCAAGATAGTCAGCTCGATCAGATCAATGCCAAAGATTCGATCTCCAATCATGATCTCGCAATCAGTATAATACCGATCAGTGGTCAAAGTTTCCCCTGATGGAGTAGCTACTGCTAGGATCTTGCCTGGAAAAATCTTCGGTTCAACTCCCAACAATTTAGCAAATCTAGGAGACACAAATGTATGAGAGGATCCAGTATCGAACAATACAACAGCTTTCATTCCATTAAGATAGAGTTCTCCTGTTACATAATACACACCATTACATAACAATTTCACAATATGAGCGGGAAGAAGAAATGACATACACAAAAAACACACTAAACATCAGCCCTCGTACCAGAGATGACCTGATCTGCTTCCTCAGCATCAGCCTCCGTCAAGGCAAACACTCGCCCTGGCTGGTACGGCCTCTTCCCAGACTGCTGCATTGGTGCATTGCGATTACTATTCCGTGGCTTGGAGCATTGAGACATGAAATGTCCCGTCTCACCACAGTTGAAGCAAGTCACCGCAGGAGGTCTCACCACATTGTTTCCAGGTCCTCCAGCTACACTAACCGCGTTCGCCCCTGTCGGTTTGAACCTTTGTGCAGATGGTTGCCCCTTGAAACTCCCAGAATGTGCAGGCCTCTTACCAGTCTGCCAGTTGTTCCTCCGGTTCTGAACAACTTGGAACTGCTCCATATCTGTTTCTGTCACAGCTGCCCTCTTCACCAACTTGTCGAATCTTCTGATACCGAGAGGTATCATCCGAGATCTCAAGCTTGGTCTCAGCCCATGCTCGAACTTGCGAGCCTTCTTCGCCTCATCCATCACCAGTTCTGGAGTATACCTGGAGAGCTGAGTAAACTTAGTCTCATACTCCCTCACCGACATGCTGCCTTGCTGAAGTGACAGAAACTCCATGGCCTTCTTCTCCTGAACATCGGAGGGGAAATAATGACTGCGGAATTCTTCCAGAAATTTCTCCCAGCCAAGCAACATGCCTCCCATGGTCCTTTTCATCGACTGCCACCAAACAGCCGCATCCTTCTTCAATTGCAAAGTTGCCAACTTGACCTTGCTGCCCTCCGGTGTCTCCAACACCTCAAAGATTGTTTCCACTTGACGGATCCAGTTGTCAGCCGCATCTGGGTCTAACTTTCCCTCGAATACAGGTGGTTTCATTCTCTTGAATGATTCCACTAGCTTAATCGCCTCGGGCACTGGATTTGCCGGCCCCCTTCCTTGGTTCACAACCACTGTATTGAGTGTCTGGTAAACCCTTGCAAGCTCGGTCTCCAGATCCAAACCTTCCCCACTCCTAGCTCCCCTTCTCGACATATTCTGATGCAAAAGATCCATTTAATCCGAAGTATAAGACAAGAACTTAAATCAACTTGTATTTCATTGAATTCCAAAGTTTATACATTCGAATTAAAAATATTTCTTAACATCAGAAGGGAAGAAAATAGAAGCTACAACAATCTAACTCCTACGGGTCCTCTTCGCTGCTCGAAGTTCTTCCCGTAGTTCATCAACCTCATCCTTCAGCACATCAGTCAGGTTCTTCCTCTTCTCGAGTTCCCAAACCCGATGACTAAGAACTGAAAAGTCGTCCTTTCGCTTTGCCAGCTGAGCCTCCAATAATCCAACTCTCTCTCGCAGGGTTTCCACTTGCCTCTGAAGAGATGCCACAAGCCAATCGTCGCCTCCAGCAGGGTCGAAGTGAGCAGCCATCATAGAAATAGAGAGGAAGAAGCATGAGTCATAGAGCAACACAAATATAAGTCACTTACATTTAAATCTCTAGACTCAAACACACACTCTAATGTCCACATCTAGGGTGTCGTTCCTTATAAATTTGTACCAATATGGAAAGCGTAGAAAGCGTGGCTCTGATACCACTCTGTAATGCCCCGAATCCCAAATACACTGAATTCGAGATGTTCTACAGGAACTTTTCACTTTCTTTAGTACAATTTTATAGGGAAATTTAAACTTTTCACTATACATCAGAGTTTACATCATATTACACTTTTCATTTGCACAGCGGAAGTAAAAATATACAACATTTGAATACATATACAACAACATGGTAAAATCTTTATGCATCCATTACTCTTTAACCTTTAACATGCCATTTACCTGCATATAAAACTGTGGGTACGTCAGTTTATTCAACCGACGATCATTATACACGGCCATCCTCTCTATGCCAGAAATAGTATAACTTAATTTTCCATATTTAGCAAACACAAACTTGTCACATTATAATTAAAGGGACTACCCTATTGATGTCGTGTTGTGATTGTGCACTTAATCCTTAATGCAATTATTTGTGTTACATGACGCTAATGTACACTTGTTCGGAGTCTATGCATCCCATACTACATAGGTCCGAGGGCAAGCCTCTTAGTCGTTCTTCATCTTTGTAGGGTTCAATCCCTCGCCATGACTTAATCTACTATTGTAACTATGGTAGTGTCTTAGATGATCAATGAGTGCAAGCACGTGTACAGAAACTGGAAGGGAATCCCACATCATGTCACGACTCATCGTGAAGAACCTATGGACAATTCAGCCTCCTTCATGGCACACGATCCTCATGCAGTCACCAAACATCCCACAAGTGTCACCACAGGGACGATACCCTGGAGCAGTATCCACGTCATGTCACGACGCATCGTGAAGAACCTGTGAAATACTCTCCGCTGCCACGGCACCCTGGAGCCGTATCCACGTCATGTCACGACTCATCGTGAAGAACCTGTGAAATACTCTCCGCCGCAAATTCGATGGCTCACACTCGTGTTTTTCTCCTACTTTCATCACATCTCCACTATGTGCTAATCCTTAGTTTTTATTAGAATCATGAACAAAATCAAAGCTCTAGAGTTAGCCTCTCCACTAAACCGGACTTATTCATTCATTTCAACATGACCAACCTTGGTCTTTCTTTTCAATATTCATTTCATTTCTTTCCAAATGCCGGGGGAGACTTAGCTACTCTTTCATTTCAATTCCAATTCCCAATTGCTAACATAATCTGAGCATTCCCAGCTCATGAGTTCATTTTTCATTGCCTCAGCATATCATGATCTTAGCTTTCATATTCATGTAATTCTTCATTCAAAGTATGACTCATTTCATGTAAATTTCTCAATTCAAACTATGTTCATTTCATATAAATTCATACAGCAATAAAAGAGTTTATCAACATCAATCATAAAGTTCACAATCTTCAAAATAGACAGAATAATGTTCTCTGACATATCAAACACTATGGACAGTCGACTTGGATCTCTTCCAGTTGACTTGTCCAGTCAATTCAAGTTCTTCTTAACCACTCGGGAGAGTCGACTGCTGCACACGGCAGTCGGCTGTTCCGCAGTGTTCCAATTCAATTATCGATCACAGGACAGTCGACTGTCGTTCAACACAGTCGCCTGTTCATAGTTCAATTATGTAATTTCTCAAGTTCTATGCAGTCGACTGCTACACACATTCGGTCGACTGAACAGTTTAAAAATCTCAAATTAAGGAATCACACATCATATTTTGTCACGCTATTCTTCAACAGGAATAATTCACATTTCGTGGTTATCACATTGTTCTCAAAATGAGAAGTACTAACGAATATTCATAATTCATGCTTTCATGCATCTATAATGTCACTTCAATCTTTACTATATTAATCTTCTTCATTTCTAGTTCTTTTGCAAGGTATAATTTTCCAAAAATACACATATCAAAATCATAGTTCGGATTACACCTTTTATTCTCAAATCACATTTTATTCCATGCAACAATTTCCAAATTATCTTTATAGAGTCTCATGTATTTTCAAAATAGTAGAACATTCGAGTTTATAAAAATGCATCAGTACCAGTCGACTTATACTATAGTAAGTCGACTGTTCAGGGGAAAACATCCATATTTTAAGTAAATAGTTGACTTATAACAGCACCAGTCGACTTAGATGAGCATATAAGTCGACTTACAAGGTCCTAAGTCGACTTACCAGAACGATTCCTTCTTGACATTTCCCAACAAGTAATGCCACAAATCCCTTTATTAGCCAAGTTCACATTCATGGTTATAATTTATCCATATCAATTTAGATTTCTACTAATCCAATCACATACAATTGCATACTCACATTCCAATCAATTTATAGGTCAATTCTCTAATTAAGAGTGTACGCTTGTTAATATTTTTCATGCATCATTCTCAATATAATACTAGCATCATTTCTAATTAGAAATAAGAAGGATCAAACCCACTATCATTCATTCATTCTAACAAGCATTTCTACTTTAGAAATATGGAGAATTTTACCCACCTTGTATGGAGAGAACAAACACAATAGCAACTAAGTCCTTTGCAAATGAGTGCACCTCCCCCTAGATGATGCGCGCACAAGTTCCACAAGCACCACCGAAAGCTCCTAGCCGGCCCTTCTCCTCCGTGGTAGAACGCAAGCACAAACCACTCACCACTCAATCTTTTTAACTCTCAAACTTACTACTAAATTAGACTATAGTTTTAGAAAGATATAATTGCATATGAATACTAGCCATGGGAGGGGGGTATTTATACTAGAAATCAAGTAGAATGAAGGGCTAGGATTTATTAGTTGGTTGTAGGATGGAAAGCTAGGATGAGAGTAGGAGTTACCACAACTACCCACGTTCACATAACCACCTCCATGATCTCCATTCAAAATTTGGGTTTCCCTCCCAAAAGAATGCAACCGGCCAACATGGAGAAGTGTGCATTGCACGTGTACGTATAGTGCACGTGCATGCAACTAGGCCCAAAAATAAAAAAAATAGAATTTTTAAATAAATTAATCCATGGGCTTTAGTTTATGGGCCAACATAGTAAAAATAAATAAAGATACATTTTGGGTTTTAAGAAAAGGCCTTTTAATTAAATTAAAATAAGGCTTAAAATATGGCTTTCTATCCATTTAAAGAAAAGGCTTTTGTATAAAATAATTTGAAAACATATATTTAAATATTCATACACATCACAATAAAACAATTATAAGATTTAACCCAAAATATTGCACGTGCACACTACGTGCAAAATAAATAATTTTTCATTAATTGAAAAATCAAGGTATTACAGGGATGTCGGAAGGGAACATCCTAATTTGGTTGTACCCTGAGAAGGCGTCCATAAAACTGAGGAGCTCGTGCCCGGAGGTCGCATCGATCAGGGCATCGATGCTGGGAAGAGGTAAAAGGTCCTTCGGGCACACCTTGTTGAGGTTGGTGAAGTCAATGCATATTCTCCAACTCCTATTGACCTTCTTGACCATCACCACATTGGAAAGCCACTCAGGATAGTTCACCTCCTGAATAAAGCGGGCGTTGAGGAGTTTCTCAACCTCCTTGATCGCCTGTTGCCTCTCGAGGGCAAATTTTTGCCTCTTCTGTTGGACAGGCTTGACCCCAGGGGTGACGCTCAGACGGTGCATTAAGAGCTTCTCTGAGATCCTGGGCATGTCTGTTGCAGTCCATGCAAAGAGGTCGCAATTCTCCCGTATGCACCGAGAGATATCTTGCTTGATGGAGGGGGAGAGAGCCTTGCTGACGCGGAACGTCTTAGTGGTGTCTTCTTTGGAGAATGCCACTTCCTCCAATTCGTCCATGGGCTCGGAGATAGTTTGACCGCCCTCCTGAGGAAGTTCGAGCGCTTCCAAAGAGAGTCTCGGACCCCCCATCGAGGTCATATAGCACTTCCGAGCTGCTTCTTGGATTCCCCTCACTTCTCCCACTCCTGAGGGGGTGGGAAACTTCATCTTCATGTGGTAGACTGAAGGGATGGCTTGAAGCACAGCCAAACCTGGTTTACCCCTGGATAACATTATAGGCGGCCTTGACGTCGACCACCATGAAGTGCATTGGCTCCGTACTAGTTGTCAGGGGCCTTTCATGTCGTTACGTCGAGGGTTATAATTCCCTCAACTATAACCGGAACCCCTGTGAACCCATGGAGAGTGTAGCCTGCGGGCTTGAGCCGGTCCCTCGACAGCGGGAGGCCTTTGAAGGCCTCCAAGAAAAAGATGTTGACGGAGCTATTGTTGTCTACCAAGATCCGACGAACTTCAAAGTTCGCCATTCGAAGATTGATGACGAGGGCATCGCAGTGGGGCGTGCGGAGCCCTCCAGGTCCCTATCGGAGAATGTCACCGGAACTCCGAGACCCTTTGGAGGAAGACGACTTTGTACAGAGTTAACCTCCCTTACAAAGGCTTTTCGGGAGGAGTTGGAATCTCCCCCCATTGGGCCTCCGTGTATCAGGTGTAAGATGCTTCTACTTCGGCTTTCGGAGTCTCTGTGCGCTGCTCAGTTCACCTGTTAGCCCCCCTGGGCGGCGAGGGCAGATCGGCTCGGTCTCTTCTTACGAACTGGGTGAGCTGCCCTCTTTGGATGAGAGCCTCAATCTCGTCTTTGAGGGCACGACATTTGTCTGTGTCGTGCCCGTGGTCCCGATGGAAACGACACCACTTACTCCGATCCCTCTTCTTTTCCGAAGTATTCATCTTTGGGGGTGGTGGTAGGAGGCCATCGTTCACAATCTCCATGAGGATGGCAGATACACTCGCGTTAAGCGGACTGAATTTCTCAAACCAAGGAGGAGGACGCCGCTGACCCCCATTGTCTTTTTGGAGCTTCTTAGCTTCTTCTTCTTCTGCACCTTTTCGCTTGTTCGCAGAAGATGAGGCCTCGAAGGTGGGGCGGCGGACGGCTTCTTCCGCTCGGATGTACTTCTCGCTCCGAAGCAGGAGCTCTGAGAAGTCCCAAAGGGGCTTCTTGGCGAGGGACGCCCTGAGGTCAGCATTGAGGACGTTGGAGTGGAAGGCGATGGTGGCGACCAAGGGTTCTAAGGAAGGAATGGACCTGGCTTCAGCAGTGAAGCGCTTGACATAGTCCTTTAATCGTTCACCCTTCTTTTGACTGAGGAACAGTAGAGAGTCGCTCGTCTTCTCGGCATGGTGACTGCTCACGAAATGCATGAGGAAAAGACCCTCGAACTGGTCGAAGGAGAAGATAGATGCTGGTGCGAGCCGAGAGTACCATTCCCAAGCTGGCCCCTTAAGTGTGGCCGGGAAGTTCGTGCAAAGGAGGGAGTCGGATGCATGGTGGATCATCATGAGAGTTTTGAAACTCTCAATGTGATCTGCAGGGTCTGACTCCCCGGTGTAGGTATCGAAATGTGGAGGCATGAAGTTGTTAGGAACTGGAGCCTCCATAATGGTACGGGAGAATGGGGGCCTGCTCGGACGAAGGTCCCTTGCACGTCGCCCCTCGTCTCGGTCGAGCTGGCCGAGGTGCCTCTCTATCTCGTGGAAACAGCGGTAGACCGAGTCCTCCCTTCGGTCTTGTCTGGCCGAGTCCCAAGACTCGTTCTCATGTCGAGGAAGGATGGGACTGTGCCGGTGATGGCTCAGAGTAGGAGGTGGACTGACCGAGAGATGGGGGTGACTTGGAGTAGGTCGCAGACTTCGGGAGCGGCGATGGTGATCAGGGAGAAGGGCGGCGATGGCTCGAAGCCGGCCTAGGGCTTCGGGAGCGGCGAGGATGGTGAGGAGCTAGTGGAGGACTTAGAGCCCTACGGCCATTGTTGGGGGCAGCGTTGAAAGCCCAGAGGACTGCCTCCTGGAATTGCTAGAATTCTGCCCGTGTGACGGGGGCCTCCTGGTCATGATGAGCCCGAGGTGCAGGGCGGCCTGCTGGGGAGCGGCTCCATCTTGGGCGACGTTAGGGTGACTCTCTTCGTCTACGGGGAGAGTTGGACCCCCTTCGGTTGGATCGGCATGGTGAACGGTCCCTGGCTTGCTCGCGGTGAGGGTTCGACTCTTAGGGCCCGCCTCTCCTCCAGATGGGTATGGAGATCGGGTTCGTGCTCGGTCTGCCAATTATTGATCACGTTTCATAGATCCTTTGGAGTGGGGGGAGTATAGGAAGCCATGGAGTCAGTGTCGGCATTGTGGATGGAGACTCAGACCTGATGGACAGGTTGCTTGTGGCGGCTTCGTCGAGAGTGTTCCTCCACTGCTGCCTGGGGTCCCAAAGGCTGCTGGATGGACTGCGGAACTAGAGGATCGAGCTGCAGTGTTGGTTGGTTGGGATGAAGGAGATCCCCCTACGGAGGGGGAGGAGGAGGAGTATGAGAAGATGTTGTTCTTTGATTGGAGTTTGCAGGTCTCTTCTTGGGAGGCATGGCTGGGAGTAACGTAGGTTGAAAGTGGAAGACAATATTGCTTGTCGAGTGATTTCCCACAGACAGCGCCAATCTGTTGCCGCTGGATTCTGGTGTGGGGCAATAGATGAGATTTGTAGGTTCGTGAGGAACTCGAACAGGCGGAACCCTTCTTCTTCCTTGTTGATTGGTTGACTCCTTGGTGCTCCCTTGAACCTGCACAAACGTTCGAGACACCGGAATGGATCCCGGCGACGAACCCTCCGACGCTCAAGTCAATACATAGAAAAAGTGAAGGGAAAAGAGCTCAAGTATGCAAAGTGTGATCACCTTTAACAGTAGGAGGTAGGGGGGGTTTTATAGTCGCCATGGAGATCCTTTTTATGATAAGGGTAGATCCCTACTTCTCGGTGTGGCTGGTTGGAGTTGGTTACAACCATCCCCTTAAGATAGGGACAAACTAGGATTTGCTCCTATCCTGTTGGACTCGTCCCTAACAGGTTGAGACCCATTCTCTGTCTACCAGATCCGTTCATAGGCTAGCGGGTCCAAGAGAAGAGGCCTGGTACCCAATTCGAACCCGTCTGTAGACGAAATTATCATCCTGCCCCTGCGACTTCAAGATTCGTGCCCACTTTGAACGGTTCCGATTTATCCCCATTTTTACCCATATCACATACAATATAACAAAACATTCTATACCTCTTAGTTATTCATGGGCATGAATACACATAGATGAATATCTAGATCTAATTCATGTTCGTGTAATGGATGCAATAACGGCGTATTCGTGATCTTTTACGAATATGGAATTAACAGAAAAAAAAATCAAAATGGATAGGGGTCAAGATCATCAACGTATAAGGCATGAGAAATGGGTCACAACGATAAATCTACTTCGGGTATTTCAAAGAATGCTTGTACGGGGAAACAAAAGATTCTTACAAGGATACTTGCCTGATAGACAATGAACGGAAGTGGGATGAGGGGCGGTGGAAACACATGCAAGAGACAAAATAACACCTGCAACGACAATAACACGTGCAACACACGTGTACAACGAACACAGCAAGAGCACAGTAACAATCGCAAGGACAACAAGCGCAACAAAGGTATGGGAAATAGCAACAGTATGTGCACTCCACAGCACGTGCAATGCCTGGGTTTGGCAAGAGTGGCAACGGAAATGGTGGTTGTTGTGGGGCTTCGATGGAGGTCGGGGATCGCAGGCGGATGCTGGTGGTCGGCGAAAGGACGGGGCATTAAGTGCGGGAGGACTGGCGGTGCTCGGGGTTAATGGTGAGGTTGCAGGGGTGCTTGGGGTGGCTGGCTGCAAGTGGTGGGAAGTTGACGGGGGAAAGGTGCTGGCGCTTGGGGTGGCTGGCTGCAAGTGGTGGGAAGTTGATGGGGGAAAGGTGCTGGCGCTTGGGGTGGAAGAAGAGAAGGGTGGAGGCAGGGCAGTGGTCGGAGCGACGGAGGCAGGTGGTAGTCGAGGTGGTGCCAGAGGAGATGAAGACGAGGGCGAGTGGGGGTTGGGTTGCGGAAGAAACAGAGGAAGGAGGATAGATGATTTAGTGACGGCTGATAATGGGATTAAGAGAGGGATTAAGATTAAGGTGGGATAATTTGGGTTTAAGGAATATGTTACTATATATAGAGTATTAGAATTAGGGTTAAGTGGTGGGTTTGTGTGTTTTGGGTTAACGGGTATAGCGGAAAAAAATATTTAAAAAAATAGGTCTTATAATAAGATTAAATTGGGGACATCAATATGCAAAATTTTGAATAAGATGAACAACAAAATTTTCAGCAGAAAATTAAATATGTTGGGAGACAAAAAATTGAGTTGAAAGCAAGTAATAAATTCTATTATTAGATAATCAAATTACAAGGATTCAGAAGAGACGATACAGAATACAATAAATAATAGTACCAAGAAAAATTCAATAACTGAAAGCAGAGATTACATCGATGTCCTCAAATTACAGTTTGTACACCGGAGAGAAGGACAAAGAATTAAGTTGGGATCTTGAGAATTTTGCTTGGTGAATTTAATGAAATCTTTAACACCGTCGCAGTACTCCTTGGATAATTGTGGCTTATTAATCCAAATTTTATCCATTTGAATAATAATACTGTAACATCCCGTAAATTCTAAAACATATAATATATAAATATGTATAAGGGGAGATGGCAAACTTGTAATAAAATTGTATTTGAGAGGATGGGGGCCCACAACTTTGCGAACAACAGCACGGTTGTGCTGTTGGATTTGACGCTGATGTCATCTGACGTAAGCAAAGAGTGGGGGCCACCCACCTTGTGAAGGCAGGCGTTGCCTGTTGCTTGATGACGGGGACAGAGAGCCCACCAAGGGGTCTGTTGTACACGGAATAAGAAGATAGATTTGAGTGTGGGATTTGTCCCACATCAAGAATTGAACTAGTTAAATAACTATAAATATAATAGATTATGATAAAGAGTCACCAATCCGGTTAACAACTTTTCTGAGAGGCAGCCTTTGGTGGGCAGTTGTACTATACTATAAATAATTTGTCTGATAAATTGTATAAATTGTCTGAGCTAGGGGCAGGGGCATTACAAATACTTAATTTGAAATTTAAATTTCATAAAGTTAAAAGATATTTTGATTGAAAACTACAAAAATTTATAAATATAATCTTTGTATGATAATCCAAGCTACAAAAAGAAGCTACAAAAAGAATATGAGTTTAACACAATATGTTCATGGAAACAAACACACATATCAAAGTTGCAACTAACTTAACAACAATTCACCATATAATCCAAAAAACTCATCACATCAGTATAACCTAATAAAACACACCTACAGACACATCAAATGCAAATCCAAACTGTTGACCTAAGTTTAGTGTGCACAAAACTTATCATTTACTACTAATATCTTTAGTTAAGATTTGCAGGAAAAACAGGAAAAGAAAATGAAAATAAATGAGCCAAAAGATTCAAAAACAAGCAAAAGAGACATGAATAAGAAAAGATTGGAAAAATCAAGTAAGAGTGCTTCACAAGAAACATGTGCTTCAAATCATCAAGAAAGCCAACAAAATAGAGATTTACTTCTGTTTAAGTGAGGAGCATATATGTAAAGAAGTATTGATTGATAAATTAGTTTTGAAAAGAATATAAAGTGAAATCGCTTAATAAAAGTCGAATCTGCACGACAGCGATCGACCGCACGAAATGACAGTCGACCGTCACAACAGTCGACTGCTCATCTCTATGGAAAAGATGAGTCAGTCGACCAGTCATCGCTCGACTTACAATTTAAAAGATGAACTATCGAATGTCCATCATTGCAGTCGAACGTCCAAGTGCAGATCTGACTATTTCGAAAATATCTTTTCATTTTCAGAAAGATACATTTCCCTACTCTATAAATTGAGGCAAATTCACAGTGTATTCTTTAACCCTTGCTATTATAAATCTTCTGAACTAATTATTCAATCAATACTCCGAGTGTGAGATATTTTATTATTTTGTTCGGTCAAGGTCTTTTTAAATCTTGAGAGTTTTTTCTTTCTTTTCCACTTCGGTGAGTTATTGCGGGACTTAGTTGAAGAAGCCCTGCGGGTGTAATAGGTCTCTCGGCCTGAATTTCGAGAATCATTGTACAAGGGTTTAAAGTATAATGAAACGCTTGTGGCAGAGAATTGCTACAAGTAAGTGGTATGGATGTAGACCTGGGGGTCGAACCACGTTATATCGTTGTGTCTTGCTCGTTGCTCTGTTTGCTTTCTCGTACTCTATCCTTTTACTTTACGCATTTTATTTAAATTTTTAATTTCCGCACAATCACCCTAGTCACCCCCCCTAGGGTGATTAACAGTGGTATCAGAGCGAGGTGCTTATTAAAGGCTTAAAAGCTTGAGCAAAATGTCCAATGGCCAAAACCCCTCCTCCCAAAAACTTGTACTCGTCGGAGCCATTTATCTTCGATGGGACAAGTCTAACACGTTCACCTTATTTTGATGGAAAATGCTATGATGTTTGGAAAGTTCGTATGTCTCACTTTTTGCAGATGCTTGAAGAAGAAGTATGGAACGTATGCATAAACAAAACAGATATTCCTGTTAGTGACGGAAAGAAGGCTTTCACAAAAGCTGAACTAGCACTAAAAACCGCAAACTTCAAAGCTATGACAGCACTCTATGCAGGCGTAAACAATGAAAAGTTGATGCAGTGTGGGCAAAATTGCAAGACAACGTATGAAATTTGGAACAACTTGCTAAAACAGCATGAAGGAATCACATCTGAGGTAAAAACAAAAATTAATTTATGCTTTTATAAGTTTGATGTTTTTTGTATGTTGCCAGGAGAGAACGTAGATCATATGCTTATCCGCTTCGATATTATCGCACATGAGCATGAGAGCTTAGGTAAGAGGTTGGATGGTGACCAAAAGGTCAAAAACTTATAAGCTGTCTCACGCCTGAATGGGACGTAAAAGCTGCCACAATGAGGGAGATGCTTGAAGAAAAGGGTTTGACTATTACTCTTTCTTAGGAAAATTGAAGACGTATGAGATGAAAATGACCGAAACCAAGAGATATCGGTAGAACATTGTGATTGAACCCAAAACTAAAGAAAAAGACCATTGCCCTGAAAGCAGAAACTTCGCGATCATCAAAATCTAAGTCAGGTCATGAAGAATCAGATGAAGATATCGCGCTATTGACCAAACAGTTCCGTAAGTATCTTAAACACAAAAAATATGGCAGGTCTCGAGGAGGAAGAGAAAAGGACAAAGATGACATGTTACAAATGCAAGAAGGCAGAACATATTCGCGCAAACTGTCACATCTCACAGGACAGAAACAATGACTACTACCACTTCAACCCAAGATTAAGAAAGAAGTCATTGAAGGCAACATGGCTAGAATCAGATTCTAGCGATGAAGAGCAAGATCATAACAACTTTGGATTCATGGCTCTTGGGAATGGTGAGGTGCAATCACCACCCCAAGAAGAGGTAATCGAAGAACCCACCTATGATGAGTTAGTTGACATGTGTAATGGTTGAAAAGATTATGCAAAAAAATTAAGTCGTGAATTGAGACAATATAAATAAATGTCAAATGAATCACATGACTCTTGCATTGCTAAAAATCAAAAGTTAAAAACAAAATTTCTTTGATTATTGAAAAATTCGAATCATTTAGAAAAGACCATGATGTGTTGATAGAGGAAAATGAGTATTTAAAACAACAAATTCAAGAATCCTTAGCAACACATGATGAAAATCTAAGAGAAATTCGTGAGAAATCTGTTTATATTTCTAAACTCACTGATGATTTAAATGAATGCAAAAGAAAATTTGATTAGGTAGTGGAAGGTTCTAAAGAAGCTCGCGGGCAAAACAGAATACTTGATGCTACCCTTCGTTGGAACACAAAAGACGATGAGAATACTAGAAAAAGACTTTGTAATAGAATAATTGAACTTGAAAAAATTGTTGAAAAATATGAAGGGCCCAATTATCTTATTACAACGAATTCAGGATCATATCATTATAATTGCGGACTTGGTTACAATGAGCCAATACAGCATCAAAATTCTAAGCAACCCTGTCATACACATATGCATAGTCACCAAAATAATTACAAATCAACACAAAACAATGCACGTGTGCATGATTCAAGGCATAATCGTATCACATGTCACTGTTGCTGTCAATTAGGATATATATCTTATGACTATTCTTTAAAAAGGAATACTAATTATATTTGTGTAACACCCCGAATTTAGAAGCACGGTAATTCATAGCACAGCAGGATCTTTACTTCATTTCGTACAAATTTTACAAAGAATTTGAAAACTTTTATTAGTACAACACTGTTCTTTTACTTCAACGCAGCCGAAAATTAACAATTACAATATAAAACATGTACAATTTTAACATCAACATTTAAAACAGTCTATAGCTTCAATTCATCTTTAAGTCGTTGCCAATCCAAACCCTGCATTGAGCACTGTAGGCACGTCAGTTACATACAACTGACGCAAATGCTATAAAACAGCATCTTGCTTTATTAAACACAAACTTAAATGCATATTAAAGTGTACAAGGGTGACTATCCTAAACATGTCAATATATGATATGCCTTAGATGCCAATGCAGATGTTTACACTATGATGCACTAATGCATACTTGTTCAGATTCTATGCATCCATACTGCGTAGATCTGAGGGCAAGCCCTTAAGGTATTCCACATTATAGGGTTTACATCCCACGTCATGCAACCTAACCCAATGAATATACTCCAACGCATAGTCACTGAAGAGTCGCACCCCCAGGATATTGGACCATACCGGCCTACCCCTAGCCCATCTCAGTTGATTTACCGGGCGTATCCTCAGCCACGAACCTTAGCAAGTGGATCTCTCGCAACTACGAACCACGCCTACCCCTAGCCCACCTTAGTGGATTTACCGGGCGTATCCTGTCCTTCCCGAACATTCCTAGGAACTGCACTCTCTTTACCGGCCTTTTCGATGATAGACAGACATATCCCTAGCCCACGCCGTGGATTTATCGGGCGTATCCTCAGTCGTGAACATTCCTAGGGACTGCAGTCCTTTACCGGCCATTTCATTGACCTCACCGGCCTCCTCGATCTCGAAACCCTAGGAGCTGCGCATTCTGTACCGGACATGTTCGTCGTTGTTTCTATCATATCTTCTTCTAGTGCCTATCCTTAAGTTCAATTTAAATTATCATAACCTTGAGCTAGCTTACCCTACCAGACTTAAATCAACACAAGAGAAAGTCAGCTTACACTGGCTACTTCCCAAAGAGAGAGTTAACCCACACTGGTTACTCCTCAAAATCTCATTAAACATAAATGCTGATCACTAGGGTCTCGCCTATTCTCTAGATTACAGCAATCATCTCGCTCTAGATATCAAAATAGGTTATATCCAGCCTCAACATAAATGTTTCAACTTTCATTAACTTTATCCACTTTCTTCATATTCATAGATTATGCAATACTTGACTTCTTTTAATAGCATTATACGACAATTCTCAACCGACTTCTTAACGATAAACGCTTAATTAATTTACCAAATTATTTACTTTAACAACTCCCAAGATTCTTTTGATTTATAACACCTTCCCATATTGTCCAATCATATTTTGAGTACATTTTTTCAATACAAAGTCTTTAAACAATTTAATAAAATTTCATTAGAACTTCGATTTAAAAATTTATATTCATACTTTGATTCAATTATTAACCACTTCAACTATTTCTCTAACTCATAAACTTTTGTATTCATGAAACTTCACCAAAAGTGCTTTAATTTATATTCTATAACCAATTTAATAACGCATACATCTCCACAACTCATTAATATGAATGTGATTTTTAATTCCCATCATATAACCCTAAAACAGTGAAAACTTATTTTTAATTGTTCACATAATACTTTAAAACATTTATATAAATTTTTTTCCAAATTCAAAAACTCAAAGGAACTCAAAAACTCAAAAAAAAAAAAAATGCACAATTGTGCATACACATATTCGAACCCAAGACCCCATGAATTTTTTCCCAAAATGACCCTTTTTGCAAAAGTATTGCCTCAAACGACCTGTTTTTTGTTTTAATTCCACAAACGCCCCACTCGCTTTTTGAAAAAGTGAGTGTGGTATAAACCCTCGTGCTTTTTCAAAAAGCGAGTCTTAGGTTTCAGAAAATTGGAAACCTAAGACTCGCTTTCTGAAAAAGCGGGATGGTTTATACCACACTCGCTTTTTCCAAAAGCGAGTCTTGGCCTTCTTTGCCCAGCAACACCCGCTTTTTGAAAAAGCGGGGGTAATTAAACCACACTCGCTTTTTCAAAAAGCGAGTGTCGTTTGGGACTTAAACCCCCCGCCCCCAAAACAGATCTCACTTCTTCTCTCTATTCTTTTTCTTCCTCTTCGCTCGCGAAACCCTAACCCATCTCTCATCTCAAATTCGTCAAAATACCATCGTAATTTGTTGAATAACCCACAAAATTGCTTTGGACAACTTAAACCCATCTTCCGTTAGAGGTTTAATTTGTTTGAATTTGGGTATACTTCAAAAGGAAAGCAACTTTATTGTGAAGGTATGATGTTTAGTCCCCCATTATTTTGTTAATTTAATTAGGTTTTCTTTATGGGTAGATAATAACTCGCTTATTGGTATAAATTAACGTAGGTATGGATTTGGAGATTCCTATTTGGTTATATTTTGGTGGTGAAATAATTCGTGATCCAAAGATTGGTTGTTGTTATAGTCATTTGGAACCAGAAATAGTTTGGGTACCCCGTACCATCACATTTGAAGAATTAGTTGAGAAAATCTATGAAGTTACTAATTGGGATAGGAATGAATGGAATTTAAAAATTTTAGCTCGATACGCAGCAGGAAGAGGAGATGGTCAGTATTTTATGACAGTGCCCGTACCTACTGATAATGCGCTGAAGTCATTGATTGCTAGGACATTTGATCCCAATTGTGCTTGGTCTATAGTAGAGTTATATATTCAGCAAATTCGAGTTGTGAATGCTCAGCCACATGATATCCCTAGTGCAAGCTTCATACGGGTAGTACCTACACAGCAGTCGAGGCCTAACCCCGATCAATCTTCACAACCAAATCCGGTATCCTCACAAGAGAACACCTTCACAAATACAACAATTCCGGATTCTGTAAATGTTGAGCTGCCACGCCAACCTAGCCCGGTTCCTGACTCTGTTCCAAATGACAGTATGTTTGAACTCTTTCAAAATGCAGTCTGTAACAACAGCTTATTAGAAGATGATGAAGAAGATGAAGAAACAGACGATGAAGATGTTGATAGTGGTGACACTGATGACGTAGACGAAGATGATGATGATAGTGGTGCAAATGTAAATCCCACGAACAACAGTTCTAATGAAGCCAGAGGTACTTATAGCTATGGCAATGTTGACGGGCATGTTACTGAGGAGATGGCTGAAGGTACTAGAGTACACCTAGTTCCACAAGAGTTGTCTGGTTCGTCCAATGTAGATGAATTGTACGTTGGACAGGAGTTTATAAGTAAGCAGTCGATTCAACAGGCAGTGAAGTTGTATTCTATCAAAAAACATCGTGAATTCGTAACTTTGAAATCTACACCGTCACTGTACACTGTTAAATGCAAAATGGCACCTAGAAAACGTACCATTGAGGAGATCGTGCAAGGGCCCCCCGGAGTAAGTGATGGTGGCTGCCCTTGGAGATTACGAGCAATGGTTCCAAAAGGCAGGACGAATTTTGTGGTGAAGAAGATAGTTGGGCCACACACTTGTACGAATCCAACGCTGAATCAAGATCACCTTAAAATTGATTACAATATTGTTTGTAATCTGATTGTTGATGCGGTGAAAAAGGATACCGCTTTATCACCGAGGTCAATTATTGAGATTGTTAAAATACAATATAATTATCAGATTTCCTATAAGAAAGCTTGGCGAGCAAAACAAAAAGCGATCGAGAGGTTGTATGGTACCTTCGAAGAAGCATACACAAAGTTGCCTGCTCTACTCACAGCAATTCAAGCTGCAAATACAGGAACCATTGTTCACTGGGATAAGTATGAGTCTGGCCCTGGTGAGGAAACATTCAAGGGTGTATTCTAGGCATTTGGTCCTTCAATTCAATGTTTCAAGTCCTGCAGACCGGTGATCAGTGTTGACGGAACTCACTTGTACGGTAAGTACAAGGGTTGCTTGCTAATTGCTGTTTCCCCATATGCGAATGATTGTTTATTTCCGTTTGCATTTGCATTGGTTGATGGAGAGAGTATAAATACGTGGACATGGTTCATGAGTTGCATCCGATATTATGTCACCGATCGCACTGAGTTGTGTGTTATTTCTGATCGTCACGCTGGTATAATGCATGCTATGGAGTTACAAAATGGAGCTTGGAACGAACCAAGTGGATATCACCGTTATTGTATGTGCCATTTTGCTACAAATTTCTTTACTAAATTTGGTAGCAAGGCATTGCGTAAGAAGGCGAAAATTATAGCGTGTGAACGTCAACCCAAAAAGTTCATGGCCAAACTTGCTGAACTTGAGAACGTAAATGTGGAGGCGGCTAATTGGTTAAAAGAGAAGCCGGTTGAGAAATGGGCACTTTATGCAGATGAAGGTCGAAGATACGGGATAATGACTACGAACCTGTCAGAAGTGTTTAATTCAGTCTTGAAAGGAGTCCGTAGTTTGCCAGTGACAGCGATTGTTGAGACGATCTTCGAACGTCTGAACTCTTATTTTACTACTCGTCGACAAGAAGCAACTCAACTTTTATCCGAAGGGAGGATTTTTGCTCGAAAAGTACATGAACTGCTTGATAGTCGCCGTGAGAGAGCTAACGGACATGGGGTGACAATGTTCCATCATCAACCGGGAGTTTTTTCGTGAGAACGGGTATACGCATGGTGGGTGGAGAAAGGAAGGGTGGGAACTTGCACACTGTGAATTTGGAAAACGAAGACGTGCACATTTATGAAATTTCATCTATACCATATCCCATGTTCTCATGTACTGGCAGCTTGTGCATATCGTGCAATCGATCACAAGCATCTCGTTGATAAATTTTACACCGTTACTTCATTAGCACAAACATACGGTCCAGTGTTTCAGCCTATACTAGATCCAGTATATTGGCCTATTATTGATGGACCAAAACTAGTACCCGATGCCACTTTGCGACGTAAAAGGAAGGGCAGGCCTAGAACTACCAGATTCCGCAATGACATGGATGTGAGAGATAGGTCAAGTCGTGGTACGGGGATGAGATGTTCAAAATGTGGTTTACAAGGACACAATAAGCGACGATGCACTAATAGTGGAACTCAGCACACTTAAATATTGTATGCTTGTAATTATTAATTTGGACTTTGTTATTGTACTAAATTATGTCGATAAAAACGATGAAGTTTTATTTTCAAATTTCGTTTTTTTTGTTTTTGATGTCCTTGTGTGTTCGTTGCGTTATGAGTATCGTTATCTAAAAAATAAATTTCATTCACATAGGTAAGACTCGCTTTCTCAGAAACCGAGTCTTATACAAACTACCCCGCTTTCTCAGAAAGCGAGTCTTATACCTGTAGTTGTTTTTCAACAAGCCAAAGACTCGCTTTCTGAGAAAGTGAGTCTGGTGTAAATAACTGCAGTGTTTGGGAAAGCGTGTCTTCAATCTGTAGATAACTAGAGAAGCAATATTCACTGGTTTGACAGTCGCTTTTTCAGAAGCCGAGGATGAAATGACTAGACTCGCTTTCTCTTGGATCAGCTACATCAAACTGGATACAGCACCAAGACTCGCTTTCTCAGAAAGCGAGTCTAGTCATAAACATCGCGGTTTTTGAGAAAGCGTGTCTTCGATCTGTAGAAAACCAGAGAATCAAAATTCACTGGTTTGACAGTTGCTTTTTCAGAAGCCGTGGATGAAATTACTAGACTCGCTTTCTCATGGATCTGCTAGATAAAAAGGATACAGAACCAAGACTCGCTTTCTCAGAAAGCGAGTTTAGTAATAAACATTGCGGTTTTTGGGAAAGCGACTATTTATGTTGCTTGATTCCCAGAGGCTTCGAAAGCTCTGGAATTCCAAAGTGATAGACTCGCTTTCTGAGAAAGCGGGGTCATTATAACTAGACTCGCTTTCTCAACTCAGAAAGCGAGTCTTGCTCTGTATGCAGTAAAAACTATTGCATCAACTCTTGGTGGGACAATTACACGACTTACATCTCCACCATCTCCATATTCATACCATTAACATTCAAGCCAATCAAGATCACCACAATCCCAACCAAAAGCACATTCAATCCATCTACATTCTCAAGATCACCACACGCACAAAAACAAAAAAAAAATCTAACAACAAAACAAAAAAAAGAGGAAAACTTAAACAATCAAGATCACCACACGCACACACCCCATTCTAAATTTCAAATTTCATTCAATGCACTATTCAAAAGTTAATTACAATATTCGACTAAACAAAATCTAACAACATTCAACTACACAACACCGCTGATCATGGGTCCGGTGTAAACATATTGGGTCGTTTCCGTTGCCTCTTCGCTCGGGGAGATGGAGTTTTCTGTGTAATACCCTCTAATGGCTCGTCTTCCTCTTCTTGCTCCTCCTCCTCTACTTGTTCCTCATCCGCTTCTTCAATTATGTTACGACGCGGTGGTTTACTGGCGACTTTCTTTATTCGTCTATTGCGTGTATTAGTCCGATGTGCGGGAGTGTTTAAGATTGCATCCAAGGTCGCCCCCTCCCCCACAGCATCTGCCTGTGCTCAACAGGACGTCAGCATATCGCGTGCGAAGTCCTTCACCGCATCGGCTACGTTACTACTCAACACCGCTGCACATTTCTTGCCCATACTCCAAGTCTGGGCCATCTACAAAATATAATAAGTTGTTTTTTGTAGTTAGAGTTCAAAAAAAATAAAAGACTTAAAAATTTCTAAAAAACTTACAATCGTGCGAATAGCCGATGCCTTTAGTTGAAACATAGGCAAATGCATGGAGTGTAAATCTACCGGTTCTGCTGCCGGTCGACGTATAGGCATCACCACACCGGCTGGAGTCTGCCCTGTTGGAGAGATGTACCGCCTTGTCATCCTCCGATACCAATTCATATAGTTCTCGTGGTTTGCTAATTCGAATGGAGGTATGTTGCGGATGATTTCATCGAACCTTTGTAAGTTCCATCTCTCGACATATGTGGAGAAGCTTTCCGCCCAATTGTGACCTGGCGTACGACCCATTCCGGTAATTTTATGGATATCTGCATTGAAAGGCTCGGCTACTGGAATCGACTGCTGGAGACCAAACTGTCGTAGTACTCTGCTAACAAAATAGAACTCGACAGTGCTGAAGTTGATGAGCGGTGCTTTTGTCAGCCAAAGATCTCGCCTATACAGGGCATTGGGCGGTAGTCGAGCTAGACGCTCCTCCATGTAGGGCATCCATACAATGCAGTTATCTGCCAACCTGTCCAACTCATCACGGTAGTAGGTCAGGCATCTGTTCGGGTTGGCAGTCCAGGTTAGGTTACCCGACCAATACACACCTAGAGGAGGAAGCATGTACTGGTCTTCAGGGAGATGGATCCAACTGGGTGATTGTTTTCTAATTACAGGACGCCCAACGTGGATACGCTCCCAGCTCCACACTTGAAGCAAAATCATCGGGCCATTCATCTGCACGGACCCGAGGGCACACAGGCACAAACTCCTGTAGAGGGATGCTAGGGTAGCACTACCCCAACTATACTGGCCGACTCGTCCAAGGTCTGCAATAAGCAGGTGGTACATGAGGGGGACGGAATGGCCGCTTGAATTAGAGAATAGTACACCTCCAAAAAGAGTAAGGATGTACGCCCTGCAGTACATCTGGACCTCCTCTTCAGTCGAATCATCTGTCAGTCGGTCTTTAAATTTTTCCTTCAACCACTTCAACCGAATTTGTTTCCCAACTACTGCACCAGTCTCCACTTCGACACCTAGGTATTGTTCTACTAAGTATGGAGCGTCGAAGTCCATAGAGCCGGTCACCGCCTACCCATCTACCGGAAGGCCTGTGATGACTGAAACGTCCTGCAACGTAACAGTCATCTCCCCAACTGACAAGTGGAAGCTGTGGGTCTCAGGACGCCATCTCTCGAGGAGTGCTGTTAGTAGAGGCCGATCGCACTTGATGCCGCTCATTAGTGCAATACCATATAGACCGCAATTCCGTAATATTTGGTGAATCCGTGGGTGCATAGGGAGTGGATGACCCCCACGGAAGGTACACTCTTTCGAATCGCCCTCCCACACATCTTTGGAGCGATGGTGCGACTGAAGCGTAAGAAGAGCGGGGTCGAGAGGACCTGGACCAACAAGGGGAACCGTAGATGAAGAAGGGGCAGGCGACGAAGTACCAGCCACATTTTGGTTACTTGGGACCTGCAAAACAACATTTACATCGGCAAATAAATATATCAATCAATTATATGATAACGAAACAAATAGAATGCAAAAAAAATTATAAACTTACATTACTTCGTTCGTTGCCACCACGACGACCACCACCACGTCCACTGCGTGGAGGTGGGCCAAAAGATGTACGCGGTCCATCGCCACGATTGGCTCTACTACTAGAACCTGCCTCCACACGTCCCTTATTCCGTGGCATTTTTTCAAAAAAAAATAGTATCCTACAATGAGGAGCGAGCAATCATTATTAACAATACCAAAATCATTTTAGCAATTTAAATATTCACGGAAGCAAAAGAGAATTGAAATGCAAATACAACTCACAAATAGTCACAAATTATAGGTGGAGATATTACTAATAGTCATATCCTAATTTTACTCACAAAATCTACAACTCACAAATACAACTCACAGTTTTGATTACTAAGAGTCATATCCTAATTTTACTCACAATATCTACATTTACTCACAAATTACACATATTCTACATTATATGGATTGGAATGTAAAGTTTGGATTGGAATCTTTTACACACAGTAAAAGTATAATGTAAAGCCAATTATATTTTACTCACACATATTCTACACAGTAAAAGTATAATGTAAAGCCAATTTATTTGAATGTAAAGCCAATTATATTTTTACTCACAAATCCCAAATTCTACACACATTACAAACAAATCGTTCAACACAGAGATCTACACACATTACCAGCAAATCGTTCACAAATTCTACACCCCCAATCTTCACGCAATCGTTCACAAATTCTACACCCCCAATCGTTCACAAATTCTACACCCCCAATCGTTCACAAATTCTACACCCCCAATCTACACACAGAGATCCTATTTTCACAAACTCTACACACATTACTAATAGTCATATACAACATTAGAAAATATTGAGTTCGAGAAATATACCTCAATCTTCACGCAAGAATTGAACCACGAGATACACCCCCAAATCGTTCAACCCCTTTGTGAGGAACGCCACCGCAATCACCACAAACACAAAAGAAAAGACCACCAAATCGCAATCACCGAGCTCCACCCCTTTTTCTTTAATCCACCGCAATCACCCAAAAAATCGAAAAGAAAACTCAAACACAATGTGGGCAACTGGAGTGGAATGAGAAAGCGAAGATTTTAGGAGCTAATCGACGACTAATTTGATGAAATAGGCCAGAAATCGAAGAATACGAGCAATGGGTTAGGGTTTCGAAAGCGAGTCTTGAAGAATAGAGAGAAGAAGTGAGATCTGTTTTGGGGACGGGGGGTTTAAGTCCCAAACGACACTCGCTTTTTGAAAAAGCGAGTGTGGTTTAATTACCCCCGCTTTTTCAAAAAGCGAGTGTTGCTGGGCAAAGAAGGCCAAGACTCGCTTTTGGAAAAAGCGAGTGTGGTATAAACCATCCCGCTTTTTCGGAAAGCGAGTCTTAGGTTTCCAATTTTCTGAAACCTAAGACTCGCTTTTTGAAAAAGTGCGAGGGTTTATACCACACAGCGAGTGGGGCGTTTGTGGAATTAAAAAAAAAACAGGTCGTTTGTGGCAATACTTTTGCAAAAAGGGTCATTTTGGGAAAAAATTCAGACCCCATACCAGAGCGCCACGTGGCAGCATTGTCAATCTCCCGCAACTAATCTATTTTTTCTTTAAGATCTCACTCGCAGTATCAGCTCTTAGACTTACGTACTCAACTCTCATCTTACTCGATACCATATCAATTCACAACATCTTGATTCTTTCATTAAAGTACTACAACTTTCTATTACTCAACAATCAAATACTAACGAAACATTTGCTACCTCTCTACTTCATTAACATTTCATTGCTTACTTGCTGTTTTATTAACTGCATACTTTTATATTTCGCTATATAAGCTAAACACAGCTTTCACTAAATGTCTTCTACCTTTCTATGGTTACAGTTTTTCACGGTACTCACATGCTAGCTCACTTTACTCAATCTCAGTTTAATCACTTGCTCTATCACCAATCATATTGAACCTTCCTCAACATTATTAAAACAATACTTCTGACTACTATACTCGTGCTATTCCGCTAACCAAGCTACCAATTGCAGCCACTTTCGACCTGTGCACTCACTTCACTAACACCACAAGATAGATCACAACTGGTATTCACTTTTTAGAATTCAATACTCAACGTTTCTGCCGGCAACTCTGGAGTGCCACTGAGGGCAGGTGGGTTCAGAGTTCACCGTTCACCAAAGAGGGCTCATGTGAAGTCCTTGGATGACTACCTTGAGGTAGCTGCGGCAGCCAAAGCTGCCAAATTCGACAATGGAGGTACAACTCACTTTTTAGCTTCTATTTTAAATTTCATGTCAGATTCCGATGTCTTTTTACCAGCTGAAATATGTGGATTAGAGGTTTGGGACACAGATCGTAGCGCGTTGCTTCTTAATAAAATCAGGGGTTGGGAATTTGATAGGGTGAAAACTAGCCATGACAATGCACTTAAAACTAGATCGGATCCGACTGAGTCCATTGGGGATGTGGCCGGCCCCACTCCCACTCCAACGATCTCCGTAAATACTGTTCCCCAATGAATACACTATTTTGGAATGTTAGGGGGCTGGGGAATAGAGGGAAGAGGGATATGGTGAGGGATGTCATCAGCAACGCCAAAGTAGATGTGGTTGGGTTACAGGAAACTAAGCTCCAGAACGGTCTTAAACTTAAAAGAGTTGGTGGTTACAGGATTAAGGAGTGGGTAGTACGACCGTCGGCAGGAGCCTCAGGAGGGATTGCTATAGGGTTCAACTCAGATATTCTCTCCTGCGTGGAGAAGTATTGTGGACAGTTCTCCCTTACTACCCGACTCAAACGCCGCTCTGATGACTGGATGCAGACAGTGACTGTGGTCTACGGACCGAATGTCGCCGCAGACCGCGATGCCTTCTGGCAAGAACTTTGCGACATTCGACTGGGCTGGTCAGGAGCCTGGATTGTGGGTGGGGATTTCAACATCACTAGATTTGCTTTTGAGCACAAAGGTCGAGGCTCCAGCGACAGACACAGAGAGGAGTTTAATAGAGTGATCACGGATTTAGAGCTGATTGATATTCCAATCAATGACAGGCTATTTACTTGGTCTAATATGCAAGCGACTCCGGTTTTGGCCAAGTTGGATAGGATTCTAGTCTCCATGGACTGGGAAGCAAAATTTTCGCTTGCCTCAGCCAGATCGATTCCTAGACCAACGTCCGATCACACACCCATTCTCCTCGAAGTGGGTACACAGAAAGCCCACAGGCAACGAAAATTCAGATTTGAGAAAGCCTGGTTGGAAATTCAAGGTTTCCATCATCTGGTTATGGAGAATTGGGCGCTCCCAATTGCTGGAAGGGACGCGGCATCACAATGGTGTGGAAAGATTAGAAGATTGAGAAAGAGGCTGTGTAGATGGAACCGGTCTAGATTCTCGACCATCTGGCTTGAGAAAGAATCCTTTCTGAAAGGAATTGACGAGCTAGAAAGGGCAGAAGAAATTAGAATCCTGTCGCAGGAAGAGCGAAACAGACTTCTGGAGCTCCGAGACAACATCGCCAACCTTTATAGGCTGGAGGAGATCAAATGGCAACAAAGGTCAAGAATTTCGTGGCTCAAAGAGGGAGACGCGAACACGGCCTACTTCCACCGTATGGCAAGTGCAAGGAGGAGATCCAATCTAATACTTTCTGTTCATACGGATACTGGAACGACGCAGTATGAGGAGGTGATCTCTGTAACCTAGGAATCTTACTATAAGGGCCTATTCGGGAGGAAGAATGATTTTAGGATCCCAATGAGCGACAACTACTGGCAGTCTCTTCAAAATGAATCAGGGACAATCGTTTCATCTTTGGAGGCACCTTTCTCGGAAATGGAAGTTAAGGTGGCCATCAACCAGATGGGAGCCGACAAATTGCCTGGGCCAGAAGGCTTTCCTATGATGTTTTTTCAAGTGTTCTGGGAAGAAATTAAAGGTGAATTTATGGAGTTAATGGAGGAATTTTACCACAACAAACTGAGACTAGGTATGTTCAACTTTGCAGAAATGGTGCTGATCCCCAAACGCGAGGAATCCAAGGGTGTGGGAGATTTTAGGCCAATCAGTTTGATAAACTGTTCGGCTAAGATCATCACTAAGGTACTAGCCATCCGCTTAGGCAGTCTTATGGACAGTCTTATCAGTAAGACCCAGACAGGCTTTATCAAGGGCAGATGTATCCTAGACTGTGTGGCCACTACTGAACAAGTAATCCACCACTGCCACAAGAGTAATTCCAAGAACTTTCTCCTTAAGCTGGATTTTGAGAAGGCTTACGACTCCGTTGATTGGGATTGTCTGTTTGAAACGCTCAGAGGAAGAGGTTTCGGGGACAGATGGATAAGATGGATCAAACAATGTTTACAGTCTAGTAAAACGGCGATATCAGTGAATGGGAAACCCGGTCCATCATTTCCTTGCAAAAAGGGACTTCGACAGGGGGATCCACTATCCCCACTACTATTTACTATAGTAGCTGATGTGCTGAGAGGCATGCTTGAGAACTGTCAAAGGAAGGGCTGGATCACACCGGTGGCCAGGAACAACACTAACCAGGGGTGCACGATTCTTCAGTATGCGGATGACACTCTACTTTTCGGAAACGGGACTAGATCGGAAACAATCTGGTTTAAAGGGGTCCTCTACTGCTTCGAAGCCTGGTCAGGGCTCAGGATTAATTTCCACAAGAGTGCACTGGTTCCCATTTCACTTTCAGAAGGAGAAGTACGGGAACATGCCACCATTCTTAACTGTCTGACGGAGGAATTCCCAATCAAATATTTGGGGCTACCTCTTAGACCTGGGAGACTGACGAAGGCGGACTGGTTACCTATTATTGACAGGGTGGAGGACAGACTGGCAGGATGGAAAGGTAAGTCGCTCTCTATCGGGGGGAGAGTGGTACTGATCAACTCAGTGTTGTCCAACCTGCCCACCTACTACCTGTCCTTTTTTGAACTCCCAAAGTGGGTGATCCAAAGGATCGACCGAATTCGTAAGAGATTCCTTTGGAAAGGAGCAGACTCGAATAAGGGAGGATACCACCTTATCAAGTGGAGTATCGCCTGCATGAAGAAGAGACATGGAGGGCTAGGCATCATTGACCTCAGAGATATGAACCTTGCCCTCCTTAGAAAATGGTGGTGGAAAGTCTTTCACCATTGCGGGGAAGGATGGCAGGATTTCATTCAGCCATACCTGCGGGGAAAAGGGACGAGAAGTCTAGGCTTCCGAGTTGGATCGAAAGCCTCACGATTCTGGAAAGGAATTGCCAAAGCCAGCGAACCTTTCAACTCTGTAGTTTCGTCCACTATCGGTAATGGACGGTCCACCAGATTCTGGTAAGATAAATGGTGTGGTCCCCATACCTTAAAAGAAAAGTTTCCCGGAGCTGTATGAAATTACGATTCGGCCGAATATCTCCGTAGCTGAAACTTGGAAAAGGGGGATTTGGAAACCGCCATTAAAAGGTTCTCTATCCCCAGAATTGCATCAGCAACTGCGTAAACTACAAACGCACATCGCCCAATCTGGGGTATTGTGCACCCAAGGCCCAGACCAGATGCGTTGGGGACTCGAGAAAAAGGGGAGATTCTCGGTAAGATCACTTTACCACCGTATCCACTATCGCGGATGCAGACCCAGCTGGGCAACGGTGTTATGGAAGGCAAAGGCACCCCTTAAAGTGCGAGTATTCCTCTGGCTAGTGCTCAATAAGGCGATCCTTACCAGAGAGAACCTAGCCAAGAGGCAACCCCATATTGCGTCTAACTGTGATTCTGCAACATGCATACGGAAAATGTGGACCACCTATTTATTCACTACACTAGAAGTAAGGCTGTTATGATAGATGTCCTACGAGCCCTAGGAACAAGTGACTACCCAAGCGACTATGAGGAACTATCGGTTGGCCCCAGATTCGCTTCAATCCGACATGATATGAAGGAGGCGTGGTACATTGCCATTGCGGCAACCACATGGGTGTTATGGCTAGATAGGAATAATTTTTATTTCCGTGCTTCATGTAATTCTATTTCTGGTAACCTTACCTTCATCATGCATCTGATTTCTTTTTGGGCCACAGCTGCTGCTACAGGGGCGAGAGGGCGGATTGCAAGGGTCTTCCAGGTGGAAGAATTTGATGACGAAGAGGTAGAGTTTGGTCCGACACTGGACTGAGGAGGGACCTGCCATGCTTTTTAGACAGCCACTAGTGGACACTGCTACCTTTTGTATCTTGTTTCACTCTTTTGTATTTTGGGTTGTATGAGGTTTGGATGTTGTAACCCACCCCCCAGGGAGCTGTTGGGGGGCTTATGTTCTATTTCCTGCATTGTAGTGTTGTTCTCCCGGCATGCCGGGGTTGTTTATTAATTTCTTATTAATGAAACAGGGTGGCGTTATTCCACCTTTTACCTCAAAAAAAAAAAAAATTACTCAACGTTTCTTTTACGATCTACTCTGTAGCTTCATTCACCCTAACTAGAACTCACTACGCCTTCTCCGATAAGTCAACAGTGAATTCTAGCTTCTTTTTAAGTAGATCATCTCGCAAATGCTTTCTAAACACAATCACACAGTCTAAATGTCTCCATTTCTAAGCTGCTTACTTTTTTCATTTCATCCATGTAAGCTCTGTCTCTCTGCTTCAATCGAGCATCGTTCTTCGTTTTTCAAGCTACAGTGATCCCTCTCACTAATTTATGCTTTGCACTATAACTTTGATTTACTGCTTTTTCTTCTTTTTTTTTCTGCATCTTGCTCTGAACAGCTACTCAACTATAAAGCATTATCTCACAATACAATTTACTCGATCATATTAAAATTTGCAAGACAACACATAAAAGAATTAACACAACTAGAAATTGAACTACACATTGATTCTATATTATAATTTCCTATTTAACATGCATTTTTCACAATTCATCAATTTCTAGATATCTAGATATTCATTCAATATGCATCACATAAAACATTAGAAGTAAAACAATATATTCACGTCTAAAATACTAACATGAATCTCCTACGCATGCAGTAGAGACACTCACCATATTGAAGAATTTAATTTATCCCTGACAAACAAATCCCAAGAAGTTCCAATCCTCTCCCAACAATCCGTGCTCCAAAAGAAACCAAAAAAAAAACCAACCGCAAGCTTCGGCCAGCACATTTAATTTTTTTCATCATTTATTTCTTTTCTGTTTTTGGAGGGTGGGGGGTGTTTATTAATAGGATTAATTTTGTGAGATTAATTAATGGGTAGTTAACTAACCATCCACTCACCCCCACCACTCCTCACACTTCACCGCTCCTCACACTTCACCAATACCCGGTCAAACACAAATGGGGCAGCTGTTTGAATTTTAGTGTGCAATGCATGTGCACGTACGTACTACGTGCACACAATTTATTAATATTTTATTTAAATTAAGAGCATATGTTATAATATATAGTATGTGTTTAAATAAAATTAATTTAATTTAATTAAAATTAAGGTTTTATGCATGAATAAAAATTAACACACACACTTCATAAATTTTATTTTTAAAGAGAATACAACCAACACGTGCACTGCAAATACATGCGTCGCACGTAAAAATATTAAAATACAAAATAAATTTAATCAACAGGGAAATGTTCATAAAAAATCGAAATACACATACGAAAACTATATTTCATGAAATATATATATACCTCAATTTAATCAACACGTATATAGAAAAACATGTGCATCGCACTTATAAATATGCTTGAGTCAAAATACGAGAAAAATAAATTTCAATTTATAAAGCGAATTCAAACGAGTTATAAAAATAAATAATTGAAATGCATAAGAATTTTATAATATTGTACGTAAGAATATAATATACGTAGTCGACACGTGTATTGTAAGCACGTGCAATATATGTAAAAATACAAAGATTAAAATAAATGTTTAAGTTGACTAAAAATAGGATAGATTTGAGTTTTGGAGGAGACAAAAATGTATAAATAATTGAAATGCAGAAGTACGTAGGAAGATGTGTTAAGAATATTACTCGTAACAGTACGAAATACACGTGTATAACACACGATGGGCAAAATTGTCAGAACTCAATTTTACAGGGTGTTACAGTTTGGGTGAGAAAAAATATAAATTCAGGTTCAATACAAACTTGGGCACCCAAAATTATACATACTAATCATGATGTAGGTACATCAACGTATCAAGACTAAAGATCAGTGGTATCTTGATAGTGGATGCTCAAACCATATGGCAGATGATAATAAATACTTTTCACCACTATCAAGGGAAAGAGGGAAGGACATCATCTTTGGAGATAATAGTACTGGTCAGACCATCGGTGTCACGCTCCGCTTCCCAAGATACGGAAACACGAGCACGTAACAAAAGCCCAGTTAATGATAAGAATACAATCCATAGTTGTAACAGATTAACTCAACAATAAACAGCAGAATACAACCTCAAAAAAAAGAATAACCACATAAACAATGAATAAACTCCAAAATAATCATGAAATAAATTCCCCAAATAATATCCAATATTTGGAAGAAAAAAAAAACTTTGGGACTCACAAGCCCAGAATACATAGTATAATGAAAGCAATAAAATAAACAAATAACATGGGATAAATATAATAGTTTAATAGTCCAGTTTCAATCTTCAAAAAATTTGCTCACCAAGTCCTTGAGTCATATTTCATTCTATACCTGCAAACTCATTGACAAGAGGTGGAAAAAAATATTGTCCGTTAGACCAAATTACGGACAGCAAGTAGCAAAAGTAAAGAAGCAAAGAAAATATGGTATGTCAAGAAATAGTAGGCTAGAACAAAGTCAAAGATCAACGACAGTAATAAGAATTGATAATAAAACCAAAGTCTAGAATTTAAGGTGCAATAAATAGTGATTGTCATCAATCATGCAAGATCAATACAATAATCATGATCAAGAATATGAGTGTCAATCCTAGGTTAATTAATATTTTATTATCCTAGCTAATGCACGTAATATTGCGTCCTATACCACAGCTTGGGTGCATACAAACAGTGATCGTTTAGACTATGATGGTGAACTCAACAAATCATATACTCGGCACGATAAACGAGAATTAACGAGCAATATTTCACAATGGATACTCCACCTTCCACGACAATAATTAAACAAGAACAAGGGGCCATTCCAAGTACAGTCTCTGATTGTTCACTACCAAGTCGATCCTTATTTATCTAGGCTTGTTAATATTTTATTATATTTAAATGTGTACATGCAATGGTAAAAGAGTTTTGAAACGATGTCAAAGAGAGGGTAAAGTTGCAATGCGTGATATAACAAATTTTATTCCTTAGATGCAAAATCAAACATGGATATTGTTGCCGCTAAATTCGGTGTGGGGACAAACAGATGGTATTTGTGGATTCTTGGGAAACTTTTGAATAACAAACCTGTTTAGCTGTTTTGCCGGAGTTTAACGCTGATTCCCGCCGTACACCTGCAAAAAGTGTGAGACACCGGGGTTGTTCCCGGTGACGCACCCTCCGACGCTCAAGTCAGTAATTAGAAGTGATTATGAAAGAGCGTAAAACTGGAAAAAGATTGATTACCTCTTAATGGAGATGGATGGGGGGTATTTATAGGCGTCTTAGGGGATCAAATTAGGCATGTAATTCTTGTGTATAGATAAGGAATGTAATTCCTAATTTCCAGTGAAAGGATAGATACGAATCAGGGCCGTTGATTAGGATTAATCAGAAACCCTAATTCTATCCTAACGGATCGGGTTTGCTGCGGGTTGAAACCCGCACCCAGTTGGGGTGGACCCGTTCGTGGGTTATTGGATCTTTGAGGGAGAGATCCAGTACCCGCTTCAGGCCCAACAATAGGTAAAATTACCATTTTACCCTTAAGCTTTAAGATTCGTTCCTGATTTGGACGGTTCTGATTTAACCCCGTTTTTTAGCCATCTCACGAGCCTCCCACTCCCGAAGACTGAGCTTGATCAGCCTTTGAGGAGTAGTTTTACTGTTTTAATGGCTAGCGGAGTTGTATCGGAGTCCAAATGTAAGGTTTTGAATCTTTAAAGGGGGTAGTATGGTCATTTTTTTGAGTTGGTTGCGTTCCAAGTTGATTTGGAGCTCTTCTGGTTATTTGGTGATTTTTATCTACCTTTTCGTAATATTTACTTAATTTTTGCGAAGTGTCGATTCGTCGTTCGGGGGTCTTAATAAATGGTCCTAAGCGATAATTATCCACTCGGGGGTTCAAAAATATTTTCCCGATTTTATAATTATTTCCTAGGATTTTTAACTAAATTTCCAGAATTTTTAATCATTTTTTTGCAATTTTTTAAGTAAATAAAATGATTTTAATAATTAAAATACCGAATTATTGCGTGGCGCGATCTGAACCGTTGATCTTGAGCGAGCGCGAAATTCTGGAAGATCGGACGGATGAGGTCACTCGGCAGTATTTTTCTCATTTTTGTGGGTTGGATGGGCACTTGCTCGGAATCCGAGCGAAGTGGCTCGGCTCTTCTTTCGCGCAAGTGGCTCCGATCGCCAGTCGCTCGGCTCGAAATACCGAGCGATGTGGAGCGATCTGGGCCGTTGGATCTTGACGCGAATCCTGAGACTGGCACGGTTCCCAAGAAAACATTGTCTTGTCGTTTAGTGGACGTGGCGCAATCTAGATCATCGATCATCTGAGGCGTGAATTTCGTGATGATCCAACGGTCGAGGACGCTCGGCAGCAATTTTCTTCACTTTCGAGGGTCGGATGGGCAGTTGCTCGGAATCTGAGCGATATAGCTCGGTTTTACCCTCGGGCAAGTGGCTCGGATCGCCTGTCACTCAGTTCGGAACGCCGAGCGACGTGGAGCGATCTGAGCCGTCGGATCTTGGCATGAATCTCGATGCGGGCTCAGTTTCCAAGAAAACACTATCTTGTCGTGTAGTGGTGCTGGCAAGATCTAAGCCGTCTGATTGAAATCCAGCGCGAATCTTGAGGAGAAAGTTGTTTTTCTCCATTTCGTAGCTCAGATTGGCACTTGCTAGGAATCCGAGCGATATGGCTCGGTTTTACCCTCGCGCAAGTGGCTCGGATCGCCTGTCACTCAGTTCGGAATGCCGAGCGACGTGGAGCAATCTGAGCCGTCGGATCTTGGCGTGAATCTCGATGCGGGCTCAGTTTCCAAGAAAACACTATCTTGTCGTGTAGTGGTGCTGGCAAGATCTGAGCCGTCTGATTGAAATCCAGTGCGAATCTTGAGGAGAAAGTTGTTTTTCTCCATTTCGTAGCTCGGATTGGCACTTGCTCAGAATCCGAGCGATATGGCTCGGTTTTACCCTCGCGCAAGTGGCTCGGATCGCCTGTCACTCAGTTCGGAACGCCGAGCGACGTGGAGCGATCTGAGCCGTCGGATCTTGGCGTGAATCTTGATGCGGGCTCAGTTTCCAAGAAAACACTATCTTGTCATGTAGTGGTGCTGGCAAGATCTGAGCCGTCTGATTGTCATCCAACTCGAATCTTGAGGAGAAAGTTGTTTTTTCCATTTCGTAGCTCGGATTGGCACTTTCTCGGAATCCGAGCGATATGGCTCGGTTTTACCCTCGCGCAAGTGGCTCGGATCGCCTATCACTCAGTTCGGAACGCCGAGCGACGTGGAGCGATCTGAGCCGTCGGATCTTGGCGTGAATCTCGATGCAGGCTCAGTTTCCAAGAAAACACTATCTTGTCGTGTAGTGGTGCTGGCAAGATTTGAGCCGCCTGATTGAAATCCAGCGCGAATCTTGAGGAGAAAGTTGTTTTTTCTCCATTTCGTAGCTCGGATTGGCACTTGCTCGGAATCCGAGCGATATGGCTCAGATCGCCTGTCGCTCGGCTATTGGCTCCGAGGGACGTGGGGCGATCACAGCCGTTGGATTTGATGCGCCGAGCGGCTTTACTTAGTTTGAAACATTGCTTCTTTTGCCAATAGTTGTGTCTCCTCATCATTTAGCCGTTTGGGCTTTTGTAACGGTTCAAGGGAGGCCCAAAAGTCCCGCCCTAACGTTACAAAGCCCAAGAGACGCCATTTTTACTATAAGTTTTCACCCCCCCCCCAACACTTCACCTCATTTCTCACTTTCACTTTCTCACTCTTGATTTTTACTTCCAAGCGAAGCCTTTAGCTCTCGAGCGGCACTGCTAGCTGTCGTGGCCAGGCGTTTTAATCTCTGGTGATCTTTCTGGCCGTAATTGTCACCTCAAGGTCAGTATCTATCCCCATATTTATAAAAATGGTTAAGATTTCTTCCACGGACGAGACCCCCTCCTCGGGCGCTGGCGTCGACCGAGAAGTCAGGCCAAGCAAAGACAAAGGGAAGAGGGTCGTGGAGCCGACCGAAGAGACGTTGGTCCGACCGAACACAGCCGGGGAGATTGCCTAGCCTCTACAGGAGGTTGAGGTCCGTTCTTCCAAAGGCAAGGGTGTGGAGACGATTATTGAGCATCCGAAGACGGCAGGGGAGCTGGGTCGGCAGCCGATCGTTTTGTCTAGCGTCGGCGGCGTGCAGAGCTATTCTGAAGAATTATTGGAGAAAGTTACACAGGGCACCGCAAAGTCAGTCGAGGAGAACGAGCCGAGGGAAATATCCGAGGTGGACAATATCTCTTCGGTCCTAACCGAGGCAGATCTACATCGGATCCGGAGTGGATTCCAGATCCCAGCAGAGTACGGACTTCTGCTCCCTGGCCCCGGCTTCCGGGCGTGCACCTCGTCCTCGGCTGATGTTTGTGTCTTTCCTGCCGATTCACTGAATGCCGGACTACGTCTGCCGCTGCACCACTTTGTGGTCGAGGTGCTGCAGTGGTACGGCTTGAGTCCAGCTCAACTGATGCCGAATACCTGGCGGCATGTGCAGGCGTTCGTCCTTCAATGTCAGGAGGTCAGCGTCGAGCTGAATATGTTCATCCTTCGGAGCCTCTACCGACCTTGCCAACCCAGCAAGAACGAGCAAAGGTATTACCTTTCGCCGAGGAGGGGCGTGAAGTTGATCGAAAATCCGGACTCGATCATGCATTGGAAGGAAAAGTACTTCCTCGTCCGAGCCCCCAAGCCGTGGGAGATACCGACGGTGTGGTCGAAGGACGGTCTACCGAAGCGGGCGAAGAAAGAGCCCGTGCTCAGCAATGAGGAGGCGGATATCTTGGAGAAGTTGCTCGCTCTTTCGACGCTTAGTTGGAAGGATATTACGGAGGAGGCATTATTCCGAGGGGATCTCTGTCCGATCAACCCCAGTACGCTTCTTTTATTCTGTTTTTCGTTTTTGAAGTTTTTGAAAACTTTTCTAACTTTTTCCGCTCGGTTTGTGCGGAATCCTCCGACATGGACAACAAAGGCTTGATGGCGAAGGCTCGAGCAGCTAGGGATCAAGAGACGAGGAAGAGAAGAGGACCGTGTCCGGACCTCAAAGCGGCCGAGCGCCAAAGTTACCCTCGGTTTCTCCGACCCCCGAGCATCCAGTCATCGAGGTTTCTCAGGCCGAGGCTGAGCAAGGTCCTGTCTCGCCGACCGTCAAACCTACCTCGGATGCGCCGCCTTCGCCGGTGCAAGAAGATGCTCCGGGGTCTTCTGGCGGAGCGTTCAACATCGGCGCGCTGCTGGCTCTCGACGTTCCGCCACTCACCACTGAGGCAGAGCGGATCTTGACCGAGGAGCACAAGCGCATCTTCGTCCCCGACTGGAGGGTGATGAAGGTCGACGGATTCTTGGGGGACGGAAACATTTGTATGCAGGCGGTGAAACACCTGCCGACCCCCAAAGACCGAGTGGCGCTGAAGGCACGTAAAGTGGGTGACGCTGCAATGCAGATTGCTCGGAATACTATGTCAGTAAGTAGCAAATCACTTTCTTGATAATTTCTCTAAGTTTTTGTGCTCGGTTTTGACAGTTTCTTCTGTTGTCTGTAGACGCTCTGCCACTTCAACTATTTGCTCGAGGAATTCGAGAGTAAGGAGAAGGAGATGATGATTCTGAATGACCGTGAACGGTCAGAACGATCTAGAGCGGTAAAGGAGCTGGAGGCCGAGCAGCTGCATTCTACTTTGCTCGAGGCCGAGGTCGTCAATTTGAAAGCTCAGCTTGCCGAGGCACTGAAGAGCTCGACCGCCGAGGCCTCTAAGGTCGAGGCTGTGGAGAAGGAGAGAGCTCGGCTTGAAGGGGAGCTGGCGGAAGCTCGGAAGGCGACTGAGGTGGCCCTGACCGAGCAAGATTCGAAGGTGGCAGCCACAGATAAGGCAGTCCGGGAGGAGGCCGAAGCTCACATGCTGTCGAACATGGAGGAGGCGTATGGCCGAGCCCTGAAGCACATCGTCGCTCGGAACCCCGGGTTTGACGTCTCGGACTACTATTTCTATGACTCTGTGGAGGGTAAGGAAGAGATGCCCTTGTCCGTGATCGCGCCAAAGCCGGACGGCGAAAATGCCGAGGACGAGGATGGTGCTGGTCGTGCAATTGTAATCGTGCCGACCGTTGACGAGGTCGACCCTTGACTTTGTCGCCTTCTGCTCTGTTTTTCTTTTCTTCTTTTTTTTTGTAACGCCTAACTGCGGACTGGCCACCGCCTTTTGTAAACTCTTGGATTTCAATGCAAACTTTTGTAGGATTTTGGCTGTGGATTATGAAACTTTCACAAAAATGTTTCTCTTTTTGCTCGGACTGCATCTCTATGTGTCGAAGATTTCTCTTGATATTTCTCCGCTTTTCAGGTTGAGTTTGGTCCAATTACTGAGGTCTCCTACCTCTGCACTGAGTTAGAGAAAACGAAGGAGGCTCTTTCTCGCAATCGGAACAAAGCGTTTTATGACTTCTTGAATTTGGAAGAAATCAAAGCAACAGCGAGAGGGTATTTAAGTGAGTTAAAGCAACTGCGGAAGCAGTCGCGAAAGATGCCTCTCGAAGGCAAGGTAGAGCTGATCCGTAAGGGCCTCTTTGATGTCGAAGCGAGAAATAGTGAACTGCTGGCGGAGATCCGTCAATTGGAGGTGACAGTAAAAGAACACTCAGCCGAAGAAGAGGAGTTAGCTTCGAAGGTGGGGATGTTGATGTCCGAGCGCGACGAGTTATTGGCCAGAATCGACAAATTAAGGCGGATCACGATCGATAGAGGTATCGAAGTGACTCATCTTCGTCGCGTAGTGGCTGATAATACTAATGTCGCAGGCTCGTCTAAACTTCCTCGTCTCAAAACATCGGAGGTGGACGAGATCCTGAGAGATAGGATCATCGAGCTGGAGGAGGAGATTGCTTCGCTAAAACCTCAACCTGTAAGGGCCAATGTTCGCAGCACGTCATGCACTCGCGAGGAGAGCGAAAGAGGGATCACTTTTTACGAACATGCGACTCGCTTGCCTGCTATTAAGCGAAGCCCAGCAGATGCTCAGAGTGCCGTAGCAATTTCGTCCAGTGGGGCCTCGGTTGGGGCCACCGCTAGAACTAGTGACAAAGGGGGATCTCGCTTCGTAGGTCTAGAGTCGAGCTCAGAAGGGAGGCGACGTCGCCCTCGCGTGTTTCTGAACCAAAGCGTTCCCCTTCCAAAGAAGCACTGAATAAGTTGTATTATGCTTGTCAAATTATTGTAAAAAAAATCTCGTTGTAGTGTCGGCTCGGTCCGGGCCCTTAATAAAAAAGTTTGTTTTGTTCTCGATGTTTGAGTGCTGTGATGGTTGACAAATTGATAAGTATAACTTTTTCAACTTTTGACAACTACTCAAAATCAGAAGCAAATCTTCCTTCATATGGGTGACCCACTCCTAGCTCGCTTAAGAGCGAGCTTTGCGGAGCTGAGCCGAACCACGCGTTTGGACTCCGAACTTGTCGTTAGATTAGTTCAACAGTTGCGGGAGCAATTCCGAATAGCGAACTACCTCTAGCTCGCTTGGGAGCGAACTTGCGAAGTAGAATCGAGCCAAGTGTTGGACTCCGAACCATCGTTAGAGTAGTTCAACGGTTGTGGGAGCAATTCCGAATGGCGAACTACTTCTAGCTCGCTTGGGAGCGAACTTGCAAAATAGAATCGAGCCAAGTGTTGGACTCCGAACCATCGTTAGAGTAGTTCAACCGTTGTGGGAGCAATTCCGAATGGCAAACTACTTCTAGCTTGCTTGGGAGCGAACTTGCGAAGTAGAATCGAGCCAAGTGTTGGACTCCGCACCATCGTTAGAGTAGTTCAACGGTTGTGGGAGCAATTCCGAATGGCGAACTACTTCTAACTCGCTTAGGAGCGAACTTGCGAAGTAGAATCGAGCCAAGTGTTGGACTCCGAACCATCGTTAGAGTAGTTCAACGGTTGTGGGAGCAATTCCGAATGGCGAACTACTTCTAGCTCGCTTAGGAGCGAACTTGCGAAGTAGAATCGAGCCAAGTGTTGGACTCCGAACCATCGTTAGAGTAGTTCAACGGTTGTGGGAGAAATTCCGAATGGCGAACTACTTCTAGCCCGCTTAGGAGCGAACTTGCGAAGTAGAATCGAGCCAAGTGTTGGACTCCGAACCATCATTAGAGTAGTTCAACGGTTGTGGGAGCAATTCCGAATGGCGAACTACTTCTAGCTCGCTTAGGAGCGAACTTGCGAAGTAGAATCGAGCCAAGTGTTGGACTCCGAACCATCGTTAGGGTGAAGAGTAAAAACAGAGAGATGTAAACAATTTTCACAACAGCAAAATAACTAAAAGCTTTCTTTATTGATGACTAATGGTCGGCTGCTTCTAAAGTTGCAAGCCGTTATTACAAGAGAGAAATGAAAGAAAAGCAGTACAAGTAATAGGAAAGGGACGGTTCAACCTCCTAAAATACTTAGAGAGGCGTCGGTGCTCTCTCTTGGTATTTTAGAAGATGGTCGGCATTCCAGGTCCTGGGGATCTCTCTGCCCTCGAGGTCTTCTAGTCTGTATGTCCCGGGCCGAACTTCTTTGGCGATCTTATAGGGTCCCTCCCAATTTGGAGCTAATTTGCTCTTCTGATCCGGGGAATGAGATGGCTAACTTCCTGAGAACCAAGTCCCCTTCTTTGAGGTCGGTAGGATGGACTCTCTTATTGTATGCCAACTCGATTCTTCTTCGGTAGCTTTGTTGACGAATGGCAGCTCTTTCTCGAATCTCATCTATCAGGTCTAGATTTGCTCGGAGCTCTCTCGCATTTTTCTCTTCTTCATAGACCATTAGACGAGGAGAGGGTATACCAACTTTTAGGGGAATCATAGCCTCGGACCCATAGGTGAGATTGAAGGGAGACTCTCCTGTGGGGGTCCGTTTTGTGGTGCGGTAGTTCCACAGCACATTGGGGAGCTGATCGACCCATAAGCCTTTGGAATATTTGTCTAACCTCTTCTTAATGCCGGAGAGGATCTGTCGGTTAGCATTCTCGACTTGGCCATTCGACTGAGGATGCGAAACGGAGGAGAATCGGTGTTGGATGGCTAGGTCTTCACATAGAGCTCGGAAGGCAGCCACGGTGAACTGGGTTCCGTTGTCTATTATGAGGACCCGAGGGATGCCGAATCGTCAAATTACGCTCTTCCAAAAGAACTGAACTACCTTGTTCTCGGTGATCGTGGCCAAGGGCTCGGCCTCTATCCATTTTGTGAAGTAGTTGATTGCCACGACTAAGAATTTAAACTGGCCGGGAGCTGGTAGAAATGGCCCTAGTAAATCCATCCCCCACATTGCAAAGGGGATTGGACTTGATATGGAAGTGAGTGGAGCTTGTGGGAGGCATCGGATGTTGGAGTACTTCTGGCAAGAGATGCATTGCCGAACGTGTAGTAAGGCGTCTTGCAAGAGGGTGGGCCAGAAATATCCGTAGTTCAACACTTTGCGGGCTAGGGATCTGGACCCTGAATGTGCCCCGCCAATGCCCTCGGGAAGCTCTTGCAGGGCGTATTCGGCTTGCTCTGGGGAAAGGCATCTCAGATAAGGCCTGCTGTCTACCTGGGTGAAGGAACGCTTGTAAAGGATACCCCCGATGAGTGTGTATCGCTCTGCTCGGGTTCTTACTCTCCGTGCTTCCTTAGGATCTTCGGGGAGGAGACCGTCCCCTAAGAACTCGACGAGGGGCTTCATCCAGTTATCTTCAAGCAAAATAGGCAGTGACTCCATTGAGTCGGAATTTTCATCCTCTATACTTGGCTTTAGAAGGACCTCTATCCAGACGGTCTGCTCGAGACCTTGGAGGGAAGAAGAGGCTAGCTTGGATAGGGCATCAGCCTGGGCATTTTCTTCTCGAGGGATTCGTTCTATGAGGGCTTCTTCAAATAAGGCCATGAGGCTCCTGACCTTGGCTAAGTACCTAACCATCCGGTCGTCACGTGCTTCATACTCGCCTAGGACCTGATTTACGACCAGCTGAGAGTCGCTAAAGATCCGGAGGCGTTGTGCCCCTGCATTGCGGGCCATCCCAAGACCGGCTATAAGTGCCTCGTATTCTGTTTCGTTGTTAGAGGCCTTGAAGTTTATACGGAGGGAGTATTGGAGGATGAAGTCATCTGGGCCTGCCAGAATGACCCCGGCTCCGCTTCCCTCGTTACAGGAGGATCCATCCACATAAACCGACCAGATAGGTGGTCCCTTCATTGCTTGGCTAAACTCGGAGATGGTACTTTCAACTATAAATTCTGCTAGAGCCTGAGCCTTGATCGCGGTCTGAGGCTGATATGTTATATCATGCTGACTCAGCTCGATAGACCACTTCATAAGGCGACCCGAGGTCTCTGGATTGTGGAGTACTTGCTTCAACGGTTGGTCGGTAAGGACGACAACAGAATGGGACTGAAAGTACGGGCGAAGTTTTCTTGCGGCCATCACTAGGGCATAAGCCATCTTTTCTATTCTCGGATAGCGGAGCTCGGCATCCCGAAGCACCTTTCTCACATAGTAGATGGGCTTTTGAGCTCGGTCTTCTTCCCTTACCAAAACGGCACTAAGGGTCTGTTCGGAGGCTGCCGGGTAGAGGTAGAGGGGTTCACCAGGAATTGGTTTGTTGAGGAGGGGAGGATTGACGAGGTAAGCTTTGAGCTAGTCGAACGACTCCTGTTGCTGTTGACCCCATTCGAAACCTTTAGCCCCCCTGAGGGCCTTGAAGAAGGAGAGGCATTTCTCCCCGAACTTCGAGAGAAAGCATCCTATGGCGGCTAGGCGGCCTGTTAACCTCTGAACTTCCTTAACATTCTTGGGAGGGGCCATGTCTAGTATGGCCTTGATTTTCTTAGGGTTAGCTTCAATTCCCCATTGGCTGACCATGAAGCCGAGGAACTTTCCTGACGAGACTCCGAACGCACACTTGTTCGGATTGAGTCTCATGTTGTGCTTTCTCAGAACATCAAACGCCTCCTGGAGGTCGGTCACATGATCGGCACCTCGGATGCTTTTTACAAGCATCTCATCAACGTACACCTCCATATTACGGCCGATTTGAGCTTGGAAAACCTTGTTGACGAGGCGTTAGCATGTGGCGCCTGCATTTTTCAAACCGAAGGGCATAACCCTGTAGCAATAGAGGCTCTGGTCGGTCACAAATGAGGTCTTCGGGATATCCGGGGGGAACATCCGGATTTGATTGTAGCCTGAAAAGGCATCCATGAAGCTGAGGAGTTCATGACCCGAGGTGGCATCAATCAAAGTGTCTATACTCGGAAGAGGGAAAGGGTCCTTGGGGCAAGCCTTGTTGAGATCGGTAAAATCGATACAAATCCTCTAAGTTCCATTGGACTTCTTCACCATTACTACATTTGACAACCACTCGGGATAGTTTACCTCCTGTATGAACCGGGACTTCAAGAGCTTATCCACCTCCTCTTTTATAGCTAGTTGGCGCACGGGGGCGAACTTGCGCCTCTTCTGTTGGACGGGTTTGGACCCCGGGGCAACACTGAGGTGGTGGACTAAGAGTTCTTCAGAAATCTTGGGCATGTCTGCAGTTGACCAAGCAAAGAGGTCTCGATTCCTTCGGATGCACTGGACTATGTCGGAGCATAGGGCGGATGGGAAGGTCTTGCTAACAAAGAACTTTCGGCTTGGATCCTGCTCAGAAAAGAGCACTTCCTCCAACTCATCCACCGGCTCGGACGTTGGTCGGGCGACATCTTGGGGGATTTCCAGAGTTTCTAGGGAGAGAACTGGACCAAGGGTACAGGTCATGTAGCACTTACGGGCCGTTTCTTGATTTCATCTTGAGTTGAGTTGGTACGCCTTACTTCCCCTACTCCGGCCCGGGTGGGGAATTTCATCTTGAGTTGGTACGCCGAAGGAACGGCTTCTAGAGCTGCTAGACCGGGTCGACCTAGGATGACATTGTAAGCTGCAGGAACTTTCACAACCATAAAATTCATTGACTCCGTTCGGGTAGTAGGAGTTTTGCCAGCGGTTACGTCGAGGGTGATCACCCCCTCAATAGTCACTGGCACTCCCGTGAACCCATGGAGCGTGTAACCGGCGGGCTTGAGTCTATCTCGGGAGAGTTTGAGGCCTTTGAAAGTGGCGAGGAAGAGGATGTTAACGGAGCTGTCATTGTCCATTAGAATCTTCTCCACTTTGAAGTTTGCCATGTGAAGGTTGATGACGAGTGCGTCACAGTGAGGGGTTCGGATGCCCTCGAGGTCTTCATCTGAAAATGTGACGGGCACTCCGAGGCCTTTAGGGAAAAGGGTGGCACGGACCGAATTGACTTCTCTTATAAATGCCTTTCGAGAGGAGTTGGAGGAGCCCCCCATTGGGCCCCCATGGATGAGGTGTAAGACACGCTCCTCTTCGAAGCCGGGCGTTTCATCGTGCTCTGGACGCTTGTTAGCCCCCCGAGGCAGGGGAGGAAGGTCAGCTCGGTCCTTTCTCACGAATCTGGTCAACTGCCCCCTCTGGATAAGGGCTTCTATCTCATTCTTCAAGGCCCGACAATCATTGGTGTCGTGGCCATGGTCCCAGTGATAGCGGCACCACTTTTCTTTATCCCTCTTTTTGTCGGGGGTGTTCATTTTTTGTGCAGGAGGTATCACCCCCTCCTTCTCAACTTCCATGAGAATTGTGGAGATATTGGCGTTAAGGGGAGTAAATTTTTCGAATCTGGGAGGAGGTCGGCGCTGGCCGGCATTATCCTTCTGAAGCTTCTTGGCCCCTTCCTCTTCTGTTGCTTTTCTCTTAAACCCGGAGGAAGACCCCTCCAAGTTGGGGCGGTGCTCAGCTTCTTCGGCCCGAATATACTTTTCGCTCCGGAGGAGGAGGTCAGAGAAGTTCTGTGGGGGTTTCTTGGCGAGGGAGGAGCGGAGGTTGGAGTTGAGGACATTGGATTGAAAAGCTGCTGCAGCGACCGACTGGTCGAGGGATGCTATAGACTTGGCTTCAGCTGTGAACATATTCACATAGTCTCTCAACTTCTCAACCTTCTTCTGGTGGAGGTACAGTAGCGAGATGCTGGTCTTCTCAGTTCGGCGACTACTTACGAAGTGGGTGACGAAGAGGGTCTTAAATTGCTCGAAGGAGAATATTGTGGATGGGGCAAGGCGAGAGTACCATTCTCGAGCTGGACCCTTGAGAGTTGCGGGGAAGGTCTTGCATAGCAGGGCATCGGAAGCTTGATGGATGAGCATAAGGGTCTTGAAGCTTTCGATGTGATCAACGGGGTCAGTCTCCCCGGAGTAGGTCTCGAATTGAGGAGGCTTAAAGCCGATCGGTACGGGTGCATCCATTATGGTTCGGGAAAAAGGAGGTCTACTGGGACGGAGGGTTCTTCCTCTAAGCTCTTCTTCTCGGTCTAACTGTCCCAAGCGCCTCTCCATCTCATGGAGATGGCGATAGACTGCGTCATCCCTTCTACGGTAATCCGGGGAGCCTCTAGATTCGTCTTCGTACGAGGGAGAGCGGGGGCTACGACGACGGTAGCTCCTGGAATGGCGAGGACTAGGAATGTAGCGGGGGTTGCTATGAGCTTGTGGAGGAGTTAGGGACCGTTGGCGAGGACTTCGGATCTGAGGAGGAGTGGGAATCCTTGGGGCATTGGTGTTATTGGGACGGTGATGGGTGCCTTATTGTTCCTAGGATGTTGCCAACCGGCGGGGGAATGTGGCCTTCTTCTGTGATGCTCGGGGGACTCTCTCCGCCCCCGTCGGATAGGGGACCTTCTATAGTCTCGGCGATGAGGGGATCGCTCATCCGGACGTTGTTGGCGGGAGGCTCCCTCTCGGGCCCGCTTTTCATCCAGGCGATGGCGAAGATCCACATCTTTGGGCCGATTGGGGACTTTTTGTTAGAAGTCGGAAGCTTGGGGATTGTGAGAGGCCATAGAGTCCATAGAGGCATTGTGGATAGAGACATGGTGTAACGCCCCGAATCCCAAATACACTGAATTCGAGATGTTCTACAGGATCTTTTCACTTTCTTTAGTACAATTTTACAGGGAAATTTAAACTTTTCATCTTACATCAGAGTTTACATCAATATTACACTTTTCTTTTGCACAGCGGAAGTAAAATACAACAATTAAATAAATGTACAACAACATGGTACAATCTTTAAGCATCCATTCCTCTTTAACATGTCATTTACCTGCATATAAGACTGTGGGTACGTCAGTTTATTCAACCGACGAACATTATACACGGCCATCCTCTCTATGCCGGAAATAGTATAACTCAATTTTCCATATATAGCAAACACAAACTTGTCACATTTCAAATAAAGGGACTACCCTATTGATGTCGTGTTGTGATTGTGCACTTAATCCTTAATACATTTATTTATGTTACATGACACTAATGCGCACTTGTTCGGATTCTATGCATCCCATACTACATAGGTCCGAGGGCAAGCCCTTATTCGTTCTTCATCTTTATAGGGTTCAATCCCCCGTTATGACTTAGTCTACTACTGTAATTACGGTAGTGTCTTAGATGTCCTATGATCTATGAGCCCATGTCCAGGCAGCCTGGAGGGGAATCCCACGCACTGACACGACGCATCGAGCAGGAAACCTATGGACAATTCAGCCTCCGCCATGGAACAATGGCACCACCCATAGCCACTCGAACATCTCACGAGCATCGCCACCGAGACGATAATTCTGAAATAGCGCCCACGCCATGTCTTGACGCATCAAGCAGGCAGCCTGTGGATCGCTCTCACACCGCTATCCGATGGCCCCCATACTCATGTTTTTCTTCTACTTTCATCACGTCTCCACTATGTGCTAATCCTTAGTTATATTAAAAATCATGAACAAAAATTTAATCTCTAGAGTTAGCCTCTCCACTAACCGGACTTATTCATTCAATTCAACATGACCAACCTTGGTCTAATTTCATTTCATTTCATTTCATTTCTCAATGCCGGGGGAGACTTAGCTACTCTATTTCAATTTTCATTTCACAATCTTCAACTTATAAATTCCACATGTTGAGTTCTCATACTCACATGTATATCCTCTTTTCAATTCATGATTCCTAATTTGTTCACAAGTCCATAATTGTACATGAATTTCATGCACTTAATCAATTATCACAACGAATCAAATTTCACTTTATTAACAAATGTGCATACTTCATTTTGTTCCACAAATGAGAAATAAATTGCATGAAGTCACACAACCAAGTTTCTTTTGCCAAATCACTTTCTAATACCTCATTATTAATTATTCTTATAAGCTATACTTTTTCACAAATACATAATATAGAACCATAGCTCTAATTATGTCTTTTATTCACAAACCATAGTGTATTTCATTCAAATAATGCCCAAATCACTCTTATAAAATTCCTTACATTTTTATGAGAATAACCATATTTTTTTCACAATTTTTGGACATCTAAAAACCCCAAAAAAAATATTTTTTATATATGCCGAAGGTAGGAATCGAACCCAGGCACACGGGAAACAAGGCCAAGAGCACCCGCTACTAGGCCGAACTGTGCTAGCGATATAGAGGGGGCGAAAATAGTATATATTGCTTTCTGATCGATAAGTTATATACTTACAAAAATATGAAAAAATGTTTGCGGCTGCAGGGATTCGAACCGATCGACCCAGAGAACACAACCGCACACAGTGACCGCCTGAGCTACATGCTCAGGTTGTCACAGTATAAATTAAAACCCTTTTGAATCATTTTACTACTGTTGTTAAAACATCTCGATGTTCAATTTAATCTTTGTTCATATTGCCTTTGTAAAAGTTACTGAAAAATTCCAGATTAACTTCCCCTCACATGATTTTCATATCAGCAAGTATAAAATAATTTTTGCACTAATAAAAATATATTTTTCACCCAATTCAATGAATTTTTCATTATAACCACTATATCTTTCATTTTCGACATTGAATAACAATAGGTCTTCAAATCTTTTTATCCACAATTTCTTATACTAATTCCCTGATATTAATCTTTTATTCAACATACAAATCTAATTTCTTTGAATTTGTCCAACCCCACAATAACTCAAATTATCTCTTCAAAACATAACTTAGCACTAACAAAGTACTAATTAGTGATGGTAATAAATGTATTTTCTTTAAATCAACGATGCTTCTAGTCCAATCATGTACATCACAAAATATATAGCCACTTATCAATTAACATGCTCACACATCAAATATTCAAGAAAGTTACTCTTTCAAAAAGCGTGCTCTTTCTTAATCAATTTCATGCTTCCAATTTTCAATTAAACTAGCATCCTTATTAGTATTTTCAAGCATCAATACTAGCATCATTCTTAAGGAAATTTAACCACTATCATTCATTTATTCTAATAAGCATGGAGAATTTTACCAACAACTTAATTTAACAATAGAACCACATGCAAATTGTCCATTAACATACCAATCAATTTATGAACTAACTTTCCATTAAAATGTATTCTTACTAATATTTTCCATGCATCATTTCTAATTAGAAATAAAGGAAATCAAACCACTTTATAGCCACATTCTTATTGCACACAATCACACATAATTCGCATATCAATAATTCAATCAACTAGAGATCATCTTTTCAATTAAATGCGCATTCTTATTAATCATTTCCATGCAACTTTTTGCTAATTAAATCTAGCATATATTCCTATATTGGAAATAAGGAAAATTCCACCCACCTTGTATGGAGAGAAACAACACAATAGCAACAAAGTCCTTGCGAATGAATGCACCTCCTCCTAGACGATGCGCGCACAAGCTCCACAACACCACCACCGAATGCTTCCTCCTTGGAATGGCCGACCTCTCCTCCTTGGAAAATGCAAGCAATCCCACACAAACTCTCACTCTTTTTTTAACTCACACTATTACTAAAATAAGACTATAGGTTGGAAAGATATAATTGCATATGAATATAGCCATGGGAGGGGGGTATTTATACTAGAAATCAAGTGAAATGGAGGGCTAGGATTGACTAGTTGGTTGTAGGATGGAGGGCCAAGATTAGAGTAGGAGTTATAAAAACTACCCACAACTATACAACCACCTCCATGAACACCATGACCATTTTCAAAACTCCCTCCAAAAGATGCAAACCGGCCACCATAGGAGAAGTGTGCATTGCACGTGTACGTGTAGTGCACGTGCATGCAACTAGGCCTAAAAATTATACATTTTAATTTTGTACAAAAATAAAATAGTTTTTAAGTTGTCTTCTACATGACAAGTTAAATAAAAATAGGTTAATCTATGAGCTTTATTTTGGGCCAAAATAGTTATTAAAAAATAAAATAAATAATTTACATTTTGGGCTTTGAGAAAAAGGCCTTTTAATTAAATTAAAATAAGGCTTTCTATTTGTTTAAAGAAAGGCTTTTGTACAAAATAATTTGAGAACACATATTTAAATATTTATACACATCATAAAATAATTATAAGATTTAATTCAACCAAAATATTGCACGTGCACACTACGTGCAAAATAAAATAATTTTTCATTAATTGAAAAATCAGGGTATTACACATGGTCCTGGTGGAGAGGTTGTTTCTGCGGGTTGGGGCCCTTAGGAGGTGGTTGATTCTGAGGAGGAGGTAGGTCCTGTTGGAGTGGGTCTTCCGCGGGAGGAGGGAGTTGCCCCTGCTACGGAGCGGGCTGGATGGGAATTTCTTGTTGCTGATCGGGGTTGGGTCCTCGGTTGGACCCCCTGAATCTTACCTTTCTAGGAGGCATGGCAGGAGAAGATCTGTTTCACGGGAAGAGGGTAGGCAGCTATTCGTTAGTTTCCTACAGACGGTGCCAATCTGTTGCCGCTAAATTCGGTGTGGGGGCAAACAGATGGTATTTGTGGATTCTTGGAAAACTTTTGAATAACAAACCTGTTTACCTGTTTCGTCGGAGTTTAACGCTGACTCCCGCCGTACACCTGCAAAAAGTGCGAGACACCGGGGTTGTTCCCGACGACGCACCCTTCGACGCTCAAGTCAGTAATCAGAAGTGATTATGAAAGAGCGTAAAACTGGAAAAAGATTGATTACCTCTTAATGGAGATGGATGGGGGGTATTTATAGGCATCTTAGGGGATCAAATTAGGCATGCAATTCCTTTTTATAGATAAGGAATGTAATCCCTAATTCCCAGTAAAAGGATAGATACGAATCAGGGCAGTTGATTAGGATTAATCAGAAACCCTAATTCTATCCTAATGGACCGGGTTTGCTGCGGGTTGAAACCCGCACCCAGTTGGGGTGGACCCGTTCGTGGGTTGTTGGATCTTTGAGGGAGAGATCCAGTACCCGCTTTAGGCCCAACAATAGGTAAAATTACCTGTTTTACCCCTAAGCTTTAAGATTCGTTCCTGATTTGGACGGTTCTGATTTAACCCCATTTTTTAGCCATATCAGATATATAAGCGAAACACAAAACACACATTCTGGACAGCAAGACGTTGCGGTACAAAAATTCAATTTTTCGTTGCTACAGGAAAGCAAATCAGGTTCCGTCAGAGATTCTGGAAAATAAACTCTCTGCCGGTTCTAGCGAATATTCATACGACATATAATAAATACAGAAACTAGGCCTATAAGTTTATTTTTTATTGATTATATGTACATGCAGCATGTAAGAGTCAATTACTTGTGTATAAAAATAGACTCTAAAATTGTTTGAAAATCTTACCAAAAATTATATTTTAATTCCTAACAATACTTAGTAACAAAAAAATTAATCTTAGATTTTATTTCTAAAAATTTGTCTACTATTTTAGTTAATTAAGCAGGGTGATGCATATTCAAACTGTATTCTGGAATTCAGACATTGTTGTATGAAAATATGAATATCTTGCAATCGGTGGGTCGGATTGCAAAACCGTCAGATGATCTAGATTTCAGACACACAGGGCTATAATTCTTATTTAATGAAAACTAATTGATATTATATGTAGATAGGTCAAAAATTGGGTTCTTTACTAAACTAGTGTTCTAACAGAGACCTAGAGTCAAGTTTTCACATTTATATATCTGAAAAATTATCAAATAATAATACAAAAATAATCAGGTGATTCCCTGTAACACCCTAGATTTGATTTATGAGATTTTTATGATTTTACGTGTTTTGCACGTATGATTTCATTTGTGTAATTTTTCATATAAAATATTTTTATTGTATTTGTTCTCACTTATTTTTTCCAAAAATTATTTTCTTTTAAAGCCTAATTAAAATCTAAAGCCCAAATTGTCTTTTAAGCCCACTTTATTAATTAATTATTTTAATTATTTAAACCCATGGTTAAATTGGCCCGTTAGTGATCCCATTTAACTTATTTCACTTTTAAAACAATTTAACTTGTATTGTAGACTTGTCATGAATAAATAAATTTTTATGCACATGTCCACTTGTAAGGAGGGGGTACTAGTTGGCACGTGCAAACACTAGGGTGTGCATTGCACACCTTTACACTAGGCCGGATTGTGATGGAGGGATGTGGGAGAGATGGAAGTGGTGGAGAGGTGGTTGTGTATCATGGGTAGTTTTTATAACTCCCTAGTTCATCTAGACCATCGATATTTAACCATTTGATCACATCCTAGCCCTATATTTCACCCCAAAAAATTGTATAAATACCCCTCCCTATACTCTTCATTCTCACACTTAGAATTTTTGAAAGTAAAGAATAGAAAGAAAAGAAAGAGAAGTAATTTGAGTGATACAAAAGATTGAGTTGTGAGATTGTGTGCTATTTTGTTCTTCATCCAAGGAGGAGGCCGGACTACACTAGGGGGCAAGGCTCGGGTTGCGGCATCATTAGGAGGAGAAGCTTTTTGGTGGCTTGATTTAGGAGGAGGCGGCTTCGCTCGATCGTTGTAGGAGATCATTGGGAGTTTGTTTGTTTTTCTCTCCATCAAAGGTGGGTGATTCTCTTACACTTCTAGCTAGGTTCATGCTAGATTATGGTTGATGCATTTGAAAAGAGACATAGTTATTCTAGCCATATATTATAAGAATAAGACAAATTGGAATGCTTGATTGTTTGTGAAAAGAATGATAATTAGTTGCAAATTTTGATAGTTAGTTTAATCTTGACATTTCTACCATGCTTTAATTGATGATTTGTGTTATACTAAGGAGACATGATTGTATGCTTAATTGAATTGAAATGATAATCATGCTTAGTGGTGAATTTGCTATTTCAATGGTTAAAAATGAGAAAAAAAGGGATTTTTGTTGCTGAAATAATTAAGTAATATTAATAGTCATAATAAGAAGGAAATACGAGAAGTTTGAATGCCAATTTACAAAAGAAACAACTTTGGTTGTACATTTATGAAATTGTAGACAAATTTGTAGTCAAATAGAAAAAGTTATGTTTTTATGTCAAAAATCAAGATTTAATTTACTGATATGTTAGAAATGTATAAAAGTTATGTTCTGGAATTTTTGAAAAAGAATGGAGAAGAAACGAAATTAAAATTAGTTATTTTTTTATAAAAAGTTCAATGAACCGAAACTACGATCAAACCCCCTAAAAACCCAATTCATATCAGTTGGCCACTTAGCCTAATTGGTTAGTGGGTGTGTTGGGCGCGCTTACTGTGGTGTGGGTTCTGGCCTTGGTCTCAGGTTCGAAACCGAACAAGAGACTTTTTCTTTGTATTCTTTTGGAAAAATCTGAACTCGAGCATTGGACTCATATGAATCCGAACCGTCTTTGTGACGTGGTTGCGCTCTGTCCCTTGGTTAGTGCATGTGCTGGCTTTGTCTGTGGTCGCTGGTTCAAAACCCGAACTCAGCAACTTGAAAACTTTTGGTTTTTTGAGTTTTTTTGGTGATTTTGTGACTTTAAAAATTCGGGAAGAATCCTATAATTGTTATAAAAATATGTAGACTTCATGAAAAATAATTGTACACTATTTCGACTTGATTTAAATAGCGTGAGAGGAAAATTGAGTAGAACCTTGTAAAAATCGATATTTTGCACAAATATAAGTATAAAAGTGATTTTTGAGTTATACTAAATTTATAAAAGGAGATATTGTGTAAAAAAGAACTTGAAGTGTGTTTCATTATGAATTTTGTTATTATTTTGGGTAATGTGTGCTTGGAAAGAATATGAGAAATATGATTTTTGAAATTTGGAGAAAAAGAAATCGTAGTACGGAAACTAAGACATATTGTGCTTGAATGAGATTGTTATGAATTGAATTGGAACATTGAAATTTTGGAAAGAATGGAAATCATGTTGATTGTGAAAAAGACTATATGAGTATGAGAACTCAAATATTCTGATTATGAATTGAAATTGAGAACTAGAGTGTAGCTAAGCCTCATACCGGCATCGAAAAGAAATATATTGAAACGAAATTTGAAATGAAATGACCAAGATTTGGGTCATGTGATAGAAATGGTTGAGACCGGTATAGTGGAAGGGCTAACTCTAGAGAATTGATTTTGTTCATGATTCAAATAACTAAGGACTAGATACATAGTGACGACGTGATGAAAATAAGAGAAAAATACGAGTATGAGGGCCTCAGAGCTACGGTGTGAGAGTATTCACAGGCTGTCTTCACGATGTGTCGTGACATGACGTGGATATGTCTCCAGGAGTCCGTACAGCAGGCGACGCTCGTGGGGTGTTTGGTGATTGCAGGTGGTGTCATGTCCCATGACGGAGGCTGAATTGTCCATAGGTTCTTCACGATGCGTCGTGACATGACGTGGAATTCCCCTCCAGGCTGTCTGGACATGAGCTCGTACTCATAGAACATCTAGGATACTTATCGTAGTTACTGAAGTAGTTTAAGTCATGACGAGGGATTAAACCCTACAAGATGAAGAACGGTTAAGGGCTTGCCCTCAGACCTATGTAGTATGGGATGCATAGAATCTGAATAAGTGCACATTAGTGTCATATAATATACATAACTGCATTAAGGACTAAGTGCACAGCACTACACGACATCTATAGGATAGTCCCCTTGTAGTTCTGTTTGTGATCAAGTTTGTAATTGTTTAAGTATTTGAGAATCGTTATACTATTTTCGGCATAGAGAGGATAGCCGTATATAATATTTCGTCGGTTGTAAGCAACTGACGCACCCGACAATTTCTATGCAGGATAAAGTGGTTAACAAGACTAAAGAATGCATGCTGATTAAAGAATGATTCAAGTGTTATACATTTCAATTTATGTAAATTATTGTAATTTTCTTCCGCTGTAAATATGTAATGTAATTGTAAACTCTGATGTAACAAAATTTCTTTATTTCCTTGTAAAACTGTATGAAAGAAGTATAAAGATCCTGTGGAACTTCGAATTCAGTTGTATTTTGGAATTCGGGGTGTTACATTCCCAGTCATGTCTAGTAACAAAATATAAAATTTCAAGTTCTAATTATGTTGGTAGCATCTTATTTTAATATAAAAATCAAGTTGATGTATCTCTAGGTGGAAATCTGGAAATTGAAAACATAGCAGTACTAAAAATATGATATAATTCAGTTCGTAAATTGGAATCTAGTTCTGTAAAAAGTTCTGAGAAATAGATTCAAAAAGCTACAGATAATGTTTACAAAGTTTTATCAAATTACGACAGAAACTAGGTCGAAAAGTGAAATCAACACAGAGCAAACACCAGGCCAGCAGGTAGTTTATTATTAAAAGACTCCATAATAAATAAGTAAGCATACAATTTCAAAGCAATAATTAAAGGAAATCATAGTCAATCTTTAAGGTGGAATTCTAGTATTGATGCGACAAATTATTATCAACATAGCATGATCGTCACATTCAAACGAGAAGCATTCAATCATCAATGTCTATATACATGTTTCTAATCTAAGTATTCATGCCGTGTATACACATGACTAATACAGGCTTGGGTTTGAATCAATGCAAATGACACAAAAAGAGAACTACTACTTGTTTCGCCGATAAATCTGTAATAGTCTCTTTGAAGGGTTCAAACATATAAAATATGATAATTGAAAGAGGAGCTACTTGCGGTGTAGCGCCCCGAATTTCCAATATGATATCTAAGAAATACGTGGCACAATTCCCAGCATCAACTTCAAATGTAATATTAAACACAGCCAAATACCAATAAAAAAATTTCAACTTCCATTACATTAATCTTTACATAGCACAGCGGAATACAATACACCTTGAATTACAATTTTTCTTACAACAATTTCATTTACAAATTACAAAACCTATTACACCACTTTAACTCATGCATCCAAAATCCAAGCTACAAGTAATCACCTGTAAAATATGAGGTTAGAGATAACCCTAAACCCCAAAATTAAAGGGGTCAGCCATAATGGTGTGAGTGACATAAAAACAAACAACATAAGTAAAGCATGGAATCATAAATGACATGAAATAAACAAGAATATATAAGATATGACATAGCAAGAAAACACGAAACATCAAGTGAAACTAGACTAAGTGTCAAGTGTAGAAAACAGGAACCCACATGCATGAAACCAAGTCAAGGAAACACAATTCTATACGCTGACTCTCTAATGCGTACTTGTCGGAGTCTATGCATCCCACTCTACATAGGTCCGGTGCAAGCCCTTAATGTCTCCACATTGTAGGGTTTAATCTCCCGCTATGCAACTAATCCTACTACGATGACTACTACGAGATAAAGATAAACTGTGAGTATTAGCCCATGCTCCGATAATTTCGGAGGTCAAACCCTATCCATAGATAATTTCGGAGACTATTTCACTCACACCTGGGAATCTTCGAGAATACCCCACACCGCAAGCAATGGCACCTCATCACACGAATACCACATGTGCGTCGCCTCGACCCCGATAATTCTGGAGATCAATCCCACACTACAGGTAATTCCGGAGACTATTTCACACACACCTGGATAATTCCAGGGATTATCTCACATCGCAACCCATACTGAGGTCCATAACCCATGTTCTCGTTCATCATATCACCACTAGTGCATGTCCTTATCATTTAGATTATTTGATTACTTTACGAATCTCCTAGAGTTGGTGTACTCTACCGGACTTAACTCAACAACTGATCAACTAAAATTGTCTTAACAGGCCCAAACATAAATATCTCAACTGCCGATATACTAGGGTCACACACACACTCTAGAGACTCACACCCAATATCTAAACTAATCTTCCAATATAAATTGCTCAGTTAAACCACTTGAAAACATATGTTCAGTAGCAGGTAAAGTAGAGAATAATAGGTTATAGATTAAAACATTTAGAGAATAAATCATTCAAAAGAACATTAAAATATGTATAGATATATCAGTATCAGTTGACTACAAAAGCCATCGGTCGACTCTAGAGAGAAAATCCAATAGCTTTGAGAAAATAATTCTAAGTATTATAAGTCGACTCAAAAAGGTCCATTGGTCGACTGTCCAAAGCGATAAATCCAATAATATTTAAGAAAATAATTCTAAGTATTGCAGTCGACTGTAAAAGGTCATCAGTCACTGTCCAGAACGAAATTTTAAGAAAAATTAGAAATCACAGCAGCCGGATCGCGACGGTCGACTGTAAAGTCACACCAGTCGACTGTCGACCTGCAGAGTGCAGATTTTGGTTGTGCATATTTGAACCGATATATAATTTTACTTTATGAAAACGATTTCTACAAAAAAGCATATTTCTTATTTGATCAAATACAACTTGTAGGATATATAATAGTCCATAAAAACTAAATCAAAACTACTTGAATTTATAAAAATAGCAATTTGTTAATTTCTTTCAATCAAACATGAATTGTGCATATAATCAAAATAGAGTTTCTTAAAAATTAATTTTTCATTGAAATAGCTTCGTATTCAGATCCGAACCATATCAATATCAAAATTCAAAGAAATCCCCAATTTGGATATATTTCCTCAAACTCAACTAAATTCCCAATTTCGATTTCCATGACATGATCTATTGATTCATACTTTTCCATTCAAATTTCTCAAAACTGAGTTACCATTATAACTCACAACCATAATCCATTTATAACATCACCATATCAAGTTTCATTCAACCAATACTCAAAAGTAATAAAAGTCTCATCTTTATTAGGTTTATGCATAAAAATGTCCACCATGTTCAATAAATCCAACATTAATCCAAAAGAAATAGCCTACCCATGATCTCCAATAGGTCGCTCATCAATCTCGAATTACCCACATACAATTCATTTCATAAACAACTAGGGTTTCACAAGATCAAATTTTAATTCATCAATCCATCCAATCCATCATGTACATATTCATGCTCAAACCCTAACATGCTTTCTAGTAGATAAAATACCACATACAACATACACAAAACAAAATGAAACAAAACAAGTCACTCACCTAAATGAAGAAGTCCAACCGAATTAATGGAGAATAAGCAAAGTCCTATTCTGTGAAATCCAAGATTCCCTCCTTAATTCTCTAAGAAAACAATAAAACCTTTGTATTGTGCAGCGAAAGACGGCTGCACTCCACTTCTTTTAAATAGCCGGAATAGGAGAATTAGGGGTTTTAAACACATTTGCAAAATAACCCTTTTAAATATAACTTTACATAAATAAATCCCTATACTTAGAAACTTGATAAAACCTATTAAATTGAGATTTTAAAGCAAAATAAACTCTTTATTTCCAGCCGGTACTGCTTGAAAAGTCTAGAAAATAGTTTTGCACTTTCATCCTTCAAAATGAGAATTTTGCAAAAAGATCCTTCTTTTTCGTAATATTTGCAAATAGGTCTAATAAATATCAGAGAAATCTAGAAAAATTATAATAATCTCAAATAATAAATAATGATTTTCCACAAAATAATTTTTCCTTTTGAACCTTCTAAGAAAATATTTGCACGTGTTTTGCACGTATAAAAAGGATAAATCTTATGAAAATATTTATTAAATATCCAAAAAAATCATTTTAATTCATTTATAAATCTTTAAAAATAATACTTAAAAAATACAGGGTACTACATGCAGAGATCAAAGAAAATTCTTGAACAAGAAAAATAAAACTAGTTCAAGAGAATACTTGCCTTATTGACGATTATTCCGAATATTAATGAAGATGATACGAAAAGATCCAAGGACGGCAACATGTGCAAACCACGTACACAGCAATCACCGCAAAGGTGACAGCGGCAACAGCGACAACGGCAACATGTGCACAACACATGAGAGACATTAACAGCAAGACTAGCCAGCAGCAACAGCAATGAGGAGCTTCGACGGGAGTTACGACAGAGAACGGTAGCAACACGTCCACGGGCAGCAATGGTGGTTGTGAGATCGAGAAGAGTTGTGGAAGGCAGTCGCGGTTGCGGCGAAAGATGGTGGCGATCGGGGTTGTTGGCAGCTGCGAGACAGGGAGGCGTCGAGGAGGCTAGCGTCAGGGAGCATGGGGTAAGGATGACGATGGTTTGCAGATAGTTGGGGGTCGGCAGTTGCTGGCGACAGAGGGAGGTGGCGGAGTCGAGGAGGGCGAGGGATCGATGGGGTGAGGACGAGGTCGATTGGAGGCGGCGAGGGTAAGGCAAGGGGTGATGGATCGACGAGGGGGGGACGACGGTGACGAGCGTTTTCTGCGGTGGGAGTGCTGAAAATGAAAGAATGGGTTCGACGAGGGGGCAAAGAGGAGTAGGGGGGTGCACTGGTGGAGAAGGAGGAGCATCGACGGGGAAGATGAGGGCGGGGACGGGGTTGGATGTTGGATGCAGGGGGCAGAGACGAGGGGGGATGGAGAGGATGACAGAGTGGAGGAGCAAGCGGCTCGACAGTGGTTGCGGAGTCTGGCGATGAGGATGAAGAAGCGGGATGAAGAGTAGGGATGGGTTTCGAATTAACAGAGGAGAGGAAGAAGAAGAGCGGCAGGGGTATTAGGTTAATGATGATTAGGGAGGGATTAGATAGTTTATTACGGTTTAAGAATAATAATTATTATTTATAGGAAAAATAGGATGTTGGGTTAATGGGTTATTGGGCTAGGATCTAATAAGAATAGGTTTGGGTTTAATTTTAAATAGTTAAATAGAAATGAGATATATGGTTAACGGGTTGGGGTTTAGAATTATAGGGTTTATAAAATATATATTTTTTAAATCAAATAATGAAATACATATAGAATGGAGTATGTTTGGGCTTCACTCAATTATGAAATACTCTAGAAAGACAACAAATAAAATCATAGAATTGAATACGATTTTTATGCATTAAATCAGAATACTAATTTGTAATAAGATAAAATGAAGTATAATTTGGGTTTGCATTTGAAAAATAATAAATCCAAAATCATATGTAAAGTAGGGTAAAATTAAACTTTGGGTTAAATTAATAGGCTTCATATCAATAAATAAAAGATGGATTAAAATTTATGGACTTTCACAAATTAATAAACAATCAAAGAAATAATAATAATAATAATAATAATAATAATAATAATAATAAGATCATATTGGAAGTATTGAATACACCCATAATTATGAGCTTCATGTTACTCTTTCCAAGACACATGTCAGAGTCGGGGCCATCCTAATAATAATAAATGGGATGACAGTTTTTTAGTCTGAATCTGTAAAATGCAAATTTCGATCAAATCACACATCGCAGTAGATAGGATTTGTATTACAATATAGAAATTATTTGAAAATAACCATAAATACAATTAATGAATAGAAATAGATTTTAACAGGAGATCCAAAATAAATTTAAAACAAAATAAATTTAAGAAAACGGAAAATTTTATAAAAAATCCAAACCCAGATAATACACAGAAAAATATGTATATGTTGAAACAGGGTTTACAATCATACCCACCTTACAAAATGAATTTTGTCCCCGAAATTCAATTAGGCAAAATGTACGACAAAGCAAAGGAAAACTTGTGGGGTAACAAAACAGGAAATTAAAGGGAGAGAAACGAAGTTGTGGCAACACCAGAATTCGAAAGAACATAGATAAGAATAGAGTGATCTAGAATGATGTTAAATAAAGATTCGATGAATGATGATAAATGCAAATGTATGAATAAGGAGTAGACAATGCAAAGAAGGAGAAAGAACATGAGAATCCTGGGACCTGTGGGATATGGGCCCACCATGCTTTTGCTGCACCACTCTGATCAGGAAGACTCTGTCATCATCATCCATTAACTCTAGCAATCTGCCTCGTGGCTCACCATATTCTTGACATGTCCAAACGGCATCTCTCTTGCATGAAGTTCGAAATCCTGGTCACTCGGGATTCTGAACAATATCTGGGATCTTGGGACTCTGTCTGTACACCTTAAAGCAAAAGACAACACTTCTTCTCCTAGTGATGTTCCTAACTGCTGACATGTTGTTGTAGATCGAATATGCCGATCGACGAAACGAACAGAAATAAAAAGAAAGGATAGCACCAGAATCAAAAGAATATGGATACAAAAAGTATGAGTTTATACCCAATAAGGGATCATTGAATAAGGGTGACCGCAAGGGCGGAAGGAAAATAAGGAATGAAAGAATCGAATATTAAGGGGGAGAAACGAGGAGGGTGGCATAACCGGAATTTGAAGAGAATATGGTAGGGAAGAAATAACTGGTATGATACTCAATAATAAATCAATAACAAAGATGAATACAAGGTAAGGAAAGGAATAGACGATGCAAGAACTGAAATCTGATAAAATCATAAAATATCTGCAATTGCATCTTTGGTGGTCTCTGCCTCTGCAATCGGGTTGTGGGCATGACCACATTCTCCAACTTGTCCTCCACCGGAAGCTGATCCTCCAGTTGGTGCACTTCTGCCTTCTCTTTGGGCAGTCCCGAACCCTGTGTTCGCTTGCTCCGCATGCAAGACACAGGCCGTTTGCTTTCCAGCAATCCTTGCGTATGTTACCGATTTTGCGGAAAAAAAATCACACTTCTGGTCCTTCTGAGTCACTGATGGGTAGGGTGGTGCTCTATTTGTCGGGGACTGAACTGGCCCCCGTATCAGTCCTCCTGTCGGTCATGCAACTGTAAGGCATTGTATCGCCCCGTGAGTGACATTCTTCCTTCTATGGGTCTGCCTCTGGGTCCCTAGCTACATCGAACATGGTAGCGTAGGCATGATGCTAGTACACAAACAGACTCAGTCGAGTTAGCTCTGCAACATCCTAGACCTGTCACCAGACTAGCTCTCATCAGTTCATTGTGTTCTTGTTGTAGCTCCATCATTCGTTGTATTGCCTGGAGAATGGCAAAATTCTCTGATGGTTCATCCCTGGGCTGGAAAGTCGGAGAGCCTTCATGAGCCATCGTCTGCAAAACCATCAAGTTGGTGAGTACCCAGATATACGTTGGTAATTACGTGTTCATGTGATCAAGATGGTGCGCATATTATTGAGTTATCCTGGATAGAGCCTAACATGGCTCTGATACCACTAAAAAACTGTCACGCCCCGCTTCCCAAGGTACGAGTACATGATCACATAACAAAGGCTCAGCGAATGATAAAAATACCATCAATAGCTATAACAGATTAACTCAATAATATACAAGAGAATACATCCACACAAGAAAGAATAACCAAATAAACAATGAATAAACTCCAAAATAATCATGAAATAAATTCACCAAATAATATCCAATATCTGGAAAAAAAAAGTAAAACTTTGGGACACACAAGTCCGGAATACAAAATATAATGAAAGCAATAAAATAAACAAATAACATGGGACAACTATAATAGTCTAATAATCTAGCTTCGATCTTCAAAAAGTTTTCTCACCAAGTCCTTGCGTCATATTTTCTTATGTACCTGCAAACTCATTGATTAGAGGTGAAAAAAATTATTGTCCGTTAAAGCAAGTTACGGACAGCAAGTAGTGAAAGCAAAGAAGCAAAGAAAATATGGTATGTCAAGAAATAGTAGGCTAGAACGTAATAAGAATTGATAATAAAACCAAAGTCTAGAATTTAAGATGCAATAAACAAAGATTGTCACCAATAATGCAGGATCAATAACAATAATCATGATCAAGAATACGAGTGTCAATCCTAGGTTAATTAATATTTTATTATCCTAGCTAATGCACGTAATACTACGTCCCAAACCACAGGTTCGGTGCATACAAACAGTGATCGAGACTATGATGGTGAACTCAACAAATCATGTACTCGACACGATAAACGAGAATTAACGAGCAATATTCCACAATCGATATTCCACCTTCCACGAAAATAATTAAACAAGAACAAGGGGCCCTTCCGAGTACAGTCTCCGATTGTTCACTACCAAGTCGACCCTTATTTACCCCGACTTCTTAATATTTTATTATATTTAAATGTGGACATGCAATGGTAAGAGAAATTTAAAACGATGTCAAAGAGATGGCAAGGCTATGCAATGCATGATATAACAAATTTAATTTTCTAGATGCAAAATCAAACATGGATATACAAGCAAAACACAAAGCACACATTCTGGACAATATGACGTTGATGTACAAAAATCCAATTTTTGGTTGCTACAGAAAGAAAATTAGGTTCTGTCAGAGATTCTGGAAAATAGACTCTTTATCGGTTCCAGAGAATATTCATATGACATATAATAAATACATAAACTAGGATTATAAGTTCATTCTTTACTGATTATATGTACATGCAGCATGTAAGAGTCAAATACTTGTGTATAAAAATAGACAGTCAAATCCTTTGAAAATCTTATCAAAATCATATTTTAATTCCTAACAATGCTTAGTAACAACATAATTAATCTTAGATTTTATTTCTTAAAATATTTCTACTATTTTAGTTAATTAAGCAAAGTGATGCATATTCAGACTGTATTCTGGAATTCAGACATCACTGTACGAAAATATGGATATCTTGCAATCGGTAGGTTGGATTGTAAAACCGTCAAATGATCTAGATTCCAGATACACAGGGCTATAATTCTTATTTAATGAGTACTAATGGATATTATCTGTAGATAGGTCCAAAATTGGGTTCTTTACTGAATTAGTGTTTTAACAACGACCTAGAGTCAAGTTTTCACATTTATATAAGGTTTGAAAATTTATCAAATAATATTACAAAAATAATAAGGTGATTCTCAGTCATGTCTAGTAACAAAATATAAAATTTTAAGTTTTAATTATGTTGGTAGCATTTTGTTTTAATATAAAAATTAAGTTGATGTATCTCTGAGCAAAAATCTAAAAATTTAAAACATAGCAATACTAAAAATATGATATCTTTCAGTTCGTAAATCGGAATCTAGTTCTGTAAAAAGTTCTGAAAAATAGTATCAAAATGCTACAGATGATGTTTACAAAGTTTTATCAAATTACGACAGAAACTATGTCAAACTCAAATCAACACAGAGCAAACAGAAGGGCCAGCAGGTAGGTTATTATTAATGTAACACCCCGAATTCCAAATAAGACCGAGTACGAAGTTCCACAGGATCTTTACACTTCTATTCGTACAATTTTACAAGGAAATAAAAACTTTTATTAAATCAGAGTTACATTTACATTTACATTTAAACAGCGGAAGCAATTTACAATAAATTACATGAATAAAAATACACAACACTTGAATCGTTCTTTAAGCATTAATTCCTCCTTAGTCTTTTTCATGCACTTTATCCTGCATAGAGACTGTGGCACGTCAGTTGCTTATAACTGATGAAAGATTATACACGGCTATCCTCTCTATGCCGAACAGTATAACGATTCTCAAATACTTAAACAAACCACACACTTGATCACAAACAAAACTATAAAGGGACTATCCTATTGATGTCGTATTGTGCTGTGCACTTAGTCCTTAATGCAGTTATTTATATTACATGACACCAATGTTCTAAAAAGCGCTAGGCGGTAGTCGGGCGGCCGATGGGGGCCCAGCACCTAGACCTTTTAAGCGGGGATTAAGTGGCTAGGCGCTAGGCGGTTTTTTAAATTTATTTATTTACTTATTTATCGATCTTTTGGGTTTGTTTTGTTGTTACCCCTTTTTACTCTTTATTGCTACTCATTTTACTATTGAACTTTTTTCTCCTTGCAATTGTAGGATGGGCTTCCCATAGTCGAATCGGTGTATTATTGTATCAGTAAACATGAGGACTATCCATATCCATCCAAGATTACAGCTCTGAGCTCCTTCAATAACAGAACTTGCACAGAGTGTATAATGTATCATGAGTTGCATCTTGTCTATCTTAAAGTACATCTAAGAATTATAATGCTAATTCATCATTTAAAGTATATAGTGTGGGGAAGTGGGCGGCTTGAGTCGGGGGATGGGGGACGTAGTGTTGACGTCGGAGGGAGGCGGAGGAGGGAGGCGAAGGAGGAAGGAGGCAGAGGAGGTTGAAATTGAAGGCGCTGCGAGCTGCGAAGGAGGTGGGAGGCGGACGAGGCAATTTGGGGGTTTTTTATTGATTTGGAGGTCGAAATTGATTTGGATTTTTTTTAACGGGGATTTACTGATTAAGAGGAGAAACAGAAGAGTGGATCGGGTCTTTTTTTTAATATTTAAGTCCTAAGCGGGTCTAGGCGGGTCTAGTTCGCCTAGACCCGCTTAGGCCGATTAATAGCCGCCTAGATCCGTTTTTAGGCGCCTAGAACATATTTTCGATTTTCTTAAACGCCTAGCCCCTAGTCGAGGCGTTGGAGGGCCGCCTAGCGCCTAGGCGCCGCCTAGGTGGCTGCCTAGACCGCTTTTTAGAACACTGCATGATACTAATGCGCACTTGTTCAGATTCTGTGCATCCCATACTACATAGATCCGAGGGCAAGCCCTTAATCGTTCTTCATCTTGTAGGGTTCAATCCCTCGCCATGACTTAAACTACTATGGTAACTACAGTAAGTATCCTAGATATTTTATGAGTTACGAGCTCATGTCCAGACAGCCTGGAGGGGAATCCCACGTCATGATACGACGCATTGTGTAGACAGCCTGTGGACAAGTTAGCCTCCGTCATGGGAATGACACCACCCGCAGTCACCAAACACCCCACAAGCATCGCCTGTGGTACAGACTCTAGAGACGTATCCACGTCATGACACGACGCATCGTGTAGACAGCCTGTGAATACTCTCACACCGTAGCTCCGAGGCCCTCATACTTGTGTTTTTCTCTTACTTTCATCACTTCTTCACTATATATTTAATCCTTAGTTATTGAATCATGAATAAAACCAATGCTCTAGAGTCAGCATTTTTCTATACCGGTCTTAATCATCTATTCAACAATACGACCTAAACTTGGTCTTTTCTTTTCAATATCTCTTCTCAAAAGTATTAATGCTGGTATAAGGCTTAGCTATCCTCTAGCTTTTAATTCCATTTCATGTTCATAGCAATTGAGTATTCATATTCATAAGATCTTTCATAATTCACCATGACATTTTATTTCACTTTCATGTACAATTTCATGCATAAGACAAATGAATTCATTTTCTAACTTGTCACATTCAAAATTCTCACTTTTTCAATACTAAAACCCAAATTCACACTATCAATTTTTTTCCATACCAAGTCTCATTTCAAAGATTCTTTTAAGCAATGCATTAATTTTTTTATCTTTATCCAAAGGCAATTTAAACTAACAACTTATATTAAGTGGTCTCAAATTCTCATTTATACTGGGCCAAAGGTTATAGAAAATTATCTCATGGAATTTATTTGAACTTCAGGGAAGTCGACTGTTAAAAACATGGCCAGTCGGCTGTTCTACGAGATTCTAAAGCTCGAAAACACATAATCAGGGCAGTCGACTGTAAAATATGGTCAGGTCGACTATTCTGTGAAGATTTAAACTCGAAAACAAATAATCAGGGCTGTTGACTGTAAAAGTACGGTAGGTCGACTGTTCTGTGAAGATTTAAACTCAAAAATAAATAATCAGGGCGGTCGACTGTAAAAGTACAGTAAGTCGACTGTTCTGTGACTAAAATTCGAAATTAATTACCTGACAGTCGACTGTCGACTCTAATTTGGTCGACTGTCGATTGCACCAGGTTGCTATTTAGAGTAAATCATTGATGTATTTTCAACAGTGAAAAACAAGAATCACAAAGTCACATTATTCCTAATAAAGGTTTCCACAAAAGATTATTTTTAGAACACAAGTTTTTATCTTTCTACATTGGTGTTACTTAAAATTAGACAATCAAATTTTCATGGTGCATTTAATCAATCATTCATTTCATAAGCACAACTTTCTCAATAAAGCATATTTAAAAAACGTGATAGATTCTAGCACATTATATCACAATTTTAGCAACTAATCAATCAATTGGTCAAGCATTCTCTTATTTATAATTTTTCTTCTCTAAATAAGCAAACATGAGGCTAAATTACTTAGTTTCTCTTTAGAAATTTTATCAATTCAAATCCTAGCATGATGTCTAAATTAGAAGCATGAGAATCACCCACCTCTAATGGAAAGAAAATCAAACAAATACTCCTAGGGATCTCCTATAATGAACAAGTGAAGCCTTCTCCTCCTAGATCGAGCCACCAAGTTGACTTCTCCTCCTTGCTTGCAATGCAACCCGAGCCTCACCCTTGCTCCTTGAAAAATCCGGCCACTTCTAGGGTTGAAGAACACACACTAGCACCCAATCTTTTGAACTCACAAACTTCTCAATCTTTTGTCTCACTAAATTGCCTTTCTTTCAATTCTTTCTTTCTTTCTATTCTTTTCTTTTCAAAATTTTTAAGTGTGAGAGTGAAGAGTGTAGGGGGGGTATTTATACAAATTTCGAAGGTCAATGGAGGGCTAGGATGAGTCCAAATGGTTACGAATCAAGGGTCTAGATGAACTAGGGAGTTATAGAAACTACCCATGATGAAGCAACCAACTCTCCACCTTTTCCATCTCTCCCTCTCTCCCATGCATTATCCGGCCTAGGTACAAAAGTGCACAATGCACACTCTAGTGCATGCACGTGCCAACTAGTACCCCCTTTTACAAGTTTGTTCATGTGAAATGATTAATTGTTCACTAAACTTGTCTACACTACAAGTTAGATTAATAAAAAGAGAAATTAAGTTAAATGGGCTCACTAATGGGCCAATTAACCATGGGCTCTATTAATTAAATTAATTAATGAATTAAGACGGGCTAAAAATGACAAATAGGCCTAGGATTTAATTAAGCTTTTAAAAATAGTCTTTTTGGAAAAAAAAAAAGAGAACAATTTCTTGTTCATGCTATAAAGAAAAATTTTTATAAAAGAAAATATACATATGAAATTATACGTGCAAAATACGTAAAATTACAAACTCTTCATAAATAGAAATTTAGGGTGTTACAATTAAAAGACTCCAAAATAAATAAGTAAGCATACAATTTCAAAGCAATAATTAACGGAAATCATAGTCAATCTTTAGGGTAAAATTCTACTATTGATGAGACAAATTATTATGAACATAGCATGATCATCACATTCAAACAAAAAACGAAAAGCATTCAATCATCAATGTCTATATCCACGTTTCTAATATAAGTATTCATGTCGTGTATGCATGTGACTATATACAGACTTGGCTTTGAATCAATAGAAAGGGCACGAAAAGAGGACTACTACTTGGTTTCGCCGATAAATTCGTAATAGTCTCTTTGAAGGGTTCAAACAAATAAAATATGATAATTGAAAGAGGAGCTACTTGCGGAGATCAAAGAAAATTCTTGAACAACAAAAATAAAACTAGTTCAAGAGGATACTTGCCTTATTGACGATTATTCTTAATATTAATGAAGATGATACGAAAAGATCCAATCAGGGGCGGAGGCACATATCAATGAGGGGGGACAAATGGGACCCCAAAAATATTGTAAAGCACCCCTTTTATAGGTCAAAAATTTTATTTGCACCCCCCAAAAAAAAATTATTTGACCCCCCAGCCCATCCCATTCTCAATCTTCAAAGCCCTGGCCTTAAGTACTCGGTACTTCAAAATAAATAAATACTTCAAAATAAATAAATAAATTACCCCCTACCCATCGAAACCCACACCCAGACCCATCATATCCCAACTCATTTGTCATTTCCATTCCCTTTCTGTCATCTCATTCATATGTGATAGTCGTTTGGTTATAAATTTAAGGGTTTTATGAATATATTTCATCAAATTATTTTGGTTCTTCAAAACAAAAATGAAGTGGAAAATTTTCTGCAACAATCATGCTGATGCCGAAAAAAATGGGACCCCCATTTTCAATTGTCTGGCTCCGCCACTGGATCCAATGACGGCAACACATGCAAACCACGTACACAGCAATCACCGCAAGGGCTGACAGCGGCAACAACGACAACAGCAACACGTGCACAATACGTGAGAGACAGTAACAGCAAGAATAGTCAGCAGAAACAACAATAAGGAGCTTGGGCGGGAGTTACGGCAGAGAACGGAAGCAACACGTCCAAGGGCAGCAACGATGGTTGTGGGGTCGGGAGGAGCCGTTGAAGGCAGTCACAGTTGCCGCGAAAGATGGTGATGATCGGGGCTGTTGGTGGCTGCGAGACAGGGAGGCATCGAGGAGACCAATGTCGGGGCACAGGGGGTGAGGACGATGATGGGTTGCAGACTGTTGGGGGTCGGTGGTTGCTGGCGACAGTGGGAGGTTGCGGAGTCGAGGAGGGCGAGGGATCGACGGGGTGAAGACAAGGTCGATGGGAGGCAGCGACGGCAAAGCAGGGGCGATGGACCGACGAGGGGGAGAGGACGACGACGAGCAGTTTTTGTGGTGGGAGTGCTGACGAAGAGGAATGGGTTCGATGAGGGGACGATGAGGGGCTGGCGGTGCACTGGTGGAGAAGGAGGAGCGTCGATAAGGAAGATGAGGGCGGGGACGGGGTTGGGTGTTGGATGCAAGCGGCGAAGATAAGGGGGTGATGGAGAGGATGACAGAGTGGAGGAGTAGGCGGCTCGACGGTGGTTGCCGGGTCTGGCGACGAGGATGAAGAAGCGGGGTGAAGAGCGGGGATGGGTTTCAAAATTAACAGAGGAGAGGAAGAAGAAGAGCGGCAGAGGTATTAGGTTAATGACGATTAGGGAGGGATTAGATAGTTAATTAGGGTTTAAGTATAATAATTAGTATTTATAGGAAAATTTGGATGTTGGGTTAATGGTTTATAGGGTTAGGATCCAATAAGAATGGGTTTGGGTTTAAATTTAAATAGTTAAATAGAAATGAGATATATGGTTAACGGGTTTGGGTTTAGGATTATAGGGTTTATAAAATATATATTTTTTAAATCAAATAATGAAATACATATACAATGGAGAATGTTCGGGCTTCACACAATTATAAAATAATCTAGTAAGACAACAAATAAAATCATAAATTTGAATAGAATTTTTATGCATTAAATCAAAATACTAATTTGTAATAAGATAAAATTAAGTATAATTTGGGTTTGCTTTTGAAAAATAATAAATCCAAAATCCTATGTAAAGTAGGTTAAATTAATGGGCTTCATATCAATAAAAAAAAAGATGGATTAAAATTTATGGACTTTCACAAATTAATAAACAGTCAAAGAAATAATAATAATAATAATAATAATAATAATAATAATAATAATAATAATAAGATCATATAACAAAATAAGATTTATATTACAATATAGAAATTATTTGAAAATAACCACAAATACAATTAATGAATAGAAATTGATTTTAACAGGAGACCCAAAATAAATTTAAAACAAAATGAATTTAAGAAAACGGAAAATTTAATAAAGAATCCAAACCGAGATAATACACAGAAAAATATGTATATAAGGAAACGGGGGTTACAATCGGTAAAGGTAAAATAAATTTTGGTTCATCATGCTCCATTGAGGATGTTCTATTGGTAAGGAGTTTGAAACACAATTTCTTTAGCGTTAGTCAGTTATGCGATAAAGGTTATACTGTTACTTTTGATAAAAATGCATGCACTGTACTAGATAGCAATAAATCATGTTTACTCTTTGCTAACAGATGTAATAATGTATATGTTATAAATTCTAATGAATTAGCACAGAAAAATATGAGATGCTTTGTTGCAAGAAACGAAGATGGTTGGTTATGGCATCGGCGACTTGGACACACAGCCATGGATAATCTCAACAAACTTGTCACCAAGGAACTTATACAAAAAATTCCCAAAATCAAATTTTAGAAAGATAAACCTTGCGAGTCATGTCAGTTCTGTAAGCAAACTAAAAGTTCTCACAAGCCCAAGAAAATGGTATCAACTTCTAGATCTCTTCAACTCTTGCACATTGATCTATTTGTATCATCACGAACACGTAGTAAGGGAGGTGCACGATATGCCGTTGTAATTGTAGATGACTACAACAAATTCACTTGGGTTTCCTTTTTGTCACAAAAGATGACACATCATATGTGATGCGGTTTATTTCTGGGAGACGTGTGGATGCACCAGGTGTGAGTTCGGACTCAATTTGTATTTGAAGGAGAAAGCTGCTCGTCTGACGACCCTCGGCTGACCGGACAGAACCTGTGGCGGGCTCGGAATGAAGCGGAGATCTGGGCTCGGATCAGAGGGTTCGGATCCGAGGTCTTGTGTACCTGCAGAAGGTCCTGAAACACCGGGGTTTATCCCGGTGGCGGACCCTCCGACGATCTAGTCAGTCTCTGTGAGAGAGTAGCAATAACTAGGTGAATTTAAGTGGTAAAAGATTGATTACCTCAAAAGGTGGGTGGGGGTCTAGTATTTATAGAGAATCCCAACCGGGTTTGGTTCCGCTTGAGGGCCGGGTCTGGATCCGAAAGCCCATGGGCCTGACGTGGCAGAAGGCCCAGGAGGTTTAGGGCAGACGTGGCAATACCAGGAGCGGTATAGGGCTGACGTGGCAAAACCCTTGGTGGTATTTGGAGCTGACATGGCTGATCGTGGGTCTTCTGTGCTTCTGGGAGAATCGGAGGGCCTATGCTGTGCCAGGTCATCCCCATGCTTCGCCAGGAAGGGGGGACGGCCCGTGGGGCTGTCACGGATCGGAGGCCGAGGACCACTGAGGCTCGTTGGATACGAGGAGGCCAGTTCTGTGGGGGTGAACTTGAGGTTCGGCGCCGACCCTGCAGTGGTTCGAAGCCGGACTAGATTGCTATTTTTACCATTCTTAAGTGAGAGTTGTATTGGGCCCTGGTTGGGCCCCCAGGCCATTTTTACCCTACCACACAAGCCCCCCACTCCTGTGGGGGTGCGGGAGCCAGCCGTGGAGGAGTGTTTATGGTTGTAGAAGTGGGATGGCGAATCACAGGGCCTTCATGAAGGGGTTGTTCTGATTGTTAGAGCGGGTCTCGAGCCGGCGAGGGTTTAAGGATCGGCAAGGGTGATGGTGAGCAGTTGAGCCTTCCTAAGAAGACTACCCTGGTGCCAGACCTGACCTCGAGCTGGCGAGGGATTACGGGTCGGCAAGGGCGATGGCGAGCCGTTGGCCTTCCTGAGAAGACCACCCTGGTGCCAGACCTGACCTCGAGCTTGGCGAGGGATTACGGGTCGGCAAGGGCGATGGCGAGCCGTGAAGCCTTCCTGAGAAGACTACCCTGGTGCTAGACTTGACCTCGAGCTGGCGAGGGATTACGGGCCAACAAGGGTGATGGCGAGCCGTTGGTCTTCCTGAGAAGACCACCCTGGTGCCAGACCTGACCTCGAGCTTGGCGAGGGATTACGGGTCGGCAAGGGCGATGGCGAGCCGTGAAGCCTTCCTGAGAAGACTACCCTGGTGCTAGACCTGACCTCGAGCTGGCGAGGGATTACGGGCCAACAAGAGTGATGGCGAGCCGTTGGCCTTCCTGAGAAGACCACCCTGGTGCCAGACCTGACCTCGAGCTTGGCGAGGGATTACGGGTCGGCAAGGGCGATGGCGAGCCGTGGAGCCTTCCTGAGAAGACTACCCTGGTGCTAGACCTGACCTCGAGCTGGCGAGGGATTACGGGTCAACAAGGGTGATGGCGAGCCGTTGGCCTTCCTGAGAAGACCTCCCTGGTGCCAGACCTGACCTCGAGCTTGGCGAGGGATTACGGGTTGGCAAGGGCGATGGCGAGCCGTAGAGCCTTCCTGAGAAGACTACCCTGGTGCTAGACCTGACCTCGAGCTGGCGAGGGATTACGGGTCGGCAAGGGTGATGTCGAACTGTTGTGCCTTAGAGGGTTTGAGCGGGGGTAGCCCGCCGTTTCTGCAGAGCATTGAAGGCTCTCCGGGATCTGTGTGATGGTCCAATTTCCTAGGGGCATTAATGGTGCCGCCTAATAAATGCAGATAGCGCATGGGCTTCCGTCGATTGGCTTTCCCCGTGTCATGATGGTTGGTCTATGGGGGAGGCTATAAATACCTCTCCCCCCACAGCGGGTTTGATCACAGCAGGGGTGGTCTATTGGCCATCGGAGGTGTCTGCTTCGGCGGACGCCTGTCTTTTGCAAAAATTTTCAACCCTGGCGGTGTCGGAGAGGTGGTTATTCTGCCGCCCGGATCTTCTCGTGGATCTGATGGCTCTTGATACGGTAGCCAGATCCAGGGGAGGTCAGGGCGAGAGGGGTAACGGTCGAAATCCGTACCGGTAGAAAAAGAGCCTCAGATTGGTGGTGGCTTTGCCGTCTGGATCCTTTTTCGGGTCAGACGACCCTGACACGGTTGTTTGGCCCGAGAGAGAACCAGACGGGAGGGGCACCAACCGTATTCCGGTCTTGGGGCTGAAGAGCCTCAGATAGAGGGGTCGCCTCCGATCAAGGGTTGGCCACTCTGTCTTCCGATAGGGCTCCAGGCGATGGTGGTTTCTGTCCCACCCTCGAACAGTTCGGGGTTTCGGCGCCAACCCGAGGCTGTAAGCCCCGAGCTGCTCGGGGATGAGAGGGGAACCGATCGAGCGCTAGAGCCCGGGGCGTCTGTCGAAGGACGGCGCCTTAAACCTTAAGTAAAACGTTTTCTCCGTCGTATACTCCATCCGAACCGACCCCTGAGCCTGGCCGCCAGTCTGGCACCTGATGACGTCAACAGCGCACGTTTCGAGGACGTGGTGCGATTTTCCAGGCGGCAGTTGTACGTCAATCGGTGAATAGTAATTGCGGAAGTCGAGGAGTCGTTCTTATCCTTTATAAGTATTCCCCCCTCTCCTCCTCTCGCCCACTTCTTTCTTGCTGCTTTCTTTCTTAAAAAATCTTCCAACCATTCAGCGCTCGTTCTTGCAGTTTGCTTGTACTAGGCTCGTCCTTCCGAAGCGGCCCAAGGTTAGTTGGTAAGTTTATTTAGTTTAGGCACAGATGGATAGGGCTCAGTCCGGCTCGTCAGCATCGACGTCCAGGGGGGAAGTGAAGCGAGCCTCCACATCGACATCGTGGGAGGAGCCCGTGCTTGAGGAGGAGTCGGTGCATGCTGCGGAGCCTTCCGATTCAGTTTCGTGGGAGGAACCAGTAGGTGAGGGGGAGGTGGTACACAAGATGAGGCCGTCACACTCCCGACGTCCCTTCGTGGTGGAGAGTAGCGAGTCGGAGGAAGCCAGTGATGGTTCGGACGACATCCGTGTACTAGAGTTGTCTTCCGAGGAGGAGGGAGGCGAGGGCGACACGATGAGGAGATCCACCGTTCAGGGTGCGGGCTCGAGTTTCATGCCGACAGGCCTGGGGCCCTTATCTACTCCCTCGTCGGAGCGAGCCAAGAAGAGGAAGAGGGCCCCGAGGAAGGCGGAGTCGAGGACTGGTTGTTCTTGCCAGGCGCCTGTTTTTCGCAATTTGATGACAGGTTCGCCCGTACAGCCGAAGCCTTTCCGTCAGTATCCCGACGATCTTTCTGACAAGGAGCTCTTCGGTGTGCATCCCTCTTCGCCGAGTCGGAGGAGGGTGATGATGGACGCGATCCCGACTGTCTTGGAGGGCGGGGACTTGGAGGTTCTGCAGCTGGCGTATCACATAGGGCCTGGCTACGAGTTATTGTTGCCGAGCTCTACTCTGCGCCCCACCAATCCCCTTTCTGCTTGGTATTGCGTCTTCCCAGTGGACGCTTTCATCTCCGGGCTGAGGTTGCCAGTCCACCCGTTTGTTCGGGATGTGCTGAACTGGGCCTCCTTGGCGCCAATGCAGTACGGGCCGAACTCTTGGAAGCAGATTATCTGCTTTGTGCTGATGTGCGAGGAACAGAAGGTACCCCTGCGGCTGAATGTGTTCCGTGCGATGTTGATGATCAGCTCGGCGGCCGAGGGTGTTTACTATATTTCTCCCCGGAGTAAGGGGAAGGTCGTTCACAGTCACCCGGACTCCATCAAGGAATGGAAGAAAAAATATCTGGTGATCCGGAGTGAAGAGCCCTGGGACATTCCCACTCGATGGAATCACTCCAAGCCGAGCTATCAAACGCCGAGGCCGGGGGATTTGTCGGCCGAGGAGTGGGGGTTTGTCGAGCGCCTCCGTTCGTCACCCAGTATTGATTGGACAAAGGTGACGGAGGCCAACTTGGCGAGCGTTGGACTGAGCCCAGCCGTTATGTGTATGTAGTTGTTTCTTTTCTTTCGGTCCTTTCGTACTTTCTTGCTCGTTGCTCTTACTGGTTTTTTCTGCAGATATGGACGAAGCATCGATCAAGGCAAAGAGGCTCGCCATGAGGAAGGAGAAGGCTGATAAGAAGGGGGAGGCGGCGAAGAGGCCGAGGGGGTCATCCCTAGTCATCTCGAAGGTCCAGCCCGAGCCAGGGACCAAGAGGATTTGCTCTGAGACGAGCAAGGGGGCGGCTACTTCGAAGGGCCAGAGCCTAGCGAGGGCCTCCGTTCTTGACAAGGGGAAAGGTCCCTTGGTCGAGGTCGAGGAAGAGGACCCGGTGGTGGAGTTGCTGCGGCAGCGGTGGGCTCCGGACTGGTCGGTTCGGATGGGGGACCGTCTGACCGAGGAGGCCCAGGCCGTCGAGGCGGTGGAGAAGTTGGCGACCCCTCGCGACCGCAAGGCGATGGAGGGCGAGCCCGTGGAGGTGGCATTCACGCGCCTGGCGCAGGCCACCGTGCTGGTAAGTCCGTCGACCCTATTCTCCTTGTTAATTTTTCTGCAGAAGTCTTTTCCTTATCTGCGCTCGTTGGTCGCAGGCTTGCATGCAGGGGGATAACATGAAGAACCTCTACGAGGCGTCCCTGGCACAAGAGCGAGCTCGGGCGGAAAAGAGCGAGCGGGAGATGAAGGAAATGCGGATCGAGCTCGAGGGTTCGCACAAGAGGGAGCAGCAGATGAAGCTCGAGCTCGAGGCCAAGGATGCGGAGTGGGGGAAGAAGGTGGCCTCCTTGAAGAAGAAGTTCGCCAAGGAGAAGGAAGAGGTGACGACTACGGGCCAGATGATGGTGATCAAGGCCCAGGACGCATGTTATTCAAAGGCCCTCAGCCATGTGAGGCACTTCTACCCGACCATCGATCTGTCCAATTTTGAGTACGACATGGAGATCGAGGGGACGTCGAAGACTCTTGGCGAAGAAGGGCCTGCTCTCGACCCGCCGGCCGACCCATCTGTGAATCCGTCTGTCGACGCTGAGGTGGGACAATAAGCTGTATAATTCTGTCTTTCTTTTCTCCCTCTCTTGACTGTATTTGCCTCCCGCGGACTGGCCACCGCCTTTTTTGTAAGGAGTACTTAAATTTATAAGAAAAAAGTTTTTTGACCGGCCAAGTGTTTTGACCTCGGATTTTTCTGAACCTTCTTGCGTGTGTGCGTTGGGTTGGCTGGTTCTCCTGTAGGTTGTGGCTCCCTTTCCCGAGGTGGACCCCCGTCGTTCCGACGTGGCGTGGCTCCGGAGCAAGGTTGAGGCCCTGGAGGCCGCGTTGGTCTGCCACCGAAGGGGGGCTCGTGACACTGATGCGGCTTTGAACTTTTATCGGAATAAGTCTGAAGCCTTAAGCGAGGAGGCGAGCCGGCTGAGGAGGGCGATGCTGGATCGGGAACTCGGCGGTGCGAGCCTTGGACAGGCCGTGTTGGGTGCCTCGGTACCGAGGCCCACTTCTGAGAGGTTACTTCGCGATGTCTTTGCGGAGAAAGAAATGGAGATACACCGTTACAATATTATGCTGGGTGCCTCGGCATCTTCCTCGGTGGGTCGGAAAGCGGAGGGGGTTCCCTCTGCGCTGCTGCTGTTGCAGCATATGCGACCAGATGACGCCCAGAGCTCCGTGGCTGGGGAGTCGACCGTGGCTGAGTTCAAGGACCATCATAACGAGGAGAGGGATCTTAGTCGCTCGTTCGGAGTAATCCCGCCCTTCACCGGACCCGAGGGGCTCTAAGATGGCGACTTCCTCTAGTTTGAGATGAGTGGAGTGGTCCTGTAATGGTCTTTGTTTGTTTTCTTAGGACGAAAATAAAAGGGTACGAATAAAGAATCCTGTTCCTTCTTTGCTTCGGCTAGTAGTGTAGTGAACGATGGTGGTTTTAGGGAGAGTCCACCGATCCGCGAGGGATCGAAGTGGGGCCTTAGGGAGAGTCCCCAGCTTGGATTCGGTTGGAGCCTACCGAGGCGTTGGGGACGATACCGGAGTGAGGACTCAGGTGCCGATCTCATTATCTGGCGTTAGGATTTTAACAAAAAGAGATCTCTTTTGTATAAGATAAGGAGGGCCGCTAAGACGGCCCTGTACACATGAGTGTTTACACAAAAACATGTTTACATTTAGCCAGGCTAGAGCCTATGTTTGTCCTTCGAGGAGTTTCATCAGGTACTCGGCTTCGACTGGGGTCTCCTCCCGCTCGGTGACAGGTTTGGAAGCAGGGCCGTCCCTCTCAGGTTTGAACTTGACGGCGTCGAGGGAGAACACACCTCCCCCGACGGTGGTCATGTAGCACGATCGCGCTGCTTCTTGACTACCTCGGACAATGCCGACTCCTTGCGGGGTGGGAAATTTGAGTTTCAGATGGTAAGCCGAAGGCACCGCTTGGAGGGAGCATAGTTCGGGTCGGCCGAGTATGGCGTTGTAAGCCGCCTTGACGTTGACCACCATGAAGTCCATGGACTCGGTCCTCTTGACAGGAGCCGATCCTGCGGTAACGTCGAGGGTGACAATCCCTTCTATCACGACAGGGACGCTGGAGAACCCATGCAAGGTGTATCCGGCCGGCTTGAGCTTGCCTCTAGGTAGCTTGAGATTCTCGAAGGCTTCGAGGAAAAGAATATTAACCGAGCTGCCGTTGTCGACGAGGATTCGGCGAACTTCACAATTAGCCATGTGGAGACTAATGACGAGGGCATCGCAGTGGGGTAGGCGAACGCCTTCGAGGTCCTCTCCTGAGAAGGAGACCGGCATCGGTTGTAGCTTGGGCGAGGGATTGTCGTGGACAGCATTCACCTCCCGGATGAAGGCCTTTCGGGAAGTATTTGAGTCTCCTCCCATTGGCCCTCCGTGGACACAGTGCAAGATGAAGGGCGTATCTGCGGCTCCCTCGGATTCGGGATCCCGACCCTGGATGCGGTTCGGGGTAGGGTTCGGAGGCGAGGACCTCCGGTTCCTAGTATCTCGTCGATCCCGCGGGACTTCCCGGGTGAATTCTCGGAGGTACCCTTGGAGATGAGTTCCTCAATTTCGTCTTTCAGGGCTCGGCACTGGTCAGTTTCGTGCCCGTGATCTCTGTGGAAGCAGCAGTAGAAGCATTGATCTCGATTCTTATTGTTATTAGATCAGGGGGGTAGTCGGACAATGCCTTTGTCTTCGATCTCTAAGAGGATGGCGGATACGTTATGCGTCAAGGGAGTGTACTTCTCGAAGCGGGGAACCGGCGGGACCTTCTTCATGGCCCCTGCGTCCCTCGGAGCTTTCTTTGATGGCTCGACCTCTTCGACCTTCCGCTTTCCCTTCCCGATGGCCTCCATGGTGTCTTCGGGGTTAAGGGCCTCTTCTGCCCTAATGTACTTCTCGACCCTGTTGAGGAGGTCGGGAAACTCGACGGGGGGTTTCTTTGCCAGAGAAGCCTTCAGCTGTCCATGACGGACGTTGTGCCGAAATGCTGCAGAGGCGACGCCCGGATCGAGGGAGGCGACCGACCTTGCCTCTGCGGTAAACCTCCGGACGAACACTCTGAGTGACTCCCCCTCTATCTGTCTGAGCCCAAGTAACGAGGCGCTGGTCCTTTCGGCCTTCCGGCTGGTGACAAAGTGGGCAAGAAAATTGCCCTCTAGTTGGTCGAAGGAGTAAATGGAGCCGGGGGCGAGCTTCGAGAACCATTCACGAGCCGGACCCCGAAGGGTGGCCGGGAAGGCTCGGCACAACAGGGGATCCGAGGCGCTGTGAATCATCATGAGGGTTTTGAAACCCTCCATGTGATCAGCAGGATCTCCCTCGCCGTCGTAGGTCTCGAATTGAGGGGGTCGGAAGTTCCTGGGTATTTCTGCCTGAAGGATGGGGGCGGAGAAGGGAGGACGGACAGGTCTGTACCCCTGAGCCGCTCTTTGGCCGCCGTCTCCTATGTGATCGAGGCGATCTTCCATTTCTTGGAGGCGCCTTAGGAGTATGTCATCGTCCTCTGGCTGGATTATTGATGGTCGGGACACGCTGGTCTCGGTGTCCGACCTGGTTTGGGAATGGAGGGTTTCTCCCCTGGGGGCCCGTCGGAGAGCCCCAAGAATTTCTCTTCGGAAGTCCTGGAACTCCTTGTGAGTGACGGGGGCTCCCTCGACCCTGTTCGGTCGGTCTGAAGGTTGCCTTCCGACGTGGCTGAGTGCTGGCCTCCGTCCCTCGGGCGGCGGTTTTGGATGGTTCAGAGCCGGGTTGGAAGCGGCCCTTCCCCTGCTGCGGGTGATCTGACTGTTGACGATTATTCCTCGTAGGTCGGGTTGGACTTGTTGGGTGACGCTCCTCTGGGACTCCTGATGGGGAGCCCTGTGTTTTGAAGTGTGTGGCCCGGCGTTAGCAGTTGGTGGGGGCGAGTCCCGTCGGTTGACGGAGGAAGCAGCCCCCTTGCCCTTGGAGGCCATGAGAGTTCGGCTGTCGAGGGGCCTTGATGGTCGTGCTCGGGTCGGTTTCTGAAGCAGTGTTCCCACAGACGGCGCCAACCTGATACGGTTTATTTCTGGGAGACGTGTGGATGCACCAGGTGTGAGTTCGGACTCAATTTGTATTTGAAGGAGAAAGCTGCTCGTCTGACGACCCTCGGCTGACCGGGCGGAACCTGCGGCGGGCTCGAAATAAGGCGGAGATCTGGGCTCGGATCAGAGGGTTCGGATCCGAGGTCTTGTGTACCTGCAGACGGTCCTGAAACACCGGGGTTTATCCCGGTGGCGGACCCTCCGACGATCTAGTCAGTCTTTGTGAGAGAGTAGCAATAACTAGGTGAATTTAAGTGGTAAAAGATTGATTACCTCAAAAGGTGGGTGGGGGTCTAGTATTTATAGAGAATCCCAACCGGGTTTGGTTCCGCTTGAGGGCCGGGTCTGGATCCGAAAGCCCATGGGCCTGACGTGGCAGAAGGCCCAGGGGGTTTAGGGCAGACGTGGCAATACCAGGAGCGGTATAGGGCTGACGTGGCAAAACCCTTGGTGGTATTTGGAGCTGACATGGCTGATCGTGGGTCTTCTGTGCTTCTGGGAGAATCGGAGGGCCTATGCTGTGCCAGATCATCCCCATGCTTCGCCAGGAAGGGGGGACGGCCCGTGGGGCTGTCACGGATCGGAGGCCGAGGACCACTGAGGCTCGTCGGATACGAGGAGGCCAGTTCTGTGGGGGTGAACTTGAGGTTCGGCGCCGACCCTGCAGTGGTTCGAAGCCGGACTAGATTGCTATTTTTACCATTCTTGAGTGAGAGTTGTATTGGGCCCTGGTTGGGCCCCCAGGCCATTTTTACCCTACCACAATATGTTTTTCAAAAATTCTGTCGCAGAGTAAAAAATGAGAAAAGCCTCACTATTGTTACTATTCGTATTGATCATCGTCGAGAATTTCAAAATGAACTGTTTACATCGTTTTGTGACAAGAAGGGAATAAAACATGAGTTTATGTTGTAACATCCTGAATTTTCAAATAATCAAATATAAAGTTTTGTTTAATTTTCACATGTTTTGAACGTGCAATTTAATATGTGTATTTAGCTTTAAAAAGTATTCTTATTTCATGAATAAACATTTTCTTCTCTTTTTAAATTAATGCCTATTATTAATCTTTAAGCCAAATAGTCTAATTCTAGCCCACTTAAATAAATTAATTAATTAATTAAAAGAGCCCATAGATTTTAGCCCACCTAATTAGCCAACTAGTTAATCTTATTAATAATTAATATAGCTTGTAGTGTAGACATGATCATGTAGCAATTAAATTAATACTTTAACGAACAAACTAATTTGTAGTATGCATAATGAGGCACGTGCATTGCACAATTGAATTGAGAGGGGGGGGGGAGGGGAGGGGGGCCTTTTTCATAGATCCTAGCCTTTCATCTAAACTCATCCCAACCCTTCATCCACTCTTATAAGGTGTATAAATACCCCCCCCCCCCCCCCCCCCCCATCACTCTTTTCATTTGCATTAGAAATTTCAAAGAGAAAGAGAAAGAAAGGAATTTTGTGTAAGAGAAAAGAAAGAGTTGTGTGAGGAAAAGATTGAGTGTTGTATGTTTGTGTTGTACTTGGGTGGCCGGCTAGCTCATCAAGGGAGGCTCGGTGGCACATTAAGGAGGAGAAGGCTCGAGTTGTGACACAAACTAGTAGGAGAAGAGAGCCGATCGTGCTTTCAAGAAATTCTTTAGGAGTTTTCATTTGTTTCATCAAAAGATGGGTGATTTCTCAAACTTCTAATATAGATGCCATGCTAGGATTTTAAATTGTGAATATGTTAGAAACAAGTAGAAAAAGTTGTTTTATACTTGCTTGAAGAGACTAGTAAGAAAGAGAGGAAGCTCTAGTTTATTTACATGAAAAAGTTAGTAAAATGAATTGGAATGTGTTAATTAAGAGTTGTCATGATGCTTTATTACTATATTTTCATGTTAGAGTACATATAAATTGGATAAATTATGCTTGTATGAAATCATGCTTGTGAATGGATTGTAGAATGCAAATTAACACCCATGATTTGTGAGATAAGTTGATTAGCATGAAAAGTTGCAAAAATTGTTGAATTGTAATTGTATTATGAGTATGTTCATATTCACTAGATTGTCAAATTTGTTATCTCTTGAATCTTAAGAAATGAGTGAGTTTTTATAAAAGATAAAAATTAACTTGAAGGCTAGAACTATGTTAGAATGAAAAAAAATTGTACAAATATATTGGGAATAAATGGGGAACAACAAGATAAAAAGATTCATCTAGAAAAGAAATTTTCCTATGTCGAAAATATATTAATGTTCCACTTTTTCAAAGAATTAAGAGAAATAGTCTACTATGTGTTTAAAAATGAGATTTTGAAAATCTAAGAAAATATAAGTTACTGTTTTTCAAAAAACACATTCTGGAAAAAGATTTAGATTTTTCTAAGTACAAATTAATTGAGAAAAATCGAGTTTATTAAAGAAAGAACTAGATATAGTACAGTCCCATACAAAGAGTTGTCAACCAACCTTGTATCCGTTAGTCACTCAAGACCTACTGGTCTTCGGGTGCCTTTTGGGTACGTTACTGTTCATAGGCGGAGCTCTGGTCTTGGGTTCGAGTCTTGCAAAAGACTCTGTTTTTCTGAAAATTTGATTTTAAATCAAATCCGAAAACCATATTTTAAGTACAGTTCGAGTTCCCTCTATATCGATTAGTCACTCTGGCATTTCTGGTCATCGGGTGCGTTTTGGGTCGGTTACTATTCACGAGCGGGGGTTTGGTCTGGGTTCGAATCTAGCCTTTTGACCCTTTTGTTTGTGGTTTTTTTGATTTTTTTGAGTATTTTAAGAGTATAAAAATGAAGGGAAAATATTAAAATTCTCTAAAAATACCTAGACTTCATGAAAATTATTACAATATTTAACTTATTATAATGGGAATTAGAAGTAATTTTAAGAAGAAGAAATTGATAAATTTTTTAAGAATATATTTTTAATTAATTAATGAAATGAATATTTTTTTGAATTAAACAATTTTGGTGTAGAGATTTAAAATGAGATTTGTGACATGGAAAATTGAGTAAGATTAAATATAGATTATTGTCTAAATTATGCAAATGTGCATGGAAAGTGAAAAATATAGACCATGATAAAATGTGAAAATTTATGAATATGAATACTCATTTTTTTGATGAACATGAAAAGAGATTGAAACTAGAATTTTAGCCAAGTCCTTACATCGGCATGAATTAAATTTTGAAAGAGAAATGTGATAATAGAAGACCAAGATTGTGTCGTGATTAACTGTTGATTGTTAAGACCAATGTAGAGGTAAGCTAAATCTAGAGTATTAATTTTATTCATGATTCAATTATTTAAGGATTAGACATATAGTGAAGATGTGATGAAAGTAAGAGAAAAAATACAAATATGAGGGCTTTGGGTTTACGGTGTGAGAGTGTTCATAGGATATTTACATGATGCATCATGTCAGGCGTGAATACATCTCCAGAATATCGGGAAACGCTTGTGGGGTGCTTGGTGACTACGTAGTGCCACCGTTCCATGACGGAGGCGAATTGTCCATAGGATGTCTGCATGATGCATCATGTCATGACGTGGGATTCTCTCCAGGATGCCTGGACATGGGCTCATAATTCATAGAGCATCTAAGATACTTGTCGTAGTTACCGTAGTAGTTAAACTCATAGCGAGGGATCCAACCCTACAAGATGAAGTACGATTAAGGGTTTGCCCTCGGACCTTTGTAGTATGGGAAGTGTAATACCCCGAATTTTCCTAATATATGAAGATTATTTATTTTGTTGCATGTGGTATGCACGTGTAATATTTTGCCTATTATTTCCAACATGATGAATAAGCATATTGTTTTCTATAAGGATTTCCCCTAAAGCCCAAATGTTAATTTACTTATCTTTCTTTTAAAAATATTTATTTTTGGCCCAACTAATTTAAGCCCATGGATTTAAACCCTTTTAGTATTTTCTACAACTTGTAATGTGTAGCATCCTTCCTTTTATTTCCGGGTATTTAATGTACAAATTTTTGTAGTGCGGTTTGTGTGTGCACGTGCACTCAATGTACACGTGCACAAGGCACAAAGCTTGGCCGGTTGGAGTAAGTAATGGGATAGAGTCATGGGCGGTTACTCTTGAAGTGTGGGTAGTTTTCACAACTTCCTAGTGAATCCTAGCCCTTGATTTTCCAACTCCCTAGTGCATCCTAGCCCTCCATCTCACTCTAATTTGTGTATAAATACCACCTCTCATTCCCTATCTCTTTTACACTAAAATTATTATTGTAAGAGAGGCATTCTGTGAGTTGTGTGTGGGAGCTTTGCTGTGGAGGCCGAGTAGTTCTCTGAAGGATTCGGTGTGGAACAAGGAGCAAGGAGTGCGGCACTACATTGAGGAACTTTGCTGGATTCGATTACTTCGTCAAATAAGGTGGGTGTTTCTCAGGACTTCTAATGTAGGAGTTATGCTATAATTATTATGATTGCTACCATGTTATGAAAAGTAAATTGAATGTATTAGAAATGCCTGAGCTTGCTGTTGATAACAAGAACGACTGAGTCGGTACAGTCGACTAGCGCATGAACTAGTCGACTGGTACGAGACAATTATTTTTATGATGTGGTGATAAACATGGATGCAAATAGACATAATGGTGTGATTACTAAGTTTGTACTTTCCCTATGACACATATGATGGAGGGAAGATAAATGGATGAAAAGAACTAGCGATGATTAACAAAGTTAAGAACTGTCGAAGCAGTCGACTGACAAGGTGTTCAGCCGACTGGTGCATCAATTTAAGTATGATTACCTTGGTAATTCCATGAAATGAGATATTCCATTATGTTGACTTAGTATAATGACTTGAGATTTGTATCTTCATCTTCGTAAGAAGGTTATGAATAATGTGAATGCATGTTTAAAGTATTTTTTCCTTGAAGAAAAGAACATATTAGTAACTTGAAATTCCATGCTACGATGTTACTGAACAAGTAAGAAGTGTGGTGTTTATAAGATATGAATTTATGTATGCTGTGATGAAAATGCATGTGAGAACGGTTAGAAAGATAATTCCTGTTTTTGAATTATGAAACTGATCAGTCGACTTAGTGCGTGTAGCCAGTCGATTGAGCTGAACTTAGAATTGTGCTATTGAAAATCCCAAGACAGACGACTGGTGGATGAACAGTCAACTGTCACGTGGATGACACTGTGAACATGAAAAGTTGCGGGACAGCCGACTGGTCGTGTACAGCAGTCGACTCCCCCGAGTATTTATGATGAACCTGTATTTGACTGTATGAGTCGACTGGTGTTCTTCCAAGTCGACTGTACAGAGTGGACTTTGATATGTATGAGATTTCATTTTATTTATTGCTGTTGGAAGTTGTGAACTTTATAATTGAAGTCAATGAACTCTTATGATTGTATGGATTTATGTAAAAAGAATCATAGATGTGAATTGAGAATCAAATGAACATGAAAGGCTAAGATCATAATAAGAAAGTCTGTGAGACTCTAAAATGAATTATGGGCTGAGAATGCTCAATTGGAAATTGTGAATGGGAAATTGAACGAAAGAGTAGCTAAGTCTCCCCCGGCAGTGAAATGAAATGATATTGAAAAGAAGACCAAGGTTGGTCGTGTGTAAATGAAATGATAAGTCCGGTTTGGTAGAGAGGCTAACTCTAGAGCTTTGATTTTGATTCATGATTCTAATAATTTTAGTACATAGTGAGGAGGTGATGAAAGTGAGAGAAAAATATGAGTATGAGAACTAGAGTTTACGGTGCGGGTATGTGAGCCGCAGAATGCATGCTTGATGAGTCAAGACATGGCGCGGGCGCAGCTCAGAATGATCGGACTCTAGTCACGCTTGTGGGATGTTTGGTGACTGCAAGAGGATCGTGTTCAGGGAGGAGGCTTGAATTGCCACAGAATGCATGCTTGATGAGTCAAGACATGGCGTGGGGTTCCCCTCCAGGGTCCAGTGCACGAGCTTGTACTCATAGACCATTTAAGATACTCACCGTAATTACAGAAGTAGAGTAAATCATGGCGAGGGATTGAACCCTACAAAAATGAAGAACGATTAAGAGGCTTGCCCTCGGACCTATGTAGTATAGGATGCATAAAATCCGAACAAGTGCGCATTAGTGTCATGTAAATTAAATAATTGCATTAAGGATTAAGTGCACAATCACGACACGACATCATTAAGAGTTCCCTTTTGATTTATATTCTTATTATGAACAAGTTTGTGATTTGTTAAGAAATGAGATTCGTTATACTGTTTCTGGCATAGAGAGGATGGCCATATATAATCATCGTCGGTTGAATAAACTGACGTACCCACAGTTTTGTATGCAGGATAAATTACATGTAAAGAGGAATGGATGCATAAAGATTTTATCATGTTGTTGTACATTCATGTAAATGTTGTATATTATTACTTCCGCTGTGCAAATGTAAATGTAATATGATGTAAACTCTGATGTAAAAAGAAAAGTTTGAATTTCCTTGTGAAATTGTACTCAAAGAAAGCGAAAAGATCCTGTAGAACATCTCGAATTCAGTGATTTGGGATTCGGAGCGTTACAGAGTGGTATCAGAGCCACGCTTTCTACGCTTTCACACTTGTACAAGTTTATAAGGAACGACACCCTAGATGTGGACATTAGAGTGTGTGTTTGAGTTTAGAGATTTAAATGTAAGTGACTTACATTTTTGTTGCTCTATGGTTTATGCTTCTTCCTCTCTATTCTAAGATGGCTGATCACTTCGACCCTGCTGGAGGCGACGACTGGCATATTATTGAGGAAGAGTACCATCCTGGACAGGCTGATTCTGAGGACGAGTATCACCCTGGGCAAGCAGATTCTAATGATGAGGAGTGGCCTGAATCTCGAGAGATTACCCCACCTCCAGATTCATCTGACGATTCTTCTTCCAATGAAGAAGAGGGACCAGCTCTGAGTGGCACTGTGGCTTCTCTTTAGAGGCAAGTGAAAACCCTGAAGGAGAGAGTTGGAGTTTTGGAAGCTCAGCTGGCGCAGCGGAAGGACGATTTCTCTGTTCTCAGTCACCGAGTGTGGGAACTTGAGGAGAGAAAGAACCTGACGGATGTGCTGAAAGATGAAGTTGATGAACTGCGGGAAGAACTTCGAGCAGCGAAGAGGACCCGTAGGAGTTAGATTGTTGTAGCTTCTATTTTCTTCATTTCTGATGTCAAAAATGTTTTAATTCGAATGTATAAACTTTGGAATTCAATGAAATGCAAGTTGGTTTAAATTCTTGTCTTATACTTCGAATTTAATGGATCTTTTGCATCAGAATATGTCGAGAAGAGGGGCTAGGAATGGTAAAGGTTTGGACCTGGAGACCGAGCTTGCAAGGGTTTACCAGACGCTGAATGCAGTGGCTAAGAACCAAGGAAGGGGGCCGGTGAATCCAGTACCTGAGGCAATTAAGCTAGTGGAATCGTTCAAGAGAATGAAACCACCAGTGTTCGAGGGAAAGTCAGACCCAGATGCGGCTGACAACTGGATTCGGCAAGTGGAGACGATCTTCGAGGTGTTGGAAACACCGGAGGGCAGCAAGGTCAAGTTGGCGACTTTGCAGTTGGAGAAGGATGCGGCTGTTTGGTGGCAGTCGATGAAGAGGACCATGGGAGGCTTGTTGCTTGGCTGGGAGGAATTTCTGGAAGAATTCCGCAGCCACTATTTCCCCTCCGACGTCCAGGAAAAGAAGGCAATGGAGTTTCTGTCACTTCAGCAAGGCAGCATGTCAGTGAGGGAGTATGAGACTAAGTTTACTCAGCTCTCCAGGTATGCTCCAGAACTGGTGATGGATGAAGCTAAGAAGGCTCGCAAATTCGAGCATGGGTTGAGGCCAAGCTTGAGATCCCGGATGATACCTCTTGGTATCAGGCGATTTGACAAACTGGTTAAGAGGGCGGCAGCGACGGAGTCGGATATGGAGCAGTTCCATGTTGTTCAGAACCGGAGGAACAACTGGCAGTCCGGGAAGAGGCCTGCACAATCGGGGAGTTTCAAGGGGCAACCATCTGCACAGAGGTTCAAACCGACAGGGGCGAACGCTATCAGTGTAGCTGGATGACCTGGAAACAATATAGGGAGACCTTCTGCAGTCACCTGTTACAACTGTGGAGAAGTGGGACATTACCAATCTCAATGCCTCAAACCACGGGCTGGCAATCACAATGTGCCAATACAGCAGACTGGGAGGAGGCCGTACCAATCAGGGCGAGTATTTGCTTTGACGGAAGCTGATGCTGATAAGGCAGATCAGGTCATCTCTGGTACAAGGGCTGATGTTTAGTGGTTTTGTCATTTCTTCTTCCCGATTATATTATGAAACTGTTATGTAATGGTGTGTATTATGTAACAGGCGAACTCTATCTTAATGGAAAGAAAGCTGTTGTGTTATTCGATACTGGATCCTCTCATACTTTTGTGTCTCCTAGATTTGCTAAAGTGTTGGGAGTGGAACCGAAGATTTTTCCAGGCAAGATCTTAGCAGTAGCTACTCCATCAGGGGAAACTTTGACCACTGATCGGTATTATGCTGATTGCGAGATTGTGATTGGGGATAAAATCTTTGGCATTGATCTGATCGAGCTGACTATCTTGGGAGTCGATGTTATCATTGGCATTGATTGGATGTCGGTGTACAGTGCAAGCATCGAGTGTAAGACCAAGACGGTAACAGTGAAGGCTCCAGGTGGACCTGAAGTCACTTTCCAAGGGAAGCAGAAATGTTCTAAGCTGGTGGCAACTATCCGCAAGGAAGAGACTCCTGTGGAATTGCAAGGGATTCCTGTGGTTCGGGACTATCCGACCGTGTTCTTGGAAGATTTTCTTGGGTTACCCCCGCATCGTGATGTAGAGTTCAGCATCACTGTTCAACCGGAAAGTGCACCCATTTCTAAGGCACTGTATAGGATGGCTCCAGTGGAACAGGATGAGGTGAAACGGCAGATTGAGGAACTTGGGGAAAGGCTTTATTCAACCTAGTGCGTCACCTTGGGGAGCACCAGGGCTTTTGGTAAAGAAGAAGGATGGATCGATGAGAATGTGTATCGATTACCGGGAGCTGAATAAGGTCACTGTTCAGAATAAGTATCCGATTCCTCGAATTGATGACTTGTTCGATCGTCTACAAGGAGCAGCTGTATTCTCCAAAATAGATCTTCGATCAGGATATCACCAAGTGCGAGTGAAAGCTGAAGATGTGCACAAAACTGCATTTAGAACTCGGCATGGGCATTACGAATTCTTAGTTATGCCATTCGGAGTGACGAATGCACCCGCAATCTTCATGGATCTGATGAACAGAGTTCTGAGGCCGTTTATTGATTCTTTCATCGTGGTGTTTATCGACGATATCCTCGTGTACTCCAAGTCAGAGGAGGAGCACACCGAGCATCTGGCAGCAGTTTTACAGAAGCTGGAAGAGCAGAGGTTGTATGCCAAGTTATCCAAGTGTGATTTCTGGAAATCTGAAGTGGCATTCCTAGGTCACATCCTTTCTAAGGAGGGAGTGGCAACTGACCCTCAGAAGATAGAGGCAGTGAGAGATTGGGCTAGGCCTACTACAGTAAAGGAAGTCAGAAGTTTTCTTGGGATGACTGGATACTACAGGAGATTCAGTCAAGGTTTTGCTCAGATAGCTGTACCGCTTACTGGACTGACCAAGAAGAATGTGAGCTTCAAGTGGACTAACAATGTGAGGCGAGCTTTCAGGAGTTGAAAGATAGGTTGACTACTGCACCTATTTTGGCTTTGCCTAGAGCAGGTGTTGAGTATAATGTCTATAGCGATGCTTCACATCGTGGGCTTGGTTGTGTCTTAATGCAAGAAGGAAGAGTAATCGCTTATGGGTCTAGGCAACTACGACCGCATGAGAAGAATTATCCGACTCATGATCTGGAGTTGGCTGTGATTATCTTTGTTTTGAAGCAATGGAGGCACTATGTGTACGGTGAGAAGTTGAACATGTACACGGATCACAAGAGCTTGAAGTATATATATCAGCAGAGGGATCTCAATCTGAGGCAGCGGAGATGGTTGGAAGTGCTCGAGGATATGCGACCTGAGATCAAGTATCATCCTGGAAAGGCTAATGTTGTTGCTGATGCACTTAGTCGCAAGAGCAGTTTGGCCAGTTTGATTACTACTCAGAAGCATTTGATTAAGGAGTTGGATCGAGCGGGTATTGAGGTTGTCTTGCAAGGATTGGGAGCATCTTTGGCTCAGCTGAGGCTTCAGCCTACTTTGAATGCAAAGATCATTGCAAGTCAGGAAGTTGATGCTGATATCTTGGAGATGAAGGAGCAGGTTGGTGCTGGCAGGTTGCCCGGATTTCAAATCAGGGATGGAGTGCTGTGTTTCGGAGATAGGCTATGTGTTCCAAATTAGGCGGACCTGAAAGAGAGTATTCTTCAGGAGGCACATGCTACTCTTTTGTCGGTACATCCTGGGAGTACTAAGATGTACAAGGACATCAAACAGCATTTCTGGTGGTCAGGTTTGAAGCGGGATGTGGCTGATTTTGTCGCGAAGTGTGAGGTTTGTCAGCAAGTCAAAGCCGAAAATCAGAGATCCGGAGGTCTATTACAGCCGTTACCTATTCCGGAATGGAAGTGGGATAACATCAGTATGGATTTCATTACGGGATTGCCTAAGAGTCCTAAAGGCAATGATGCAATTTGGGTTATAGTCGATCGACTGACCAAGTCCGCTCACTTTTTGGCGATGAAACTCACTGCTTCGATGGACAAGTTGGCTGAGATGTATGTTGGTGAGATTGTCAGACTTCATGGTGTTCCCTCAACTATTGTGTCTGATCGAGATGCGCGGTTTACTTCGCATTTCTGGAGGAGTCTTCAGGCAGCTTTGGGTACCAAGACAGATTTCAGCACTGCTTTTCAACCACAAACCGATGGGCAGACCGAGAGAGTCAATCGTATTCTTGAGGATATGCTTCGGTGTTGTATACTAGATTTCGGAGGCAGTTGGGAAAGGCATTTACCTTTGGTAGAGTTTGCCTACAACAACAGTTTTCAAGCTAGCATTGGGATGGCGCCGTATGAAGCTTTGTATGGCAGGAAGTGCAGGACTCCTGTTTGTTGGTATGAAGTTGGGGAGCGTCAGTTGTTTGGTCCTGAGCTTGTACAGCTGACTTCTGAGAAGATTGATCTGATCAGGAAAAGGTTGGTAGAAGCTCAGAGCAGGTAGAAAAGCTATGCAGACAACCGGAGAAGGGACCTTGAGTTTGAGGTTGGTGACTTCGTCTTTCTAAAGGTATCGCCCAGCAAAGGTGTGGTTCGATTTGGCAAAGGCGGGAAGTTAGCCCCGAGGTTTATAGGCCCATATAAGATATTGAAAAGGATCGGAAAAACTGCTTACCGGCTTGAATTACCGAGAGAGTTGTCTCAGGTGCACAATGTCTCCCATGTGTCTATGCTGAGAGGTTATATTCCAGATCCGAGTCATCATTTGCCTGAAGTGCCGGAAGGTTTGCAGTTAGACCTAAATTACATCGAGACTCCTGTCGAGATTGTTGACCGTAAGGAGAAAGTCTTGAGGAATAAGACGATACCGATGGTCAAAGTAGTCTGGAGAAACCACTTGGTTGAAGAGGCTACTTGGGAATCTGAGGAGAGGATGTTGAAGGACTATCCTGAGCTTTTTGCTTGATTGTATCTTTGTATCTGTGTATCTTTTGTCTGTGTTGTTGTTGTGTTGTATTTTTCTCGCTCTTGGCTGTAGTCCCGGGGACGGAACTATTCTAAGGAGGGAGTGATGTAATACCCCGAATTTTCCTAATATATGAAGATTATTTATTTTGTTGCACGTGGTATGCACGTGTAATATTTTGCCTATTATTTCCAACATGATGAATAAGCATATTGTTTTCTATAAGGATTTCCCCTAAAGCCCAAATATTAATTTACTTATCTTTCTTTTAAAAATATTTATTTTTGGCCCAACTAATTTAAGCCCATGGATTTAAACCCTTTTAGTATTTTCTACAACTTGTAATGTGTAGCATCCTTCCTTTTATTTCCGGGTATTTAATGTACAAATTTTTGTAGTGCGGTTTGTGTGTGCACGTGCACTCAATGTACACGTGCACAAGGCACAAAGCTTGGCCGGTTGGAGTAAGTAATGGGATAGAGTCATGGGCGGTTACTCTTGATGTGTGGGTAGTTTTCACAACTTCCTAGTGAATCCTAGCCCTTGATTTTCCAACTCCCTAGTGCATCCTAGCCCTCCATCTCACTCTAATTTGTGTATAAATACCCCCTCTCATTCCCTATCTCTTTTACACTAAAATTATTATTGTAAGAGAGGCATTCTGTGAGTTGTGTGTGGGAGCTTTGCTGTGGTGGCCGAGTAGTTCTCTGAAGGATTCGGTGTGGAACAAGGAGCAAGGAGTGCGGCACTGCATTGAGGAACTTTGCTGGATTCGATTACTTCGTCAAATAAGGTGGGTGTTTCTCAGGACTTCTAATGTAGGAGTTATGCTATAATTATTATAATTTCTACCATGTTATGAAAAGTAAATTGAATGTATTAGAAATGCCTGAGCTTGCTGTTGATAACAAGAACGACTGAGTCGGTACAGTCGACTAGCGCATGAACTAGTCGACTGGTACGAGACAATTATTTTTATGATGTGGTGATAAACATGGATGCAAATAGACATAATGGTGTGATTACTAAGTTTGTACTTTCCCTATGACACATATGATGGAGGGAAGATAAATGGATGAAAAGAACTAGCGATGATTAACAAAGTTAAGAACTGTCGAAGCAGTCGACTGACAAGGTGTTCAGCCGACTGGTGCATCAATTTAAGTATGATTACCTTGGTAATTCCATGAAATGAGATATTCCATTATGTTGACCTAGTATAATGACTTGAGATTTGTATCTTCATCTTCGTAAGAAGGTTATGAATAATGTGAATGCATGTTTAAAGTATTTTTTCCTTGAAGAAAAGAACATATTAGTAACTTGAAATTCCATGCTACGATGTTACTGAACAAGTAAGAAGTGTGGTATTTATAAGATATGAATGTATGTATGCTGTGATGAAAATGCTTGTGAGAACGGTTAGAAAGATAATTCCTGTTTTTGAATTATGAAACTGATCAGTCGACTTAGTGCGTGTAGCCAGTCGACTGAGCTGAACTTAGAATTGTGCTATTGAAAATTCCAGGACAGACGACTGGTGAATGAACAGTCGACTGTCACGTGGATGACACTGTGAACATGAAAAGTTGCGGGACAGCCGACTGGTCGTGTACAGCAGTTGACTCTCCCGAGTATTTATGATGAACCTGTATTTGACTGTATGAGTCGACTGGTGTTCTTCCAAGTCGACTGTACAGAGTGGACTTTGATATGTATGAGATTTCATTTTATTTATTGCTGTTGGAAGTTGTGAACTTTATAATTGAAGTCAATGAACTCTTATGACTGTATGGATTTATGTAAAAAGAATCATAGATGTGAATTGAGAATCAAATGAACATGAAAGGCTAAGATCATAATAAGAAAGTCTGTGAGACTCTAAAATGAATTATGGGCTGAGAATGCTCAATTGGAAATTGTGAATGGGAAATTGAACGAAAGAGTAGCTAAGTCTCCCCCGGCAGTGAAATGAAATGATATTGAAAAGAAGACCAAGGTTGGTCGTGTGTAAATGAAATGATCAGTCCGGTTTGGTGGAGAGGCTAACTCTAGAGCTTTGATTTTGATTCATGATTCTAATAATTTTAGTACATAGTGAGGAGGTGATGAAAGTGAGAGAAAAACATGAGTATGAGAACTAGAGTTTACGGTGCGGGTGTGTGAGCCGCAGAATGCATGCTTGATGAGTCAAGACATGGCGCGGGCACAGCTCAGAATGATCGGACTCTAGTCACGCTTGTGGGATGTTTGGTGACTGCAAGAGAATCGTGTTCAGGGAGGAGGCTTGAATTGCCACAGAATGCATGCTTGATGAGTCAAGACATGGCGTGGGGTTCCCCTCCAGGGTCCAGTGCACGAGCTTGTACTCATAGACCATTTAAGATACTCACCGTAATTACAGAAGTAGAGTAAATCATGGCGAGGGATTGAACCCTACAAAAATGAAGAACGATTAAGAGGCTTGCCCTCGGACCTATGTAGTATGGGATGCATAGAATCCGAACAAGTGCGCATTAGTGTCATGTAAATTAAATAATTGCATTAAGGATTAAGTGCACAATCACGACACGACATCATTAAGAGTTCCCTTTTGATTTATATTCTTATTATGAACAAGTTTGTGATTTGTTAAGAAATGAGATTCGTTATACTGTTTCTGGCATAGAGAGGATGGCCATGTATAATTATCGTCGGTTGAATAAACTGACGTACCCACAGTTTTGTATGCAGGATAAATTACATGTAAAGAGGAATGGATGCATAAAGATTTTATCATGTTATTGTACATTCATGTAAATGTTGTATATTTTTACTTCCGCTGTACAAATGTAAATGTAATATGATGTAAACTCTAATGTAAAAAGAAAAGTTTGAATTTCCTTGTGAAATTGTACTCAAAGAAAGCGAAAAGATCCTGTAGAACATCTCGAATTCAGTGATTTGGGATTCGGGGCGTTACAGGAAGCATAGAATCCGAACAAGTGTGCATTAGTGTCATTAAATATAAATAACTGCATTAAGGACTAAGGGCACATTTACACACGACATCAATAAGATAGTTCCCCTTAGCCTGTTTGTGACAAGTGTGTGCTTTCCAAGTAAGAGAAATTGATGTATTATATCCTAGCGTCAGTTGTATGCAACTGACGTGCATACAGTTTCTATGCAGAATAAATTGAATAAAAGGACAAAAGAAGGAATACTGCTTAAAGAAATGTTCAAATTATTATTTAATTCATGTATCATATTGTAATTTATAATTCTGCTGAGTTGACGTAAAAAATATTGTTGTATAAAAGTTTTAAATTTCTTATAAAATTGTACGAAGTAAAGTGTAAAGATCCTGTGGAACTTCGAATTCAGACTTATTTAGAATTCGGGGTGTTACAGAGTGGTATCAAAGCCACGCTTCCAAGTAGTGCAAATTTATAAGGAACGACACCCAAGAGTGGACATCAAAGTGTGTGTTCGATATAAAGATTTAAATGTAAGCTACTTACATTTGTGTTGCTCTATGATTGATGCTTCTTCTTCTCCCTCCCTCAAGATGGCGAACCACCACGACCCAGCAGGCGATGATGTTTGGCACATAATCGAAGAGGACTACTATCCCGGACAAGGAGATTTCGACAAAAAAGATCCTGAGGAGTATGAAGGAGAGTGGCCCGAGTCCCGAGAGATCACTCCGCCTCCGGACTCATCAGACATTTCATCAGAACTACAGGAAGAGCTTAGGAAAGCCAAGAGGAACCGTAAGGATTAGAATGTTGTATCTTCTCAATACTTTTCATTTGATGACAGACGATGTTTTAAATTTGAATGTACAAAGCTTGAATTCAATGAAATGAAGGAGTTGATTTAAATTCATGTTTTCTACTTTGAATTTAATGGATCTTTTCAATTAGAGTATGGCTGGAAGAAGATCAAGGAATGGAGAAGGACCCGGTTGTGGACTCGACTTTGAAACGGAGTTGGCCAGAGTCTATCAGTCCCTCAACGCCATTGCCATGAACCAAAACCATATGGGGGTGCCTGCAAATCCAGTTCCTAATGCGATCAAACTTGTCAAATCATTCAAGAGGATGAAGCCACCAATGTTTGAAGGGATGTCAGACCCAGATGCAACTGACAATTAGATTAGGCAAGTTGAGACTATCTTTAAAGTCTTGGAAGCTCTAGAAGGTAGCAAGGTGAAGCTGGCTACATTGCAGCTTGAGAAGGATGCAGCTGTATGGTGGCAGTCCATGAAGCGAACTATGGGAAATGTTGTTTTCAGCTGGGAGAAATTCTTGGGTTCTGCCATCACTACTTTCCATCTGATTTCAAAGAGAAGAAAGCAATGGAGTTCCTAGCACTGCAGCAGGGAGGCATGTCTGTCATAGAGTATCGGACAAGGTTTACTCAACTTTCGAGGTATGCACCCGAACTTGTGATAGACGAGGTGAAGAATGCTCGGAAGTTCGAGCATGGATTGAGGCCGAGTCTGAGATCAAGGATGATACCCCTTGGTATCAAAAGGTTTGACAAGTTAGTCAAGCGAGCTGCAGCTACAGAGGAGGATATGGAGCAGTTTCATACCGCCCAAAACAGAAGGAGCAATTGGAATGTCGAGAAGAGGCCCGCAATTTCTGGAAATGTCATAGGACAGCCGTCAGCTCAAAGGTTCAAACCTATGGGGGCGAACGCTGTCAATGTAGCTGGAAATTCCGAAAATGGTTGGGTGAAACCTCCTGTGACCTGTTTCAATTGTGAAGAGACGGGTCACTACAAATCTCAATGCCCCAAGTCGCGAGATGTCATCCAAAATGGACCACCGCAATAAGTTGGGAAGATGTCATACCAACAAGGGCGAGTATTTGCCTTGACTGGGGCCGATGCTGATGAAGTGGATCACGTCATTATCGGTACGGGGGCAAATGTTTAGAAGTTTCTGTTGTTCTTTTTCCTTGTTTTATTTAGTAAAACTATTATGTAACACGAGTGTGTTATGTAACAAGAGAACTTTTAATAAATGGAAAGAAAGTTGTTCTATTCGATACTGGATCCTCTCATACTTTTGTATCTCCTAAATTTGCTAAAGTCTTGGGAATCGAACCAAAGGTCGTTCCAGAAAAGGTATTAGCAGTAGCTACTCCATCAGGAGAGACTTTAACCACTGATTGGTATTATGCAGACTGCAAGATCGAGATTTGAGATAGGATTTTCAAGATTGATCTGATTGAGCTGAATATCCTAGGGGTCGATGTTATCATTGGTATTGATTGGATGTCGGTGTACAGTGCAAACATCAAGTGCAAGACCAAGAAAGTAACAGTGAAGGCTCGAAGAGGTCCTGTAGTCACTTTCTAGGGGAAGAAGAGATGTTCAGGTTTGGTGGTAGCTATCTGCAAGAAGAAGGCTCCTGTAAAGGTGTAGCAGATTCCAGTGGTTCGGGATTACCCGACTGTACTCTTGGAAGATTTGCCCGGGTTACCCTCGCATCATGATGTAGAGTTCAGCATCACTATCCAGCCAGAGAGTGCACCTATTTCCAAGGCACCGTATAAGATGGTGCTTGTGGAGCAGGATGAAGTTAAACGGCAGATTGAGGAACTTTTTAAAGGGTTTTATTCAGCAGAGTCCGTCACCTTGGGAAGCATCGGTACTATTGGTGAAGAAGAATGATGGGTCGATGGGGATGTGTATCGATTACCGGAAGCTGAATAGGGTCACTGTTCAGAATAAATATCCTTTTCCACGAATTGATGACCTGTTTGATCATCTACAAGGAGCAGCTGTTTGCTCCAAAATAGACCTTCGATCGGGATACTATCATATTCGAGTGAAAGCAGAAGATGTGCATAAGACTTCATTCAAAACTCGACATGGGCATTACGAATTCTTAATTATGCCATTTGGAGAGACGAATGCACCTGCAATCTTAATGGACATGATGAAAAGAGTTCTGAGGCCGCTTATTGATTCTTTTGTTGTGGTGTTTATCGACGATATTCTTGTGTACTCCAAGTCAGAGAAGGAGCACACTGAGCATCTGGCTGAAGTTCTGAAGAAGTTTCAAGAACATGAGTTGTATGCCAAGTTATCCAAGTTCAATTTCTAGAAATTTGAAGTGGCATTCCTGGGTCACATCCTTTCTAAGGAGGAAGTGTCTAGTGATCCTCAGAAGATAGAGGTGGTGAAGGATTGGGTAAGGCCTACTATAGTGAAGGAAATCAGAAATTTTCTTGGGCTAACTGGATACTATAGGAGGTTTATCCAAGGCTATGCTCAGATAGTTGTGCCGCTCACTGGTCTAACCAAGAATAATGTAAATTTCAAGTGGACTGAGCAGTGCGAGACAAGCTTTTAGGAGTTGAAAGAGAAGTTGACTATTGCTCCCATTTTGGCTTTGCCTAGAGTAGGTGTTGAGTATGATGTTTACAGCGATGCTTGACATCGTGGGCTTGGTTGTGTCTTGATGCAAGAGGGAAAGATAATCGCTTATGGGTTTAGACAACTAAGACCGCATGAGAAGAATTATCCGACTCATGATCTGGAGTTGGCTGCGATTATCTTCGTCTTGAAGCAATAAAGGCACTACGCGTAGGCTGAGAAATTAAACATGTACACGGATCACAAAAACTTGAAGTACATCTATCAGCAGAAGGACCTGAATCTGAGGCAATGGAGATTGCTGTAAGTACTTGAGGACATGCATCCTGAGATTAAGTACCATCCAGGGAAGGCTAATGTTGTGGCTGGTGCACTTAGCTGTAAAAGCAGTTTGGCCAGGTTGATTATGACCCAGAAGCATCTTGCAAAGGAGTTGGATCGGGTTGGTATTGAGATTGTTGTGCAAGGCTTGGGAGCATCTTTGGCTCAGCTGAGGCTCAGCCTATGCTGAATGAAAGGATTATAGCAAGTCAGAAGGAAGATGCAGAGATTCAGAAGATGAAGGAGCAAGTTGGCACAGGCAGATTATCATAGTTTCAGATTAGGGATGAAGTGTTGTGGTTTGGAGAGAGGCTATGTGTTCCGGATCAATCAGATTTGAGGGAGAGTATTCTTCAGGAGGCACATGCTACACTTTTGTCTGTACATCCTGGAAGCACCAAGATGTACAAGGACATCAAGCAACATTTCTGTTGGTTAGCTCTGAAGCGCGATGTGGCTGAGTTCGTGGCAAGGTGTGAGAATTGTTAGCAGGTGAAAGCTGAAAACCAGAATCCCGGAGGTTTATTGCAACCGTTACCAATTCCGGAGTGGAAGTGGAATAACATCAGCATGGATTTTATCACGAGTTTTCCCAAGAATTCAAAGGGTAGTGATACAATTTGGGTCATAGTCGGTCGACTAACCAAATCAGCTCATTTTTTGGTAATGAAACCCACTTCGTCTATAGACAAGTTAGCCGAGCTGTATGTTGGGGAGATCGTTAGGCTTCCAGGTGTTCCGTTGACCATTGTGTTTGATCGAGATGCGTGGTTTACTTCGTATTTCTGGAGGATTCTTCAAGCAGCTTTGGGTACTAAGACGGACTTCAGCACTGTCTTCCATCCTCAGACTGATGGACAGACTGATGGACAGACTGAGAGGGTCAATCGAGTTCTTGAGGATATGCTTCGGTGTTGTGTTTTAGATTTTGGAGGCAGTTGGAAAAGGCATCTAGCTCTGATGGAGTTTGCCTAAAAGAATGGTTTTCAGACTTATATCGGGATGGCGCCGTATGAAGCTCTGTATGGCAGGAAGTGTAGAACACCTGTTTACTAGTTTGAAGTGGGGGAGTGGCAGATGTTTGGGCCCACGATCATGCAGCAGACCTCTAAAAAGATCGATTTAATCAGGAAGAGGTTGGTGGATGCTCAGAGTAGGCAGAAGAGTTATGCCGATAATTGGAGGAGAGACCTTGAGTTTGAGGAAGGTGACTTTGTCTTTCTGAAGGTATCACCTAGAAATGTGTGATTCATTTTGGCAGAGGTGAGAAATTAGCCCCAAGGTTCATAGGCCCACAGAAGATATTGAAGAGGATTGGAAAAACTGCTTACCGGTTGGAGTTACCGGATGAGTTGTCTCAAGTGCACAATGTCTTACAAGTGTCTATACTGAGAAGTTACATTCCAGATCCAAGTCACCATTTGCCCAAAGTGCCCGAGGGTTTGCAGCTAGATCTGAACTACATTGAGCGACCAGTTGAGATCGTGGATCGTCGGGAGAAAGTCTTGAGGAACAAGACGATACCGATTGTCAAAGTAGTCAGGAGGAACCAGTTGGTTGAAGAGGCTCATCCCGAGCTCTTTGTTTGATTGTATTATTTTTCTTTCTTCTTTTATGTTTTGTTTTCTCACTCTTTAAACGTAGTTCCGAAGACAGAACTGTTCTAAGAAGGGAGTGTTGTAACATCCTGAATTTTCAAATAATCAAATATAAAGTTTTCATTTATTTTCACGTGTTTTGCACGTGCAATTTAATGTGTATTTAGCTTTAAAAAGTATTCTTATGTGATGAATAAACATTTTCTTCTCTTTTTAAATTAAAGCCTATTATTAATCTTTAGGCCTAATAGTCTAATTCTAGCCCACTTAAATAAATTAATTAATTAATTAAAAGAGCCCATAGATTTTAGCCCACCTAATTAGCCAACTAGTTAATCTTATTAATAATTAATACAACTTGTAGTGTAGACTTGATCATGTAGCAAATAAATTAACACTTTAATGAACAAACTAATTTGTAGTATGCATAATGAGGCACGTGCATCACACACGAACGTGTATATTTAATGAGAAGGGGGTGGTCGGCCTTTTTCATAGAGTGGGAGAGATGGAGAAAGTGGAGAGTGGTTACTAGATGGTGGGTAGTTCTTCTAACTCCCAAATGCATCATAGCCTTTCATCTAAACTCATCTCAACCCTTCATCCACTCTTGTAAAGTATATAACCCCCCCCCCCCCCCTCCCTCTTATCACTCTTGTCATTTGCATTAGAAATTTCAAAGAGAAAGACAAAGAAAAGAATTCTGTGTAAGAGAAAAGAAAGAGTTGTGTGAGGAAAAGATTGAGTGTTGTGTGTTTGTGTGCTATTGTACTTGGGTGGCCGGCTAGCTCATCAAGGGAGGCTCGATGCCACATTAAGGAGGAGAAGGCTCAAGTTGTGGCACAAACTAGGAGGAGAAGAGAGCCGATCGTACTTTCAAGGAGTTCTTTAGGAGTTTTCATTTGTTTCATCAAAAGGTGGGTGATTTCTCAAACTTCTAATATAATGTCATGCTAGGATTTTAAACTGTGAATATTTTAGAAACAAGTGGAAAAAGTTGCCTTATACTTGCTTGAAGAGACTAGTAAGAAAGAGAGAAATCTCTAGTTTATTTACATGAAAAAGTTAGTAAAATAAATTGGAATGTGTTAATTAAGAGTTATCATGATGCTTTATTACTATATTTTCATGTTAGAGTACATATAAATTAGATAAATTATGCTTGTATGAAATTATAACCCCTGTTTTCCATTTTGTGTATTTTTTTGAGTGTATTTTTTGTTTTGGTGTATTTCTCTCTTTGTATTCCTCTTGTTTTTCTCTTGGACCGTATATTGGATTTTATTTTCAATATATATTCATTTTATTATTTTCTGTCTTCTTTTATTTGAGTTCTTGGTTCTTTTGTCCGTCTTTTGTTTCGTTCCGTTTGATCGAGCTGTTAATTTGATCATCTTTATTTATTTATTCATACCCTATATTATTTTTTAATTATTTTGTTCTTTGCTCTATCTTGATTGCTGGATCTCTTCATACCCATTAGCACTCTAATATCCACTTACCCATTTTAAACCTATCCACTAAGTTATTATCCTATACCCTATTACACCAAAATCCTATTCAATTAAATACCTAACTATACCCTATTACCCACTTTAAACCCAAGCCAGCACCTAAACTACCCACCAAAACCCATGCAAACCCGAAACCCACTCCCCCAACCGAACCCACTGTGTGTTTCCCTACACCCAACCCGTTCCCTGTGTGCCGCCTCCCCCTACTGCCTAACCCTAAACCTAATGAACCCATATTTATACCGTGCACATGCAGCCGTATTCCCCTTCCTAGCTGCTATCCCTCTCCTTGCATCCTCTCTCTCTCTCTCGTCCCCTCTCCTTCTCGCCTTGCACTCTCCTCTCTCTCCCGTTGTTGCTGTGCACCCAGATCCATCCCCGACCTCTCCCTGCATACCCCTATCTGTGCTCCGACATAGCAACGACAGTGCCGAAGTGCTGTGGTTTCCCCCTCTCCGACGCTGATAGCAGTGCACCGACGCTTCCCCCGCCGTCTACCTCCCTGTGGGCGTGTGTTCGTGGATTGTGTGATTGATTTCATGCGTTTTGGTGTTCGTGGGTTGTTCTCTTATTGAATTCATGTACTCATTTTTAGTTTGCGGGTTCGTCGTTGAATTTGGTTGCTCGTTTGGTTCGTGGGCTCGTAGTCATACATTGAGTTCGTTGGCCGGGAATCCGTTCCCGTTATTCTTGCTTGGAGTCATTTTTGTTGTCGGTTAAGGCAAGTAACTTGTAATAAATTCTTTTGTAAATACAAGTACTAAATACCGCCTGTAGTGTAGTTGGGTTCTAGAGACAATTTGTGTGTGAATCTCATTGTTAATATTGTCTCTATTTTGTTATCTTGACCATAGTTGCCTCACGATATACATGACATGATATAACCTAGGATTGACCACATCTTGTTGCATATATGCGTGTTATTCATATGTTATCTTGTGCTCGTTCGTGTTATTCGTGATAGACTTGTTGTGGACTTGTGAAATACCCTATACCATATTTCTAGGACATCTAGTATACTCTATCTCGTGTTTAATTGTGTTTTGGATGAGTTCTATGTGAACTAGGGAATTTTGTGCACATGAGATATTTCCAATTTTGCCGGTTTTCCCGTTTTGATCAGTATTTTAGACCCTATTAATTAAGATCAGTATTTGAAACTATTTTGTGAACATGATTTGTAGAAAACTCTGTCTGTTTTCCAATCCTTTTGACGGATCTCAGTTTTGATTTTTGGTTTGCGAGTTATGTCTATTTTACTACAGTAGTGTCGAAAGATTCCCAGATTTTGTTTTCTATGAATTCTGAAGAGTAATCTATTTTGTATTCTGGTATTAAAATTATTATTTTGATATGAAATTTTGCTCAGTATTTCTAGACTTGATTGGGGTTTACCCAGAAATTTTATGAATTTATTTGAAGAGTTTTACAAATCTTTTCATGCTTGCAAACAAATATTTTACATACGGAATTTTACTACTGTTTAGAAAAGAACTTGATTTTCGACCTATTTCTACTTGCTATTTCTAAATTATTTCTGAATATGAAAGTGTTTCTACTGTATCTATTTTATTACCCTTTTGACGGATTTGGATTTGGATTTATGGTTTGTGAGATATTGCTATTTTTGTACTACAGTGTTTATGATTTCAGATTTGCAAAACTGTCGTGTCTTGATGTTTTCTGATTTTACTTGACTACTCTATTTATATTGAAAAATTATGAAACTTGTTTTTCTGTTACTATACATATAGGGGAATACCCCAGATTTTTCGTAAATTTAATTAATGAGTTTTCATGCTGTTTTCCTGATTTTGAATATAATCTTCTGATTTCTGGCTGAACGTATTTTCTGGATTCAAAGCAGTTTTGAGTTATGTTTTTTGTGAAATACTATATAACTTATATATGTTCGCTGGATTCGGCCGGAAGTATATTTTTTAGACCTTTCGACAGATTCAGATTTATATTTTTGTAACAACAGAATCTCAGTTTTACTGCAGTTTGGTCTTGCAGTCCTGAACTAGAAATTTCGTTGTTTTATTCCTTTGTGTGTTATCGTTCACCCGTACATGTTTATCTTGCAACTTGAACTTGTTACTTGATTATACCATGTTATACTTGGCCTATTTCGTAACACATACATGCTTGTTTGACACTAATAATAATTAACCAAGCCGGGGTTTAAAGGGAAAGATCTAATAGTGGAAAATACACAAACGTGTACTCGGAAGATGATCTATTGATCCTATGTGATACTTGGCCTGATACTTAATACTTGAGGCTTGATATTTCACACTTGAGACTTATTACTTGATACTTGATACTTGAGGCTTGATATTTTACTTGAGGCTTGATACTTTACTCTTGAGGCTTGTTTACTTGATACTTAAGGCTTGATACTTGATACTTGAGGCTTGATACTTGATACTTGTCTTGATACTTCACTCTTGAAACTTGAAACTTGATTTCTTGAGGCTTGTCCCTAGTACACTGTCCTATATGATCCACTATGAAATCTAAAACGAAATTGCATTGACTGTAGCAACCACGTAATAAAAGGATGGATGCATGAAGTGCTACCTAGATAGTAATAATACAAGACTTGAACATGATTACTTGACACTTGCTATTTGATACTTGTACTTGACTACTTGACACTTGTTACTTGATTTCGTGACACTTGTTACTTGTTACTTGATTCTTGATACTTGTTACTTGTTTATATGATACTTGTTTACTTGACACTTGATATATGCCACTTGCACTTGTTTATCTTGCCATGCCAGTATTCTATTTTGTATCATGCATATTCCATGTTGTTAGTTAGTTGTTTTCATGTACTTGTATCCTGCACTACAAGTGGCCCGTAACTTGCATTGACTGAAGTTTGTTTTCTCTTTCCTCTTCCTGCAATTGTTAAATTGCATATTTTGGAGAACAGGTATCAGATGGTGTTGGTGATATGAGATATTAGTGCTGGAGTTTGCTATTATTATTTCTTGTTGCTTGTTTTGAACAATTGTATTTTGATACTTGGATTTATTTGTATTTGGGCAATGTGACCCAGGATATTTGACTTATTCAGATCAGGATTATTTGAAATTATAATATTTTGGTTTCAAGTATTCTTGTTAATATTTTGGTTCATATCTGCATGCTTGGTTGATTTTTTTGCGCTAGACTCTGATTATTCTTGTGAAATGTTGTAAAGATTCTTGAACAACTTATGGATGATAAAAATCATTCGCTGAATTTAGTCACGTATCCGTATATAGTATTCTCTTTTGGGAAGCGGGGCGTGACAGAAATTGTGCTTGTGAATGGATTATAGAATGCAAATTAACACCTATGATTTGTGAGATAAGTTGATTAGCATGAAAAGTTGCAATAATTGTTGAATTTTAATTGTATTATGAGTAAGTTCATATTCACTAGATTGTCAAATTTGTTATCTCTTGAATCTTAAGAAATGAGTGAGTTTTTATAAAAGATAAAAATTAACTTGAAGGCTTGAAGAATGAAGAAAAATGGTAAAAATATATTGTGAATAAATGGGGAACAAGTAGATAAAAAGATTCATCTAGAAAAAGAATTTAATTTTCCTATGTCGAAAATGTATTAATGTTCCACTTTTTCAAAGAATTAAGAGAAATAGTCTACTATGTGTTTAAAAATGAGATTTTGAAAATCTAAGAAAATATAAGTTACTGTTTTTCAACGAAACACATTCTGGAAAAAGATTTAGATTTTTCTAAGTACAAATTAATTGGGAAAAATCGAGTTTATTAAATAAAGAAGTAGATATAGTACAGTCCCATACAAAGAGTTGTCAACCAACCTTGTATAGGTTAGTCACTCAAGACCTACTGGTCTTCGGGTGCCTTTTGGGTACGTTACTGTTCATAGGCGGAGCTCTGGTCTTGGGTTCGAGTCTTACAAGAGACTCTGTTTTTCTGAAAATTCGATTTTAAATCAAATCCGAAAACCAGATTTTAAGTATAATTAAAGTTCCCTCTATATCGGTTAGTCAATCTGGCATTTATGGTCATCGGGTGCACTTTGGGACAGTTACTATTCACGGGCGGGGGGTTTGGTCTGGGTTCGAATCCGGCCTTTTGGCCCTTTTGTTTGGGGTTTTTTTGATTTTTTTTAACTTAGTTTGATTTTTTTGAGTATTTTAAGAGTATAAAAATTAGGGAGAAAATATTAGAATTCTTCTAAAAATGCCTAGACTTCTTGAAAATTATTACAATATTTGACTTATTATAATGGGAATTAGAAGTAATTTTGAGAAGAAGGAATTGATAAATTTTCTTAGAATATGATTTTGATTAATTAATGAAAATGAATATTTTTTTGAATGTAAAGAATTTCGGTGTAGAGATTTAAAATGAGATTTGTGACATGGAAAAATTGAGTAAGATTAAATATAAGATTGTTGTCTAAATTATGCAAATGTGCATGGAAAGTGAAAAATATAGACCATGATAAAATGTGGAAATTTGTGAATATGAATACTCATTTTTTAGATGAACATGAAAAGAGATTGAAACTAGAGTTTTAGCTAAGTCCTTACATCGGCATGAATGAAATTTTGAAAGAGAAATGTGATAATAGAAGACCAAGATTGTGTCGTGATTAACTGTTGATTGTTAAGACCGATGTAGAGGTAAGCTAATTCTAGAGTATTAATTTTATTCATGATTCAATTATCTAAGGATTAGACACATTGTGAAGATGTGATGGAAGTAAGAGAAAAATACAAGTATGGGAGCCTCGGATCTACGGTGTGAGAGTGTTCACAGGATGTTTACATGATGCATCATGTCAGGCGTGAATACATCTCCAGAATATCGGGAGACGCTTGTGGGGTTCTTGATGACTACGTAGTGCCATCGTTCCATGGCGGAGGCGAATTGTCCATAGGATGTCTGCATGATGCGTCATGTCATGACGTGGGATTCTCTTCAGGATGTCTGGACATGGGCTCGTAATTCTTAGAGCATCTAAGATACTTGCCGTAGTTACCGTAGTAGTTAAACTCATAGCGAGAGATCCAACCCTACAAGATGAAGTACGATTAAGGGCTTTCCCTCGGACCTATGTAGTATGGGATGCATAGAATCCGAACAAGTGCACATTAGTGTCATTAAATATAAATAACTGCATTAAGGACTAAGTGCACATTCATACACGACATCAATAAGATAGTCCCCCTTAGCCTGTTTGTGACAAGTGTGTGCTTTCCAAGTAAGAGAAATTGATGTATTTAATCCTAGCTTCAGTTGTATGCAACTGACGTGTCCACAGTTTCTATGCAAAATAAATTGAATGAAAGGACTAAAGAATGAATGCTTCTTAAGGAAATGTTCAAATTGTTATTTAATTCATGTATCATGTTGTAATTTATAATTCCGTTGCGTTGATGTAAAAAACATTGTTGTATAAAATATTTTAAATTTCTTGTAAAATTGTACGAAGTGAAGTGTAAAAGTCTCGTGGAACTTCGAATTCAGACTTATTTGGAATTCGGGGTGTTACAGTTCGCTTGTCCTCGCACTCCCCTAATAAAATGGGGTTGTTAAAAAGAAAAATCGATCTCTTCAAGAAATGGCCCGCACCATGCTTAGTGAGAATGATTTACTAAAGCCATTTTGGACCGAAGCTGTCAATACAGCGTGTTATACCATTAACCAAGTAATCATTAGGAAATATCTTGAGAAAACGCCTTTTGAACTATATTATGGAAAATTTCCTAACTTGAGTTATTTTCGTGTATTTGGATGCAAAGTGTTTATTTTAAATACTCTAAATAACTTAGAAAATTTTAATTGTAAAAATGACGAAGGCATATTCTTAGGATATTCCCTAAGTAGCGAGGCATATCGTATATTTAATAAATGAAGATGCACAATTCAAGAATCTATTGATATTATATTTGATGAAACTAATCATTTTACATAAGAGATATTACATGTTGTTGATGATGATGAGACAGATGTTCACGTTGAAAAAAACAGGTACATACTGAAAATGGACCAAATATAGACTGTCAAAACAACGTGCCACATCAAGATGGAAACACATCTATCAACCAAAGTAGCAACAACCCCTTGATAGACAAAATGCATACACAACAAATTGATGCCATGGAAGATGATCACCCTCCACCACAAGCACAACTTCTACCTTCCACCATCGAAAAACGCCCTGCTTGGAAAATCATATCTAGCCATCCACCAAATCTTATCCAAAGTGATATGTCAAAAGGGGTAACTACTTGAACTCAAGCTCAAAATTTTATGTGTTTTTCCGCATTTGTATCCATACTTGAACCCAAAAATATTAAGGAGGCCATACAAGACAATGACTCGATCATTGTCATTCAAGAAGAACTTAATAAATTTGAAAGGAATCAAGTATGGAGACTTGTACCTAGATCCCATGATAGAACCATACTTGGAACGAAATGGGTGTTTAGGAACAAGTTGGACGAATCTGGTATTATTATTAGAAATAAGTCCCGTCTTGTAGGACAAGGATATAACCAACAAGAGGGAGTTGATTTTGATGAAACTTTTGCACCTATTGCATGGCTTGAAGCCATTCGTATTTTACTTCCTTTTGCCTCTTACATGGATTTTACGCTTTTTCAAATGGATGTTAAAAGTACTTTTTTAAATGGGTTTATTTCGGAAGAAGTTTATGTTGAACAACCACCTGGATTCACTGACCCCACACACCTAAACCATGTATTTCATCTTGATTAAGCTTTATATGGTTTGAAGCAAGCTCCTCGTGCTTGGTATGAACAACTAAGCTCATTTCTTATTCACATAGTCTTCTCTAAAGGAAAAGTAGACACTACACTGTTTATCAAACATGTTTTTAAAGATATTTTAATTGTTCAAATTTATGTTAATAGTGTTATATTTGGATCTACTAATGAAAATCTTTGCAAGGAATTTTTTAAACAAATGCAGGATGAATTTGAAATGAGTATAATGGGTGAATTAACCTACTTTCTTGGGCTCCAAATACAACAACGAAAGGACGGCATCTTCATAAACCAATCGAAGTATGCGAAAGAACTCGTCAAAAAGTTTTGTCTTGACAATGCAAACACATACAAAACTCCTATGATAACTACCACTAAACTGTCCAAAGACGAATCTGGTAAAACTGTTGATATTTCTATTTATCATGGTATCATTGGTAGCTTACTTTATATTACTGTTTATCGTCCAGATATTATGTTTAGTGTATGTTTGTGTGCTCGTTTCCAATCGTGTCTCAAAGAATCTCTTTTAGTTGCTGTTAAGTGTATCATTTGATATCTTAAAGGCACACAAAATACTGGTCTTTGGTACCCGAAAATTAAAAAAATTTCTCTTGTAGGCTATTCCGATGCCTACTATGCCGGGAGTTTGATAGCTAGAAAAAACACTAGTGGTACATGTCATTTCTTGGGAGATTGTCTTGTTTCATGGGCATCCAAGAAATAAAATTCTGTAACCTTGTCTACTGCCGAAGCCGAATACATAGCCGCCGAATCCTGTTGTGCACAGGTATTATTAATGAAACATGCATTAGAGGACTACAAGGTATTCTTTGATCACATTCCAATTAAATGCGATAATACTAGCACTGTTCACATGACTAAAAATTCTGATCAACAGTCATACTAAACATGTAGAAATTCGATATCACTTCATTAAAGATCATTTTCAAAAGGCAAATGCCATTCTTGAGTATGTTTCAACTGATTCTCAACTTGCTGATATTTTTACCAAACCTTTAGATGAAAAACGTTTTCCTTTTTTGAAAGGTGAATTAAATGTTATTGATATTTTTGCATAATTGGTTTTTCAGTCGACTGTGCGGTCGACTGTCATCCTGTAAAGGTGTACAGTCGACCGGGCGGTCGACCGGTCCCCTCTCTATTTTCCTGACACACCCTTTTTTTTTTGCTTTGGTCGACCGTGATGTCCACTGTCCTGCCTTCGGTTTTCTTCACAGTCGCATACATTGTCGCATCGGTTGACTGTGCGGTCAACCGGTCCCATTTCTGTTTTTTGGGATTTCTGGCTGTTGTATTTTTGTATCTTTTGGTGTGTTCCAAAATGGGGGAGAAATATTTTTTTGAATTTTTATGTATCAAGTAAGTAGATTTTCCTTTGACTTTAAAAAATGTAATATTCCCTAAAATTGCTTGTTTCTCAAAATATATGTATGCATGTTCTTCAAACAAGTTTTGATCGTTGCATATGGGTTGTATTATGTACTCTCATTTAGTAACATCTTTCATGCATGAATTTAGGTAGAGTAATTAAATCTCTTCTAATCTATTTTGTTTTACAGTTTTAAAATTCTAAGATATGTTTTGTCTAAACTAAAAGGGGGAGATTGTTAACCTAAGTTTGGATTGCACTACTAATATCTTTAGTTAAGATTTGTAGGAAAAACAGGAAAAGGAAAATAAAAATAAAAGATCCAAAAGATTCAAAAACAAGCAAAAGAGGCATGAATAAGAAAAGATTGGAAAAATCAAGAAAGAGTGCTTCACAATAAATATGTGCTTCAAATCATCAAGAAAGCCAACAAAATAGAGATTTACTTCTGTTTATGTGAGGAGCATATATGTAAAGAAGTATTGATTGATAAATTAGTTTTTGGAAGAATATAAAGTGAAATCGCTTAATAAGAGTCGAATCTGCACGACAGCGGTCGACCGCACGAAATGATAGTCGACCGTCACAACTGTCGACTGCTCATCTCTGTGGAAAAGATGAGTTAGTCGACCGGTCAACGCTCGACTTACGATTTAAAAGATGAACAGTCGACTGTCCATCATTGTGGTTGACCGTCTAAGTGCTGATCTGACTATTTCGAAAATATCTTTTCACTTTTGGAAAAATACATTTTCCTACTCTATAAATTGAGGCGAATTCACAGTGTATTCTTTACCCATTGCTATTATAACTCTTCTGAACTAATCATTCAATCAATACTCCGAGTGTAAGAGATTTTATTATTTTCTTCAGTCAAGGTTTTTTAGATCTTAAGAGTTTATTCTTTCTTTTCCACTTCGGTGAGTTATTGCAGTCTTAGTTGAAGGAGCCCTACAGGTGTGATAGGTCTCTCGGCCTGAATTTCGAGAATCACTGTACAAGGATTTAAAGTATATTGGAACGCTTGTGGCAAAGAATTGCTACAAGTAGGTGGTGTGGACATAGACCTGTGGGTCAAACCACGTTATATCGTTATGTCTTACTCGTTGCTCTGTTTACTTTCTCTTACTCTATCTTTTTACTTTACGTATTTTATTTAAATTTTTAATTTTTCCAAAATCACCCTATTCAGCTCCCCCAGGGTGATTAACACTAACAAACATAAGCATTCGACTATTTCACTCCATCGCTTCTCATTACAATTGTAACCAGTAATTTTCCCATTTTTAGACATTCCCTAATTGATTTGTCAATTAACTCCTTAAAAGCAATTCATGCCCTCTTCTTCAAGAATTAGAGATCTAACATAATTAACACAAATTAACATAATTAACACAGATAAATCTAACACAATAAAATAAAACATAATTGACAGAAATAAAATATAACATAATTTATACAATAAAATCTATCACTAAATTAATAGAAGAAAATGGTCTACAGTGACAGGCAAGATCTATCACTTAACAAGACAAATCTGTCACTGAATTAAATTCGTGACAGATTTAAAATTTGACACATTAGAGCATCTGTAGTCGTTAATGTTATTTTTATCCATATATCGATAAATAGAAATAGAAATTTGGATTTCGCTGCACTCGTCGAAAGCTATATTATAGCAAACAATCATTTAATATTAAGTGACGGCATTTGATATGCCGTCGGAGGGCGAAAAAGCAAAAATTGGGCGCGGAATCGTCGGACGGCACACGAAGTGCCGTCTGTTTAAAAAAAAAAAAAAAAATATCGCAACCCGTGTGTCTAGGACGGCACATGAAGTGCCGTCCGACACACCTTAATTAATTAAACTACTAATTAATTACACTAAACACTAACTTACACGAACACTCACTGACACACTAACACAACACTAATTAACACACTAATTAATTACACTAACACACTCACTGACACAACACTTATTACACTGACACACTAAAACACACTAACTCACAGAATAATTAATTAGCTAATTTTTTTTTTTTAAGAAATCTCCAACGGACGGCACATCAAGTGCCGTCTGGGTAAAGCGGCTTTTAATTCATTTTTTGGGTTTAATAATTCGGGTAAATTATAATTTTTCCAAACGGACGGCACTTCAAGTGCCGTCCCTCACTTATCGATAAATGCTATATCGATTCTCATTTATAGTAATCTACTGTAGCGATTTATCGATAATATCGATATATAGCAAACGACTGCAGCTGTTTTTTATACCAAATATCGATATTATCGATATATAGATAACGACTACAGATGCTCTTACAAAGTGTTATTGTAAGTTTTATGACAGACCCATAACATATTAACATACTAGGTATGCCCGTAGGCACGTGCCTACGATACGTATTCGGAACGATACAATATACGAAAAATCATCTAAATAGTAAGGAATGATTTATAGATGTTTATTTGCTAGTATACGTTGATGTATTGATGTAATTTGAAATAGGATTATGAAGTGACCTTGATGTTTATTGGTTTGTATATTGCAGGATTATTTTTCAGCTGTTCGGAATTCAAAAATAGTATTGTGAATCTACAACAGTAGTGAATAGGAAATTCCTTGCTATGTATGACTTGAGCATAAGAGATTTCTTTTTTTATTTGGAGTCTAACATAAGTAGCAATTCATTTTCCAACTGCATGAGTTACGGTTAACGCCTCAAACTACATGGGTTAGTTCTCCCTTGTTTGTTTTTTATGTAGTTAACCATGCATGAATTTAAAAGAGAAAATTTGTTGTGATGTATGCGTGAAGTGAAATTACAGCAAAGCAGATAAAGATACAATTTTGCAGCTACAAAAACTCGAAATACAGGGATTAAGCATAGATTTGTCCATAAAAAACGATCAAGCGAGTCAATTAAAGAATTTGCAATGATCTTTCAAAGCAGCAAATACCCAAATATTAAAAAAAAAACCATAATCCAAAATTGCACAATAATCAAAAGCATTATAATCAAAATTAACTCAGTGAAGCATTCTAATTTAAAACAATTACTCAGTGAAGTATAATACAATCAGATCAAATATGGTAATTCAAAAGCAATTTAATGGAAGTGAATGTTATTGAGTTATGAAAGCATAATCTGGAAAAAAAAACATAATTAGAATTTCGAAAAAAAAAACATAATCCAAAATTGCATAACCAAAAAAAACATTCATTGTTTTTTTTTGTTGTTAACATATCTGGGTAAAAAAAAAAAGAGAAGAAAGAGAGAAAGAATTACGAAAAAGGATAAAAGAGGGGGAACATAGAGAGAGAGGGTAATAAATGAAGGAGTTGTTTTGTTTTGGGAGGGAAAATTTTGAATTTTGTGGGGAAAATATTTGGGAGGGAAAATATCTTTTGGGAGCAAAAATCTAGATCGTTGATTTTCTTCGAAATAAATGAGAGACACTTGATAGCTTTCTCTGTGTTTTATTATATAGATGTCTCATTTTCCCAAGTAAACCGGAGACAGATATTAGATATCACTATATGTGGATTAATTGTCACAACATTAAAATCTAAAGAAAACTTGAAATAAAATTGTCAAGGGAATTTACCACTATGCTACGAGTGTCTTTTGTGTCATTTCCTCCGTATTGCAATTTGTACCAATTTTTAGAACTTCTTAATCGAAAAACTGTCACTAAGAGCATATGTAGTCGTTTGCCAAATATCGATAAAATAGATATTTGGCAAACGAACGTGCTGCACTCATTTGCCAAATATCCATTTTATCGATAAATCGTTACAGTCGATTGCTATAAATGAGAATTGATATAGCTTTTATCGATATTTGAGGGACGGCACTTCGAGTGCCGTCGCTTGATTTTTTATAATTTTGTTCGATTAAAAAATCTCCCAAATCCCATCGGACAGCACTTCATGTGCCGTCCTTTGATTTTTATTTTTATTTTTTCAATTAAAAAAATCCCACCGCTCCCCAAATCCTCGGACGGCACTTGAAGTGCCGTCCGAAGGGTTTTTTATTTTTAAAATTTTTTTTTTTGCAATTTGTGAAAATGTTTTTGCAATTTTTTAATTTTTTTTTGCAATTTCTGAATTGTTTTTGTAATTTTTTGAATTTTTTTGTAATTAATGAAATGTTTTTGCAATTTCGGAAAAAGTGGAAAATGTCAAAAACAAAGTCAACTTGCTCTTGATGATGTGCCGTCCGTCCCTTTGGTGATTTTTTTTTTTTTTTCCTTCTCCGACGGCACTTCCGTTCTCTAAAAAAAATTATTTTTTTATTTTCGCACTCCGACGGCACTTCGAGTGCCGTCCGTCCAAAATTTATTATTTTTTTTATTTTTTTCCCTCTCCGACGGCACTTCATGTGCCGTTGCTTATTAGTTTAATATAGATTGCTAAAAAATAACTTTGCACGAGTGCAGCAAAGATAGGATTCCTATTTCCATTTATCCATATATGAATATTTTTACATTTAACGAATACAATATACATGTTCTAATCTGTCTATAAAGTCCACTTACAGTGACTGATTTTAATGTGTTGCAATATACAAAGTGTTGATTTTGTAATACTACAGAGACAAAAATATATTGTCACTGTATATTGCGTAAGCGGTGACAAAAATATATTCTAAACTGTCACGATATTAATTACTAAACGTGATAGATTCTAAAAATTGTTACATTATGACATCATTTTAAAAAGTAGTGACGTAATAAAAAATTGTTACTTTATCGGTTACTACATATCACATACAGTGATAAATTTTTTGTGACAGATTATCATTATCGTAGTGTTATTATAGCCCATAGTTTTTTTTGGAGGAAAGAAAACCAATATTAATATTTGTTATGTCTTTTTATTATTTATTAACGATAACTGTGTAGGGTTAAGTGATTATCTAGTTTTTGTCATGGCGGCTCGAATGTGACGAGAAGAACTAAGGTATCTTCTTGTAGCCTTGATGGCTGATGCTGATTGTGAAGTCTAGCAATGGATAGGATAATGATCACAAATAATTCAGTTTTTATTCTTTTTATTAGGGTAGTAATCAACAGAAGTGATGACGCATTGTCTGGCTTGAAAATTTGCATGTATCCAAATCAATAAATTTTCACTACTTCCAAACAGCATTATTTGTGCTCAAACAAGTATTTGTGCTTTGTAAATCGGAACTCAATGTCACAGATACACAGGAAAACCCTAGTGCTGACATATATATACGCGGCTAGTCATTCACAATGACGAAAAACAAATATTTTTTTGATGTACGAAAAACAAATATTCAATTAGAGAAATATGCAGAGCTATATGATTAATCCAAGAGACCAGAAAATAGAAGCGAATTCTTGGGATGCAATAAGCTCCCCTTGTCTATATATATATTTATAAAGGTGGGCAGATGTTGAAGATCATTGTAGGTCTTGCACTAGTTTTAGTTTCTTTGATTAATTTTGACCAGCATTACTTATTCTTCCTTTACAAGCCGATTTCTTTGAGCCTAAATTTGACCCAATTAAAAATATTGAAAACTAGGTCCAATTCCAGAAAAGAAAAGAAAAGAAAAGAAAATAAATTGTTCCAAGCCAAACCTTAAGTCAGTTCAAACTTGATCGGCCAGGCTTTCCAGATCGTGCTTGATTTGGACGAGACTTTGGTGTGTGTGTATGAGACCTCGTGTCTTCCAGATTCGGTCCGGATGCACGCTGTCGAGGCCGGTGTCAGTTGCTTCGAGCTCGAATGCTTGTCGTGGGAGAAGGTTAAGGGATCTTTTTGAATTGAAGGATTGACTATAATTCATTTGGATGGAGGGTGTTAATATTGTTGTTGTTGTTGAGGAAGGGATCGGGCGAAGGTGTTTGCTGCCGGGGCTGCGTGCGGGAGTTCTTGAGAGGGATTAGTGAGTTTGCGGATCCTGTGCTATTTAGTTTGGAGGGTGCTAGGGATTTCGTTGATGTTTTTGTGGATTTCGTTGTTTTTTTTTTTGAGGGGAAAGGTGGAATAAGGCCACCCTGTTTCATTAATAAGAGTATAACGAAACAAATTAACCCAGAGTACTGGGTCCAGTTACAAACTACAGACATAAAATAAAACATACATGAAGTAACATGACTACAAACAAACAAGCCCCTCCAACAACCCTGGAGGGTGGGCCGACAAACCAGCTCGGTCCTGCAAAATTGTGAGTATGTCAGTTTAGCTTCGTACAGTGCCTCCACGGCACATGCACACCCGCCTGAAGCAAGTCTGGCAGGATTTTATCACCTGCCGCACCCTGCGAATACCTCGCTGGGGGGACCCCATCTTTGGACCCAAACCCCGTAGATCGAAACTCGCATCCTCCCACCCACTTCACCACTCATCCTACAAACACGCCAGCCGCTTCTACAGCCGCTACCAAAGAGATAGCCGTGAAGAGGATACCTTAACCTCTCACACGTTAGCGCTTTTCTCCTGCGATTTCTCACTAAGCAACTATCTCGCTCACCCCACCTAACACCATCCTCCAGGAGAGAGCCGTGTAGAGGATACCTTACCTCTCTCACGTTCAAGCTCTCTCCGGTGATTTCTCACCACACAGACTTATCTCACCTCAAATTCCCAATACGAGGGACGAGGCGGCGCTGTCACGAGGCAGTGACCTAAGCTGGAAGAAGCTCAATAGCCAGATAGTAGGCACTGTAGAGACTGCACCGACGACATCGTAGGACACACCCGACCACCCCCCAACCCCAACCCCACATCCCCTCACCCCCAGCATACCGACTTCACACATCACGGAGGGACCCCATCTTTGGGCCCGAGCTCCACAGACGTGCAAGACAATCTAACTCCCGCCGTCTATCATGGAGGGACCCCAATTCGAGCCTCATCCCACAATCGCACAAAACCATAGGTTTCTATCCCCAACCAGAGCAAAAGCTTTGGCAAAAGCTGCCCACCCACAACAAATTCCCGGGGTGGGGGGGGGGGGGGGGGGGGGGGGGGGGGCACTGCTGGCAGCAGCACCATGTGCTCCCACTTAGCATATTAACATGGTAGCTCCCACTTAGCATATCACACAAAATCGCATTGAGATTCGGAGAGATACCTCAACGGTGGAGAAGAAGTAGCTCCACTAATTTGTGTCGGCTTGCAAAGAGCGGATCTGGGCCTTTAGAGGGGGGGGAGGGGGGGGAGGGCGCCACTGGTTGGCGCCAAACGAGGGCGGGGGGGCGCGGCTGCCTGGCCCCCCAAACTCCGCCGGCTGGAATCACCTCCCGAAGGACGCGCCGCCCCGTTGTATGCTCCGCCTGAGTTCCGATGGAGACCGCGCATCTCCGGAAGGTCGGAATGGAGAGCTTTGGAAGTTCACCGGTGCCAATGGTGGTCCCCATGATCGTTCGGAAAGGGTCACGACGGGATGGCGGCCATGGAAGGGATGGTGGCCATGGAAGGGCATGGAGTAGAGGTAGGGGTAGGGGGGGCGACGGGGTGGATTTCGTTGTTGTTTGTTGTTGTTTGTGTTTTTTGTTTTGTTTTTGTGGTGTGTGTGTGTGGGGGGGTGGGGGGGGGGGGTGGGGAGGGAGGTTTTGTTGTGTTTAGGTTATGCAAGGCCGCTTGTTGATAGGATTGATGTGGACAAGAAGTTCTGTCTTCGGTTGTACGAGCCGGCTTTTAACGGTGTCAACGTAAGTTGACACTATTTGTTTGTGGGTGTTTTGTTGTGTTTAGGTTATGCAAGGCTGCTTGTTGATAGGATTGATGTGGACAAGAAGTCCTGTCTTCGGTTGTACGAGCCGGCTTTCAATGGTGTCAACATAAGTTTTTCCTATTTATGTGTATTTCATGTCATGTTAGTAGTATATAGTAGCATGTACGGAAAACTAACGCCCTTGTGTTGCTAGATATAGCCTTTTTTTTTCCTTTCTTGCACATGGCTTCTTGGGTTACTCAGGACGTGTTTGGGAACGAAATTAGAAAAAAACTAAATATAATTTATTTAAATTGGAGGTAGAGGTTTGGACAAATCCACTCAAAAGTTACTTCAGTTATTTTGTAAGTGTTTGGTGAAGTGGAGTTGAGATAAATTTGATAGAAGCCGAGAATATTAATAATTACAACCCAAAGCTGCCAAAGCTAGGGCTTTAGGCCTCCAATTTTTTTTTTTTATGTCTAAAGAATAAGGGCCTCCCGCCACCTCACATACCTTAGCGCCACTTTGGTTTCCCAGAATTCCTGTTTTCCAATTGCCTCTTTGATTTCCCAGAAAGACCTCTCTCTCTCTCTCCCGACTTCCTCTCCCTTCTCTCTTCCCGACGCTCACCCTCTCTCTCTCCAGTCTCCACCTGCAACCCCCCTCCACCATTGCCGTTGTCCCTGTCGTCTTCTTCCTCGCCGTCGAGCCTCACCACCGAACCATCGAGTCCCCTTTGTCGACCTTGCCTCCATCGTCGTTCGTGCCTTCCTGTCACCCCCCGCTTTCCAAAAAGAGAATACGGAATATGGATATGTAATTAAGTCCAACAAATAATTTTCATCATCCTTAAACTGTCAGCATCTTTACAACCTTTCACAGAAATAATCAGAGTAGAAAGCAAAAGAAGTCAACCATGCATGCATAACTGAATCAATAGTCAACAAGATTACTTGAAACAAGAAGCAAACATACTGAATTTCAAATAATCATGTCTGCAACAAAACACAAGTCTGGGACACAAAGCCCAATACAAAATAATCCAAGTAACAGATACAATTATTCAAATAAGCAACAGGAAATAATAATAGTAAAACTCCAGCATCTAAAATCTCAGATTACCTACTCCATCTGGCAGCTGATCTCAAAAATCTGTAATTTATCAAAATTACAAGAAGTGGAAAATAAAACAAAATGCCCGTCAATGCAAGTTACGGGCCGCTTGTAGTGCAGGCACAAGTATAGGAAAGGATAAACAAATAATATGGAATAGACATGGCAACAAAGTAGAACAACTAGCATGAATTATGAACAGAATTAAGTAATATAATCTGCTAACAGGGTACAGGTAACATGTATCAGGTATCAAGTATCATGCAAGCAGGTAAATAGGTAACAGGTGTCAAGTAGTATGTACAGGTATCATGTAACAGGTAAGCATGTAACAGGTGTCATGTTATGTCATGTCAAGTCTTGTATTATTAATATCTAGGTAGCACTTCATGCGTCCCAAACTTTTACCACATGGTTGCTACATTCAAACAATTTCGTTAAGATTTCGTAGGAGATTCTATAGGTCATGTACCCGGGTATTCATAGGATTACAAAACTTGGTCGGTAAACTTGATCGGTAACTTGGTCGGTAAACTTGATCGGTAACTTGATCGGTAAACTTGATCGATAAACATGTCACACGGAAAACAAGAGTCCCCTTCCGAGTACAGACTCCTATATCGTCCACTACTAGATCTTTCCCTTAACCCCGGCTTGGTTATTTATTATTATTATCAAACAGACATATATGTGCACAAAACAGGGCAAGAATAAAATGGTATAGACAAGTAATATGTTCAGATTAAAAGATAAACATGTACACGTGAAAGACAACACATAAAAGGATAGGTTAACGAAAATTCTAGTTCAAGACAGCAAGACAGTACTGCACCAAATCTGAGACTCCCATTGTCACGAACATGCAAATCTGGATCTGTCAGAGAATCTGAAAAATAGACTCTCGGCCGAATCCAGAAAATATATATAAGTCATATGGTAATTCACAAAAACAAGTTTCAAAACAGAATTATATCCAGAAAACATATTCAGCCAGAAATCAGAAGTTTGTATTCATCAACAGGAAAACATCATTAAAACGTACTGATTAAATCCACGAAAAATCTGAGGTATTCCCTAGTATGCTTAGAATCAGAATATAAAGTTTCATAATTTTTCAATATAGATAGAATAGTCAAGTAAAATTAGAAAGCAGAAAGATACAGTAGTTTTGTAAATCTGGAATTATAAACATTACATTACTAAAACAGTAATATTTCACAAAATATAAATCGAAATCCAAATCCGTCAAAAGGGTGATAAAATAGATACAGTAGGCTATAACTCATATTCATAAAGTTTTATAGACAACAAATAAAATCAGGTCGAAATTATGTTTCTTTACAGAACAGCACGAAATTTCTACAAGTATAGTAGTTGTTTGCAAGTATAGAATAGTTTATAAAAGTTATCAATTAAATCCATAAAAATTAGGGGTTGATCCCCATCAAGTCTAGTTTTAACCAGCAAAATATTGGACTAAATATTATTTTTAACATCAGTAGAAAAATAAATAACCATATAGAATTTGTATAAAACTGGATCTGAAATTTTAAACACATCTGTAGTAAAATAGTCATAACTCGAAACTCATAAATCAAAACTGAGATCTGTCAGAAAATATGAAAAGTAGACAGAATTCTCTATAATTCATATTCACAAATAATTTTCATATACTGACCTTAATAGGGTCTAAAATACTGATAAAAATGGGGAATCAACAAAACTAGAAAATATCCTTCATGCACAAAAACAACTAGTTCACATGAAACTCATCCAAATCATAACCAAATATGAAATATGGTATACTAGATGTCCAAGCAACATGGTATAAGATATTTTACAAGTCCACAGTGAGTTATACTACAACTAACACAAGCAAGTACACGATATCATACGAACAACATGCATGTATACAACAAGATGTGGTCATCCCTAGGTTATTTCATGTCATGTGTGTAATGAGGCAACTACGGACGGGTCAACAAAATAGAGACAAGATATAACAGGAGTTTTACTCAAGAATTATCTCTAGAACACAACTACACTATAGGCGGTATTTAGTACTTGTATTACACAAAGAAAAGAATACAAGTTACTTGCCTGAGAGATGATGATGGAAATGACGAAGCAAGAGCAAGAATAATGGAAAAGGATACCCGGGCAATGAATGAATCACGAACCAATCACGAACATACGATCACAATCGCAATCACGAACATAAAGCACGGATCTCGATGATCAAAAGGATAATCAAGATGGTGAAGATCAAGAGATCCAATGGCTAGATCCAAGAGATCAAGATCAAGATGATCGGATTAGATCGGACGGCCAGATTAAGACTGATGGAGATCATGATAAACAAAAGGAGATTAACGGCCCACATTCAAAGTGATCATCAAGATGATGGTGATGATCAATGCATCGGACGATCAGGATCCAACATGATCAAGAACCCTGATCTCGACAATGGGTGCACTAGCTTGGCTCCTACGGTGGGCGGTGGCGCGGCGGCGTTGGCAGGCGGCGCGGTGGCTGGCTGGCTGGCGGCAAGGCAAAAGATAGCAAAGGAGGGCACTGTCGTGCTACGGTCGACACAGGGAGGCAGGGGACCAGAGAGGTCGCGACGGTCAGCTGAGGGTAGCGCGACGCAGGGAGAGGAGGATGGCAGGGCGCTGGCTTGAGCTGCTGCTGTGGGCGTCGCTTAGGAGGGCATGGGGGTGGCAATTGGGGGTGTTCGGGCGGGAGGAGCACGAGGGGGGGGTAGACGGGGGGGATGGAGAGGGTACAGCATAGGGTCGAAGTCGGGAGCACAGGCGATGGAAGGAGGAGTGCAGGGGATGGGAGGTGAAGATGTAACACCCCTGCCCCTAGCTCAGACAATTTATACAATTTATAAGACAAATTAGATACTATGTAGTACAACTGCCCACCACAGGCTGCCTCTCAAAAGGTGGTTAACCAAATTGGTGACTCTTGATCCTTGGCAATATTATTTATTATTATTTTTATTAGGTATCAATTCCGATGTGGGGCTATATCCCACACTTACCTTTCACTCCCGTAAGAAACAAGGTGGGCCCCCATTGGAAATCGCCATGTCATCTTGGCATTCAAACTCAACAGCACATATCCCGTGGGCCCCCATTCCATACACCATATCAACATTCCATCCATGCATTACACATTTAATTCCATATACCATTTTAACCATTTTTTTTTACCAAATCAAATCAGCCAACTAATATACTTATATATACATGCATTATATATATATATATATATATATATATTTGAAAACTACGGGGTGTTACACACACCCTCCCTTCGGAAATCAGCGTCCTCGCTGAGCACGGGGCATGCACAACCAGTGCAGGATCTCCTTTCTAGCTGATGTGGAGTGGAGTACCCTGATTCTGCGTGTTGTCCAGACCCCTAGCCCACCCCCGTGGATTTATCGGGCGTCCTGGCCACAACCCCGCTCCCTTTCAGGCATACATCTCACCCACTCTTACCCACACTCGGTGTCGAAAGTCGGCTCTGATACCATTTGTAACACCCCTGCCCCTAGCTCAGACAATTTATACAATTTATAAGACAAATTAGATACTATGTAGCATAACTGCCCACCACAGGCTGCCTCTCAAAAGGTGGTTAACCGAATTGGTGACTCTTGATCCTTGGCAATATTATTTATTATTATTTTTATTAGGTATCAATTCCGATGTGGGGCTATATCCCACACTTACCTTTCACTCCCGTAAGAAACAAGGTGGGCCCCCATTGGAAATTGCCATGTCATCTTGGCACTCAAACTCAACAGCACATATCCCGTGGGCCCCCATTCCATACACCATATCAACATTCCATCCATGCATTACACATTTAATTCCATATACCATTTTAACCATTTTTTTTTACCAAATCAAATCAGCCAACTAATATACTTATATATACATGCATTATATATATATATATATATATATTTGAAAACTACGGGGTGTTACAGAAGAGGTAGGGGATGAAGGAGTAAAGCGGCTGGGGGTTAAGAAGGAGATGAGCGGGAGAGAAGGGAGAGGTAACGGCTGATAGGGTTTAGGGGAAAAACAGTGGTATATAAATAGGGTAGATATTAGGGTTAGGTGTAAAACGGGTGTGGGTATTAATGGGTATAGGTTAATGGATATTTGGGTTTCGGGTTGGATCCAATAAGAAAATATGGTTTAGGGTTTTGGGTTTTAAAACCAATAAGAGGTGGGAAAATATATAAATAAAAATAGGATTTTTAATATAAAATCAAAATGTAATAACAATAAAAAATAATAATACTAATAGTAGTAAAAATAATAACAACAATAATAATAATAATAGCAGAAACAATAATAATAATAATAATAATAATAACAAGAATAATAGGGTTAGTATTACAATAGAAAAATTCATTAGGAAAATAGATACAATTAAAACTATTGATCATGAATAGACTTTAATAGGAGATCCAAAAACAAATTTTAACAAAAGGAGTTTAAGAGCGGAAAAGTAATTTACAAAAAAATCAAAAATCCGAAAATACACAGAAAATACGTATTTGCGAAAACAGGGGGTTACACTTCCCGTCGCCATCGTCACCGACTCACCACCATCATCTCCTCGTCGAGCCACCCTCGAGGCCTCGACTGGCGACTGCCCTCGCCAGCGCCTCCCCACAGTCCCCGCCTCGTTCTCACTTCTCCCGCCATGTTTTATTATTCTAATCTTCTCTTTTATTTGAATTCTATAGTCTCTTAAATTAGTCTTAATTTTTATTGTTTTTATTTTTAAATATATTATATATAAATGTCAACTCGAAAATTTGAATCAGGTTATTCGAAACTCAAAAAAAAAAGAGTTGAAGCTATAATTGAATTACAAAAAGGGACTTTAGATAAATTAGTTAAAACAAACAAAAAAGGTAAATTTCAAAATATAGGTGGTTGCTCATTGAATGAACAACTTAACAATGTAGACACAAATGAAACTGAAAATAGAGAAGAAGAATTAGTTAATGAACAAGTTAACAACATAGACACAAATGAAAATTGAGAAGAAGTGTTAGTTAAAGAACAAATTACCAATACAAATAAAAATGAAAATAGGGAAGAAGTATTAGTTAACGAACAAGATAACAATGTAGACACAAATAAAAATAAAAATAGAGAAGAAGTATTGGTTAATGAGCAGGATTGTATAATTTGTATTGATTTGCATACTCATAGTGAAGATACAGAAAAAATATTAGAAGAATCCATCACTAAAATTATATTTGATCCAAGTCAATGGACAAATTGATACAAGTTTGAGAGAATTATTAGTAGAAAATGATTCTATTAAAGTTACCGATATAGATTTTCCTAAGGATGAATTTGCAAGACATTTTTCTTCATCACTTTACATTCATAAGTTGTCCAAGGAGAAAAGCATGAAAGAATTGGTATATTCCCAAGATTTGGATAAAGTATTTTGTTTTTGTTGTACATTATTTAATGCTCTTTCTAGCACAAGTAAATTAGCAAGTGAAGGTAGTAGGGATTGGAGAAATATTAGTTCTAAGTTGAAGAGTCATGAGATAAGTAATGAGCATATTACTGATATGAGTTCATGGATTGATTTAGAAAGGAGATTGTTAAAAAATAAAACAATTGACAAACATGTTCAAGAAAGAATAAATAGAGATAGGGAGCACTGGAGGATGTATTATTTAGAATTATTGCGGTTGTTAAAACTCAAAAAATAACTTGGCCTTTCGTGTGACAAACGAAAAGATTTTCCAAGAAAATAATGGAAATTTTTTATGCCTAATTGAAATGATTGCAGAATTTGATCCTATAATACAAGAACATATTCGTCGAATTAAAGATAATGAAATTCATAATCTTTATCTTGGACATAGAATACAAAATGAATTAATAAATTTGCTAGCAGTTGAAATTAAAACTAAAATTTTAACAAAAATTTTGAACGCAAAATATTTTTCAATCATACTTGATTGTACTCCTGATATAAGTCATCAAGAACAGATGCCTATTATATTAAGATGTGTTGATATTTCTTCAACCCCAGTACAAATCATTGAATATTTTTTAGAATTTTTAAAAGTAGATGATACAACTGGAAAAGGTCTTTTTGATTCTATTATTAATGAAATAAATACTATTGGATTTGATATTAGTAACTTGAGAGGACAATGTTATGATAATGGGTCTAATATGAAAGGAAAACATCAAGATGTTCAAAAAAAGATTTTTAGACATTAATCCTAGATCATTTTATACTCCATGTGGTTGTCATAGTTTAAATTTGGTACTTTGTGATATGGCTAATTCTTGCATGCCCCAAAGATTTCGAGTGTTGCAACGTATATATACACTATTTTCTTCTTCTACTAAAAGATGGAAAATTCTACAAGATCATATCCCCAGCCTAACTCTTAAATCATTGTCACAAACACGTTAGGAAAGTTGTATTGAAAGTGTAAAAGCTTTAAGATTTAAAACTTCACAAATAAGAGATGCTTTATTGAATTAGGCAAAGTTAATGATGAACCTAAAATAAAAAGTGAAGCTGAATGTTTAGCGACTTATGAGCTTGAAAATTTTGAATTTTTTGTTAGGCATGACTATTTGGTATGAGATATTGTTCGTGGTAATTTCAGTTAGTAAAAACTTTCAATCAAAGAATATGCGGATGGATGTTGCTATAGAACAATTGAAATGTCTTATTTCTTTTTTTGAAAAATATAGTGAAGATGGATTTGAAAATGCTATAATTTCTGCTAAAAAAATTGCTATTGAATTTGATATAGAATCCAAGTTTCGTGAAAAATGTGTTATTCGTAGAAAGAAACAATTTGATGAGATTATGGACAATGAAGTTTTAAAATCTCCTGAAGAATCATTTAAAACTGACTACTTGATCAAGCAATTATTTCATTCTAAAATAGATTTGAACAATTTAATATATATCAAGATAGTTTTTGGTTTTCTATTTAGTATTGAGAATTTAAGGTCATTGAAAATTAAATTTTTTTAAAAAGATTTGACTTAACCTTGAACGATCATTAAAACATAACGACAACTCATATATTGATGAGTTAGATTTATTTTTAGAACTGAAAATTTTAAGAGAAATTATACAAGTGAAAAATGATACATCAATTGACATACTTAATTATATTAAAAGACTAGATTCTTTTCCAAATGCATATATTGCTTATAGAATAATGTTAACGATTCCCGTAACTGTTGCTTTGGCGGAAAGAAGTTTTTCAAAACTAAAATTAATAAAATCTTATCTAAGATCAACAATGTCTAAACAAAGATTAAATGGGTTGACTTTATTATCAATTGAAAAAGAGATGTTAAATGAAATTGATTACAATAATATAATAAATAATTTTGCATCTCAAAAATTTCGGAAGATAACATTTAAATAAAAATATATTAATTTTAACAAAATATTATTATAAGATTTTAAAATGCCTTATTTCGGAGTTTACTTTAGGCCTTAATAAGTGTTGGGCTTGCCCTGAAAGGGCTTCAAATTAACAACCCTAAGGTAAGAGAACGAATTGAGGAGGTAACTTCATGGGACTCCAATTATCATAACTAAACTCTATTTTCAAACACATCCTTAGTAGTTGTCAATTTTATCATATCACTTGAGTGAGACTGACACTAGTTCGGTTAACAATATGGTTGTGGGTGTGCGACATAATAAATTGTTAAAATCTTGATATACAGCCAAAATAATTGTTTTTTTTCTACATGTAAGGAAAGGAACTGTTATAAAAAATAAATAACCTTCTAAGCCAATATTACGATTTACATTTTTACCCGATATGGGAAGCAGGGATTATGATAAGTTATGATAAGTTTTTTTCGGATAACATAAACTGCGATGTGAATTAAGCTGTTTATACGTACCGCCAATGTCTGACCCCAAAATGGAATTTTTTTCCGAACTGTCCCACTTTTTAAAAGTTTTTCTTAAACTGGCCTACTTTTTTTAAAAATTTCCAAACTATCTCACTCGGCGAATGTGGTTAAAAGCTCATGGCTTTTCAGAAAGTCAGTGTGAGACTTTTAATTTTTGAAAGACTAGACTCGCTTTCTGAAAAGCGATTGGGTTTTAACCAAGGCCGATTTCTCAAAAAGTAAGAGGGTCATTTTGGTAAATACTTTTGAAAGTGGGTCAGTTTGGTAAATGCTTTCAAAAAGTGGGTCATTTTGGTAACGAGTTCTGTATGTATACGTCTTCAACCTAGAAATATTTCTTGCTTAAGTTATGGTCCTGCCCAGTTGTTTCCAGTTTATTTTGTTTATATGTTTTTAGCGAATATATATAAGAGCTCTAACACGGTATGGACCGGTGAACCCCAGTAACTAGATCTATAAGTCCAAAAAATATGTTTAGATACATTCTGAAATGTAATAATGAGAAAAAGTAGGTACAAGGATGAAGAGAAAGACATATAGAGAGATCTTTTCTATAAGGAATCAAAGGAAATCAGGCAAGTTTATGAATATAATATAACAAGCTTAGACAGGTTGTAAGAGATTGAGAGGCCTTCAACTAGGAATGAGCTCCACTAGAAGGCCTCTCGATCTCTTACAGGAAATTGATGGCATCAAAGTTATATTCAAAGGAAAAAGTAAACTTTTTGGCCTCGCAAGATTAGTTTTTGCGGCTCTTTGGAACCTATAGGAATAGAAGCTTCTTTTATCAAGAAGAAATGCATAAAATCAAGTTGTTTAGAAAAATCTGTAAGCAAGTCAGATTGGTTTTTTAGAATGTAAATGTACAGTGAGAAGAAAAAATAGGAATGTTTTGAGATCAATCTTGGGTTGTAAACTTTTTGACTCATTATAGATTATCTATCTAGGATACATTGCTATAAAGAGTTTTGGTATGGTTAATATATTTTCATTTACTATTCCGATAAACAAAGCTTAGACAGGCTGCAGAAATAAAAAGAACGAAACCTGATAATAACACAGTCCTCGATTACAATTTTACTAAGCATCATCAAAGGCTGATATAGACCAGAAGTCTTTTTGGGTTCACCCTGTTACATTTAGAATCATCCTCTTTAGAATCAGGAAGTTCCCTTCCATTTGAAGCAAATAATGATCAATTAAAAAACAAACACGATAAAATGAAGCACATGTTCAAACAAACACGATTTCATATTGTAAGTGAGTTATATGGAATTAGGTATTTGTGAATGAGGTATATGAAATTGAAACATTTGTTAGTGACCCATGTGAGAAAACCCCCGCACACAAAAAACACGAAGCTTCACATGTTGGTAGGTTGCAGGTTATTTTGGGCCTACTTAGAGATGCCTTCAACACAATGTTGTTACAAGAATTTCCATTAAATGCAGAAAAGAATAAAAGGTTGGCTTCAATAATGATGTTTTGGGTTACTTTTCTTCTCTTCATGTTTAACAGAACACATGTATTAAGTTAATATTGTCAACTGAACGAGCAAAATTGTCTCCATGAGTTGCCAAACAACTATTGAACAGGAAAAGTAATGAGTAACTCTACATTTAAGCTGCAAGCTCGCAAAATGTCTTCCACTACCTCTTGAATGCAACACAAATTGGACAGTGTAATTTCACAATAATCAGATAATGATCCAGAAGGGAACTGAACAGGTAGAAAAGCTTGCAAGAGTTGAGCAAAAACATATAAACAAATAAACTGGAAACAACTGGGCAGGACCTATAAGCAAGATATATTTCTAAGTTGAAGACGTATGCATACAGAACTTGTTACCAAAATGACCCACTTTTTGAAAGTATTTACCAAACTGACCCACATTCGAAAGTATTAACCAAAATGACCCACTTACTTTTTGAGAAAGCTAGTTTGGTTAAAACCCAATCGCTTTTTCAGAAAGCTAGAGAAAATCAAAAGCTGCACACTCACTTTCTGAAAAAAGCGATGAAGTTTTAACCACACCCGTTTTTTCAGAAAACGAGTGAGACATTTTGGGAATTTTAAAAAAAAAAGTAGGACCGTTTGGGAAAAACTTTCATAAAATGGGAAAGTTTGGGAAAAAATTATCCAAAATGTGAGTGTTGACGTACGTGAAACGTGCTTGTCTGGGGTAACATGTCGATCTGCACAGAGCTGGTCAATATTCGTCTCCGTTGGCCGGGGGCTTGGATTGTCAGGGGGGACTTCAATATTACCCTGATTTGCGTTCGAAAACAAGGGTAGAGGTTCCAGCGACATGCACAGAGCTGAGTTTAATAGGGTGATTACGGATCTTGAGTTGATCGATATCCCGATTAATGATAGACTATTTACGTGGTCTAACATGCAGTCTACTCCGATATTGGCAAAGTTGGACAAGATCCTCGTATCGATGGATTGGGAGACTAAGTTTCCCATTGCAACTGCTAGATCGATCCCTAGACCAACGTCAGATCATACCCCAATCCTTCTTGACATTGGGCTGCAATGAGCCAAAAGACATAGAAAATTTCGATTTGAGAAGGCCTGGCTGGAGATTCAGGGGTTTCATCACCTGGTTATGGAAAACTGGGTGCTCCCAATGTCTGGCTCAGACGCGGCAGGTCGATGGTGTGAAAAAATTCGCAGATTAAGAAAGCGACTTCGTAAATGGAACCGATCTAGGTTCTCGACCATCTGGCGCGCAAAATATTCCTTGCTGGAAGGAATTGATGAACTTGAAAGAGTGGAGGAATCGAGAGACCTGTCCTACGAGGAAAGAAATAAACTTCTGGAGCTCCGTGAGAATATTGTCAATCTCTATAAGATGGAAGAAATTAAATGGCAACAAAGATCTAGAATTTCGTGGCTCAAAGAGGAAGAAGCGAACACGGCCTTCTTCCACCGAGTGGCAAGTGCAAGGCGCAGTGCAAGGCGCAGGTCTAATCTTATTTTATCCTTAGAAACAAGCTCGGGGACGGTACAAGATGAGCAAGTGATCTCCGCAGCCTTCCAAGGATATTACAAGGACCTTTTGGGGAAGAGGAATGACTTCTGGGTCCCTCTCAGGAATGATTTCTGGCAATCCTACCAGAACGAGTCTTCAACGTCGCTATCCTGCCTAGATTCTCCGTTCTCGGAGGAGGAAGTTAAAAATGCTATCTGTCACATGGAAGCAGACAAGTCGCCAGGGCCAGACGGCTTCCCAATGATGTTCTTCCAAATTTTCTGGGAAGAAATTAAAGGGGACTATATGGCACTGCTGGATGACTTTTTTAACAACAAGCTCAGATTGGGTATGTTTAATTTTGCGGAGGTAGTCCTGATTCCCAAACGGGAAGAGGCGTCGAAAGTGGGCGATTTTAGGCCGATCAGTCTCATAAATTGCGCGGCGAAGATTATTACTAAAATTCTAGCTATCAGCCTGGGGAGTATTATGGACAGCCTTATCAACAAATCCCAATCGGGCTTCATTAAGGGCAGAAATATCTTAGATTGTGTGGCAACGGCGGAACAAGTTATCCACCGCTGCCATACGACAACTCTAAGAGCTTTCTGCTTAAGCTGGACTTTGAGAAAGCTTATGACTCGGTCAATTGGGAGTACTTGCTGGAAGCTCTCAGGGATAGGGGTTTCGGGAATAAATGGATCTGCTGGATCAGGCAGTGCTTGCAGACTAGCAAAATGGCCATTTCTGTGAATGGAAGGTTGGGGCACCCGTTCCCTTGTAGGAAGGGTCTCAGACAAGGGGACCCGCTATCACCGCTCTTGTTTACTATCGCATGAGGGTTATGCTGGAGAAGTGCCAGGAAAAAGGTTGGATCATGCCAGTGGCCAGCTCCGTGACTACTAAAGGGTGTATGATCCTGCAATACGCAGATGACACCCTACTCTTTGGGAATGGGTCAAGACGAGAAACAGGTCTGCTTTAAAGGAGCCCTATACTGTTTTGAGGCCTGGTCAGGTCTGAGGATTAATTTTCACAAGAGTGCGCTGACTCTAGTCTCCTTATCCGATGATGAAGCAGGGGAACACGCTACTATTTTGAATTGTACGACGAGTGGCTTCCCTATCAAATACCTAAGGGCTACCACTCAGACCAGAAAAATTATCTAAAGCAGACTGGTTGCCTATCATTGATAGGGTGGAGGAAAGACTGTTTGGTTGGAAAGGAAAATCTTTGTCTCTCGGGGACAGAGTGGTTCTCATCAACTCAGTGTTGTCTAACCTGCCAATCTACTACATGTCATTTTTCGAGCTTCCGAAATGGGTGATCCAGAGGATTGACAGGATTCGAAAACGATTCCTTTGGAAGGGGGCTGATTCGGATAAAGGAGGTTACCACCTCATCAAATGGAGTTTCGCTTGCATGAAGAAGAGGCATGGAGGGCTAGGCATCATACACTTCAGAGATATGAACCTTGCTCTGCTGGGGAAATGGTGGTGGAAGGTATTCCACAACAGCGGGGAAGGTTGGCAGGACTTCATTCAACCTTATCTTAGGGAAAAAGGCACGAGAAACCTTGGATTCCGAGTAGGGGCTAAAGTTTCGCGACTCTGGAAAGGAATTGCCAAGGCTAGTGGCCCCTTCAATTCGGCAGTCACATCGACTATCGGCAATGGCCGGTCCACCAGATTCTGGTGGGATAGGTGGTGTGGAGCCCATACCCTGAAGGAAACGTTCCCAGAGCTGTATGAAAGGTCGAATCGACCGAATATGTCCGTGGCCGAAGATTGGAAAAGGGGAGGTTGGAAACCGGCGCTCCGAGGAACGCTAACCCCAGATCTTCACCAGTAATTGCTTGACATGCAAGCACACATCTCACGGGCAGGCACAAGGTGCACACAAGGCCCAGATCAGAAACGATGGGGACTCGAGAGCAAGGGAGCTTTCTCGGTGAGATCTCTGTATCATCGGATTCACTTTCGAGGATGCAGTCCTAGCTGGGCACAGGTGTTGTGGAAGGCGAAAACCCCCCTTAAAGTTAGAGTTTTCTTATGGCTAGTGCTTAATAATGCTATCCTTACTAGGCAAAACCTTGCCAAAAGGCAACCACAGGTAGTGATCAATTGTGGATTCTGCGACACACAGGTGGAAGATCTAAATCACCTTTTCATTCACTGCCCTAGAATTAAGGCAACTATGGTTGAGGTACTCCGAGCCTTAGGAACAGGTGACTACCCCTGTGCATATGAGGATTTGTGGATTGGCACCAAATTTGCAACGATTTGCCATGATATGAAGGAGGCGTGGTACATCGCAATAGCAGCTACAACTTGAGTGTTATGGCTTGACAGAAATAATTTTTATTTTCGTGCTTCATGTAATAGTATTTCTGGTAACCTGACTCATATTATGCATCTAATCTCTTTTTGGGCTACAGCTGCGGCCACGGAGGCAAGAGGGAGGATAGCCAAAGTTTTTCAGGTAGAGGAGTTTGACGATGAGGAGGTAGAGTTCGGGCCAACGCTGGACTGAGGGACTGGCTGCACCAGTCAGGACAGTGCTTTTACCAGCTGGTGTTTTGTTTCTCCCTTCTGTACTCTCTGGTTGCTGGATGTTTGAGTAGTTAGACCCACCCCCCAGGGTTTGTTGGGGGGTATGTTTGTTTTCTTGCATTTTCTTCCTGCATTGTACTTTTGTTTTGTACTGTTGTTTTTCCCGGTACGTCGGGGTTGTTTTATTAACGGCTTATTAATGAAACAGGGTGGCCTTATTCCACCTTTTACCTTAAAAAAAAAAACATGTCGATCTGCACAAGTATTGAAGGAAAACCTATATATGGTCCCTCCAATTCAAAGGTGTGGTAGCTTCTTCCTTTCTGTACAATGCCCATGCTGGTCAGACAGTTGAAATGGCCTTTCACCCCCCTCCTGAAATTAGTGATACTTATATTTAAATTTGAGAAAGAACCTCAAGATATACACTTGTTTTGCTTGAGTTGTATTTAAGTACTAAGAGCATTCACAGTGGTTTCACTCGAAAATGGTAAAATGGTAGTTTGAGATAGTATATAGCGAGTGTGCGCGCAACGATTGTTCGTCAAATTTTGAGAAAAAAAATATATATATCGGACGAAAAATGTTATTCCGCCCAAAAGAATTTTTCATAATTTTTAAAAGATTAAAATGGTAATAGCTTTTAAATAATTATTAGTGTATTAATTAGTTACTAAATAATACTAAAATATGATTAATTAATATTAAACCCCATTAATTAAGTCTAAACCCTATTAATTAAGTTTGTTGGCTGGTCAAAAGTCCTCAAACTTGTTCCCGTTTGAGACTTCTTCTCTTCGGATGGGACAACATGTTTTTTCCGATTATTTTTTAATTTTTTAATATTTTTTTTGACGGAACAAGTTGTTTTGTCCGACACTTAAAAAATCGAAATATCAAAATAAAAAATTATAGGACAGTACATGTTGTACTGTCCGATCCCATTAAATTAATAATAATAAGAAGAAGAACAGAACAACATATTCCGTCCCCTATATTTTGAGAAAGAACAAAAAATTTCTCAAATACGAGAAACGGCTATAGCGATTTTGTCAAAAAATGACAAAATAGCAAACCGATGTGGCTGCTATTTTCCCAAACTTTGGCAAAATGGCAAATATAGCAGACCATATTGGATGCTCTAACACACTGTTGTTTGTTGCAAGATTTTTCTTGATGGGGGATATTGATGACTCGATGTTACTTATAGTTCCTTGGTTAGGAATTCAGCCCTAGCTAGCTTATACAAAACTATCATTAGTTGAATGATTAATCTTATAGCTTGAGTCATGCTTTTTAATTGAATCTTACTATTTGATGCGGAAGGGCTTGGTGCCATCATGGTAGCGGTTATAATCGAATCAAATATGGTTTGCATGAGTGATGAATTCTTATGTCACTGTAAAACTATTATGTTCCTCCTCCAGTAGGAAAGTCAATTAATTCTGGATTGATATGAAGAAATATGCGTAATATTCTTATGTCACTGATGTTGTTTGTTGTTGTTTGTTTTTGGGTGAGGGAGCAACATGTGTGAGTTCTTGTAATTTATGAAACGGAAAATACGGTACTGGGGTTGATCCGATCCTAGGTTGTAGGACCGGTTAGGGAGTAGTAGAAGAGAGGTAGAGGCCAGATGATCGGCTCGGATCTTCGTAACTCGGCTCGGACTTTTGTACCTGCACACTGTCTAGAAACACTGGGAGAAGTCCCGACGACAGACCCTCCGACGATCTAGTCTGTCACTGAAAAAGCAAAAGTACCTAGGGTTCAGACGAAATTTTTTTATTACCTGCTACAGTGAGGAGGGGGTCTGGTATTTATAGGCATGGAAAAACGGGTATGGGAACATAACGGGCCGGGTCGAACCCGTTTGCCAATGGGCCTGAGATGGCAGAAGTCCGTTGGACTTATTTGACTTGATGATCATGAATGAGTGAAATATGAGGAGATCTGATGACCCTGATGGGACCACGTCATTTAAACCATATCAGGAGCCCCCCACTCATGGAGGGCTGTGTAAGCCAGCCGTGGAGGAGTAGTTTGTCTTTGTAGGAAGAAAGGAGCGGTGTATTTGGCTAGTATGACTTGTAGAGTCTCAGAGAGGTAAGTAGGGTCGATTACGGGGTAGGACGAAGAAAATCTCCTGGAGAGTAAAAATGCCGAGTGTCGAGCACCGAAGGTCGGGAGCCAAGCATCGAGCGTCGAGCCCTAGCCTATGACAAAGCCAGGAATTAGCTCGGAGTTCATGCCGAGCGTCGATGGTCGAACGTCGAGCCCCCCTGCTTGCTGAAAGCTAGGGCGTGGCTCGAGGTCAATGCCGAGCGTCGAGTCCCCTTACTTGGTGCAAGCTAGGGCGTGGCTCGAGGTCAATGATGGGTGTCGAGCCCCTCTGCTTGGTGAAAGCTAGGGCGTGGCTTGAGGTCAATGCCGAGCGTCGAGCACATATAGCTTGAGAAAGCTAGGGAGTGGCTCGAGGTCAATGCTGAGCGTCGAGCCCTTCTGCTTGGTGAAAGCTAGGGCGTGGCTTGAGGTCAATGGCGAGCGTGTAACACCCCGCAAAATTGAAAATGACAATTTTGCCATTGTGTATTACGCACGTATATTTTGTAATGTGTTTTCACTATGTATTGTGACTTCCGACTATTTATGCATTTTCCATATTGATTTTACCCTATTTTGAGTCAACAAAAATATGATATTTCAATCTCTGTATTTTTACGTGCTTTTTATGTGTTTTGGATACATGTATCAATTGCGTATTTTTTCATCACTAAGTGTGACATTTCTATGTGTATTGACTATTTATTTTACGTGTTCGAACTCGTTTTATAAAACGTAAACTCACTTCCCCCTATTTTGATTAAAATGTATTTTTAATTTTTGCACGTATGATGCACGTGCTAAATTTTTATTCTCATTTTGTTACTCTCATTATCCATTTTAGCATGCATAAATTTTTAATTAGCCATCTTTTGACCCATGGACCTAAAGAATAAATCCTAACCCAATAGATTAATTTAAGGGAAAGCCCACTAGGATAATTAAACTAGTTAATTAAAATAAAAGCCCATGGAACAAGCCCATTAATAAAATTCTAAATTAAGTTGAGCTTGGACAAATACATGACAAGTTACAACTTTTGGTACACATTTAGAGCTATAGAAAATTGTATTTATTTTGTGTGCATGTGTACATTTGTACACACTAGTGTGGCCGGATTATGCATGGGGATTGACCGGTTTTGGGCTAGTGGGGGAGAGGAAAAGGTTGGGGTTATGGGAGTTGAGTTTTTTAAAGTTTGGGAGCATGAAGAGTTAGGAGTTTAGAAGTTAAGAAAATGAAGGGTTGGAAGAATTAAAAGAGAGAGTTATTAGGTGGAGATTTATGCAAATTAGACCCTAACAATATCCTATAAATAGCACCCCATTTCTCCTTCTCTTTTGCACCAAAACAAAATCAAAATAAGAGAAAGAAAAAGAAAGAGAGTAAGAGAGTTCTTGTGCTTGGAGGAGTTCTTGCTAGGAGAGCAGAAATTGCTAGAGGAGAAGTTCTTGTTAGGAGCTAGGAGTTGTGCTTCCACTTTGTTCAATCTTCAATTGAGGTGGGTGGTTTCATACTTTCTAGTTGTAGAACATGCATGCTAAAAACTATAAATGAGTAATGTAAGTTAATGTGGTTGTGAAATATGTAGATAAAATCCATACTAGTATAAAATGTAATAATCTTGTTGAGATTTAGTAAATAATTGCCACCATGCTAATTAAAAGAAGAATTCTTTTATAATATGAATCATGTTAGTATGTTTGCAAAATTTTGTACTTGTTGAGTATATGAAATTTGTTGAAGAAAGTTATATTCAAATCATGCTTTGATAACTAAAAAGAAGAAAGAAAACAAAATGAATTTAGTTAGTATCATGAGATGTGTTGACATATGTATATTTTTCCATGTTATAATTGAAAATATAAACTATTGCATGAAAGAGTCTTTTTGTGAAATTCTCATGAAAAAGCGACATGCTAGTATTGTTATAAAATTGAAATTTTGTAAAAGTAGGAACATAAACTAGTTTTATGAACACTACTCAAGTTTTATACAAGTTTATGTGAAAAATGAGAAAAAGAATTCCTTAAAGAAATGGGAACAGAGTCTTAATAAATTTAAGAATTGTCGTTTACTGTTTTTAAATTCAATATCAGTCAAGAAAAATTATATTTCAAATTATTAGAAAGATTTGGTCTTGGATAAACAAGTTGCATGAAAAAGAACCACTTTTTGAATAGTTTAAACAAAAGTACATTAGTACATTTTCTAAACAGAAAATACACTTCGACTTACTGGTTAGCTAGTGCAAAACAGAGCACTGTTGTGAGAGATTTTGGGTTCAAAACTTGATAGTCACATTTTATTTTGGTTTCATTCAATAAAAAATTGGACTGTACTGAATATATAAGGTTTTTTTTTTAATCTCGGATTAAGACAAAAAGTCCAAATGGACTTAGCAGCTAGTGGGTTCGGGGTCTGGGCGCTGGTTGTGTATTGCCGCAGGTCCTGGGTTTGAAACCCAGGCCTCTCTTTTGTTTTTTTGGGGTTTTACTCATGAATGTTTTTTTTGAATTGGAATAAAACTTTAGTATTAATATAAAATGAAATAGAAATATTAAGAGATAGTTTTCTTGTATATATTTTTAAAGTATAAAAAGAAATGAAATTGTGAGAATAGAATTTTGTGGTGAAGAAAGGAAAAGTAGTAATTATAAGTGAACTTTTAAAGAGATTACACTTGTAGTTTGTTTAAGAAATATTTTATAGTGATTTGAGACATTGTGATAACTTAGATTTGTTATAACATTTCATGTGATGAAATTGTATTCTTGAAAGGAATGTTTTGTCTATAAAGAATATGAATAAATAACTAGATCATGAATAGTGTCAAGACTAAGAAATGATTACTTTGTGGATAAGTACTAATACAAGATATTGATCATTTGTAAATAAGTTGAAGATGAAAATATCTAGGTTTAAGACATATTTATTAAAGGGTATTGTGTACCCATAATTTCTTGTGATTTAGAGTTAGTGAGACCTCGGGTACCGACACTACTTGATTTAAAAAGAGTTGAGATTATGTTTTGAGATACGGCCATGGAGGTATCTCGTATTTGTTGATAAAGTTCGGTAAATAGTAAAACTAATTCTAGGCTTAGAAATTTATTCTTGTCTTGAATTAAATAATTAGGCACATAAGTGAAGATGTAGTAAACTTGGTCAAACATAAGTGGGTGCTTCTATATAGTTGGCGGTGGATCTCCGTTGCTATAGACCCAGTTGGCAGACTGTGGTTGCTCCGTGGGAGATGGACTTTTATTTTTAAATTCGGGACTTAGCGTAGTCAAGCGGATATTTACCATACTCCAATGTATATACGTATACCAGGGCTAGGGGGCACTTGCGGGATAGTTCGCACGATGGGGGATCTATTATAATAGCCAGCGAGGCTAGCCAGAGAGGCTGAGATCCATAGTCGTGGAATGATCTAAAACTTATTTTATTACTGGGTAGTTTCATAGCGAAGGATCGAACCCTTTATTGTGGAGTACGTAGGTGCTTGACCTTGGACCTATGTAGTATGGGATGTATAGAATCCGAATAAGTATGCATTAGTATCATCATAGTATAAAATATGTGCATTAGGCATTAAGACATGGCATACACTTACATGTTTAGCGTAGTCACGATTTAACACTTTATTGTTCATTAAATTTTTATGTAATTTGTTAAAGTAATGAGATCGTTATATGTATAGCATAGAGGATCACCGAGTATAATATTTTCGTTAGTTGTAAGTGACTGACGTGCCCACAGCCTGATATGCAGGTAATGGACTTTTCCATAAAGATGTTATGATGTAGTAGATGATTTACATTGTTATAGTTGTACAAGCTGTATTTCATTTCATTGTTGTATTCTTCCGCTGTGTAAACAAAGATGTAATGAACTTTGATGTATTATTGGAAAGTTTTAATTTCCGTATAAAATTGTACGAAGTAAAGTAAAGATCCTGTGAAATCCCGAATTCGGTCTTATTTCGGGACGTTACAGAGCGTCGAGCCCATACAGCTTGAGAAAGCTAGGGCATGGCTCGACGCAATGCCAAGCGTCGAGCCCCCCTGCTTGGTGAAAGATAAGGCGTGGCTCGAGGTCAATACCGAGCGTCGAGCCCATACAGCTTGAGAAAGCTAGGGCGTGGCTCGAGGTCAATGCCGAGTGTCGATTCCATACAGCTTGAGAAAGTTAGAGCGTGGCTCGAGGTCAATGCCGAGCGTCGAGCCCCTGTGCTTGGTAAAAGCTAGGGCATGGCTCAAGGTCAATACCGAGCGTCGAGCCTATACAGCTTGAGAAAGCTAGGGAGTGTCTTGAGGTCAATGTCGAAAGTCGAGCCCCCCTGCTTGGTGAAAGCTAGGGCGTGGCTCGAGGTCAATGCCGAGCATCGAGCCCATACAGCTTGAGAAAGCTAGGGCGTGGATCGAGGTCAATGCCGAGCGTCGAGCCCTATACAACTTGAGAAAGCTAGGGCATGGCTGGAGGTCAATGCCGAGCGTCGAGTCCCCTGCTTGGTGAAAGCTAGGGTGTGGCTCGAGGTCAATGCCCAGCGTCGAGCCCCCATCCTGCTTGGTGAAAGCTAGGGCGTGGCTCGAGGTCAATACCGAGCGTCGAGCCCCACTGCTTAGTGAAAGCTAGGGTGCTACATGTGTGATGCTGACGTCATCGGGGGAGGAGAATCAAGGCGTTGAAATCATATCAGCTGTTATATCTTGATGATTAAGTTTGAACAGTCAGGATTCTAACAAGGAATTCGAGGTGTCGATAGTTTCTCTATAATCCACTACCCCCTCTCCATTTCTTAACTTTGTTTCTCTTTCTAAAAATTAGAGCTTCTCTCTCTAGCCGCCGGTGACAATTTTTCCGTTGACATCTCGTTTACGAAATCCAGGTTAGTATTGCTTTTGTTATGTCGCGATCTCAGTCCAGTTCCGAAGCGAGTGCCTCTGGTCGGGATGAAGGGGATTGTCAGTTGAACTCCACATCCTGGGATCTCGACGATCGAGTTTTGGACGTAGTGCCACTCCAAAGTCGCAAGCCGTATGTGGTGGAGTCAAGCAGTTCCACCGGCAAGGTGGAAGTACTAGGTGAGGAGGTCGAGGAAGGAGCGGCAGATGAGGGAGCCGGGGAAGGAGTGGAGGATCGGGAAGTCGTGGAAGGAGTTGAGGAAGGAGTGGCGGAGGAGGATAGTGAGGAAGGAGTCGAGGAAGGAGTGGCGGAGGAGGGTAGTGAGCAAGAAAAGGTTCTTCCCACTCTCCTGCCTTTGGCGACACCGTCTCCTCCGATGGCTCCTCGTATTCGAAAGAGGAAGAGGAAGTGGCACCTTTCAGACAGTCTGGGGACGTCGGACGAGTTTGATCCTAAGCACGGGCTCGATGTCCCGTACGTCAAGAACCCGTGATCCATCAAGATGTATCCTGACGATGTCGAGAACTTGGTTCAATTTGGGGTGGAGATATCTTCGCCAAGCCGGACCCAGATATAGATGGACAAAATTCAGTGCATTTTGACGGCCGACCACCTGCCTGTGATAAGGGATGGTTATTTCAATGGGCGGGAGTGAGCTGATGATCCCTAGCCCTGGTCTCTGCCCTACCACCAAGTTGGCCCCCGGTTTCTGCAATTTTCCTAAGGACGCCTTTGTTTTGGGGCTAAGACTGCCGTTGCACCCGTTTATCAAGTGGGTGCTGAGGTGGGGGGCCCTCTGTCCAATGCAGTGAAATAACAGTCTATTTTCAACTAAATGAAATGCTTGATCATAATTAGAGGAATCGAGTTTCTTTGTAAAAGATATGAAATAACAGAAAATAGAACAAAAACTTATCAATGAACTCTATGTCGACTGACGCACTTGGCCTAGTGGTCGGAGGTTGCGTCGACTTTCTCCGAGGTCCTGGGTTCGAAACCCGTTGGGCCAAGTATATAAATTTTTTTGTCGCTTTAGAATTCACCGAAAGCCTAGAGTGAACATTAAGGGCTTTGATTAAGGCCTTTGAACAATAAGTCTAAATGGACTTACTGGTTGGTGCGCTCTGACATGGGCGTTGGCTCTATTCGCACGGGTTCGAAACTCAGGTAGCACATATTTTTTTTTTAGGGTTTTAAATACATTTAGGGAGTCCTATTGTATTTGAAAATTTTGGAAAAAATCCTAGTACTCATAAAACATGATGGAGAATTTATAAAAAATAGTTCTTAAAGATTTTTCTTATTTATTGAAGAGCAATAGACATTTGATAGACATTATTTTGTACTAAAAAAATGAGATATTGATTTTGTGCTAAATGAGAAATGAAAAATGAGCTTTGACAATTATTAATGAGATTTATTGGTAGAATGAGAATAAATTGTCCATGTAAATAAATTTATCTTGATGTGATGATTCACTTATGCGAAACTAGAGTACTTGGTATATGTCGAAATGTGAATTGGTTATTTGCACTTAAGTTATTAAAGAGATCGATGTTGAATGAAGTTTGTTCATGAAAAAGACTTATTATTATTAAAGAATCATGAATAGTGCTAAAATGAGACATTGCTTAAGTTGTGAAATGGGTTGAAAGATGAAATCAACTAGTTTTAAGACATGATTCTTATAGGGTATGTGTACCCATGTTTCTTGTACATAAAAGTTTATGATTAAGAATTAGTAAGATCTTGGTTACCGGTAATGTTGAAAGAAAGATTTTGAGACTTCATTTCGAGATAATGCCGTCGGGCGATATCGTATTTTTTTGTGAACAAATTCGGTAGAAGGTAAAACTGATTCTAGGATTGATAACACATTCATGTCTTTGAACTAAAATAATTAGGCACTTAGGTGAAGATGTAGTAAACCGGGGCAAACGTAAGTGGGTTGCCTCTATATAGTCGGCGGTGGATCTCCGTGGCTATAGACCCAGTTGGCGGACTGAGGTTGCTCTGTGGGAGACAAGTTATGTTTATATTTAAATCCGGGACTTGGCGAAGTCGGGCAGATAGTTTACCATCTCCGATGTATATACGTATACCAGGGCTAGGGGGCACTTGCGAGATGATTCGCACGATGAGGGAACCGTTATAATAGCCGTCGGGCTGGAACCCATATTCGTGGAATGATCTAAATCTTGTTTTATTACCGGGTAGTTATCATGGCGAGGGATCGAGCCCTTTATTGTGGAGTACGTAGGCGGTTGCCCTCAGGCCTATGTAGTATGGGATGCATAGAATCCGAACAAGTGTGTATTAGTATCATCCTAGTATAAAAATGTGTGCATTAGACATTAAGGCATGTCATACACTTATATGTTCAGCGTAGTAACATTTCACAGTTTATTTATTCATTGAATCTTTTGTGATTTTGTTAAAGTAATGAGATTGTTATATGTACGGCATAAAGAGGATAGCCGAGTATAACATTTTCGTCAGTTGTAAGTGGCTGACGTGCCCATAGGTTAATATGCAGGTAGTGGACTTTGCTATGACGATGTTATGATGAAATCGATGAATTAGTTGATGAAGTTGTACAAGTTATATTATTGTTTTCAATGTTGTAATCTTTCATTCTTCCGCTGTGTAAAACCAAGTTGTATTTGAACTCTGATGTTGTTAAAATGTTTTAATTTCTTTGTAAAATTGTACGAAGTGAAGTAAAGATCTTGTGAAATCTCGAATTCAGTTTTATTTGGAATTCGGGGCGTTACAGGACCGGTGTCAGTACCTAATTTTTCCACAGACGGAGCCAACCTGATGCTGTTTGTTTTTTGGTGTGGGGGCAACAGGTGTGAGTTCTTGTAATTTGTGAAGCGGAAGATGCGGTACTAGCGTTGATCTGATCCTAGGTTGTAGGACCGGCTCGGGAGTAGTAGGAGAGAGGTAGAGGCCGGATGCCCGGCTCTGTTCTCGTAGCTCGGCTCGGATCTTCGTAGCTCGGCTCGGACTTTGTACCTGCACACTATCTATAAACACCAGAAGAAATTCCGACGATAGGCCCTCCGACAATCTAGTTAGTCACTGAGAAAGCAACAGTAGCTAGGGTTCAGATGGAGAAATTTTTATTATCTATTGTAGTGTGGAAGGAGCCTGGTATTTATAGACAAGGAAAACGGGTCTGGGACCGTAACGGGTCGGGTCGGACCCGTTTTCTAGTGGACCTGAGATGACAGACACCCGTTGAAATTATTTGACTTGATGATCATGGAGGAGCAAAATCTGAGGAGATCTGATGGTCCTGATGGGTCCACGTCATTTATACCATATTAGTCACCTATACTTAAAATGTGCAAGTCTTATCATTCCTGTCGAATGTCTGTTTTTCGATTCTTGGTATTGCTCAATTTTATATTGTGACGCAAGTAATCTTGCTTTACTAATAAAACTTGAACATTTGCTAGAGATTAATTATAAGTCTCCTCAATTGTTACACATTATAAATGAACAATCATTGATATTAAATTTATTTCCTTTAATAATTTACCAAAACAATAATTACATTCAACAGTACTCGTGTATTATATTTTTAATGTCAAATTTCTTATAGAACAAAATCTATAGTGGGTCAATCAAATTGAGGACCCTTCGTTGTTGCGAAAACTAGACAAATGCATTTGTCCTTGTAGATAAACTTTTAACTTAAATGACCCATATTAAACTCATGTCTCAACTATTTGTATTTTTTTTTTTTTTTTGTTGGTTTTTACTTCCCCATGGTGGAAGCATGAGAAAGCTCACCAACATAATCGCATTCGACTTTATGTTTGTTTCAATCAAAGTTTCAAGCATTAATAAAACAACTCTTGAGTGGAAAGTGTTGTCCCTAAATTGTATTCCAGCTCATGGCACAGAATCTCCAGCCCATCAACATGAATTTGCATAGACTTAGGTTTATCTGCTAACCCTTTTTTTTTTTTTTTTTCTTTTTGTTTTGGAAGGAGCATATTCCTTGGTTTCATTGAATACAAATAATGAAACAAAGCTCGACAAGCAAGGAATATCAAGTCAAAGTCCCCAAGAATATCCGTGGAGGTATGTAATTAAGTAGATATACGCATAACAAAAAAAAAAAGTATCCAACCCCCAACCAATCAAGGGTGTCTTCACCAGTGACCACCGTATCACCATCCATCCTCGCCTTAAGGAAGTTTGCTTGAAATATGCAACTTAGGGTGCTCTTTATTTTGACCAAGTCACATCACCCAAGTGATTGTTGCAATTGAAGTAAACCAAGCTTCTTGCACTACCTGAAGATGCCCATAGAACAACTAACCCAGAGGTCCTCAAAGGTCACTAGGTGACTAGTCACCCTTGGCAACATAAATGGCTTCCTTCCGAGAGGAACTACTATGTCAACACATGATGAAAAGATGATCCATATAGATTTTAATGTTTAGAACTTGTTTTTTTCTTTTCTTTTTCAATGTCTTGTAAGAATGTATTTTTTGAATTAGGCAATTCAAATATTAATATACTATATAATTTATAATACACACATATCAATAAATTATTATTTTCTTTCATTACAAATATGAAAGTTTATGCTTAGCTATTGAGATAAGAATTTTTTTTTCGCTCAATAAATTTTTTATTTATGTTTATTTTAGTATTTTGAATATTTAATTAGTAAATTTCACCAATTAGTTTTATACATAGATAAACGTTTTAAGAATTTAATAATTTATGAAAAAGTAGATTTTGGATAATCTATAAACCCTATTTAAATTAAAAAATGGCAGTGGGATCAAATCCGAATCCGCCCCAAATAAGTTTGGATCCGCATGTGGTTTTGGATCCAACTTGAATCCGACCCGTTGCCGCCCATAGCCCCAGGTCTTTGACTCTTGTGTGCAAAATTGTAAGTGAGCTTTTACCAGAGTTATTTGGCTTGGTAACCCTCTTTTTGAAATTATTTAGTCAAATGCCCTTGTTTTGGAAATAATTAGTGAAATACCCTAGTTTTTAGTTAGATTTTTATAGTATTGTTCCTATAGTAATTTTTATAGGATGTGTGACCTTTCTACAAAAACTAAAAGTTTTTGGGTTTTAGGATAATTTTTATTTTTATTATTAGATTTTAGTTTTTCTGCTTTCTACCTTATAAATTATTAATAAATATGCAGAAAATTTTTAAAATTAAATTAAATTTACTTACTTTGTACTGGCTCTGATACCACTTTGGTGGGTGCGTGGAATCTCTCAAGTAGTATGTGTGAGTAGCGCTTAATCTCCTGGAGTCCTGAAAATTAAAAGGAAGAGAGTATCAAAAACTTTTAAAGTTTAAAGAGTAAAATCTAAATGGTTAAAAAAAAGATCAAAGTTTGAAAAATAATATTCTTCAAAATAATGGATATTGTCAATTCTGAAAAAGTAATCAGGAATGATTGGAATTTCGTCGTCATCGTCGTCAAGTTCTCTTATATATTCTGATACTGTCTCATATTCATCACTATCATATGGAGGTTCTTCGAGTTCTTCTGTATGTCTATGTTCTCCTTCATTCTGTTCATGTTCTTCTAGAAATTGTCTGTATGCAGTCGTGGGGCTCCAAACGTAACTACTAAATATACCATTTTCATAAAATAACAAAGATCTTTCGTGATAAGTTAGATCGTCAATTATTTCAACATTTATATTACTAGTTTCTCCAGGAATTATTTGGTTTATCGTTATAATTATTACGCGTTGAATGCTAAAAAAGAATAATTTGAATTCGTAGCAATCGTCCATACTTATTTGTTTATGAGGATAATAAACATCAAAAACTAACATTCTGTCACTTCCTTGGTAATTAACCATTAATTCAAAAATTGGTGAGACAATACCGAAACTATCATCCATTGCTTCTAAATAATAAGGATTTATGAAATAAAGAGCAGAGAGAGATTTCTAAGGATACCTAAAAATCAAAACAAAACGGCCCATCATGCTACCGACCTAGTTAAACTTTTTTGATCTGTTCTGTACCAGTTACTACCAGTGGATAAAATACCCCCGGTATGCACCCCGATTTCTGTGCTCCTTTTACGTTCTTCCCATCTCAAGATTACTATGCCCTCAATAGAGCTTCATCTAAGAGATACGTCTAGAACAACTAGTAGCACTTCGGTACAGATAACCACAAAAGTCTAACTATAGAAGGTAGCAAATGAGTCTTTCTGCAAAATTATTTAGGCAGAGCCTTACAAAACTCTCTCTAAGGGAAAGGAACTTAGTTGTTCATACCTTATTTTCTACAGAGGCTGATAGATGAACTCATAAAAAGCATTTTATTTCCTTCAAGATTGTTACAAACAGGCTCTCTTAAGATTATGAGGAATTTTTCTCTCTCTGTGCCAGTCTCTCTTCTCTCTTACCCTACCTTCCCTTTTATAGCCGAAGGGATGGCTTTACATCAGATACAATTATTATTCTCCTTACATCACTGCTTACAACACATATACAATTATTGCTTTTCTTACATCATTGCTTACGTCATAGCTACATAATTGAGATATTTGCTGCTTATGTAGGGGACATCTTCACGTGCTTTCACATCAGGAATAGTTCTTCGTCAGTCTGCTCTTGGCTTTTTCTGCAATAGTCACATGAATGCTGTGGTTCCATTCTCATCAATCTACAGTAGTGGACAGCTGTTTCTTCCGTCATTGTCATATCTCCTTTATGCAAGATTCGGTACCAGCTGTCAAAGACTTCTTTCTTTGACTGGGGTTGTTTAATTTTTGCTATGCTGTAGATCATTAATTTTTGTGGGTCAGGGCTATCGTAGATCCATATATTACCTTCTCTGCTTTGTATGTCCTTTAGTTCACAATACATTGTTCTAAATCCCGTAGCTCTTCTTTCGGGAATCAGTTTTTCAAATTCTTCGGCTTTATATGGTATGATACCGGTTGCTCCAAACAAGATTTGAGTAGTCATCCCTATTTTTATAATATGTTCAGCTGGTAGTTCTTCATTATCTTCAAGGAATTCTGGAATTGCTGAAAATATTCGAACATATATCTTGGATGCCTTCGTAAGACCAAAATAGCTTTTAGCAGCTTTATATACTTCTTTTGGCAACTGGCTAAGTTCTTCACATTCTCGAGATGGATAAATGCAGTGGATAAGTCCTCTTTCGAACAATACTCTTACGGTTTTTGGATTAGCTCCTGGTAGTATGATTGCTTTGTTCATATGTTGCTGAGAAATAGTTTTGATAAATTGGTTGACCTGAGTGGTCTGGCATAATTTCTCAATATATTGTAAAAATAAATCCTTCTTGGAGTATTTTGGAGGATCTGAGAGTAAACTCTCTTTGTAGGTAGTGGGCTGTATGGATGTGGAGTTTTCTTCTTGTGTGGCTATTTTTGTGATTCCACTTGTATTTTGTGGGTTAGTAGGTTCACTCCCTTCGCTCATTTTTTCAATACGATCATTACTTATATGTTGGTAAAATATACTTTGAAGACCACATATTTGCAGCTGTATTTGGTTAAATGCTCCTTTTAATTGCTCCACTGTCTCCTTTAGGTAGACTATATCGTGTTCTATTTGCTGCACTCTGGCTTCCATTCTGCAACAAGCGAAATAGTTAATTTCTTGATAAAAAATCGGCTAAAATATCAAGTTTTCCTTTTAAGTTTTCTATCACAAAATCGTAATGTACTAACTCCATCTGCCATCTTATCAATCTTTTATTTGCTATGGTTGGGTCTATTATTTTATTGATCCAACTTTTTGCTTGGGTATTATCTGTTCTTATCGTAAATTTTGTATGTATTATGAATAGTTGAAACTTTTTTATAGCTTTTAAGATCGCTAGTAGTTCTTTCTCGTTTATGTGGTAATTTTGTTGGGTCGTGTAAAAGAACCACTAGTATATCTAGCTAATTTTTCTTTACTTTCTCCTATTTCAATAAATTTTAATACTGCTCCCCAATTAGTTTCACATGCATCAGTTTCTATTATCCAAGAACATTCTTTAACTGGTAGTCTTAGTTTTGGTAACTCTGAAGTTTGTTGTTTTAATATTTTAAGTTTCTCTTCATCCTCCGGGGTCCATTCCCATTTCTTAGACTTTTTAAGTTTTTGTTGCAACCAATTTGTTTTTGCTAATAAATTTGGTATATAACCTCTTGTTTGATTTAGTAATCCTATTATAGCTTGCACTTCTCTTTTTTCTTTTAAGACATTAGGAAAAGTCTTTATTTTTTCTGCTATATGTGGTTGTAATTCTATCCCTTCATGTGATAATTTTGTTCCTAAGAATTCTATATCAGTTTTGAATAATTTCATCTTCTTTTTTGATAGTATAATGCCTGCATCTTTCACTATTTCTATGAATTTTAGTAGATGTTCTTTATGTTGTTCTTCGTCTTCTGAACCTATTAGAATATCATCTACATACACTAATATGAAATTGTTGTATTTTTCAAAAATCTTATCCATATATTCTTGAAATATTCCTGGGCTATTTTTATAACCGAATGGTAATACATTCCATTCATAAAATCCTTGAGGTGTGCTAAATGCCGTTAAAGGTTTTGAATCTTCTGTTAATTTTACATGATAAAATCCTGATTTGCAGTCAAATTTCGAATATATTTTTCTTGTTCTTACTGTGTTAAGTAGTATTTGCATATCTGGTAGTGGATATCCAAATCTTTTAGTATTTTTATTTAATTCCTTGTAATTTACTACCATTCGAGATTTACCTCTTTTTTCTTCTGAATATTTTTTTACTATGAATGCTGGTGATGAATGAGGACTTTGTGATTTTCTTATATAATTATTTACTACTAATTCTTTTATGTGTATTTTGAATTCTTCTAGGTCTGTTGGAGTATGTCTTATTGGTCTAATTTTAATTATTTTGTTCTTGTCTATTAACTCTATATGTGCCGTGGGTTTACTTAAGTTCCATTTTGCTAAGGGGTCTTCTCCGCACAGATCCTCTAATTGTTTTTGTAAAATTTCTCTTGTAGTAGTTATTTGAACTTGTTGTATTCTAGTTTTATTTGGTAAGTATTGATATTCACCACGCTGGGTTGAGGAAACTCTGATGTGTGATAGGTCAGTTCTGGAATATGGTTGTGTTATTCTAATTGCTATTGCTTGGTGTCCGAAAGGTGTTGTAAATACAACTGATTTATGTGATATAGTTATGGGATAGTATTGTTGGAAGAAGTCATTTCCTAAGAGTACGTCATTATTCATATCGTTAAATTGGTATACTATGGGTATTTTTAGTATGTAACTTCCTATTTGTACACTAACGTTTTGTTGGTATTTGTCCAGTATGATGGTTTGTCCGGTTAATCCAGATATGGTTTTTTTATTAAACCCATCTTGTTTCCATTTTGGAAGTATATTCTCGCGGCATAAACTAGTACCTGCTCCGGTGTCTATTAGACTATGATAGTTTCTTGATTTGTATCTGTCGTAAACAAATTCTGTTAGGATGTATAATGTGTTTTTTATTGCTCTTAATGGATTCATTTGTCCAATATTCTATTTATTACCATACTTTCATTGTTTACTGTTATTGTGAGTTTTTCTTCTTGAATCGAGTAAGGTTGTACTGATGTAAGGAAGTCAGTTCCTAATAACATATCATTAACATGTTGTTCTGGGTCTACATGTAGATGTAACAACATTTCCTTTTTACCATTTATCCTTAGTGGTAGTATGATTTTATGTACAATTGGATGTCTATTATTGTAATAATCTAAGTAATAATATGGGTTATCTAATGTTATCAATTCAGTGATTTTTTTATTTGTTTGTTTAATATGTGAATTAGTAGCTCCTGTGTCGACTAAGGCTATTTGTTTATTCCATTTTCCGTTGTCATAATATTCTATTTCTATTTTAAATTGGTTATTATTTTGGTGTTCTAATATATTTATTATTGGTATTATTTCTAATGCTTGTTGTTTATTTCTTATTGATAGTGACCTTTTTCCGAACATTATTTGTGGTGCTTTTTCTTTTTCTTTTTCTTTTGCTTTATTAAAGTCGAATTCTATATAATTTGGTATGGTCATTTTAGGGTTTTCTCTAGCTGGTTTGTATCTTATGATTTCGCTGAATAGCGGCTCTATTTTAAAATTGTCCGTATTTCTGTTCTTTACTTCATGCTTACTAGTGAAAGCGTAAATATTTCTTATTTGAATGCTCATAACTTTGCTTTTTTCTATCATTTCTATACCTGATAACTTATGATACATGACTAGACTTTTATCTTTATTTTCTTTTGTCATACTTATAGAGAAATTAGGTTTTATTGTGAACTTTATCTTTTGCTACATTAGGTTTCCTTGCACTATTCCTATTAAGGCGTCTTGTGTACTTGATATTATCCTATCATCCATTAGATATATTTGGAGTGGTGTATTTATTCCTTCCTTAAAATAGGCTTTTATTATTATTTGTACAGCTCCTAAATGTATGTGTCTTAATGTTTTTCTGGTTCTTTCGTTTATCTTTTCCATTTCTTGTCTTATTATTCTTTCTGTTATTAATGGAATTATGGTTTTGCCTTGTGCTTGTTCAATGTCTATAGGTTGTTCATTATTCCTAGCTATTACTATAGTGCTTTTCTTTCTTTCAAATATTGGTAGTTTAAAGATTTCTTTTGGATTTACATCTAATTTGGTCTCTCTTATTTTATCGTATTTTTGTATGTCAAAGCACATTCTTTCTCTTAATTCTTCATTGTTTTCTTCTCTTTCTGAGGGTTCTCCTATTTCTGTTAGGTCCGTTAACATGTATATTTCACATTCTTCTGTTTCACCTTCACTACTTCCACTATCTTCTTCTATTACCATTATTTCTTCATCTTCACTTATATCTGACCATTCTTCATCATATTCTATGGGTTCGTAATTTATGCTATTCATTTCTTCAATTTCTTCTACGTATTTTACATTTTTTTTTTCATTCGTTTAGGACAATTTGGTGATATATGTCCTACCTCCCCACATATGTAACAATTACATTTTTTGGGATTTTTTGTATATTGCCTACTTTTATTTTTATTCATTTTTCTAAAATATTTTTTAAAAGGTTTTCTGTATCTCTTAAAAGTTTTCCTATATTTTGGTTGATATTTTGGGAATTTGTGATTATTCTTCTTTGTGTATTTATAGTTATTGTATCTATAGTTATTATTGCATCCCCAATGGTTTGGTCTTGCATCTTCGCAGCAAATTCTTTGTTTATATGTTCTGTAATATTTCATTGTTGCTCTGGCCTCTTGGCATACTTTGTCTCTATAGTCTTTTACAAATTGCGTTCTATACCCTAGAGTGTCTACTTCAGGCTTTACTTTCTCATTTACGTATGCACTATATATGTTTATGCTCCATGGATCATGTAATTTTAGAAAGAATGAGTCTAAAATTGGACTCCGTTCTTCTTTTGTGTAATAACTATCTTGGTAATATTCTCGGAATTCACAAGCATAGTTGTCAAAATGGCACATGTCGCATATTTCTAAGTTACTTAGTCTCCATCTTGCTTGATTCTTTTTATATATAGTGTGTTTTTCTCCTTTATCGTATACGCTGAATTCGGTTCTTATTGCTTTTTCGTAATTTGTAATTATTTCTTTTAAACCTAAAGTTCGTTGTGCTGAACTTTCTTCAGTTCCATTATCATCAATTGGTCTTGATTTTCTTATAGTATTTCTTTCTTCTTCTACTAGTCCATTCCACCATTTTGCTACTACTCCCATAAAGGTAGCTTCTATGAATTTTTCAAATGCATTTCCGTTAAGGTTTTGTCTAAATCCTACTATTAGTGACGCTTTTACCCATTCTTCAATTGTTCTATCTACATCTTTTACGCAATCTAGGTCTAACCATTCTCCATTTCCTGCTATTCCTTTTTCGAAATGTTCTGTTGGTTCATATTTTGGAGTTTCTTTTTCTTTACCTTTTCCTAGTTGCGTTCTTCTTTTTGTATTTTGCTATTTCCATGGTAATTGGTATGGCTTTTTGTGAGGTGGTGGCCTTAAGATTTCATATATGTTACTTGGAATTTCTGAAGGTTTTTCAATAATTTTATCTTGGTCCATTTTTACTTCTTCGTGTGCTATATCTAGATTTTTCAATGCTTCTTGAACTTCTTCTGAATTAGGATTTGCCATTAAATCTTCTATTTCTAGAATATTTATATTAAGTTTAGTTATGGCTTCTAGTTCTTGCATACCTTCTTTTGTTATGCCCAGTTCTTCTTCTGGGTATTCTGTCATATATCTTCCTAATTCTTTTATATTTTTATTTATGATTTTTAAATCTTTTCTTATATCAATGAACATTTCAGGACCGGTGTAAACTTCTTCCAAGTCTTGTATGTTTAAATAAATTTTTGGCTCCATGTCTTACTATTTTGTCTGCTAGTAGGTGTTGGTAATACCAGCTTGCTTTTTCGTTTCTGTAATCTAATACTTTGTATGCTATTTGTTTTTGTATTTCTTTAGGTAGTTGATTAGTTACTTTTGTTGTTAATAATAGGTATTCTGATATTTCTTTACTGGCAATATACTTACTTTCTACTAATCTTTTGTCAACGTATCTAATCTTGAATTTTGAAAGGTTTTTTAATTTTAGTTTCTCTATTTTCTGCGAATTATCCAGCTTTTTTAAGGTTAAGGTGTATTATAGTATATATTTTCTAGAGTGGGGTTATATCTAAAATTTTGCTTTTTGGTTATTTAATTAAAAAGGGTAGTTGGCTAAATATTTTTGGGAGAAGGGTATTTGGCTAAATATTTTTGAAAAGTGGGGTATTTACCCACTATGCTCGCTTTTACCATCCAAATCTTCTGCATGGTGATGTACCACTGAATATGGGCCTTGGCTGTTCCGGATGTGAATTAAAACTGCACTAAGAGGGGAAGATAATGATGAGTTTCAATGACCTCTTTTTATTGCTTTGCTACCAATCCCAAGGGGTTAAGGGGCTAAGCACATAAAATCCGATTAATCCTCGATTAATCACTTATCAGATGTTATCAGATGTTAAACGACTATTTAATTAGAGATTTCAATATTTCAATATTTAGCAATTTAATCAAGTATAATCGGTCGATTTTAAGTAACCGATTAAATCTCTTCCTTTAATTTTCATGTTTGTTTCCACTGTTTGGGCACAATTCTGCCTAAACTCAAATCCAAATTTAAAATTCAAACCCCTTCTGTTCCTCGCACAAACCCAAATCTGACATGTCACCACTCTCTTCTTCTTCCTCGCGCAAACCCAAACCTGATCGGCCACCGTTCTTTTCTTCTTTCTTGCGCAAACCCAAACCAAAACCGATTCTCTTCTTCTTCCTCGAGCAAACCCAAACCCGATCTGTCGCCGCTCCCTCTGTGCCATTGTAAACTTGACCCGACCTGCATCTACTGCACCTCCTCCCATTGCTGTTTGTGTTTCTCCTCCTTCACGATTGATTTTGTTTGCTGTACCTGACCAACAAACCTGACCCGACCCACATTCAGAATTCAAATTCAGCTCCAACCAAGTATTCTCTTCTTTTTCTCTATAATTATATGTTCATATTTAATTATCTCATAATAGTTTTATGTTAGGGTTTAGGATTGCTACACAATGAGGATATATCATTTTTAAATTATACATACACATGCACACAATTTTTTCGATTTAATCCCCGATTATTTTTCGATTAACTGATTATTCACTAATCACTTCTAAACCAATTAGTTTCAAAATGAATTTTAATTGCCTAGTTAGAGCATCCACAGTTGTGTGCTATTTATGCATAAAATGCATTTTATAGCAAACGACCAGCTGCATTCGTTTGCTATTTATGCATTTTATGCATAAATAGCGACAGTAGATTCCTATAAATAAGAGTGGATTTGAGAAAAATGCATATTTTACATGACGCAACTTAACTTTCTGTCCCTCACAAAAAAATAATAAACTGTAATAGAAAACCCAAAATAAAAAGGTAATAAAGCAATATATATATATATATATATATATATATATATATATAAAATCGGACGGAACCTCACTTTCCGTCCAAGGCCACCCTAAAACCCAGACAGCAAGTGAAGTGCTGTCGACCATTTTTGTATTTTTTTCCCTTCCGACGAAAAGTATAATTCCGTCTACCATATAAAAAATAATTAATTTCCTCCGACGCAACTTCAAACTCCGTCTGATAGGGATTTTTTATTATTTTAAATTAAATTACAATAAAATATCATTCAACGACTACAGCAAATAGGCAAAATGCTATATGTAAATATGCATTTATCCATTTGCTAACGGTCAAGATGGTGGATGCTCTTAGGAGGTAGAACATACAAATCCGAGAACAATTTTTGTAAGGTTATTGTACCACCTATCCCATCGAAACTTCATTGAAGTGTCATTTGCCCAGGCATTGTGCATTGGTCGAATGCCTCAAAAGGTTTGGAAAATCCTATTTAAACCATGAAACTTGGACACCTCCTGAAAGCGGAATTGTCGTGTGTTGCACCCTTTTAGAAATTCATTTTTGTAGGAGAAATTCACTTCTGTAGGTATGGAAGACTGATACCACTATCGTCTTGCACATGAACCAACAATGTGAAAAAAATTATTATGCACCACAATAAGTGTTTCCTTTTAATTTATTGGATCATGAGATCATTTTATGAGGGTAATTCAAAAAAGACCATTTAATAGGTGGAGCCTCGATAAGGGTTGTTAGAGCATCTACTGTCGTTTTCTAAAAACCCAAAAAATGAAAATCGGGTTAGAAAACATGCTCACAGTCGTTTTCCAAAAACCCATATATTAGAATAGGGGTCAATAGTGCTTCGCTAAACTTAGAAATTCGTTTTGAAGAAATGCTAAAAGTAGAAGACGGATTATCTTCATCCGTTTGAGGGAAAAAAAAAAGGATGAACATCCTCCGTCTTTCACTTTTTTTTTTTTAATTTTATAAAGCTGACAAAGCAAAAGAAAAAAGAAAGATGGATTAACATCATCCGTTTTTTTTTTAAACCTAATTGCCATTAGAAAATAATTTATTTTAAAAAAAATGAACTTTGAAAAACATGGCACAGCAGAAGGTCACCCGTCCCACCATTTCCCAACCAAATTCCCCTTCAAATTATTACCAAACTGTCATTAGATTATTACGAAACTGCCAATTATTATTATTATTTTATTATTATTATTTTTATTTTTGTTCGTTTTTGCAGATTTAACAGTAAAGATAGCAAGCTTCTCCCTCTATTGCTATTCCCAGTTGCTAAAAATACAAATGCAATTGGAAAGATAGTGGATGCTCTTAACAAGAACAACACTTCCTCTGGTGAATGATTTATCCCTCCTGCTAGCTAAACTCGACATGATAGATGTTGTTTAATATTTAAATATATTAATATAATGTATATTAATTATTGTGTTAGTTGAGATATACTGTATATTGAAATTGCTATCGTACGTTATATGCAATAGCCTGTGAATGTTGAATTGAAGGCTTAGAGCATCCACAATGGCATTTCTCAAATGCTATTATATGGCAGCTACAGTAATAATATATCGGGAACGATGGTATAGTGGTCGCTTGCTAAATTTTTCTCATTTGAGTTATCGGACGGTATATGTTCTACTGTCTGATTGGGTGGCAAAAATTAAAAGATAGAGACGGGATAACATATCCCGTCCCTCTTTTTTTTTAATAAAAAAAAAACGCGAGACGGTCGTAATTTTTTTTTTAAATAAGGGAGAGACCGGATAACATTTCCCTTCTCTTATTTTTATGATTGGCCCTTATTTCTTGATGATTTGTTTATGTCATCATTAAAGTTTCAAATGCCTTAATATGAGATTATTGATTAATTATTTCAAATTAGTTGGTTACCAACAGTAGTTACGTTTGGTCAAACAATGCATTTCTCCAATTCTATGAAAACAAGTGATATTTCCTTCTTATCGATTATATTATATATATCATTTATATTATCGTTTCCTCCGAAGATACACCTCTCGCTCAATATATTTTCCTCTAATCATGTTACTCTTCCCATCTCTTTACTACTAAATTGATCATAATGGTGGGTCAATCTAAACATTATTGATATTTCTGGGGACCAAATTAACCCACCATCTCTAGCAGATGATTGTACAAATTGTTTTTGTAAGGACTGCCGTAGGCAAACATATACTTGATGACGAAGGCATCCACCCAACATTTGATTTGATCATGAAAATGTCTGTCCTCAGCAAGGGTGGTGGGGATGATACAAACTTTCATTTTCATGCTTGACTATGCCTGTGGTAAACTACTTTCTTGAAAACCAGCAGGTTGTGTTATCATTACCCAGCAAGGTATCAACCACTTGTTGAAGGATATTGTATTACTTGAGATGGTTCTACCTTCTCTAACCATATTGATCCAACGTTGTTTGTTACCAATTACGCAACGTAAGTCTCAACCCATTTGTTAACAGAGTAAAATGAAGTATAGGTAAACAACCCCCCCCCCCCCAACGTAAAGCGGGAATACCTTGTCTCCGACGTAAAATATTAATATTGTAAACCTTTTTTTTTAATTATTAATGTTGTTTTTTTTTTAAGTTTGATACGTGTTATCCTGTGTAGATTGCATAGCCTAAAATAGTTTTGAGAGACTCATAAAATTATATAGAACTTTAAAATAGCGTGAAAGAATTGAAAGAAACTTATGAATATCATCCATATCGTAATTACTGAAATTTTCATTATCATCCTCACATAAGCATATTGTTTAAAAGAATCACTGTCAAACCATAATGTTATCCAATTGAATATTACTAAAGCTAAAAAATGCATGCAATGAACTAAATAACCAACCCATTTATTTATACTTTGAATCACCCCTACACAAAAAAATAACAATGTTGTTATTCAACTATAATCAGTTGGCATCAATATCAACTCATACAACATTTCTACACCTAATCATTCATATAAATCCAGACCGATCATTTCATGATAATTTTCACGCCCCGCTTCCCAAAATACGGAAACACAGACACGTAATTGAGGCCCAACAAATGATATAAGTATACCAACTCATATCATCCATAAACTGGTATAAGCTGTACAATACCAGCAAGCTCAACAATACAGTAATAATCACATGAACAAGAATGTAATACAATAACCAATATCTGAGATATAAGAACTTACAATAAGTACAAGAATAAATAATCCAGTAAGTAGTTCGCCAAGTTTCTTCAGTATCCCACGTTGTACTTGTATAACATTTACTCAAAAAGAAAGATAGATGGTACCCATTGTAGCAAGTTACGGGCTGCAAGTAATAACAAGCAAAATAGGGACAGGAAACTAGGCATAACCGGGAAAGCAATAAGAAATGAAAATTCAAATATGGAACAACCATGATAACGAAAAATAATATATATAACAAGAAGAAATAAAACTGAACAAGAAGGAAAAATAAGAACTGGCGATGTAATTGTAATACAGTCTAATTAAGTATAATGCAAGTAACAACTGGAACAAGTCTCATTATATAACCAATCGGGAAACATGTCATGTAAACATGAATCTTGTAACTTATAAATATGTAACATGTAACTTGAAAACCGGAATCATATAACTTGTAAACATGAGTCATGCACATGTTTACTGTTAATCTCAAGTCTAGCAATCTTTTATAAGTCCTAACTAATGCACGGAATCCTGCGTCTCATACCATAGGTTCGGCTGCATACAATCAAGTTATTCAGTCATGTGCTCAGGAAAATATGTAGACAGGAAACCATATTCAGTTATTCAGTCATTCAGTCATTCAGTTATTCAATAATGGTAGGAAAACCACGAGCTCCCTTCCGAGTACAGTCTCCTATATTATCCACTACTAGGTCGTACCCTTATTACCCCGGCTTTCATTCTTTTAATGTGATTCAGTCATGTACATGTAATCGATATACAAGCAATCGGTATAATCAGTGAAACAGTTGCAATAATAAACCATGCAGTACATGATATAAAGTCAAATGATCTATTTACTGTATCAATTCAGTTATTAAATACAAAACTAACATGTTTATATTTAAAAACATAAATATACAATTCTGGACAGCAAAACGTTGCCCTACAAAAACTGACTTTCCCACTGATACGGGAAAACGAAATCAGTTCCATAAGAAGTTCTAGAAACTAGAATCCCTGCTGGTTCCAGAACATATTCATAAGACACATTACAAATACACTAGCTAGGTCAGCCAGACAGTTCTTTATTGATCTACTGTTCGGACAGCAGCTCAGTGCAAGGTTATTATATATATAATCAACTGTAAAATCATTTCAAAATCTTACAAAAATTAGAAATCGATTCCTAATCATGTAACACCCCGAATTTCAAATAAGGACAAACTCGGATTTCACAGGATCTTTACTTCACTTCGTACAATTTTACAAGGAATTTAAAACTTTTCATTCACAATACATCAGAGTTCCTTTACACTTGGTTTTTACACAGCGGAAGACTAAAAGATTACAACAATGAAATACAACTTGTATAACTTTAACATCATTTGCAACATCTTTAATTTCTAAACAGCAACAGCATATCCACTTTATAACTCCATGAATAGTCCATTACTTGCATGTCAATCTGTGGGCACGTCAGTTACTTACAACTGACGAAATGTTATACACGGCTATCCTCTTTATGCCGGGAATAGTATAACGATCTCATACTTTAACAAATCACAAAAAGATTGAATGAACAAATAAAGTGTCAAAAGTGATTATTCTAAATATAAGTGTATGTCATGCCTTAATGCCTAATGCACACAATTCTATACTAGGATGACACTAATGCACACTTGTTCGGATTCTATGCATCCCATGCTACATAGGTCCGAGGGCAAGCGCCTACGTTCTTCACAATACAGGGCTCGATCCCTCGCCATGAAAACTACCCGGTAGCAAAACAAAGTTCAGACTATTCCACGAATGTGAATCCCAGCCTTGGAGTCCACCGCCAGCTGTTATAACAGATTTCCACATCGTACGAACCGTCCCGTATGTGACCCTCTAGCCCAGTATATATATATATACATTGGAGACGGTAAACACAAAAATCCATCCATCCGACTACTCAAGATTCCGGAGTCCACCGCTGACCCGTCCTCATAGTCCCGGACTAAAATATAATAATCCGTCTCCCACAGGGCAACCTCAGTCCACCAACTGGGTCTATAGTCTTGGAGTCCACCGCCGACTATATAGAGCACCCCACTTACGTTTCCCTAAGTTTACTACATCTTCACTTATGTGCCTAAACTTTCTTAAGTTCAAGACATGAATAATTTCCATTCAAAGAATTAGTTTTATCCTCCTACCGGACTTAATCAACAACTGCGAGATAGCCCCATGGCCATATCTCCAAATCATATCTCAAATCTTTTCTTTCAATACTGCCTGTACCGAGGTCTTTCTAACTCTAAATCATAAACTTTCATGTACAAGAAAACATGGGTACACATACCCTTTAATAATCATGTCTTAAACCTAAATAATTCCATCTTTCAATTCATTCACAATTGATCACAATCTTGTCTTAACACTTATCCACAAAGTAATCATTTCATAGTCTTGCCAATATTCATGATCTAGTTATTCATAATAAATAATAATTCATTCACAATTTCAAATTCATACGATGTCTCATTTTAACACGATTCAATGTCTCATCTTTAGCACTAAACATGATTTACTCATTCACAACAAAATCTTTCATGATCTCAAAAGTCACATAACTCAACCATATTGCATTTCTAGAAATAAAGAGATTTCAATTCACCCTAAATCATTATTTTGTAAATTAAAAATCATGCTCTTTACTAATACTTTTGTAGTCATTTATTTTTTCTTCCTATCTCAAATCCTCGTTAAAACTTATCAATTACACAAAAACAATCTTTAAGAATAAATTCTTCATTTATGTTTTATGAATACTAAAATTTACCCAAATGAAACACTTTTGAAAGTCGAGCTGACCCACTTTCGAAACTATTTACCAAATTGACCTACTCATTATCAAAATTGCAGTGAAACGGAACTTTTGAAAGTTTTTACCAAACTGACCCACTTTCGAAACTATTTACCAAATTGATCTACTCATTATCTGCTCTTAAGTTCATTTAAAGGAAAAAAAATGAACATCAAATCAGCCCAGGCTTACCATTCTTTTCTTATTATTCTTACGTTTATAACTTAACATAAAATTGTACGAAGTGAAGTAAAGATCCTGTGAAATCCCGAGTTTGTCCTTATTTGAAATTCGGGATGTTACAAATCATGTCTAGTAACATTCTAGTCAATATCAGGTATTTATTCACCTATTTACATGATATTTTAATTTGTGAAATATGCCGATGTGCTATAAGTAACAATCTGGAATGTGTAGACGTAGCAGTATGAAAAATATGATAACTCATTATATACAACACAAAATTTGAATCCGTCGAATGTTCCAGAAACTATATTCAAAGGGCTACGACTCGTGTACAAAGCTCTAATTAATTTGAATAGTAGCTAGTTAAAAATCTAGCTACAAGTTGCAGAAACAGCAAGACATCAACTTGCTAATTCAAACTGATACGGTTCTTACTTACAAACATATAGTTTCAAATTCTTGTTTGTGCAATAAATGTGGGGACAATGGAAACTATGATCTTTTGATGGCATCTAATCATGGAGGCAAATGGATTGATTCAATTCAATATAATGACTAATCTAGATATGGCAACATCACGAAACATAAATACTACAAGAATAACGGATTTCGAATGCGATGGTCTAATTACTAATTGCGTGTAACGCCCCAAATTTTAAACACATGTAATTCGTAGCAAAACATGATCTTTTATTTCAATTCGCACAAATTTACAATAAATTTAAAACTTTTTATTTACAACATGTTCTTTACAACAGCACAGCAGAATTAAATAAATATAACATAATCTACAATAATAAAAATCCTTCAATCTTGTAATCAACTCATCATAGTGACTTCAACCCCATGCCAAGTCCAAACCTGCATCTGGAAAACTGTGGATACGACAGTTGCATATAACTGACACAAATACAACGATTCTCTTACTTTAGCAAACACAAACTTAAATGCACAACAAAGTGGGAAAAGTGACTATCCTAAACATGTCAGTGTACACTGTGAACTTAATGTGTAATGCAGATATTACACTACCATGATACTAATACACACTTGTTCGGATTCTATGCATCACATACTACATAGGTCCGAGAGAAAGCCCTTATCGTACTCCTCATTATAGGGTTCAATTCCCTGTTATAAAATCTTACTACGGAGATTAATGTAAGGTTTAGATATCATGTGAGTATCTACTACCGCTCCGATAAATCTTGAGAATCGTTCTCCCATTGCGAGTCGTAACCCCGATAATTCTGATGACAAAACCCACACCGCAGCCATGACCCCGATAATTCTTGAGAGTCGTTCTCCCACAGCAAGTGATTTTCGGACGTCACGCCTCACACCCGAATAATTCTAGAGAGGAAACCCACACCACGAGTCATATGGTACCTCATCACACAAATACCCCATGAGGATCGCCTTGATCCCGATAATTCTGAAGAAATATCTCCCACCGCGAGCGATTTTGGACATCACACCTCACGCCCCGATAATTTTGAAGATAATCTCCCACCGCAAATCTTGATCCCGATAATTCTGAAGAAATATCTCCCACTACGAGTGATTTTGGACATCATGTCTCACACCCTAATAATTCTGAAGATAATCTCCCACCGTGAATCAAATAAGGCCCTCATACTCATGTTTGCCCATACTTCATCACATCTCCCCATATTGTCTGTCCTTAGGTTTAATTATAATCATCACAGCCTAGTGCTAGCTTACCCTACCGGACTTAAATCAATACATGGAGAAACATTAGCCCACACTAGCTACTTCTCAAATCATAACTTGCCGGTCTCTACGGGTCTCGCTCAGTCTCTAGATTCCAACAACCATCTCAATATAGAGATCAACAAGGTTACATCTAACCTCTAATAAAAGTTTACATTCATCAAACATCTTTTAACTTCTTTTATCAATTCTCTTTATGTTTATTATCAATCATGAAGTAACCAACTACTTATAGCAACATTCAATAACACTTGATGAGTAAAAACCCTTATAAATATTACAGGTTTAATATTCCAAATTCATCATTTAATTACCACTTAATTCCTCATAAGCTACACCTTACTAACATTCCAATTTTAAATCCAATTTTATACGTTGTAAAAGTTTTAGGACAACCAGATAAAAGACATCAACCCTATGGTATTGAAAAAATCATATAAATTCTAATACTAATTCAAAATTGGTTTATTAGTTTTATAAGGATCATGAATGAGTCTACTATAATTTTGTAGTTAAGATCATCTACATTCATCCACAATTACTTTGTCTAAATTTATTTGCAAAACAGTAGGTTCAAAAATCCGAAAACTGCAGCTCATGCTACTTGTAGAATTCATAGAAAATTTTATATTTGATGAAACTTTGTGTTATTTAGGTCAAATTAAATGTATACAAGTCTACTATAACTTAATTGTTATAAGTGTCTCCAAAATATTGTGTTTATAACCCTGAATTCTTCAAAATCTATACTAGAGTCGAAATGTTATACAGACTGCCACTATTCAATCTTGTAAAATTCATTATAAATTTAGTTCTTCATAAAAACATGATTTCTTAGACTCAAAAGAAAGGTTAAAGAGTTTACTTCAAGTTTTTAGTTTTGACTTTTCTCAGAATACTTCATCTGAGATGTTGAAATGATCAATACCGAAAATGTGTACAAATTTCCAGCAACTAGCCAACTGCCAACCAGTCCTAAATTTGGATTTTAATAAATAGTAAACAACTTTCAAATATTATGAAATTTTAAGGAGTTGTTCTTGAAATATAAGAGATGCTCCTATAAAAATTTTAGCTCTAGATTCCATCTAGTTTAATAGTTATGATTTTTTTGAAGTGCAACTAGAACTCAAAACAGAACCTTATGAAAATGCCCCCAAATCAAACATATCATAATTTCACAATTCAGTCAACAACAAATAATCTCTACATGAATGTTCAATCTACATATGTTATCATGCATCTAACAGTTCACACATATCAAGCATTCCACTAATAAACTATATTACAAATTTGAAGAAACACCCACCTCAAATGTAGAAATCCTAGTAACAGAACCCCTCAAAATAATGCTCCATAGCTCCAAGCTCCCTAAAAAATGGCCGGCCTCTTCCTAGCACAACCCGCAAGCTCTTCTCCTTTTTTTTTTTGAGTTGTGTTATTCATGACAAAAGTATGGACTATTTATATGAAAATTGTGTGGTCCAAATAACTCCCCACTTCCCAAAATAACTCTCCACTTCCCACTAACTCACACCACTCTCTCTCATTCTCAACCATGGTAAGAAACATGTGCACGTGTAGTCAATGTGTGTGCACACTCTTCATACAAATTTTATTATTAATTTTTATTAGGTTAGATGTGTGTGTTACACATGAAAAATGTACCAAGCTAACTATATTTTAAATGTACACTTTAGAGCACACAAAATCAATCATGGACTTTAAATTAATTTTAGTGGGCTACAAAATGAATTTAGGCCTAATGGATTTTAACTAAAATAAATCACACAATTGTGACTAGAAAATGAGCAGAAAAATATTTATGACTCAAGAAAATTTTATGAGCCAACATTTGCACTGCAAACACGTGCGTTGCATGTATCAATACAAAATAAATTTGAGAGAACGAAAAATAGTCAAAATATAAGATACGTAGAACATGTATATTAATAATATTACAGATATTTCACGTAACGGTAAAACATACGTAATCGATTCGTTTATTGAAAACACGTGCACGTAAAAACACAAAGATTAAAATAAATATTTGAGTTGGCTCAAAATAGAATAAAAATGAATTTTGAGAATGCAGAAAATATATAAATAGTCGAAATACAAAATACATATGATATTTATTTTAAAATACGTTATGGATATTACCCGTAATAGTACAAATACATATGCGTAACACCCTAGGGGCAAAATTATAATCACTCAATTTTGCGGGGTGTTACAGTCTTCTCCCTAAGAATAGTTCTGTCCTCAAAACTTACTAGGGTAAAAGTTGTATCATGTACACTCCAAGAAAAATCATTATTGTATATAGAAAAATTACAAATATTAAGAAAATAAATGTAGTATAAAAATATGTAATGTGGAAAACAAAGCAAAATTAAATTAGGAACTATGAGTATCAAAGTGAAAAAGAACGAAACACGAAAGTATTAGAAGATAAATAGCAGGAAAGGGTCACGATCGTGAAAAATAACATAGATTGAAAGAAATTTTCATACAAAAAAAAATATTTGATAAAGTATTAGATAATATAGTAAAGAAAAATATAAATTAAGTCATCGATTGTGAAAGAAATGGGAAAATAAAATAATTAGCAAAAAATAAGGAAATCATAGAATTTTTTTTTTAAAACAAGTATAGTAAACAAAAGGAGGTAGTAAGAAGTAGTACGAAAAAGAGTAAAACAAAAATAGAAGTATAGAAATAAATAAGAAGGAAGGAAAATGTAAGTGCACAGGATACAATCGTTGAAATAGTATAGGCAAATTATAATGCAGTAGAAAATTTTTAAATGGACAAAGAGGGTAAATAAACATTAAGTATCTCAAAAATTTACAGAGATAAAAAGGATATTTTTATGATAAAGAAATAAATAGTAAAAACGAAATAAAAGGAAAGTATAAAAACATAAAACAAACTAATAAATAATTTGGATGAGCATAATAATTGAAAAATAGTTAGCACTAACAAATAAGAATTCAAAAATTTTGAGAAAGGAGAAATTAACTAAAAGAAAATGGGAAAAATGAAATGATTAAAATCGTAAACTAAGTATAGATGTTAATTTGCCCTCCTATGAAGGAAAGGATTGAGGCTTTCTCTTTGATGGACAACAAGTCAATCTTTGCTATTTTGGTCAATTACCAAAACTTCTCTAAGAGTAACGCCGCCCCTACTCCTACGCTTACTGGAGTTCCAAACACCGCTGCGGAATCTCCCTCTCTCCCCAAATCTTTCGTGATTGGAGCTTCGTCCCAGTCGACTGCTCCGTCGTCGAGATGGAGAGCAACGCACAAAACTCCAGCTAAGAAGAATTTCACTAATCAGAGCAAAAGTGTTCACTCTCCTTCCATCCCCAAAATCTCTCCTTCGAAAGCCCCTAACCTGGTCTGGATCAACCCAGACATTGCTACGGCAAAGCAACATCCTTCCACTCAATCCAGTTCTGACGACCTCCCTACTAAACTTCCTCTTCCCTCCTCATCGAGGTCTCTCTCCTCGCTGACTCCTGCCGCTCTGGCTACCCTTTGCTCAGTGCCTCCGATGCCTAAGTTATCAGATTCTGATGAGAAGTGGCCAGCTTAGAAAGTTGATCCACATTTCTCCTCCGATTGGGACCGATACAAGAGTGCAGTGCATAGTACCTCTGCGTCTGAGTCCAAACTTAATTCTGCCTCTATTAAAGCTTTCTCTTCGAAAGCTGATGTTTGGACCGATCATGATGATCTCTTGGAGGCAGAAGTTGCGGAATTAAACCTCTCCCAATCGCATCAACAGGTAAGATTGTCCTTTTTTGCGATTGTGATTCATTTTAGATCTTCTGTTTATTATTCTTTCAAATGCGGTTACACCCTTCATTTTCATTTCGGACTCTACTCTTCGTTTTCTGATTATTACACTTTAGAATACCATCTTACTACTTTTTATCATAATCACTATAGTTTTAGGGATCCCACATCGTTGGCGGTGGGTTGCCTTTCTCCCCGACGATGCAAAGAGATCTCCACTGTTTACTACCATTATAACAACCCTGTTTCTCTTCCTGTTCCCTATTCGTTCCCCTCTCCAGATCCTTGTGATCGGGTGATTTTAAAAAGTATTCCTACTGCACCCCCCTCTTATACGTCGGTACAATCAGCTGTTAGTGCCCACTCTGGGGGACAGCAGATTGAGTGTTCGCATAAATTCTCTATTTCAGTCATTCGCTCGAGCTCCCATATTTGGGCAAAAAGAGCATCGACACTTCTGACTGATTATCATGCTTCTTTTGCGTCCCAACTCCGTAAGTTGAATATCCCTTTCCCCGACCCTAATCCCTCGGGGCAGGAGCAACTCGGTTCTATCTATCAGGTGCACTTCGACACCATTTCTAATCTAGATATGCTTCGACTTTCTAAGGGTATGGGGTTTCTAGTCTCATCGGATGACTTAGCTGCTTTTGACTATATTTGCCTTCACGAAATTTCTAGAGCTTTTGGGACTAATATTGAATACGATTAGCATCTCATGGATTGTTAGAGGTCTTAGTTGTACGACCAAGCAACAAGCTGTGTTTCAATTGATTTCTTCCTCCCATTGTGATTTGATTTCTATTCAGGAATCTAAACTTGAGTCTCCTACACCTTCCACCCTTCGATCGATAGGAGGGTCTTTAATCTCTAATTGGATCTCTCTCGATGCCGTTGGATCTAGAGGAGGGATTCTCTTTGGTTTTAGAGAATCCAGATTCACGCACATTTCTTTTCGCCGCCTAACCTTCTTTCTTATCGTTCGTCTCCACTGGGCCGAATTCAATTGTGATCTAACAGTGGTCTCGGTTTACGGACCATCCACTGTGGATCGACGATTTGAATTTTGGAATGAATTTAACTCCTTCCAAAACCACATTCATGGTTTCTGTTTCTTCTGTGGCGATTTCAATGTCACCAGATTCTCTTCTAAAAGATCTAGCTCCGCAGCACACCAAGTAGATTCCAATCGTTTTTACGACTGTATTTGCTCCCTCCATCTCACTGATTTACCACTCAATGGCAGATCATTTACCTGGTCCAACATGAGACAGGCGCCTACTATGGCTAAGCTTGACCTTTTTCTAGTTTCTTTTGAGTGGATCAACTTTTTCCACAACTCCTTTGTATCGGCCATGCCATCCTTCATCCGACCATGTGCCTATCTCTTTATACTCCAACTTTAATTTCGCCAAACGCTTCAAATTCCGTTTTGAAAAATTCTGGTTGCAAGACCAAATTTTCATCAATCTCAGCACAAAGTGTCTCACCTCTGTCACGGGATCTTCCGGGCTATGGCGTATCCTTCTTAAGCTTCACGCTATCAAATATGGTCGTAAAATTTAGAGTAAAGAGAGATTTGCTTATGCAAATTTCCTTAAACAAGTCTTTCTTTCTTCAATTGATTCTATTGACAAACTTAAGGAGCTTGGTCCTATTTCGAAATCCCTTCGTTCGGAACGTGATTCTTGTAAAAGAGAGTACGCTTCCATTCTTCATAACGAACATATTAAATGGGCCCAGACAGCTAAGTATCATTGGATCAAGGAGGGTGATGGCAATACCGCCTTTTTTCACAATTTTGCCTCGCATCATCAGCGTAGCAAACGTATTACCTTCATTATCGATAATGGCAATGAGTTAACTTCAGATTCCGAATTTCATGCCACTTTAAAAATCTGTTGGCTCTCACAAACACCGCTCCTTCCATCTAGACTGGTACCAATTGTATGGTCAGCAGTCTCATAACCTGTCCATCCTGGAAGTACCTTTTTCTCTAGAAGAGATTAAATAGGCCGTTTTCTCTTTAAAAGGCGATTCAACACCGGGCCCGAATGGTTTCCCAGCTTTTTTCTTTCAAAAATTCTGGGAACTTCTAAATGATGATCTATTCAGAATTTTCTCTGATCTTCACCTAGGGTCTTTCTCTTTTGATCGTATCAATTACGCGCACATCGTTCTCATCCTCAAAATTATGGGAGCAAACTCAGTCTCCTCCTTTCAGCCGATTAGCCTAAACAACACCACATTCAAGATCATCATGAAAGTCCTTTCTACTCATCTCAGTGTTATTATCACTTCTTTAATAGACTCTGCTCAATCAGGTTTCATTAAAGACCGGTTTATCTTAGACAGTGTGGCGTCAACTCGAGAAATTATCTCTGAATGCCATAGATCCAACTCTGAGGGTATCCTGTTAAAATTAGACTTTCAATAAGCTTATGACAACGTTAGTTGGGACTTTCTTTTCGACATCCTTCTTAATCGTGGTTTTGGTCCTAAATGGATCGCCTGGATCAAATCCAGCCTCTTTGTCGGTACCTCATCGGTTATCATTAATGGTTCGGAAGGCCAAAAATTTAAGTGTAAGCGTGGCCTCCGACAGGGTGACCCTATCTCCTCCCTTTTATTTTTCCTTGTCGCCGATGTGTTCAGTAAGTTGCTTCGTAATGCTTGGGATGCCGGTGTCATCGAAGGACTTGGAGGTTCTCACAGTTTTGTAGGGGTGCTGTTGTGCAATCTAGATGATCTAAATAAATAGATAAACTAGACACAAATTAAAACCTCGCAAGTGTACGAATCGTTTATAGAAGCGTAGTGACAAGCAAGGGTCAATCCCACAGAGATTGTAGTACTTAACTCACTAATCAATAAAACAAAGAAAAATGCAAAATCATAAAGTTTTGTTCTAAAAGTCTGATTAAAAGGAAAAGAAAAGATAAAAATCTAAATTAAGTAGCATCACATTTTGAGTCACGAATATCTATTAAAGTAGCTGGGCGTTGATTTCCACCTATAGTCAATAATGCTAAGTCACCTTCTATACTACTCCAATTATTCATGTTTGTTCCTTTAAGGGCATGGTATCTACTCCTTAAAGTTGATATTTCCCTAAGCCAAGAATTAGGCATGGTATCTACTCTAATTCGTTTCATTCCTTAAGTATTTAGCATGGTATCTACTAAGCTGCACTTGAAGAAAATATAGGAACAATGAAAACGAACAAACACTTAAAGTTCCAGAAATTGGTATCAGATCTAGATCCCTCAAGTTGATTAAACCAAGAACCCCTAAAGATTCCTGTGTTACAAGTTATGGGCACGAGATACGGATCGTCTCTATGCTCATATAACAGATTCAGATTTATAATACGCAAACTTGATAAACTCAGGTTCTGCATCGACTTGCTGTCACTCTCAGTCGACTGCTCTTAGAACTTCTGAACAAGTTTGATTATTATAAATCTATACCAATACAATCAGGTTTAATCAATAAGCAATAGAGTAGCGTTAAGAAGAATATAAGCATTACATGACTACGGTTTCAATCTACCCAACTATGAAATTAGTTGCACATAATAAAACCTTTATTGATTAATAAAATAGAATTCATGACTCTACAATAAAAATAAAAAGTAAAAGGAAGAACAGAAGAACACTGATTTGTATGATATTGAAATTGAGCCCAATCAGCAGTCGACTTGTTCTCCTCCTTCTTTGATGCTGGTATCTTGATGCTTGCTGGTCGATCGATCCCCCTTGATGGTAGATGATTCTCTCTTTTTATAGTTTCTCTTGTCCTTGTCTGCCAATATCAAGTTCCTGATTTCTTATCTCTTCACGCATAAGACTGAGTCCATCTTCTTACTTGCCAATCCCGGTTCTTTTGATTGTTGGAGAGTTGTTATTTGCAGATAACCTGGGTTTGGATAACTTCCATTTGATTCGGATTTGGCTGAGGCTGGATCTTAAACTTTCTTTATCTTTTAACTCTGCTGAACACCAGTCGACTGGTTTTGAAATCAGTCGACTGTGTCGAGACATCTGTAGATTCACAATTAATCCGTCAAGTCGACTGCCTTTATAGTAAGTTGACTGTACTGCGTATCTTCGGGATTTCATACTCCTCTATTCAGTCGACTGTCTTTGAGGACCAGTCGACTTATGCTCTGCAGCTCCCTGTGTATCATCCTCTCAGTCTGTATTAGTCTTGAATCTGCTTCGTTTGGCTGCTTTTAGGCTGTTTCCTATGGAAAAGAGAAAATAAGAGTAAAATACCATATATAGAGCATTTAAATGTCTAATTGCACTAAGATTATTGCTCCTAAATGTGAATATTATTGGGTTCATCAGGTGCTGAACCTCCAATATGCCAATGACACTATCATCTTTGCGAAACCCGATGGGTGTTCATTACGTAACTTGAAGTTACTTCTCTACATTTTTGAAAAGGCTTTCGGGCTATCCATTAACTTTCAAAAATCATCGGTTCTCTGTCTTGGAGGGTCGCTCAACCGGCAAGCGGAAATTGATTTCTTTAACTGTAACTCGGCCTCTTTTCCCATACAATACCTTGGCATTCCCTTGCGATGGGGGAAGCTTCATAAATCAGACTGGATGCCGATGATTGAAAAAGTTGAATCTAGACTTAACTCTTGGTCTGGAAAGCACCTTTCTTGAGGAGGCAGACTCGTTCTTGTCAACTCCATCCTCTCTTCTGTACCCTTATATATGATGTCCTTTTTTTACGTCCCGTCTTGGGTGATTAAGAGGGTTGACTAAATTAGAAGAAATTTCTTCTGGTCAGGGACTAACTTATATAAAGCTGGTTTCCATCTCTGCAACTGGAAATTGATCTGCACCTCTAAGGTAGCAAGTGGTTTAGGGGTTATTAACCTCAGGCATCAAAATTTTGCACTTCTGGGTAAATGGTTATGGAGAATTCTTGTAAAAAATCAATTGCTTTGGGACCGCATCATCTCTCTCAATTGTTTCTCCTGGCATAGGATTTCGGATTTTTTCCCTTCTCTTTCTCGTAAGGCCTCTCCCTTCTGGAAAGGGGTATGGAAAGCTGCTAGCCCTTTCCGTTGTGGCATCTACCACATATGCGCTAGTGGGTCTAAGACCAAGTTCTGGGACAATTTATGGTTCAGTAATATTAAGCTAGCATTGGCCTTTTCATCCCTCTACCAATTGGCTTCCAACCCTTCCGCGACGGTAGCGGAGTATGTTACAATCGTTAATCTCCAAAAGTTTTGGTCTATATCCTTCCTTTGTCCTCTTCCTTTGCACCTCTAGATTGAGCATAACAAACTTTTCATTAACCTCAACCTATATTCCTGGCATCCAACTGATAATTTTTCTTGGCATTGGACTAGCTCAGATATTTATTCGGTTAAATCTTTATACAATTTCCTTAACTTTGGAGGTACCTACTCCCCTCTTGCTAAACCCTTATGGAGTAGTTGCGCCCCTCTGAAATCCAAAATCCTCACTTGGCTTGCTCTAAATAACAATCTTCTTACTGTAGTGATTCTCAACAAAAGGAACCTGGCTTTAGGCCAATTATGCTCGTTGTGTTCAACCGAACACGAGGATGCTGATCACCTTTTTCTTCGGTGCAGCTTTATTCAACCGTTGTGGACTATAACTATTTTTGCTTGGCAAGCTCCTTCTATCCCCACCATTTTCTCGTCCTGCTGGAGGTCTCAGTCGCTTAAGAAAGAGTTTCGCAAATCTTGGTTCCTCTCTATTATGGCCATAATCTGGGTGATATGGTCAGAAAGGAAAAAATGTATCTTCTCCCACTCAGCCTCATCGATTGTTTCTATGATTGATGACTTTTTATTTTCTCCAATTTTTGGTCTTCCACTTTAACGAATGATAAAGTGGCAACCTTACAGTTGGGCCAACTAGATGAGGCTTCCCTCATCTTTCATTCTAATCAAACTAATTCTAATTAGCAATTTTTGTTCTAACTTAGCAATTCTTTTCCTCTTCTTTGCAGATATGAAGAGTTGCTCCCGTTCTTGTTTCTCTTTCTTTGGAGGTCTTTTATCCAATGTTTTGGACGATGATGCGGTGCTTAAGCTTCCTGGGCGCTTCCTGATATTCTGGATCTCCTTAGTTGGTTCCTTGGCTGCTACTTATCATTTTGGTTTTTGAATGTTCTCTTTTATCTCCAGGGTGGGTTGTTCCTTATCTTGATGGTGCTTAGATCTTGCTCCGTCTATGTATAGGCTGTAGGCTTTATTTTGCACCGGGGTTATAGCTCTGGTATCTAATCTACTTATTTTATCTTTATTTGGCTATATTGGATGTGATGTTGCTCCTTTTGCCTGTGTTACTGGTGTTCAGTTTTTAGGCTACTGTTCTTTGGGTTTTGTTGGGGCAGCTTGGCTAATCGGGGCCCGCCTCTTACTGGCAGAGACTCATTTTTCTTTACAAGTCTTGTTCTGGCTTTTATATGTGTGACTCGCTAGTTTTGAGTGTTGGGTTGTTTCTTCTATTGCTATGTATTGCTGTTTACTCGTCCTTGCAGTTCGATTGTGAAGGAGTGTTTTTCTTCTCTGGGAGTATGGGGGCCCGGGATTGCTCCGGTCCACGTCCATCAGTTTTTTTTACTGAGTTTTTTCTGTGTTTGTTATGGTTTTCCCTATGTTTGGTGTGTGCTCGCTCTGTTAGACCGCCAGGGATGTCCTAGTCTCTGTCCCAACAAGAGTTCACCTGACAGGCTGTTTACCTTAGCTTAGCTGCTCTTGTCTTGGTTTTTTCTTTGAGTGCTCTACGGTTGTTAGAGTTGGTTTGGTGCTGACCGCGCTCTTGTTAGATGATTACCTTTTCCCTGGTTATCTGTTCGGTGCTTAGTGCTCTGGCAGAGCGGCTATGAGTCTGCACTGCAGACCGGAGGTTTCTGTGCATGGTTCTTGGGTTCTCTTTGTTTGCCGGAGATGCTTTGTATCTCTTCTTTTGTTTTTTCCTGTACTGGCACCGGCTCCTGAGGAGTTATTTTCTGGTGGCGCTCCCATCGTCGCAGTTGCCCAGATGCCGATTGGTGCGATGCCAGATCAGTTGCTTTGTCCTTCCTTCGGTGGCCAATATTTTTTAACGGTCGGAGCTCAGTTTGTCCACTCCTGTTCCTATTTGTCGTTGCTGATGCATAGCTTCTCACCTGAATTGTTTTTATGTTGTTATCTCGAGGCAATGATCTCCATTGATAGTATGTGTATTTTTCCCTTTGCCTTTATGGTCTGTTTTTAGTTTTACTGCTAGTAAAATTGTAACTCGTTGTTTTCCCCTATTATTTTATATATATTGGGCTGGAATCGTACGATTCTATCCTCGTTATATAAAAAAAAAAGAATATATGTTAATTGATAAAAGAAGGTAGCAATTTAAGAGAATACTATTTATGAAAAGTCTAAAAATATATGAGCGTTAAATTTTAGCTAAATGTACAAACAATATAAGATAGATATAATTATACATATCAAATTAATATCGCAACAAAAATAATTCGTAAGGTAAATATAATAACTATATATACACGATTCAAAATTAAATACTTAGAATAGTGATTAGTCTTTATTAAAATATCTATAAGTTGTCAAGTATAGCAAGAAATCCAACATACAAAATTATACATGTACATAGGCGTAAAAATATATGATGAAACAAACAATACTATAATATGAATGTTATAATTAATTGGAGAAAGAAAATAAAATAATAGTAAAAGTAGCAATATATAATTGAAATATTATATAATACTAATTGGGATAGAAATAAAATGTAGATAGTAAACGAGAGCATAAATAATAAAATTCATATTATATGAGTAGCAAACATATCAAAGATAGGTTAGCAATACAATATAAAAATGGAATTGTATAAAAATAAAATAATTAATAGTAACCAGTAATATAGATAAAAAAATAAATAAAATAATAATAACACATATATGATAGATGTAGAAGCAAATATAAATAATAAGGTACTTAATTAAATTTGTATAGAAGTATATCTGTATTATAAATAATAAATATGAAGTAGTATAAGCTAAGTTGTAAAATATTATAAAATGGTAAAAAAAATAAAATAGTGGTAAGTAATATATATAGAAATAAATGTGGGGGTTATTAAAGTAGAAAAATCTCTTTTGTTGTGGGTTCGCCTCATTGGTGTCCAGCTGCAGGCTTGCCTCCTTGACATCAAGTTGTAGAATTACCTCTACGACATTCGATTGTAGTTTACCTTCTGGACATTCGGTAGCAGTTTTTACCTCCCCGACATCCAGTTGCAGTTTGCCTCCATTGATGTCTAGTTACAGATTTTCCTTCTCGGCATCAGGCTGCACCAAAATGGGAATGGAATGATGTAATCTTCCATATGTACTTGGATATTAGATGTTTAATTTTAAGTATGATGTTGTGTTTTGAAATTTGGGACATAAAAATAGATGTAAAAGTTGGGATAGTAAGAGTAAGAAATGAAGTGGAAAATTACAACGATAAAATATTAAAATAGAAATATAGATTATAAATTTCAAATATGTAAAATTAGTAGTAGTGAAAGGGATTTATAAAAATAGAAAAATATACGCATGAGCTTAAAATACAAATGCGAATGAAGACAATAATTATGTAGTTTAGTAAATTAGGATAATAAACATAAATAGTCATATAAGTGTAAAATGATATGTATAGTAAGTATGTTGAAATAAATGATATACGTATATGAAAAGCAGTGGAAAGTATATGTAGTAACCAAGAATGAAATGATAATAAAAATTAAAATAAAGATAAAATATAAATAGTGAATGTATGTATTATATTAGAGAAATGTAAAGCTAAAAAATTAATAATTATCTATTAAAAGTAAATATAACAAAAGGTAGAAAATGATAAGTACTAACAAAATAGTAATAAAAAGGGAATCTTATTATGTAGAGGTATATTGCATTTATATAAGTAAAAATATTACAATCTTTAAAAATATAGTGAATTGAATAAGACAAAGTAAAATAATGGGAAAATTATAGCATCGTAAAATCAAGTATTTGTAAAGTGAATGTAAACATACAAAAATCAAAAATCAAAATCTAATAGAAATAATAAAAAAAAAGAAAATGACAGTCTTAATAATAATTTAATAAGTAGTAATTCAAAACTTAATAGAATACGTAAAAGTAATAGCAAAAATAAATAAGTAACATAAAGGCGCATAAAAGTAAGGAGGATAAATCATCAACAAAGAAAACGAGTAAGTCAAACTTAAAAGATTAAGACTAAGGGTTGTAGATAAATAAATATCAAAGTGAATTAATAGTATAAGAAAATATTTATTTAAAAAATATTAAATGTTAAAGATGAAAAGTATTATGAAGAAAATACACGAAGAATATAAAAGTTGAAAGCTTAGTTTATGTATAAGGTATCGTGAATGTAGGTTCAACCAACCATAACACCCGTAATACAAAGGAAAACATGCTCACATACAATATCACATCAATGTATACGAGGAGAGTATCATGAATGCAAGTTCAATAACTACATCATTCATGACTCCAAACTGACACTCTCACTCTAATGTCCACCCTAACTGTGTTGTCTTTATAATTTTGTACTACTTATTGAAGTCGGCTATGATACCACTCTGTAATGCCCTGAATTTCAAACCCATGTAATTTGTAGCACAACAGGATCTTTTAATTCAATTTGTACAAATTTACAAGGAATTTAAAACATTTTATTTACAACAGCACAGCGTAATTTAATGAATACAATATAATCTATAATAATGAAAATCCTTCAATCTTGTAATCAACTCATCATAGTGATTTTAAGCCCATGCCAAGTACAAACCTGCATCTGGGAAACGGTGGGCATGTCAGTTGCATACAACTAACACAATGCTATAATACAACAATTCTCTTACTTTAGCAAATACAAACTTGACTGCGCAACAAAGTGGGAAAAGTGACTATCCTAAATATGTCAGTGTACGATGTGAACTTAATGCCTAATGTAGATATTACACTACGATGACACTAATGGACACTTGTTCGGATTCTGTGCATCTCATACTACATAGTTCTGAGGGCAATCCCTTATCGTACTCCTCATTATAGGGTTCAATCCCCCATTATGAAATCCTACTACGGTGACTAACGTAAGGTTTAGATATCCTGTGAGTATCTAGTACCGCACCGATAATTCTTGAGAATCGCTCTCCCAACGCGAGTCGTAACACCGATAATTCTAGAGACGAAACCCACATCGCGAGCCATGACCCCGATAATTCTTAAGATTCGTTCTCCCACCGCGAGTGGTTTTCGAATGTCACACCTCACACCCGAATAATTCTGGAGACGAAACTCACATTGTGAGTCATATGGTACCTCATCACACAAATACCCTATGAGTGTCGCCTCGATCCTGATAATTCTGAAGAAATATCTCTCATCGTGAGCGAGTTTGGACATCACGCCTCACGCCCTGATAATTCTAAAGATAATCTCCCACTGCGAATCTTGATCCTGATAATTTTGAAGAAATATCACCCACCGCGAGTGATTTTGGACATCATGCCTCACACCCCGATAATTCTGAAGATAATCTCCCACCGCGAATCAGATAAGGCCCTCATACTCATGTTTATCCATACTTCATCACATCTCCCCTTAGTGCCTGTCCTTCGCTTTAATTATAATCATCACAACCTAGAGCAAGCTTACCCTACCGGACATAAATCAACACATGGAGAAACATTAGCCCACACTGGCTACTTCTCAAATCATAACTTGCCGGTCTCTACGGGTCTCGCTCAGTCTCTAGATTCCAGCAACCATCTCAATATAAAGATCAGCTAGGTTACATCTAACCTATAATAAAAATTTACATTTATTAAACATCTTTAACTTCTTTTATCTATTCTCTTTATGTTTATTGTCAATCATGAAGTAACCAACTTCTTATAGCAACATTCAATAACACTTGATGAGTAAAAACCCCCATAAACATCAAATGTTTAATATTCTAAATTCATCCTTTAATTACCACTTAATTTCTCATAAGGTACATCTTACTAACATTCCAATTTTAAATTCAATTTTATATGTTGTAAAAATTTTATGACAACTAGATATAAGACATCAACCCAATGGTATTGAAAAAATCATATAAATTCTAATACTACTCCAAAAATAGATTTATTAGTTTTATAGGAATCATGAATGAGTCTACTACAACTTTGTAGTTAAGGTCATCTACATTCATCCTCAATTACTTCGTCTTCATTTGTAAAACAGTAGGTTCAAAAATCGAAAATCGCAACTCGTGCTACATGTAAAAATCATAGAACATTTTATGCTTCATGAAACTTAGTGTTCTTCAGATCAAATTAAAGGTATACAAGTCTACTATAACTTCGTAGCTATAAGTTTCCCCAAAATATTGTGTCTGTAATCCTGAATTCTTCAAAATCTATAGTAGGGTCGAAATGTTATATAAACTGCCACTGCTCAATCTTGTAAAATTCATTATAAATTTATTTCTTCATGAAAAATTGATTTCTTAGACTTTAAAGAAAGGTTAACGAGTCAACTTCAAGTTCTTAGTTTTGACTTTTCTCAGAATACTTCATCTAAGACGTTGAAATGATCAAAACCCAAAATGTGTACAAATTTCCAACAACTAGCCAACTACCAACCAGCCCTAATTTTGGATTTTATTAAAATAGTAAACGATATCCAGATATTATGAAATTTTAAGGAGATGTTCTTGACATATACGAGATTCTCCTATAAAATTTTTAGCTCTAGATTCCATCTAGTTTAATAGTTACAATTTTTTTTAAGTGCAACTAGAACTCAAAACAGAACCTTATGAAAATGCCCCCAAATCTATCATCATTTCACACAATCAATCAACAACAAATAATCTCAACATGAATGTTCAATCTACATAAGTTATCATGCATCTAATAGTTCACACATGTCAAGCATTCTACTAATAAACTATATTAGAAAGTTGAAGAAATACCCACCTCAAATGTAGAATTCTTAGTAGTAGAATCCCTCAAAATAATGCTCAAAAGCTCCAAGTTCACTAAAAAATGGTCGGCCTCTTCCTAGCACAACCCGCAAGCTCTTCTCCCTCTTTCTCTCTTTTATTTTTGTGTTGAGTTGTGTTATTCATGACAAAAGTAGGGACTATTTATAGGTAAATTGTGTGGTCAAAATAGCTCCCCACTTCCCAAAATAACTCCCCACTTCCCACTAACTCACACCACTCTCCCTCATTCTCAACCATGGCAAGAAACACGTGCACGTGTAGTAAATGTGTGTGCACACTCTTCATACAAATTTTATTATTAATTTTTATTAGGTTAGATGTGTGTATTACACATGGCACGTGTACCAAACTAACTTTATTTTAAATGTACACTTTAGTGCACATAAAATCAATCATAGGCTTTAAACTAATTTTAATGGGCTGTAAAATGGATTTAGGCCTAATAGATTTTAATTAAAAATAAATCACACAATTGTGACTAGAAAAATGAGAAGAAAAACATTCATGACTCAAGAAAATTTTAGGAGCCAACATGTGCAATGCAAACACGTGTGTTGCATGTATCAATACAGAATAAATTTATGAGAACAAAAAACAGTCAAAATATAAGATACATAGAATCATGTATATTAATAATGTTACGAATATTTCACATAACGGTAAAACATACGTAATCGGCACGTGTATTGAAAACACGTGCAATGCACCTAAAAACATAAAGATTAAAATAAATGTTTGAGTTGTCTCAAAATAGGATAAAAATGAATTTTGAGAAGATATAAAATGTATAAATAGTCGAAATACAAAATATATATGATATTTATATTAAAATACGTTACGGATATTACCCGTAATAGTACAATATACATGTGTGTAACACCCGATGGGCAAAATTATCATCACGCAATTTTGCGGGGTGTTACATTGCGGGAGATCAAACTATATGCTTGTACGGAATAACGTAGATGTACAAGGTATACTTGTCTTATGACAATGTTTGCACGTGCGACGAGAACACAAGTGAGAGTGACGAAAACCAATGGCGAGGGCAAGAGACGACAAATATGACAAGGCACGGGCAATACACGGGAAGAACAATAATGACTCAACGATAAGAGCAGCAATACAGTGAGAGACGGTAGCACGTAGCAACAACGGCAAGAGGCAGCGACAACGCATACTGAGAACAATAGCAAGGTCGATGACAGCAATAATGTATGGGCAACAACAGCCAGAGACAACAGTAACACAGTGAACGACGGTTGCGATGGATGGCAGTAGGGGAGGGCTCAAGCACTGGTATAGGTCGGCAAGGGTAGCAAGAGCGATGACAACACAGCTACTGCAACGGTTGGGGTGCATCAAGGAGGAATGGCAGCAACGGTTGTAGGGGGAGCCTTCGAGGTTGTAGCAATGGTGGCGAAGGGTGTCGACGGGGCTGCAGGCGATCGACGATGGTGGAACAGGGCATCGATGATGAGGGGGTGTGCGAGGGTGATTGGTTGCTGGTTGTCCGGCGATGGTGCAGCAAAAGGAGGACTCAGGTCTGCGATGAAGTTTTGGTGTTGTTGGAGGAGGTTCAGAGGTGGAAGTCGCAAGGTGCAGGTGGTGGTGGTTGGAATGCAGGGCTGCAGTTGACGGGGTGGGGATGCGAAGAATGGTGAGGCAAGGCAGGGTAGTGGGTTCACTCGGGGTGCAGGAGGGGGGGCCGACGAGGGCGGCCGTGACGAAGGCGACATCGAAGACTGCTGGTGGTGCTCGGGGTTTGCAGTCTGCGATGGTGGAGTGTTCGACGGTGTGCAAGCAGCGATGAAAGAGGAGAGGGGTGAGGGCCTCGGTAAATGGCGGTGGTGGCACTTGCGATGAGGGTCTCGACGATGGGCTGGTGTGGGGTTTCGGGAGGGAACAAGGGAGATGAAAGGTCGGGAGAGAGAGAGAGAGAGAGATTGTTTGCTATATTTTTTTTATTTTCTTTGATTTGAAGCGGTGATTAAAGAGGGGATTAGTGGGATTTGATTATTGGGGGAGCAATTAGTGGGCAGTTAAGGAGATTAAGGGGTAGTGGAGAGATCTGGGAGATTTGTATACTGATAGTTGAATTTGGGTAGGGTATGACTAATGGGTTAACGGGTTTGGGTATACAAATGTGGGCTTGGGTTTTGGGTTTATATTAAATTGGATTTAGGCTTAACTCATACATTAAACAGTCAAATAGTAAACTTGGGCTTGGAGTAGATTTTAAAAACATTTATTTAAGTATAAAAAGTAACCATAAATTAAATAATCAAGTTGTAACATTAATTAGATAATCAAATACAAAACGAATACCATAGAATGGGTTAAGATAGAAATTTTCATAAAATAATCAAACGAATAATAGTAGATTTGGTTTTGGGATAAAATATAAATAATCAATCATTTAGGAATAGAAAATAAACTTATATATTGGAATACGATTTTGTGTTAAAATATACAATCATTCAAAATAAATATAATTGTTGATTAGAAAAGATTTTAACAATAGTTTGAATATTCTAGTGTGTACAATTGAGTTCAAAAGAGCAGAAGAATTGCAGATAATTGGAATACAAGGATAAGTGATTTTTTTTTGGTATAAACAGAAACAGGGGTTACAATAATACATATAAACATCCCCACTAACATAACCCAATAAAATCTTCAAAAATATCATCACCTTTACATTTAATCCCTTTTCCTTAAAAAAAGGGCTAATATACATATTCATTTCATGGTCATAATTACAGATTAACCATAATAATCACAAAGCAATCAACATTCTAATTAAAAAACAAAACTTTTTCAAAGGAATTTGCCGAAAACTTACTTTAACCATAGCTGAAGAAAACCTTCTTTTCGATTCACGTTGATCCTCCAACTCACCCACCTGAATTCAACCAACCAACCAACCAAAAAATATATATATATTAATTAATTCACTAAATTTGATCAAAAATTAGGAAGCAATCAGAATCTTGGATTTCAGAATCTTACGGGTATAGCACTGCCACCGTGCTTACGTGGCAGGATTGTGGAGCCGTTGCCGTTGCGGCGGAGGCCATGTGGATCGCAGAGCCTCTCTGTGATATGTTGGAAATTATGGTTGGAATTAGGATTTGAGTGGAGTTTGGGGAAATTTGGGATGAGAATATGGAAGAGGAGTTACCTCCCATTGTTGGCATTGGAGTTGTTTGATCTCTTTTTGGAGTTCGTCAGCTAACTTCTCCGCCGTTGTGGTCGCCATTGTAAAGCTCGGTTGGTGGAAGGCTACTGTGGTAGGACATGGAGAGTATTTCTAGTGTGGACATGGAAAAAGATGGAATTTTCATTTAAAGGGAATGGGAGTAGAAGAGAAGCGATGGACCCAAAACAATTTCGAATGGGGTACTGTAGGGGGGCGAATTGGAAAGGGAGGAGGTCAGGGGTTGGGGAAGAGGAAGGGTGAAGGTTGGAGATGATGAGAATTTTAATTTTAATTTTAATTTTTACATGTTGAACACGTGTTAGTTCCTACTTTTATTCTCCTTCCTCTAGTTCAAAATGGAGGAAGGGAACAAGGGGTAGACCTATTAGCATAATATATAGTTAGTATAATTGCTAGCTGTTAGTATTAAGGCTGAAGAGAACATCCATCTTCCCAATATACTTAGTGTGTGAGGTGGATAGACTGAAGGGAATTTTATTATTATATTTTATTTGATTTTCTCCAAATAAGTAGTCACTTTTTTCCATCCAGAAAGTTAATGCATTTTTTTAAAGGCCCTGTTACCAAAACAAGGAGGGATGGATAATAGATTAAATTCTTCTTCTTTTAGCATGTCTCAGATTCCTAATATTGCTACCAAAAAAATAGTATTCTAGGGCTATATATATTTCTTCATCTTTACTTAATATGTTAAATAAATATTCTATTGTTTTTACGTAATCTGATACGTCACCATACCAAATAGGTAATAATAATGCTGAAAACAAAATTAAGGTATAAATGGGGTTAATCTTATAATGTGTAAACCCCTACATGGTACTCACCCTTTGCATATATATGTTTTATGTCCTTCATTTTACTCGTTTTTATTTTGTATTTTATTAGGCTCCGATACCAAAACAAGGAGGGGGTGATAATAGATTAAATTCTTCTTCTTTTAGCAGGTCTCAGATTCCTAATATTGCTACCAGGGAAATATTTTTCTACGGCTATATATATTTCTTCTTCTTATTTACTTGATATGTTAAATAAGTCTTCTATTGTTTTTACATAATCTAATACGTTACCGTACCAAATAGGTAATAATAATGCTGAAAACAAAATTAAGGTATAAATGGGGTGAATCATATAACATGTAAACCCCTACTTGGTACTCACCCTATGCATATATATATATATATATATATATATATATATATATATATATATATATATATATATGTTTTATGCCCCTTATTTTACTCTTTTTTTTTTCATCATCTCTAATCTGCCATCTAGGACATAATAAGGTGAGCTAAGCCCTGTTCAACTTTTCAGCCGAACCTAACCATTTTCCCCTTTTGGCACACTCTGGGCCTTTCCTCAGCTCGACCTTTCTTCGCCTATAGGGTCACTAATGGTTATTAGGAACATCCTAGGGCCTAACTATGCTATTATGATACACATATATGTAAGATTTTAGGAACTAGATCAGTTTAGTTTTTATACTGAAATATAGAAGTAGAAAAAGGACAACATTCTTTATTAAAACTTAATTTACATATGTGGGACATATAACATACATAGCTTAAGGTTTTCCCCTTCGGGAATCCCGTAGAAGAAATGAAAATTTACAGTGGAGATGAGTCCAAGCATAACAGGAGCTTGTTCCTTTTAGCGTACAACTATTTTACAAGAGAGGGAGATAGTACATATAAGAGGTGGAGAGAATTCAGAATGATGGAAGTGGAGTGAAGGGAGGATCGCAGTTTTTTTTTTTGGGGATGCCCTGGGAGAAAGGAGAAGATGTCCTTTTATAGTTAGAGGAGAAAGTGAATTTTTATTTTCTGATGGGGTGTCCAAAAGCTATGGTGAAGTCTAGACACTTCTTCTTGAGTGCGCTGAATGATAAAGGAATCTCCTTTTATTACTATTTTATTTGTTGTACTAGTTTAATATCTTCCTGATTAAAATTTCTATGGCCCATTTGGGATGTTTTTGAATATAAAAGACCTGCAATTTTGCCTAGATCTTTGATAAATGGTCTAGCATAATTTACATGACCTAAAAATTGCTGAATTTATTTCAAGTCTTCTAATTTGTCAGAAAAGTTTAAAGCCTTCTGGGCCATATGGGGTTGTAATTTTATTTTTCCTTGGCCTTGGAGTAGTCATAGGCCAAGGATAAATAAATTTACAACCTCATATAGCCCAGATGGCTTAGATTTTCCAGACAAATTAGAAGACTGGAAACAAATTCAGTAATTTTTAGGTCTTGTAAATTATGCTAGACCATTTATCAAAGATCTAGGTAAAATTGCATGTCCTTTATATTCAAAAATATCCCAAAAGGGCCAAATACTTTTTAATCAGGAAGATATTAAACTAGTATAATAAATAAAACAGTTAATAAAAGATTGTTCATGGATTTTTTCAGATGGATAGACCTCCGCCTCAGCGTGGTATTCCTCTAGGAGGAAATATTCTGTACCAAACCAGAATGCATACAATCAGACTATAATACCAAGAATCTGGCTAGAAAGACTTCTGTTTGGTAACCAAGAGTTAATAGTTTTCCCAAATAGTAATATTTCATTTAAGACTTTCTCTCATATGTCCACTACAAAGGAATGGAAATGCATCTTAGATAACTAATGGATTGCTTTTAAGCAGCAAGACCAAAAATAATTTTTAGCAGCCATGAATTCCTTGTCATAAGTCTTTAATTAGACTCAAAGTGGTTATAAATTTTATGTAGTTTTGCAAGGTAATTTAGTTATTATTTTCCATACATGGATCGAAGTAGCGGATAACATAAAAGACTTCAGAAACCCAATTTACAAATGAATTAATAGTCCTTCAAAAGCTTTGGATGTAGCCAAAAAACATTTGGGACCTAACTATTTTCTCTCACCTTCTCTTAGAACAATGCAGGAAGCACCGCTAGTGTTTTCGATTACAAGAGATACACAAGGTAAAATCCTTTTCTGTGGCCATTGCAAAGCAATGGCTGGAACAATTAATAAACTTAATGAAACTTTAAATTGTCTTATTTTTTAGAAACAAAAAGTATATCAGTAGATTGCAGAATTAGAAAAACAACTATTCCAGGACAAACTGCCTCCAAAGACTGCTCTCACAGTCCAAAATCAAAGGAATGAGACTGGTTTGCATTCTCATCTGAATGCAATAAAGGATACTAAGCAGATGGCTACCGGTAAAGACCTACCAAATCCGTTGATGGTTGTGACTTGGCCAAAAAGTGAATATAGAGATATCATTGGGTCTAAAAGTCCAATGGCTAGTCTGGCTCAAATGGCAGCCAATAAAGACATCTCAAGTCCGTTCATGGGTGTGTCCTTCCCAAAAAGCCAAGACAAGGGTAAAACCCTTGTAGAAGAAGACCTTACATATTCACAGTTTACACAGGTACTCCAACATATTGAAGAAGCACACAACTTGCAGGAAAGATACTTTCAATAATAAAGAAGAAAAAGAAAAAAAGAAACCATAAGAGCCATGGTTGAAGAACAAGTATCACATGCTATAAAGAGTGTTTTAGCAAAAGAAGGTACTGCAAGCCAGGTGGCAGACACTGAAGAAAGAGAGATTCCAGAAGATAAAGAAGGACAGAATCAGATGGACATGTCAGATGCAGAAGTCAGTGGTGATAATGAACCTATGTCACCTATATCTTTTGATTCCATAGCCACCCATAATGTGAGTACATAAAGCATAGTCATCAAGATATGTCAACTAGCACTTCCTAGGAAAAGAAGAAGACACGTCAAAAAATAGCTTTATTATTGAACGTACTCAGACAAAATTCTCCAGACTTTCACCATAAATCCTTGACATCTCAAAAGATTCCACTATCATTCAGAGCACTCAAGCAGAAGTCTCTAAACTTCACCATCGCTTTTGGAAACCCCATCATAAATGAAAAATCCAAACTCTCTCCTCCAACTATAAAATGACCTCTTCTCCTCTCTCCCAGGATATCTAGAAAAAAAAAGAAAAAAAAAAGAAAAAAAATCTGTAATCCTCACTTAACTCCACTTCCATCGTTCTGAATTCTCTCCACTGATCATATGTACTATCTCCCTCTCTTGTATAATAGTTGTATGCTAAAAGGAACACGTTCATGTTGAGCTTGAATTCCACTCCACTGTAAGTTTTCTTTTCTTCTAGGAGATTCCAGAAAGAAAAAACCCTAAACTATGTATGTTATACATCCCACATATGTAAATCATGTTTTAATAAAGAATGCTTTCCTTTTTCTACTTCTGTTTTTTTATGTATAAAAACTAAACTGATCTAGTTCCTAAACTCTTACATCTATGCATATCATAATACCATAGTCAAGCCCTAGGATGTTCCTAATAACCACTAGTGACCCTGTAGGTGAAGAAAGGCCAAGTTATGGAAAGGCCATGAGTGTGCCAAAAGGGGAAAATGGTTAGGTTCAGCTGAAAAGTTGAACTGGGCTTAGCTCACCTTGATATGTCATAGATGGCAGATTAGGGATGATGAAAAAAAGAGTAAAATAAGGGACATAAAACATATGTATGCAAATGGTGAGTACCAAGTAAGGGTTTACACGTTATAAGATTCACCTTTTCAACATTATTATTACCTATTAGGTACGGTGACGTATCAGATTACGTAAAAACAATAGAAGACTTATTTAACATATTAAGTAAAGAAGAAGAAGAAATATATATAGCCCTAGAAGAATATTTTCCGGACAACAATATTAGGAATCTCAGACCGGCTAAAAGAATAATAATTTAATCTATTATCACCCCCTCCTTGTTTTATCAGAGCCTACACAATAAATCCTTTAAGACTTGAAAGATTAGATCTAGTAGAATTAATTAGTAAACATACTTGAATTGCACATTGCTTAGAGAAAATAACCAGCTATTAAAAGAAATAACAAATAAATTAGACTATATTAAACATCAAAATAGTATTAGTTTTGAAAAATCTAAATAAATTAGAAAACCTACTTAACAAAATAGAACTTTTAGAATTAAAAGAGATAATAAGCCATAAGCCAAAAAGTTGAAAACATAATTAGATACACTTCGAGAAAAGTCAAAAGAAATAGAAAACTATTAGAAGAAATAAAAAGAACTGTCCTTAGTTAATGAACGATATAAACAAAGATATCGATTATATAGAAAAACTCCAAGAAATAGAATTAAGAGATTCTTATATTCCAGAATCCCAATCTGATAGACTACTCTTTAATCTAAATAATATTATTATAAAATTACTAATAAAACTTCATCAGAAGATAGATAGCCTTCAGAAATCATTTATTCAAGAAGATATTACCAAACTAACCTAAAGCATACCAAAAATATCCTTAGAACCAACAAGCAGAGAAAGAATAACTAGGAAACCTAGACCAACATTCAGATTCCCTATCCAACAATCAGAATGAATAATAGAAACCAATCAAGTATGCAAACCTTTACATGACCCTCTAGAACTCTTGGATCTACATTATAAGGTTCAACTAGTAATCTAAGACCTTTGTTAGAAAGATTATCTAGCAGAAGAGCTAATAATTATGAGGTACAATTAATAGAATTAATAGATCCAAAGCAAGATTATGATAGATTCCAACGTGAATGATTAACTGTACTTAATCCTAGAACGTTATATCAAATAGGAAGATGAATTTGAACATATTTTTTAAAACATAACAGATAACAAACAATTAGTTGTTTAGGAAACCAGACTATTAGTTTACCTTTAGTCAAGCAATCGTTAATGAGCTGAGACAATCTAGATCTATTAATTATAGACTTATGCATATATGATTAATAATTATAGGCATTAAAGGATTAATGAGAAAAAAATTAGGTTGCAAGGTTTTAGTAACACTGTATGATGATAGATGGAATAATATGGCAAAGGTATGATAGCAAGCATACAAGTAGACATGAATACTAACTCAAGAATATTTTATTGTAACCCTAATTTTATGATAACAATAAAAGATTTTATTAAACATATACATATAGCCAAACAAACTAAAGGATATGAAGAAGTACATAGTGGTGAGAATCTACTTGTTCATGCAGCATTTTTAGGAAGAATTACAACTGATATGGCTAAAAATAGGGCTAAATCGGAACCGTCCAAATTGGGCACGAATCTTAAAGCTTGGGGGTAAAATGGTAATTTCACCTATAAACGGGTCTGAGATGGATACTGGGTCTTTTCTACAAAGGCCCAATAACCCACGAACGGATCCGCCTTAATTGGGTGCGGGTCCCAACCCGTAAGAAATCTAGTCCAGCTAGATAGAATTAGGGTTTCTGATTGTATTAAATCAACTGCCCTGATTCACTCTATCCTTTCACGGAGAATTAGGGATTTCATTCCTAAACTGATCCCAAAGGCGGCTATAAATACCCCCCATCCACCACCATTAAGAGGTAATCAATCTTTTGCCAGTTTACGCTCTTTCATAATCTTTTCTGATTACTAACTTGAGCGTCGGAGGGTGTGTCGCCGGGATCAACCCCGGTGTCTCGCACTTTTTTCAGGTGAACGGTGGGAGTCAACGGTCAAACTCCGGTGGAAAGGTTCCAGGTTTGCTGTTCGGTATTCCTAAGAATCCACAAATTCTATCTGTTTGCCCCCACACCAGATTTAGCGGCAACAGATTGGCGCCGTCTGTGGGAACCCACGAATAGCAATCCTTCCCCCTCCCATCGGTCAGTTCATCTCTAGCCATGCCTCCAAGGAAACTTAGATCCAGAGGGTCCAACCGTGGACCTACTCCTCCCCAACAGCAGGAGATCCCTCTCCAAACAGTCCAGCCGCAGGGTCTCCCTCCTCAGCCCGACCAAGCCCCGCTACAGGACCAACCTCCTCTTCAGAATCTTCAGCCCCCTTGGGGTCAAACCGGGCCTCAGAATGCCGGGGTAGGGGGCTCCCGTCCCAATCTTCAGAAACAACCTCTCCAACATGACCACGTCTCCGTGCACAATCCCTCTACCGACTCCATGGCATCTCACAATCCCCGGGCCTCCGATGACCTCCGCAACACCCTCAACAATCGGCATAAAGAAGAGGATCTTCACCACCGTTTGGATGAAAGGCGGGCCCGAGAGGGAGCCTCCCGCTAATAATGTCCAAATGAGCGATCTCCTCATTGCCGAGAACATAGGAGGTCTCCTCCTCACCGAAGACGAAGAGAGTCCCCTGAGCACCATAGAAGAAGGCTTTGCTCCCCTACTGGTTAGCGACCCCCGAGGGATGATAATGCTACTATCACCCGTGCCAAATTCCAGCTATTCCAGGCAACCATCTTGCAAGCCCTCCATCTCCGACCCAACAACGACAATGCTCAAGGGGTCCCCACTCCTCCCCCGGTCCAAAGTTCTTGCCTTCGGTCCCTAACTCCTCCCCCAGCTCCTAGAAACTGCCATCATGACCTTTGTCCTCGTCACTCTCCGAGCTACCGTCGTCGTATCCCCCGCTCCCCTTCGTACGAAGACGAGTCCAGAGGCTTGTTTGGCTACCGTTGAAGGGATGACACCGTCTACCATCGTCTCCACAAGATGGAGAGGAGCTTGGGTCAGCTAGACAAGGAAGAGGAGCTTAGAGGAAGGACTCTCCGTCTGAGCCGACCTCCCTTCTCTCGAACAATCATGGAGGTGCCCGTTCCAATAGGCTTCAAGCCCCCATAGTTCGAAACTTACTCTGGGGAGTCAGACCCCGTCGACCACATCGAGAGCTTCAAGACCCTCATGCTGATACACCAAGCTTCCGATGCTCTATTGTGCCAAATCTTCCCGGCCACTCTCAAAGGTCCCGCTCGGGAGTGGTACTCTCGCCTCGCCCCGTCCTCCATTTTCTCCTTTGAACAATTTGAGACCCTCTTTGTCACCCACTTAGTAAGTAGCCGCTGCATAGAGAAGACCAGCATCTCGCTACTCTACCTTAGTCAGAAGAAGGGGGAGAAGCTCAGGGACTATGTGAAAAGGTTCACCGCGGAAGCTAGGTCCATTGCTTCCCTCGACCAGTCGGTCACTGCCGCAGCCTTCCAGTCAAATGTCCTTAACTCCAGCCTTCGGTCCTCCCTAGCCAAGAAGCCTCCGCAAAACTTCTCCGACCTCCTCCTCATGAGCGAGAAGTATATTCGGGCTGAGGAAGCTGAGCATCGCCCCTTCTTTGAGGGGTCTTCCTCCGGGACCAAGCGAAAGGCAGCTAAAGAAGATGGAGCTAAGAAGCTCCAGAAGGATAATGGGGGCTAGCGCCGCCCACCTCCTAGATTCGATAAGTTCACCCCTCTTAATGCCAACATTTCCACTATTCTCATGGAGGTTGAGAAGGAAGGGGTTCTGCCTCCTGCCCCGAAGAGAAATACCCCTGATAAGAAGAGGGACAAAGAGAAGTGGTGCCGATATCACTGGGACCACGGCCACGACACCAATGATTGTCAGGCCCTGAAGAATGAAATTGAGGCTCTCATCCAAAGGGGGCAGCTATCTAAATTTGTAAGAAAGGACCGGACCGATCTTCCTCCTCCCCCTAGGGGGCCAACAAGCGTCCTGAAAGCCACGAGAAAACTCCCGAGTTCGAAGAGGAGCGCATCCTACTTCTTATTCATGGAGGCCCTATGGGGGGCACCTCCAACTCCTCTCGAAAGGCCTTCATCAGGGAGGTCAACTCAGTACATGGCATGCCCCCTCCCAAAGGCCTCGGAGTACCAGTCACTTTTTCAGATGAAGACCATGAGGGTGTCCGACCCCCCATTATGCCGCACTAGTCATCAACCTCCATATGGCGAATTTTAAAGTGGAGAGGATACTGGTGGACAATGGTAGCTCCATTAACATCCTCTTCCTCGCTGCTTTCAAAGGGCTCAAGCTATCCCGGGACAGGCTTAAGCCCGCCAGCTACACACTCCACGGGTTCACGGGAGTGCCAGTGACTATCGAAGGGGTAATCACCCTCGACGTAACCACTGGCAAAACTCCTACTACCCGAACGGAGCCGATGGACTTCATGGTCGTCAATGTCCCCGCTGCTTATAATGTGATTTTAGGCCGACCTAGCCTAACTGCTCTAGAGGCCGTCCCGTTGGCTTATCACCTCAAGATAAAGTTCCCCACCAGGACGGGAGTAGGGGAAGTAAGGGGTAGTCAAGAGATGGCCCGCAAATGTTACATGACCTCCACCAGGGGACCAGTCCTCTCCCTCGAAACTCTTGAGATTCCCCAAGAGAATGTCCGGCCAACGTCCGAACCGGTGGATGAATTAGAGGAAGTGCTCTTCTCCGAGCAAGATCCGAATCGCAAGTTCCTCATCAGCAAGACCCTTCCATCTGCCCTATGTTCCGACATAGTTCAATGCATCAGAAAGAACCGCGACCTCTTCGCATGGTCGGCTACCGACATGCCAGGAATCTCCGAAGAGCTTCTCGTCCACCACTTGAGTGTTGCTCCGGGGTCCAATCCGGTCCAACAAAAAAGGCGCAAATTTGCCCCTGAGCGCCAACATGCTATCAAGGAAGAAGTGGACAAGCTCCTTAAGGCCCGGTTCATCCAAGAAGTCAACTACCCCGAATGGCTCTCTAATGTTGTTTTGGTTAAGAAGTCTAACGGGAGTTGGAGAATTTGTATCGACTTCACGGACCTAAATAAGGCATGCCCTAAAGATCCATTCCCTCTCCCAAGCATCGACACCCTGATTGACGTCACTTCGGGTCATGAGTTGCTCAACTTCATGGACGCCTTCTTCAGGTATAACCAAATCCGAATTTTCCCTCCGGATATCCCGAAAACCTCTTTTATCACCGATCAGGGGCTCTATTGCTACATGGTAATGCACTTCAGGTTGAAGAATGCAGGTGCGACCTACCAATGCCTTGTCAACAAGGTTTTTTAGAACCAAATCAGCCGAAACATGGAAGTATATGTTGATGATATGCTGGTCAAGAGCATCCATCGGACCGATCACGTGGCCGATCTGCAGGAGGCATTCGATGTATTGAGGAAACATGACATGAGGCTCAACCCGAACAAGTGTGCGTTCGGGGTCTCGTCCGGGAAATTCCTAGGCTTCATGGTCAGCCAAAGAGAAATCGAGGCCAATCCCGAGAAAATCAAAGCCATATTGGACATGGCTCCTCCCAAAAATGTGAAAAAGGTCCAGAAACTCACGGGGCGCCTCGCAGCCATAGGGCACTTTCTGTCCAAGTCAGGTGAGTAGTGTCTTCCCTTTTTCAAAGCCCTCAGGGAGGCTAAGGGCTTCGAATGGGGCCAACAGTAACAAGAATCGTTTGATCAGTTGAAGGCCTATTTAGTCAACCCCCCTCTTCTCAGCAAGCCTATCCCCGGGGAAACACTCTACCTCTACTTAGCTGCCTCCGAACAAACCCTCAGTGCCGTCCTGGTGAGGAAAGAAGACAAGGCTCAAAAGCCTATTTACTACATGAGCAAGGTACTTCAGGATGCCGAGCTCCGCTATCCAAGGTTGGAGAAGATGGCGTACGCCTTGGTTATGGCAGCTAGGAAGCTTCGCCCTTATTTTCAGTCCCACTCGGTGATCGTTCTTACCGACCAGCCGCTTAAGCAAGTTCTGCACAAACCTAAGATCTCGGGCCGGCTGATGAAGTGGTCGATCGAGCTGAGTCAGCATGACATATCGTACCAGCCTCGGACCGCAATCAAGGCTCAAGCCTTAGCTAAATTCATTGTTGAGAGCACTATCCCAGAGGTCAGCCAAGCAGCAAAGGGGCCTCCTCTCTAGACGGTATATGTAGACAGATCCTCTTGCACCGAGGAAAGTGGAGCCGGGGTCATTCAGGCAGGCCCAGATGATTTCGTTCTCCAATACTCCCTCCGCATTAACTTTAAAGCCTCCAATAATGAAGCAGACTATGAAGCCCTTATATCCGGCCTCAGTATGGCTCGCAAGGCAGGGGCACAATGCCTCCGGATATTTAGCAACTCACAGCTAGTCGTGAATCAAGTCTTGGGTGAGTACGAGGCAAGAGATGACCGAATGGTTAAGTACCTAGCCAAGGTCCAAAATCTTATGGCTTCATTCGAAGAGCGCTAATTCAGCGAATTCCCAGAGAAGAAAATTCCCAAGCAGATGCCCTCTCCAAGCTAGACTCTTCCTTCCTTTAGGATCTCGAGCAGACCGTCCTGATTGAAGTGCTCCTCAGACCGAGCATAGAAGATGAAACTCCCGACTCGTTGGAGTCGCTGCCCGTCCAACTTTAAGACAACTGGATGAAACCTCTGATAGAATTTCTAAGGGATGGAATCCTCCCCGAAGACCCAAAGGAAGCTCGCAGAGTCCGGACCAGAGCAGAGCGGTACACCCTTGTTGAGGGGGTCTTGTACAAACACTCCTGCACCCAAGTAGAGGCAGACCATACTTGCGGTGCCTCTCCCCGGAAGAAGCAACATATGCCTTACAAGAGCTCCATGAAGGTATAGGCGGAGCACATTCAGGATCAAGGTCCCTTGCCAGAAAGGTGTTGAACTATGGATACTTCTGGCCGACTCTCCTTCAAGATGCCGAACAGCATGTTCGGCAAAGCAGTTCTTGTCAAAAGTACTCCAACGTTCGTTGCCTGTCCCAAGGACAACTCACCTCCCTCTCAAGTCCGATCCCTTTCGCAATGTGGGGGATGGACTTGCTCGGCCCGTTTCCACCGGCTCCCGAACAGCTCAAGTTCTTAATCGTGGCGATCGACTACTTCTCAAAGTGGATAGAGGCTGAGCCTTTGGCTACAATCACTGAGAACAAAGTGCTTCAGTTCTTCTGGAAGAATGTCATCTGTAGGTTTGGGGTGCCTTGGGTTCTGATAACTGATAACGGAACACAATTTGCAGGGGCGGCATTCCGATCTCTGTGTGAAGACCTCGCCATTTAGCAACGCTTCTCTTCTGTCTCCCATCCTCAAACAAATGGCCAAGCGGAAAATGACAACCGGCAGATCCTCTCCGGTATCAAGAAAAGGCTAGATAAGGCAGCCAAAGGCTTATGGGAGGATCAGCTCCCCAACGTACTGTGGAACTACCGCACTACGAAGCGGACCCCCACAGGTGAATCGCCATTCAACCTCACCTATGGGTCTGAAGCTGTGATCCCCTTGGAAGTCGGACTACCCTCTCCTCGCCTCATGGCCTATGAAGAAGAACAGAATGCTAGAGAGCTTCGGGCAAACTTGGACTTGATTGATGAGCGACGGGAAAGAGCTTCAATTCGCCAACAAAACTATCGGAGGAGGATCGAGTTAGCCTACAACAAAAAGGTCCGACCAACCAATCTCAAAGAAGGGGACTTAGTCCTTAGAAAACTAGCTATCTCCTTCCCCAGCCAGAAGAGTAAGCTAGCTTCGAATTGGGAAGGACCCTACAAGATCACCAAAGAAGTTCGGCCCGGAACATACTGTCTTGAAGACCTTAAGGGCAGAGAGATACCCAGGACTTGGAATGCCGACCACCTACTGAAGTACCAAGAGAGCGTCTTAATGCCTCTCTAAGTGACTTCAAGTGGCGAGCCATTTCCATCTTTTCACTTGTATTTTGCTTCTTTATTTTCTCATTGTAATAGCGGCTTGCAACTTAGAAGCAGCCGACTAAGTAGTTATCAATAAAAAATTTCTTTTTTACATACTTTTCGTGATTGTGTACATCTCTCTGTTTTTAATTTCAGTTACCCAAACGATAAGTTCGGAGCCCAGCACTTGGCTCGACTCCGCTTCGCAGGCTCGCTCTTAAGCGAGCTAGAAGTGGTTCGCCATTCGGAATTGCTCCCACAACCGTTGAAACATACTCGAACGACGAGTTCGGAGTCCAACACTTGGCTCGACTCCGCTTCGCAGGCTCGCTCTTAAGCGAGCTAGAAGTGGTTCGCCATTCGGAATTGCTCCCGCAACCGATGAAATATACTCGAACGACGAGTTCAGAGTCCAACACTTGGCTCGACTCCGCTTCGCAGGCTCGCTCTTAAGCGAGCTAGAAGTAGTTCGCCATTCGGAATTGCTCCCGCAACTGTTGAAATATACTCAAACGACGAGTTCGGAGTCTAACACTTGGCTCGATTCCGCTTCGGAAGCTCGCTCTTAAGCAAGCTAGAAGTGGTTTGCCATTCGGAATTGCTCCTACAACCGTTGAAACATACTCGAACGACGAGTTCGGAGTCCAACACTTGGCTTGATTCCGCTTCGGAAGCTCGCTCTTAAGCGAGCTAGAAGTGGTTCGCCATTCGGAATTGCTCCCACAACCGTTGAAACTTACTCAAACGACGAGTTCGGAGTTCAACACTTGGCTCAGTTTCGCTTCGCAAGCTCGCTCTTAAGCGAGCTAGAAGTGGTTCGCCATTCGGAATTGCTCCCACAACCGTTGAAACTTACTCAAATAACGAGTTCGAAGTCCAACACTTGGCTCGTCTCCACTTCACAGGCTCGCTCTTAAGCGAGCTAGAAGTGGTTCGCCATTCGGAATTACTCCCACAAACGTCGAAACGCGGACCGCCGTCGCACGCGAAGCTCCGACAACTAGACTAGACATGGGAGAAGAGTACTTGGAGGAGCTAACCTTTGATTCTTATGGTTCATTTAAAGTTGGAGTTAGACATTCCGCGCCCATACAAAGAAAGATTTGCTTTTGATTTTGAGTAGTTGTCAAAAGTTGGAGGGGTGGTGCTTGAGTAAATGCCTACCAACAGAAGCACATGAACACAGAAGAAAAGCAAAAGCTTTCACTTATATAAAATTCTAACGCACAAAAGCGTTCAAGTTACAAGACCTAGCTACTACTACAGGGTACTACAAAAACTCAAAGGAGCATAATACAACTTATTTAATGCTTCTTCGGAAAAGGGACGTTTCGATTCAGGGACACACGGGGGCAACATCGCCTAACCTCCGAGCTCGTCTCTAAACCAACGAATCGAGACTCCTCTTTAGTGCTGCCTCTAACTGTGGCTCCCACCGAAGCGCCACTAGAGGAAGCGGCCACCCCACTCTGAGCATCAGCCGGGCTCCACCTAATGATAGGCGAACGAGTTGCAAGCTCGTAAAACGAGATCCCCCTTTTGCTCTTTTTGCGAGTACACGACGTACTCCGAACAGTGATCCTTACAGGCTGAGGTTTAAGGCGAGCAACTTCCTCCTCGAGCTCGACGATCCTATCTTTCAAAGCGTCGTCCTTCACAGATATTTTGAAATGAGGAAGTTTGGCAGAGCCTGCGGCATCGGCGCTGTCAGCTATATTGCGACGAAGGTGGGTCACTTCGATGCTTTTATCGACTGTAACTCTCCTCAACTGCTCGACCCTCGCCGTCAACTCGTCGCGCTCGATCATCAGTTTACCCACTGCCGATGCTAACTCATCTTCCTCCGTCGAGAGTTCTTCTTCGGCTATTTCCAGATGGCGAACCTCCGCCAGTAACTCGCCTTTCTCTGTCTTAACGTCGAATAGCATCTTCCTGAGCAACTCCACCTCACCTTCGAGACGAGCCTCGCTAGACCACATCTGTAGTTGTTTCAGCTCGGAGAAATACCCTCTCACAGTCGCTTTGATGTCCTCTAATCTCAGCTCTCTCTTGAGGAAACTCTCTCGGCTGTGAGAGAGGGCTTGCTTCGCCTCTTCTAGTTCGGTACGAAGGCGAGATGCTTTGGAAACTGTGCCAGAAGGGTATCAACAAGAAGAATGAGAGGCGGTGCTCAACACTTAGTCAAAATTTCGAAAAGATTTCAATCCAACACTTAGTCAAATTTGAGAAGAGAGTTCGAACAAAACTTCATTCATATCAAAAGCGGTGGCCAGTCCGCCACAAGGCTACTAGTACATAAACAGATTATTTACAAGAACGAGGAAATCAAGGGTCCACCTGGGGCGGCAGCTCGGAAACAGGGGTTCCGCTTCGCAAGCTTGCTTTTAAGCGAGCTAGAAGTGGTTCGTCATTCGGAATTACTCCCAAAACCATTGAAACTTACTCAAACGATGAGTTCGAAGTCCAACACTTGGCTCGACTCCAATTCGCAGGCTTGCTCTTAAGCGAGCTAGAAGTGGTTTACCATTCGGAATTACTCCCACAAACGTCGAAACGCGCACCGCCGTTGCACGGGAAGCTCCGACAACTAGACTAGACATGGGAGAAGAGTACTTGGAGGAGCTAACCTTTGATTCTTATGGTTCATTTAAAGTTGGAGTTAGACATTCCGCGCCCATACAAAGAAAGATTTGCTTTTGATTTTGAGTAGTTGTCAAAAGTTGGAGGGGTGGTGCTTGAGTAAATGCCTACCAACAGAAGCACATGAACACAGAAGAAAAGCAAAAGCTTTCACTTATATAAAATTCTAACGCACAAAAGCGTTCAAGTTACAAGACCTAGCTACTACTACAGGGTACTACAAAAACTCAAAGGAGCATAATACAACTTATTTAATGCTTCTTCGGAAAAGGGACGTTTCGATTCAGGGACACACGGGGGCAACATCGCCTAACCTCCGAGCTCGTCTCTAAACCAACGAATCGAGACTCCTCTTTAGTGCTGCCTCTAACTGTGGCTCCCACCGAAGCGCCACTAGAGGAAGCGGCCACCCCACTCTGAGCATCAGCCGGGCTCCACCTAATGATAGGCGAACGAGTTGCGAGCTCGTAAAACGAGATCCCCCTTTTGCTCTTTTTGCGAGTACACGACGTACTCCGAACAGTGATCCTTACAGGCTGAGGTTTAAGGCGAGCAACTTCCTCCTCGAGCTCGACGATCCTATCTTTCAAAGCGTCGTCCTTCACAGATATTTTGAAACGAGGAAGTTTGGCAGAGCCTGCGGCATTGGCGCTGTCAGCTATAATGCGACGAAGGTGGATCACTTCGATGCTTTTATCGACTGTAACTCTCCTCAACTGCTCGAACCTCCCCGTCAACTCGTCGTGCTTGATCATCAGTTTACACACTGCCGACGCTAACTCATCTTCCTCCGCCGAGAGTTCTTCTTCGGCTATTTCCAGATGGCGAACCTCTGCCAATAACTCGCCTTTCTCTGTCTCAACATCAAATAGCATCTTCCTAAGCAACTCCACCTCGCCTTCGAGACGAGCCTCGCGATACCGCTTCCGCAGTTGTTTCAGCTCGGAGAAATACCCTCTCGCAGTCGCTTTGATGTCCTCTAATCTCAGCTCTCTCTTGAGGAAACTCTCTCGGTTGTGAGAGAGGGCTTGCTTCGCCTCTTCTAGTTCGGTACGAAGGCGAGATGCTTCGGAAACCGTGCTCAGCTCGACAACCGGAAAAGCAGAAGGGTATCAACAAGAAGAATGAGAGGCGGTGCTCAACACTTAGTCAAAATTTAGAAAAGTTTTCAATCCAACACTTAGTCAAATTTGAGAAGAGAGTTCGAACAAAACTTCATTCATATCAAAAGCGGTGGCCAGTCCGCTACAAGGCAGTACATAAAAAGAAAATTTACAAGAACGAGGAAATCAAGGGTCCACCTGGGGCGGCAGCTCGGAAACAGGTGCCTCGGTGGACGGCCCCTCGTCCCCTATCGCCTCGGCTCGGGAGTCGGCTGCCACAGTCTCGGGATCGGCAGGCACCTCGTCATCCTGCTGTTCGCCCTCCTCCTCTTCTCCCTCCTCCTCTTTGTCTTCTTCCTCGCCACCGAGCCACAGCCGGTACCCCACCCTATCAAAGCCGGGGACTTGAGCCTCGACATGGTTGAATGCCCTGGCATAAGACAGCTCCATGTTGGCAGCCATGTGCTTCTTCGCCTCATCCTCGATCTTCTTCCTCTCCTTCTCCACGGCCTCGGCTTGTTCCAACTTCACCGCTTCCAAATCCTTCACCGCTGCGGCCCTCTCCTCGGCAGCCTTAGCGACCTCCGCAGCGAGCTTTTCCTTTGCTTGTGCCAAGGCCGCCTCGAGGTCAGCGACCCGAGCCACTAAAGCGTCCGAGCGACGCTGCTCCGCATCGAGCTGTTTCACAGCCATCGCCCTCTCCACTCGGTCCTTGTCACTGAGGGTCTTCAGCTCCCTTTCCCGCTCGGAATACTCCTCGAGGAGATGGCCGAAGTGGCAAGTGACCTGCACGAAGAAACGATTAGAACACCACAAAAACCGAGCTAAAGACTTAGAAAATTTTCAAGAAAAATTTTAAGTAGCAAAAGAGAACTTACCAACATGAGCGACCGAGCCACTTCGAGAGCGTCATCCCCTGTCGTCCCTGCCTTTAGGGTGGCTCGGTCCTCCGGGGTCGGAAGATGCTTAACCGCCTGCATGCTCATCCCCGAGTCGCCCAAGAAGCCGTCGTGGTTCTTCACTCGCCAGTTGGGGATGAACAGCTTCTTGTGCGCCTCGGTTAGAATCTCCTCGGCGTGTTCGGTTAGGGGCGGGGCCTCGAGCACCAGCACCGCCGAGATGGAGAAAGCCTCACTTGCAGAGGCAGACGGGGTAGGGAGGATGGCTACCGCCGAAGACAGTTTCCGAGGAGCAGGAGCGGTGACGGCCGAGGGTGCCTTGGTGGGTCGGCCTAACAAATGACCCATGCTCGTCCTCTTCCTTTCTTGCTGTCTGCGATTTTGCTTCGCTCCATCATCATGTCCTTAAAGTCCATGTTCGGCGCCTCTGTCCAAAAAAAAAAAGAGTTAGAAGAATGTACAAGGCGATAAAAGAGAAATGCAAAGTGAGATGTCAGGAGCGTACTCGGGTCGATCAGACTAAGGCCTGACCCGTGCAGCACCTCCTCGGTCATCTCCCTCCAGCTCCACATCGGGAGGGCGATCAGCTTGGCCGCCACCTCCGCATCGGCAGTGGTCAACACCGGCTCGGTGTAGTACCCCGTATTTACAAATATTATTTTAAATATTTGAAAATGAAATAAAATGATTTTCTGGAGATTTAATAAATATTTTCTAAAGATTTATCTTTTTACATGTGCGAAACACGTGCAAATATTTTTGATGTAAATAACCAATTTTATATTTTTATTAAATTCTCCTAATTATAATGGAGTATATTCTAAATTTTGGGATTTTTCTGACTAGAGAAACTATTTTTATAAATATCTCGAAAGAGAGGGGCTTTTATGTAAAAAGCCGTTTAGATCTTAAATAAATTATGAAAATTCATTTTTACTGATATTTTGGTTCTCCATGGTTATCATTTGAATTTAAATATATTTAGATTTTATTTAAAGTCGATTTGGTGAAGATTTAAACAAAAGGGGTGTTTTTGCAAATATGGAATTCATGTAGAATTTTGTGCAAATGTTTTCTGAAAAGTAAAATTCAAATATTTTGATTGGAAAATATAATATGTATTATTAGATATTATTTCTGATTTTTCTGGATTTTTATGAATATTTTATGATGTAATTGCAAATATTACAAAAGGGAGGGCTTTTGTGCAAAATCGCCACCCTGAGTGGTAAATCCGAATTTTTCTTGTTTACTGGGCTGCTCTGGATTGTTGGAAAACTCAGTGATAAAATATTTGATTTGGTTTTGATTTAGTTAATCTATTTTAACTAAGGAAATGTTATATGAGAAAAGTTATATTTTTGGGAGGACTATTTTGCAAATACATTTCTAAAACCCTAAATCTTATTTCCGGCCTGTATAAAAGAGGGTGTGCAGCCGTCATTCGCTGAACAACTCCAGATTTATTATATTATTATTTTCTTGGTGATCAAGAGGAGAATTTTTGGATCTCGCAAAAAAGAAGGCTTTTCGTGGATCTCGCAAAAAGGAAGGCTTTTCGTTGGATCTTTTCAATTCAAAGGTGAGTGATATAAAATTATTTTGTTGTTTTGATCTATATATGCAAGTGACAATGTTGTTTTGATTTGATGTTGTGAATGATATACATCTTATATTGTGGTATGATTCATATGAACAATTGTTGTTGTTTGGACCATGTATGTAAAATCTATGAATGACTAGTAGAGCTTGGTTTATAAAATTGTGTGCTAAAAAGCATGTTAAGATTTGAGTATGGCTATGAACGGATGGTTGAACGTCTGGACATTGAGTTTATAGATCAGATTTTGATTAAGAGTCGTGAAAGAAATTTAGTATTGAGAAACCCTAATGAAAGAATTAGTAATTTAGAACATGAGAACTTGAGTTTTGACATATTTGATGTTTTGAGTAATGTATCCATAATGAGGAATTGTTGAGATTTGTTATTTTTCCTGATTACAAATTATTTCATGAACAATGAATCTTTAGAAAACTCCAGTTTGATTTTGTATTCAGATCTAAATTATAAAAGAAAAACTGTAGGCCGACAGTCGACTGGTCTACTGTACAGTCGACTGGTACGAACCTGCTACTGTATTTTAGTTTCCTTGAAAAGTCGTACTGGACAGTCGACTTAGCTCTTAGGCAGTCGACTGGTTCACTGAGAAATTATTTTGTAAAATTATTTCAGTCCTTTCTGGACAGTCGACCTATAACCTTTTTAAGTCGACTTATATACTTAGAATATTTTCTTGAGAATTATTGGAATTTTTTCTCGATTAAGTCGACTGATGGCTTTCAAGTCGACTGTTATGACTTAGTTTATTTTTGTAAAATTTTGGATATTTTCCTCTGGACAGTCGACTTACCATAGTATGAGTCGACTGGTACTGATGGATTTTTGTAACTTGAGTGTTCTTTCGAATGATTGGCTTTCAGATAATTCAGTCTATACTTTGTCTTCAGTTAAGCATTTGGTTTGAGATATTCAGTTGAGCTATTTTGTTTATTGGAAAGTTGATTAAGACTTTTGAGTTTGAGTCCCTAGAGGTGAGTGACCCTAGTATACCGGTGTTGAGTTATTTTGTTGAGACCCGTGAGACATTTCAGTTAGTCAGTTTTGAATTTAGGCCGGTAGGGTACACCAACTTTAGGAGATTCGTTAAGTAATTAAATAACCCAAAAATGATAAGGACAGGCACTAGTGGTGATATGATGAACGGGAACATGGGTTATGCACCTCAGTATGGCTTTAGATGTGGGATTTAATCTCCGGAATTATCCAAGTAACTTACTTGAGATGTGAGATTTATCTTCTGAATTATCCAGGTAAATTACCTACGATGTGAGATATATCTCCGGAATTATCCAAGTGATTTGCTTGCGGTGTGGGATTGAACTCCGAAATTATCAAAGTCGAGGCGACGCACATGGGGTATTCATGTGATGATGTATCAATGTTTAGATGTGGGATGATCTCCGGAATTATCCAGGTAAATACCTGAGATGTGGGATCTATCTCCGGAATTATCAAGCATGGGCTAATTCTCACAGTTTATCTTTATCTCGTAGTAGTCATCGTGAAAGGAATAGTTGCATAGCGGGGATTGAACCCTATAATGTGAAGACGTTAAGGGCTTGCACCAAACCTATGTAGAATGGGATGCATAGACTTCGACAAGTATGCATTAGAGAGTCCGCATATAGAATTTGTGTTGTCTTGACTTGGTTTTATGCATGAGTTCTCCAGTTTTCCTACACTTGACACTTAGACTAGATGCACTTGTTGTTTTCATTCTATGATGTTTTCATGCTTTACATCTTTGTTATTCCTCATTCTTATGTATTGTGGTTAATACATGTTGTTGATGACTTTATGTTTTACGATTAAATTATGTTGTTTGTTTTTATGTCACTCACACCATTTATGGCTGACCCCTTTAGTTTTGGGGGTTAGGGATCATCTCTAGCCTCATATTTTACAGGTTGTTGCTTAGAGTTTGGAGGTTGGATGCTTGAGATAGATTTGGAGACAAACTGATGTAATAGAGCTTTGTGTAAAAATTTTAGTAAAAGAAGTGTTGTGAAAAAAAAGATGTAATTCAAGGTATTTGTAATTCTGCTTTGTTTGAAAAGGATTGTTGTAATAAAAGTTTGGAATAAAATTATTGTGTTTTTGGGTTATGTGTACTATTACATTGAAGTTGATGCTGGGATTGTGCCACGTATTTTCTAAGTTATTATATTAGAAATTCGGGGCGCTACAGATTGGTATCAGAGCATGCTTCAATGGTAATAATAAACATAGCATGAAAACCAACCTAGGTGTGGACACTGGAGCGTGAGTACCTAGGTGTGGACATTAGAAGTGTGAGTACACAAGTGGACATTAAATACAATCTAGGTGGACATTAGAGGTGTGAGTACCCTGGTGGACATCTAATGTGTGTGATTTGATTGTTTGGTCATGAAGACCTGTAATGAGATTTAGGCTGTTTGTATGCTTAGACTTGAATGAAATCTTTTTATCGCAAGTGTATTGATTATTTTTACATAAAGCAAATATTTTCTCACTAGCTATTTTTGACATGTTTTGTTCGCTATGTGTATTTGATATTTATTTATGTAAGGTATTACCCTTTCAACTTATATAATTCTATTTTACTTATTAATGATCTACTATATGTTTTGCTATCTTACCCACTGTATATAATTTCTGGATTATATGATTTTCGCCAAAGAAATTTTCATTTATTTATTTATTCCTAGTTGTAAAATTTAATTATCTTCCGTTAGATTCTTTTAATTATTTGCTCTCTTGTATATTTTGTGCACCTTAATTTCGTGCTCACTCTTGTATCCTATCACTCTTACTGTTTTATATTTGTTTGCTTACTAAATAACTTTTGTGAAATCAACTTATTTTACTTTTATTCGGTTTCTTTTATTGTCAGCAACTGAATTTATTTTTAGTTTCTATATCTCTAACCGAGCTTATATTATTCATTAGTGCAAACATTAAACTTTTACTAATCGTCTTGTTTTCTTTTAAAACTGTTACTTTGCCTTTACTATTGGTTTTTACTTCTTATTCTTTTGTCCAAGTTATTATTTGGCAACTTTTGCTGTAATTCAATAGTGCATCCTTTAGCATTTCACAAGCTTATTTTATTTTGCGACTCTTACCCATTTCTTTCTTGACATCTTATTTATCTTACTTTCATGTGCTTTTCCGTTACTCGTATACTTTGATATTACTTCTACATATTACATTAAAGTTTTGAATTACTACGTGTTAAGTTATTATTGCTACTTCTATTTCCTTTCATTATTGTTTTGCTGTACTATAAATTTTGTTTTTGCATATTTACTTTCATTTTATTATATGTACTTGGATTTTTCAATACTATATTTTCTATTATTTTGTATTGTCTTATTTATTTTGTAGCATTTAAACTTGATTGCAATATTTTACTCATATAAATATGATACGTTTTGCGCATTTAGATCTTTGTTATTAATTATGTTTTTGCACCTTATATTCGGTACCCTTATTATTACTTACAGTTGACCGCTTTTGTCTTAATTTCTTTCCACTATTTAAAAGCTACTTATTAAATTGGTTGCTTCACACTTTTCGAATGTACTATGTGCACCCACTACTTATATTTTGCTTAAATCTTAATATCGTTACATTCTTGATTACTACATGTACTTCCTACAAATTCTATATATGTACCACATATTTCAACATACTTACTATGCATATCATTTCACATTTGTTTAATTCCTACACTATTGTATATATTTTATGATATATTTATTGTGTAAAGTTGCTACACTACATATGCATTTTCTCATTCACATTTGTATTTGTGCTTAGGCATGTATTTCATTCCGTTTCTTCTTATCTTTATAAATTTCTTTCACTACTATTATTTTGTACTATTGTGATTTATAATCCATACTTCTATTTTAATATTCCATCAGATGACTTTCAACTCCATTTCTTACTTTTGCTACTATTTTTATCATGAATTTCAAAACATATCTTCGTACTTAAATTAAGCAATTAATATCCAAGTGCGTGTGGAAGATTGCATCATCTTGTTCATCGTTTTGTTGCAACTGGATATCGAGATGGCAAACATGCAACTAGACGTCAATGGAGGCAAATTGCAACTGGATATCGGGGAGGCAAAATGTGCAACCGAATATCCAGACGGCAACCTGCAACCTGATGTCAGGGAGGCAAACATGCAACTTGATGTCGAGAAGGCAAGTCTACAATTGGACATCAATGAGGCAAACCCACATTAAAGAATTTCTACTATAATAACCCCACTAGTGTTTTATGTGTATATTACTTATCAATGTCTTATTCTTTTGTACTGGTTCATACCATTTTATGAGATTTTCAAACTTAACCCATTACTGATTTGTTTTACTCAATTTTCTTTAACCATTGTTGCTCTACATTTCTTTAAATCCGTTTGATACACTCTCGTATCTTATCTCGCTCACTTGTATTATTTTTGGAATTTGATCCTTCTGGTTTCTTGGTACAATTTCTGCTCTCCTTCGCATTTTCTCTATTCATAACAATATTTTAGTTTTCACTTAATTTTCATTAGATTCTCTAAATCTGCATACTACCCAAATTATTTTGTACATCTTCATTTTATTCTTTCTTAATATTGTCCTTTTTGGGATTTTTACTTCGTTATGTCCATTTTATTCAAGTATTATGTGTTTAACAAGTTTTTCTGATCGATCAATTCTTACTTTTGACTATTTCTTTTACTTATTGCTAGTTGATATTTCAAGAATTTTACTTATATAATGAAACTAATGGTAAGGAAATATTTTCTTTATGACATTTTATTTATACAAAGTACACTTTACGTTCCCCTGTAAATTGAACTAGTATAGTTGATTTTACTCTACTTGTATTTACAAAATTTTTATGTTTGTGTTAAGATTGGATACATCAACTATGTGTGGCTAAGCTTTCGTTCTTTTGTAATTATTAATTATTGCTACCGTTTTCCAATTCTTTAACATTTAGATTTCTCACTTACTTTTGTTTCCACGTCCTATTTAATGATTTGACGCTTACTTTTGTGATATTCAAAGAATTTCTTTTAAGTCTTCTTGTATATATATATATATATATATATATATATATATATATATTTTAAGTATGTGTTCCTGCGTTGTTTGTGTGATTATCAACCTTTTTATATTCGAGTTTTATCTCTTCACTTTTGACTTCTGATTCTAAGGGAATAGTCTTACTATTTTTTTTTTTTTGTGTTTTGGGATTTATTGTGCATTTTATTGGATTTCCGATCCTTTGCCGTGTAGGTTTTCACCTTTTCTCTTTGAGATATAATTGTATGTTATTTTTGTTTTTGCTTAGTAATTAAATCCAATTATAAAAATATGATGGAGTAAGTTTTCGAAACTATCCTATAAGTTTTGTATCTTTGTTTCTTGGCTTAGAGAAGTTCTGAGGACAGAACTTTTCTAAGGGGGGAGTGATGTAGTACCCCGTATTTACAAATATTATTTTAAAGATTTGAAAATGAATTAAAATGATTTTCTGGAGATTTAATAAATATTTTCTAAAGATTTATCTTTTTACACGTGCGAAACACGTGCAAATATTTTTGGTGTAAATAACCAATTTTATATTTTTATTAAATTCTCCTAATTATAATGGAGTATATTCTAAATTTTGGGATTTTTCTGAGTAGACAAACTATTTTTATAAATATCTCGAAAGAAAGGGGCTTTTATGTAAAAAGCCGTTTGGATCTTAAATAAATTATGAAAATTCGTTTTTACTGATATTTTGGTTCTCCATGGTTATCATTTGAATTTAAATATATTTAGATTTTATTTAAAGTCGATTTGGTGAAGATTTAAATAAAAAGGGTGTTTTTGCAAATATGGAATTCATGTAGAATTTTGTGCAAATGTTTTCTGAAAAGTAAAAGTCAAATATTTTGATTGGAAAATATAATATGTATTATTAGATATTATTTCTGATTTTTCTGGATTTTTATGAATATTTTATGATGTAATTGCAAATATTACAAAAGGGAGGGTTTTTGTGCAAAATCGCCACCCTAGTGGTAAATCCGAATTTTTCTTGTTTACTGGGCTGCTCCGGATTGTTGGACAACTCAGTGATAAAATATTTGATTTGATTTTGATTTAGTTAATCTATTTTAACTAAGGAAAGGTTATATGAGAAAAGTTATATTTTTGGGAGGACTATTTTGCAAATACATTTCTAAAACCCTAAATCTTATTTTCGGCCTGTATAAAAGAGGGTGTGCAGCCGTCATTCGCTGAACAACTTCAGATTTATTATATTATTATTTTCTTGGTGATCAAGAGGAGAATTTTTGGATCTCGCAAAAAGGAAGGCTTTTCGTTGGATCTTTTCAATTCAAAGGTGAGTGATATAAAATTGTTTTGTTGTTTTGATCTATGTATGCGAGTGACAATGTTGTTTTGATTTGATGTTGTGAATGATATAGATCTTATATTGTGGTATGATTCATGTGAACAATTGTTGTTGTTTGGACCATGTATGTAAAATCTATGAATGACTAGTAGAGCTTGGTTTATAAAATTGTGTGCTAAAAAGCATGTTAAGATTTGAGTATGGCTATGAACGGATGGTTGAACGTCTGGACATTGAGTTTATAGATCAGATTTTGATTAAGAGTCGTGAAAGAAATTTAGTATTGAGAAACCCTAATGAAAGAATTAGTAATTTAGAACATGAGAACTTGAGTTTTGACATATTTGATGTTTTGAGTAATGTATCCATAATGAGGAATTGTTGAGATTTGTTATTTTTCCTGATTACAAATTATTTCATGAACAATGAATCTTTAGAAAACTCCAGTTTGATTTTGTATTCAGATCTAAATTATAAAAGAAAAACTGTAGGCCGACAGTCGACTGGTCTACTGTACAGTCGACTGGTACGAACCTGCTACTGTATTTTAGTTTCCTTGAAAAGTCGTACTGGACAGTCGACTTAGCTCTTAGGCAGTCGACTGGTTCACTGAGAAATTATTTGTAATTCAAGGTGTTTGTAATTCCGCTGTGTTTGAAAAAGATTGTTGTAATAAAAGTTTGGAATAAAATTATTGTGTTTTTGGGCTATGTGTACTGTTACATTGAAGTTGATGCTGGGATTGTGCCACGTATTTTCTAAGTTAATATATTAGAAATTCGGGGCGCTACACTCGGCCTTTGCAAACTTCGGTACCTCCTCCTTCCACCGAGTTGGGAAATCCAATGTCGAGGGCCCCTTTATCAGAAAAACTTCCCCTTCCACAGCTTTATCGAATCAGGATTCTCTGTTAACTTAACCCCTCTCCGAGGTGACAAGTAATTGCGAGGCTCGAGCTTACTCGCCCTGTTGATTCGGTATAAACTGCAGAGGATGACGAGCTCCGGCTCCACTTTGGCAATTCAGCATTGAAGCAGAAAGCCGAGCACGTGGCGCCAAGTGTTCGGCATAAACTGTATGGGGGCCAGACAGTACCACTGAAGGACGGCAGTCACAAAGGGATGAAGGGGGAAGCACAGACCGGTGTTCAAGACATCGTAGGCGAAGACGCATGTGTCCGGAGATAGGACAGTGTTCGCTCGCATCCCGGGGCCGGGGAGGACCAGCTTGTACTCCTGAGGGATGGCGAACCCCTTTCTAATCCTGAGTAGATCCCGCTCGGTTAGCACCGTGGGGAGGTCGTCCACCTCGAAAATCTCCCTCGGGTCGTTCTCCTCGTAGGTCGCCGCGCGACCAACGACCGCCCTGGCCAGTAGCTCGCCGCTATACTGCCTAATCCTGGCATGTCCGGACAGCACGGTCAGCATCCGACCCGATTCACCGACGTGCCTTTCAACCTCCACCACTTCCTCGACTACTACGGACCGAGCCGCTTCCTTTCCCTTTCCCTCGGCCGTGGATGACCCTACTATCTCCTTCTCCTTTCTACGGCTCACTACTTCTCTCCCCTCCTCGGCACTCCGACCTCCCGAGGACGATGCCTCACTTCCCGAGTTTGCTCTTGACATCTCGAATAAATATCTAAGGCAAAAAAGACTGACCTTGATGTGACGTAACCTTGAAGTGACATTTACGGTCGGAAGGAGTTCGCCAGAAATCGCCTGGCCTTCGCGACAGCTAGCACAACCGCCTTAGAGCACAAATCACCGCTAGTAGAGCAACTCGAGAGCAAAAGTAAAAACTTGGAAGTAAAAGTGAGAAATGAGCTAAGGGGTGATGGGGGGGGGTGAGAACTTACAGCCAAGAAAACGACTGTTGGGCTTTCGAAATGCTCAGAGGCCCATTAAGGGAGATAAAACGACAAAAAAGAGAAAGTTGCGACGGTTCAGAGGAAAGACGCGTCGGTTCGCTTAACATCACCGCTCGCGACTCGTGAGTCGCCGAGCCACCAAGTCAATCTGACGAACTGACGGGTACCGACCTCCACATATGGAGAAAAATGCCGCAGAGCCAGTTTTACCGTCAGATTGTCTCAAAATTTGTGTCCGAATCTGATGAGTGGTTCAGATCATGCCACGCCCACAAAACGACAAGATAACGTTGTCTCGTGATCTGAACCTCCAACTTCGTGATACGAGCCATGATGAGCGTCTCAGATCCCACCACGTGGTTCGAAGTCTCGATCCAATCTGCCAAGCCACCGGAGCACTCAGCCGAGCTACCGAACAGCTCAGCCCAGCCACCGAGCTACTGTAGGCAGAGGACAAGCCACAGAGCCACCGGGCCGCTCTGGCCGAACTAACGGGGTACCGACCTCCACTTATGGAGAAAAATGCTGCCGAGCCAGTTTCACCGTCAGATTGATTCAAAATTCATGTCCGAATCTGATGAGCGGCTCAGATCATGCCACGCCCACAAAACGACAAGATAGCATTTTCTCGTGATCTGAACCCCGTCCTCGCGATTCATGTTATGATGAACGTTCTAGATTCAGCCACGCGTCCTAACGATTCATTCCGAGCTGCCAACTCACCGGAGTGCTTAGCCAAGTTATCGAAAAGCTTAGCCGAGCATCCGAGCTGCCGACTCACCGGAGTGCTCAGCCGAGCTACCGAACAGCTTAGCCGAGCATCCGAGCCGCCGATTCACCGAAGTGCTCGGTCAAGCTACCGAACAACTTAGCCGAGCTACTATGGGCAGAAGACAAGCCACCAAGCCACCAGGCCGCTCGGGCCGAACTGACGAGGTACCGACCCTCACATTTGAATAAAAACGACGCCGAACCACCTCAACCGTTGGATCACGTCAAAAAATGTGCTAGAACACGATGAACGGCCCAGATCGCACCACGCCCACAAAACGACAAGATAGCACTTTTTCGTGATCTGAGCCGCCCTCCTTGTGATTCACGCCATGATGAGCGATCCAGATCTTGCCGCGTAGCTCGGTCGTTCGCTACGTGCCGAGCCACCGAGCTACAGAGGTACAAGGGGCCGAGGTGCCGAGGCACCGATCTTCGCATACGGGGAAAAAGCGTGCCGAGCCACTCAGACCGTCCGATCCTTCAGAAAAATGCGCTCAACGCTGATGAAGGGCCCAGATTATGCCACGACAAAATTCGGTATTAAAAATTAATTTTTATTTATTAAAATCGATTTATTTATTTTAAAATTGCGAAAAAATGATTAAAAATTTGGAAAAATTAATTAAAAATTCTAAAAAATAATTATAAATTCAGGGAAGTATTTTTGAGACCCTGGGTAAATAATTATGGTTTAGAAGAGTCAATTAACTCCCGAACAACGAATTAACACTTCGCAAAATTAAATAAGTGATCCGAAAAATGGATAAAAATTAAGAAAAATCACCAAGAGTCCAGAAGAGCTCAGGAACAACCTTGAGCGCACGACTAACTCAGAAAATCACCGCAATACTTCATGCAAAGATTCAACACCCCTCATTCGGACCCCGATACAACCCTGTGAGCCAGTAAAACAGTACAACTACTCCTCAAAGACTGGTTAAACTTAGTCTTTGGGAGTGTAGGGGCTCGTGATATGGCTAAAAATAGGGCAAAATCGGAACCGTCCAAATTGGGCACGAATCTTAAAGCTTGGGGTAAAATGATAATTTCACCTAAAAACGGGTCTGAAATGGGTACTGGGTCTTTTCTACAAAGGCCCAATAACCCACGAACAGATCCGCCTTAATTGGGTGCGGGTCCCAACCCGCAAGAAACCCAGTCCAGCTGGATAGAATTAGGGTTTCTTATTGTATTAAATCAACGACCCTGATTCACTCTATCCTTTCACGGGGAATTAGGGATTTCATTCCTAAACTGATCCCAAAGGCGGCTATAAATACCCCCAATCTACCACCATTAAGAGGAAATCAATCTTTTGCTAGTTTACGCTCTTTCATAATCTTTTCTGATTACTGACTTGAGCGTCGGAGGGTGCGTCGCCGGGATCAACCCCGGTGTCTCGCACTTTTTGCAGGTGAACGGTGGGAGTCAACGGTCAAACTCCGGTGGAATGGTTCCAGGTTTGCTGTTCGGTTTTCCTAAGAATTCACAAATTCTATCTGTTTGCCCCCACACCAGATTTAGCGGCAACAACAACCAATTCCAAAATCAAATATAAACTACATATAAAAGAAGTAGAAGATTTATTAAGTAGCAAAGGAATTAAAATGATTAAACCATTAGAATATGATTCGGCAAGATTAGCAGGATTAGTTTGGAATTTATATAGGTTTATTGAACCTACTAGAACTGTAATACCACAAGATTGTTTAATTTATACTGATATCCAAGGAAGAACTAGCGTTAGATTCACATATTATGTCCCTCAAGTAAATAGAAATACAAGTGACATAGAAACAGACTTAGAATTAGACCTAGTCCATATCGAATGTATAGAAACCTTAGTATCTGAAGAAGATAACATACTACATTCCAAAGGATTAGGGATAATCGATCTTAGTAAAAAAGAATTATTTGAATTAGAAGATACACATTATAGAAATAAAACCATTGCAGCAGATGAATATTTGTATTATGATAGTGAAAGAAAAATAAGAATAGGGAAATAGTGGAAGATGAAATAGAAGATCAAATAACACATGTATTTGATGTATCTTATCAAAAGAATTGGCTAACACAGAAGAAGTTAGCTCTGTAACATCTGCATCTCATTTCATAGAACTATAGCATTTAGTACAAAAAATTATATAGGAGGTAATATGCCCAGAATCCCTTACACATCGTATCACGAATCAGAAAATAGATTAAGAACAAAGGGTAAAGGGCAACCTTTAGAACAACCTATTAAGTTTCAAACTAAGCCAGAGCCTCAAATCTTAAATTTACCAGCACATGATCCCCAGACTTGGTCTAACATATTAGACGTTTGGAAATATACCTGATATGGCTAAAAATGGGGTTAAATCAGAACCATCCAAATTAGGAACGAATCTTAAAGCCTAGGGGTAAAATGGTAATTTTCGCCTACCAATGGGTCTGAAGCGGGTACTGGTTCTCCTCCTCAAAGACCCATTAACCCGCGAACGGATCCATCTCCGACCGGGAACGGACCCTTTATTTCTCTTATGTAATAACGGCTCGCAACTTAGAAGCAGCCAACTATTAGTTATCAATAAAGAATGTTTTTTCATATTTTACTGGTAAAATTGCTTGTATCTCTCTGCTTTTACTCTTCACCCTAACGACGAGTTTGGAGTCCAACACTTGGCTCGACTCCTCTTCGCAAGCTCGCTCTTATGCGGGCTAGAAGGGGTTCGCCATTCGGAATTGCTCCCACAACCATTGGACAAACTCTAACGACGAGTTCGGAGTCCAACACTTGGCTCGACTCCTCTTCGCAAGCTCGCTCTCAAGCAGGCTAGAAGGGGTTCGCCATTCAGAATTGCTCCCACAACCGTTGAACAAACTCTAACGATGAGTTTGGAGTCCAACACTTGGCTCGACTCCTCTTTGCAAGCTCGCTCTTAAGCGGGCTAGAAGGGGTTTGCCATTTGGAATTGCTCCCACAACCGTTGAACAAACTCTAACGACGAGTTCGGAGTCCAACACTTGCCTCGACTCCTCTTTGCAAGCTCGCTCTTAAGCGGGCTAGAAGGGGTTCGCCATTCGGAATTGCTCCCACAACCGTTGAACAAACTCTAAGGATGAGTTCGGAGTCCAACACCTGGCTCGACTCCACTTCTCAAGCTCGCTATTAAGCAAGCCAACAGTGGTCGCCTGTAAGAAGGAAGATTTGCTTCTGATTTTGAGTAGTTGTCAAAAGTTGGAGGAATTATACTTAAACTAATACCAGCCGACGCAGCATTCGAATAGCAGAAGCAAAACAAACTTTTTAAATTAAGAGCTCAAACAAGGCTGACACTACGATAGAGTTTTACAATAACTTGAAGAGCATAATACAACTTGTTTAGCGCTTCTTTGGAAGGGGAACGCTTTGGTTCAGAGACACACGAGGGCGGCGTCGCCTTACCTCTGAGCTCGACTCTAAACCAGCGAAGTGAGACCCCCCTTTACCGCTGATTCTGGCTGTGGCCCCAATCGAGGCGCCACTAGACGAAACATGATGAGCGTCTCAGATCCCACCACGTGGTTCGAAGACTCGATCCAATCTACCGAGCCATCGGAGCACTCAACCGAGCTACTGAACAGCTCAGCCCAGCCACCGAGCTACTATAGGCAGAGGACGAGCCACAGAGCAACCGGGCCGCTCTGGCCGAACTGACGGGGTACCAACCTCCACTTATGGAGAAAAATGCTGCCGAGCCAGTTTCTCCGTCAGATTGTCTCAAAATTCGTGTCCGAATCGATGAGCGGCTCAGATCATGCCATGCCCACAAAACTAAAAGATAGCATTTTCTCATGATCTGAACCGCGTCCTCACGATTCGTGTTATGATGAACGTTCTAGATTCAGCCACGCATCCTAACGATTCATTCCGAGCTGCCAACTCGCCGGAGTGCTTAGCCGAGTTACCGAACAGCTTAGCCGAGCATCCGAGCTGCCGGCTCACCAGAGTGCTCAGCCGAGCTACCGAACAGCTTAGCCGAGCATCCGAGCCGCCGATTCACCGAAGTGCTCGGTCAAGCTACCGAACAACTTAGCCGAGCTACTATGGGCAGAGGACAAGCCACCAAGCCACCGGGCCGCTCGGGCCGAACTGACGAGGTACCGACCCTCACATTTGAAGAAAAACGACGCCGAACCACCTCAACCGTTGGATCACGTCAAAAAACGTGCTAGAATATGATGAACGGTCTAGATCGCACCACGCCCACAAAATGACAAGATAGCATTTTTTTGTGATCTGAGCTGCCCTCCTTATGATTCACACCATGATGAGCGATCCAGATCTTGCCGCGTAGCTCGGCCGTTCGCTACGTGCCGAGCCACCGAGCTACCGAGGTACAGGGGGGCGAGGTGCCGAGGCACCGATCTTCGCATACGGGGAAAAAGCGTGCCGAGCCACTCAGACCGTCCGATCCTTCAGAAAAATGCGCTCAACGCTGATGAAGGGCCCAGATTACGCCACGACATTATTCGGTATTAAAAATTAATTTTTATTTATTAAAATCGATTTATTTATTTTCAAATTGCGAAAAAATGATTAAAAATTTGGGGAAATTAATTAAAATTTCTAAAAAGTAATTATAAATTCAAGGAAGTATTTTTGAGCCCCTGGGTAAATAATTATGGCTTAGAAGAGTCAATTAACTCCCGAACAACGAATTAACACTTCACAAAATTAAATAAGTTATCCGAAAAATGGATGAAAATTAAGAAAAATCACCAAGAGTCCAGAAGAGCTCAGGAACAACCTTGAGCACGCGACTAACTCAGAAAATCACCGCAATACTTCATGCAAAGATTCAACGCCCCTCATTTGCACTCCGATACAACCCTGTGAGCCATTAAAACAGTACAACTACTCCTCAAAGACTGGTTAAACTTAGTCTTTGGGAGTGTGGGGCTCGTGATATGGCTAAAAATAAGACAAAATCGGAACCGTCCAAATTGGGCACGAATCTTAAAGCCTGGGGGTAAAATGATAATTTCACCTATAAACGGGTCTGAAATGGGTACTGGGTCTTTTCTACAAAGGCCCAATAACCCACGAACGGATCCGCCTTAATTAGGGTGCGGGTCCCAACCCACAAGAAACCCAGTCCAGCTGGATAGAATTAGGATTTCTGATTGTATTAAATCAACGACCCTGATTCACTCTATCCTTTCACGGGGAATTAGGGATTTCATTCCTAAACTGATCCCAAAGGCGGCTATAAATACCCCCCATCCACCACCTTTAAGAGGTAATCAATCTTTTGCCAGCTTACGCTCTTTCATAATTTTTTCTGATTACTGACTTGAGCGTCGAAGGGTGCGTCGCCGGGATCAACCCCGGTGTCTCACACTTTTTTCAGGTGAACGGTGGGAGTCAACGGTCAAACTCCGGTGGAAGGGTTCCAGGTTTGCTGTTCGGTTTTCCTAATAATTCACAAATTCTATCTGTTTGCCCCCACACCAGATTTAGCGGCAACAACAACCAATTCCAAAATCAAATATAAACTACATATAAAAGAAGTAGAAGATTTATTAAGTAGCAAAGGAATTAAAATGATTAAACCATTAGAATATGATTCGGCAAGATTAGCAGGATTAGATTGGAATTTATATATGTTTATTGAACCTACTAGAACTATAATACCACAAGATTGTTTAATTTATACTGATATCCAAGGAAGAACTAGTGTTAGATTCACATATTATGTCCTTCAAGTAAATAGAAATATAAGTGACATAGAAACAGACTTAGAATCAGACCTAGTCCATATAGAATGTATAGAAACCTTAGTATCTGAAGAAGATAAAATACTACATCCCAAAGGATTAGGGATAATCGATCTTAGTAAAAAAAGAATTATTTGAATTAGAAGATACACATTATAGAAATAAAACCATTGCAGCAGATGAATATTTGTATTATGATAGTGAAAGAAAAATAAGAATAGGGAAATAGTGGAAGATGAAATAGAAGATCAAATAACACATGTATTTGATGTATCTTATCAAAAGAATTAGGCTAACACAGAAGAAGTTAGCTCTACAACATCTGCATCTCCATTTCATAGAACTGTAGCATTTTGTACAAAAAATTATATAGGAGGTAATATGCCCAGAATCCCTTACACATCGTATCACGAATCAGAAAATAGATTAAGAACAAAGGGTAAAGGGCAACCTTTAGAACAACCTATTAAGTTTCAAACTAAGCCAGAGCCTCAAATCTTAAATTTACCAGCACATGATCCCCAGACTTGGTCTAACATTTAGACGTTTGGAAATATACCTGATATGGCTAAAACTGGGGTTAAATCAGAACCGTCCAAATCAGGAACGAATCTTAAAGCCTAGGGGTAAAATGGTAATTTTGCCTACCAATGGGTCTGAAGCGGGTACTAGTTCTCCTCCTCAAAGACCCATTAACCCGCGAATGGATCCATCTCCAACCGGGTACGAGTTGTTACCCACTACAAACCCGGTCCAACAGGATAGAATTAGGGTTTCTGATTAATCCTAATCAACGGCCCTGATTCATATCTATCCTTTCACTGGGAATTAAGAATTACATTCCTTATCTAAACACAGGGATTACATGCCTAATTCGGTCCCATAGGCGGCTATAAATACCCCTCATCCATCACCATTAAGAGGTAATCAATCTTTTGCCAATTTACACTCTTTCATAATCTTCCTGGTTATTGACTTGAGCGTCGGAGGGTGCGTCGCCGGGATCAACCCCGGTGTCTCGCACTTTTTGCAGGTGAACGGCAGTAGTCAGCGGTCAAACTCCGGCAGAATAGGTTCAGGTTTGCTATTCAGGTTTTCCCAAAAATCCACAAATACTATCTGTTTGCCCCCACACCAGATTTAGCGGTAACAGATTGGCGCCGTCTTTTTTCGAAACAAACGAATAGCAGCATCCCCTCTTCCCGTTGGTCAGATCTTCTCCAGCCATGCCTCCTAGGAAAGTAAGATCCAGAGGGTCCAACCGTGGACCCAACCCCGTTGATCAGTAGCAGGAAGTCCCCATCCAACCCGCTCAGCAGTAGGGGCAACTTCCTCCTCAAGCCGAGGACCCTCTCCAGCAGGATCAGCCTCCTTTTCAGAATCAGCAACCTCTTAAGGGTCCCCCCGGTCCTCAAAATGCCGGTGCAGGGACCTCGCGACCCAACCCGCAGAAACAACCTCTCCATCAGGACCACGTCTCAATACACAATGCCTCTACAGATTCTATGGCCTCCCACAATCCCTGAGCATCCGACCTTCGCAATACCATCCTCAATCAGCAGAAGGATGAGGATCTTCGCCTGCCGTCTGGATGAAAAGCGGGCCCGAGAGGGAGCCTCCCGCCAACAACGTCCAGATGAGCGATCTCCTCACCGCCGAGACTACAGAAGGTCCTCTACCCGAAGAGGGCGAAGAGAGTCCCCCGAGCATCACAGAAGAAGACCCCACTCTCCTACTAGGTCGGCGACCTCCCAGGAGCGATGACGCACCCATCACTCGTGCCGAGTTCCAGCAATTCCAAGCAACCATCCTACAAGCTCTCAATCTCCGACCCAACAACACCAATGCTCCAAGGATTCCCACTCCTCCTCCGGTCCGAAGTCCTCGCCGACAGGTCCCTAACTCCTCCCCCAGCTCCTAGCAACCCCCTGCACATTCCTAGTCCTTGCCGCTCCAGGAGCTACCGTCGTCGTAGCCCCCGCTCTCCCTCGTACGAAGACGAGTGTAAAGGCTCGGTTGATTACCGTCGAAGAGATGATGCTGTCTATTGCCGCCTCCATGAAATGGAGAGGCGCTTGGGTTAGTTAGACAGAGAAGAAGAGCTTAGAGGAAGGACCCTTCGCCCGAGTCGACCTCCTTTTTCCCGAACCATAATGGAGGCACCCGTACCAATTGGCTTTAAACCTCCTCAATTCGAGACTTATTCCGAGGAGTCTGACCTCGTCGATCACATTGAAAGCTTTAAGACCCTCATGCTCATCCATCAAGCTTCCGATGCTCTGCTGTGCAAGACCTTTCCCTGCTACTCTCAAGGGTCCGGCTCGAGAATGGTACTCTCCCCTTGCCCCATCCTCAATATTCTCCTTCGAGCAATTTGAGACCCTTTTCGTCACCCACTTCGTGAGTAGCCGCCGAACTGAGAAGACCAGCATTTCGCTACTCTACCTCAACCAGAAGAAGGGTAAGAAGCTGAGAGACTATGTGAAAAGGTTCACAGCGGAAGCTAGGTCCATAGCATCCCTCGACCAGTCAGTCGCTGCAGCAGCATTCCAATCCAATGTCCTCAACTCCAGCCTCCGCTCCTCCATCGCCAAGAAGCCCCCGCAGAACTTCTCTGACCTCCTCCTTCGGAGCGAAAAGTATATTCGGGCCAAGGAAGCTGAGCACCGCCCCAACTTGGAGGGGCCTTCCTCCAGATCCAAGAGAAAAAGAACAGAAGAGGAGGGGGCCAAGAAGCTCCATAAGGATAATGGCGGGCAACGCCGACCTCCTCCCAGATTTGAAAAGTTTACTCCTCTTAACGACAATATCTCCACAATTCTCATGGAAGTTGAGAAGGAGGGGGTGATACCTCCTGCACAAAAAATAAACACCCCTGGCAAGAAGAGGGATAAAGAGAAGTGGTGCCGCTATCACCGGGACCATTGCCACGATACCAATGATTGTCGGGCCCTGAAAAATGAGATAGAAACCCTCATCCAGAGGGGTCAGCTAACCAAGTTCGTGAGAAAGGACCGAACCGATCTTCCTCCCCCGCCTCGGGGGGCTAACAAGCATCCTGAATGCGATGAAATGCCCGAATTCGAAGAGGAGCGTGTCCTACACCTCATTCATGGGGGCTCCTCCAACTTCTCTCGAAAGGCATTTATAAGGGAAGTTAATTCGGTTCGCGCCACACCTCCTCCTAAAGGCCTCGGAGTGCCCGTCACATTCTCAAATGAAGACCTTGAGGGTGTCCGAACCCCCCATTGTGACGCGCTTGTCATCAACCTCCTTATGGCGAACTTTAAAGTGGAAAGGATCCTGGTGGACAATGGCAGCTCCGTTAACATCCTCTTCCTCGCCCCTTTCAAAGGCCTCAAACTTTTCCGGGACAGACTTAAGCCAGCCGGCTACACACTCCATGGGTTCACGGGAGTGCCAGTAACTATTGAAGCGGTGATCACCCTCGACGTAACTGCTGGCAAAACTTCTACTACCCGAACGGAGTCGATGGACTTTATGGTCGTGGATGTCCCTGCAACTTACAATGTCATTTTGGGTCAGCCCGGCTTAGCTGCTCTCGAAGCCATCCCCTCTGCTTATCACCTCAAGATGAAATTCCCCATCGGGCAGGAGTAGGGGAAGTAAAAGGCAATCAAGAAATGGCCCGCAGATGCTACATGACCTCTACTATGGGTCCAGTCCTCTCCCTCGAAACTCTTGAAATCCCCCAAGATGTTGTCCGACCAACGTCCGAGCTGGTGGATGAGTTGGAGGAAGTGCTCTTCTCTGAGCAGGATCCGAGCCGAAAGTTCTTTGTCAGCAAGACCCTCCCATCTGCCCTATGCTCCGACATAGTCCAGTGCATCCGAAGGAACCGCGACCTCTTTGCTTGTTTGGCCGCAGACACGCTCGGAATTTTCGAAGAGCTTTTAGTCCACCACCTCAGCGTCGCTCCGGGGTCCAAACCGGTCCAACAGAAGCAGCGCAAGTTCGCTCCCGAGCGCCAGCAATCTATAAAAGAGGAGGTGGACAAACTCTTAAAGGCTCGGTTCATACAGGAGGTAAACTATCCCAAATGGCTCTCGAATGTAGTTGTGGTGAAAAAGTCCAATGGGACCTGGAGGATTTGTATCGACTTTACCGACCTCAACAAGGCATGCCCCAAAGATCCATTCCCTCTTCTAAGTATCGATACTTTGATTGACGCCACTTCGGGCCATGAACTCCTCAGCTTCATGGACGCCTTCTCAGGCTACAATCAGATTCGTATGTTTCCCCCGGATATCTCGAAGACCTCCTTTGTAACCGATCAGGGCCTCTACTGCTACAGGGTAATGCCCTTCGGTTTGAAGAACGCAGGTGCCACCTATCAACGTCTCGTCAACATGGTATTCCAAAACCAGATCGGCCGTAATATGGAGGTGTATGTTGATGACATGCTTGTGAAGAGCATCCGTGGAGCCGACCACGTCACTGATCTGCAAGAGGCGTTCGACGTACTCAGAAAGCACGATATGAGGCTCAATCCGAACAAATGTGCGTTCGGAGTCTCGTCGGGAAACTTCCTAGGCTTCAAGGTCAGCCAAAGAGGAATCGAGGCCAACCCCGAGAAGATCAAAGCCATACTGGACATGGCTCCCCCGAAGAATGTTAAAGAGGTTCAGAAGCTAACGGGTCGCCTGGCAGCCATAGGGCGCTTCCTTTCCAAGTCGGGGGAGAAGTGTCTTCCCTTCTTCAAAGCTCTCAGGGGGGCTAAAGGCTTCGAGTGGGGTCAGCAACAACAAGACTCATTCGATCAGCTGAAGGCTTACCTAGTCAATCCTCCTCTCTTCAGCAAACTTGTTCCCGGGGAAGCCCTCTACCTCTACTTAGCCGCCTCCGAGCAGACCCTCAGTGCCGTCCTCGTAAGGGAAGAAGATAAGACTCAAAATCCCATCTATTACGTGAGCAAGGTACTTCGGGATGCCGAGCTCCGCTACCCGAGGATAGAGAAGATGGCATACGCCTTAGTCATGGCCGCAAGAAAGCTTCGCCCATATTTCCAATCCCATTCGGTGGTCGTTCTTACCGACCAACCGCTGAAGCAAGTTCTCCACAAACCAGAGACCACCGGTCGCCTCATGAAGTGGTCTATCGAGCTGAGCCAGCATGATATAACGTATCAGCCTCGAACCGCGATCAAGGCTCAGGCCTTAGCTGAATTCATAGTTGAAAGTACCATCCCCGAGGCCAGCCAAGCAATGAAGGGACCGCCTGTCTGGTCGGTTTATGTTGATGGATCCTCTTGTAACGAGGGAAGCGGAGCCAAGGTTATTCTGGCCGGCCCAGATGATTTCATCCTCCAATACTCCCTCCGCATCAACTTCAAGGCCTCTAAAAATGAAGCAGAATATGAAGCACTCATAGCTGGCCTCGGAATGGCTCGCAATGCAGGGGCGCAACGCCTCCGGATCTTTAGCGACTCTCAGCTGGTCGTAAATCAAGTCCTAGGCGAGTACGAGGCACGAGATGACCGAATGGCTAAGTACCTAACCAAGGTCAGAAATCTCATGGCCCTATTTGAAGAAGCTCTCATCCAGCAAATCCCCCGAGAAGAAAATTCCCAAGCCAATGCCCTCTCCAAGCTAGCCTCCTCCTCCCTCCAAGGTCTAGAGCAGACCGTCTTGATCGAGGTGCTCCTGAAGCCAAGTATAGAGGATGAAACTTCCGACTCAATGGAGTCGCTACCTGTCCTACTTCAAGATAACTGGATGAAACCTCTGGTAGAATTCCTAAGGGATTGGCTCCTCCCCGAAGATCCTAAAAAAGCTCGCCGAGTGAGAACCCGAGCAGAGCGATACACACTTATCGAGGGCATCCTATACAAGCGCTCCTTCACACAAGTAGACGGCAGGCCTTATTTGAGATGCCTCTCCCCGGAACAAGCCGATGATGCCCTGCAAGAGCTCCACGAAGGCATCGGCGGGGCACACTCAGGGTCCAGATCCCTAGCTCGGAAAGTGTTCAATTATGGATATTTCTGGCCCACTCTCCTAAAAGACGCCGAACTACACGTTCGGCAATGCAGCTCTTGTCAGAAATACTCCAACGTCCGTCGCCTCCCCCAAGCTCCACTCACCTCCCTATCAAGTCCTATTCCTTTTGCAATGTGGGGGATGGATTTACTAGGGCCATTCCCACCAGCTCCTACCCAGCTCAAATTCTTAGTCATGGCAATCGACTACTTCTCGAAGTGGATAGAGGCCGAGCCCTTGGCCACAATCACTGAGAACAAAGTACTTCAGTTCTTCTAGAAGAACATTATCTGCCGATTCGGTGTCCCTCGAGTCCTCATAACAGACAACGGAACCCAGTTTACCGGGGCTGCCTTCCGAGCTCTATGTGAAGATCTCGCCATCCAACAACGTTTCTCCTCCGTCTCCCATCCACGGTCGAATGGTCAAGTGGAAAATGCTAACAGACAGATCCTCTCCGGTATTAAGAAAAGGCTGAATAAGTGCTCTAAAGGCTTATGGGTCGATCATCTCCCTAACGTGCTGTGGAACTACCGCACCACGAAATGGACCCCCACAGGAGAGTCGCCATTCAACCTCACATATGGGTCCAAGGCTTTGATCCCATTGGAAGTTGGCATACCTTCTCCTCGCCTTCTTGCCTACGAAGAAGAACAGAATGCCAGAGAACTTCGGGCAAACTTAGACTTGGTCGACGAGCTACGGGGAAGAGCGTCAATCCGCCAACAGAGTTATAGGAGGAGGATTGAGTTGGCGTACAATAAGAGAGTCCGTCCTACCGACCTCAAAGAAGGGGACTTGGTTCTCAGAAAGTTAGCAATCTCTTTTCCTGGTCAGAAGAGTAAACTAGCTCAAAATTTGGAGGGACCCTACAAGATCACCAAAGTAGTTCGGCCCGGGACATATCGTCTAGAAGACCTCGAAGGCAGAGAGATCTCCAGGACTTGGAATGCCGACTATCTTTTGAAATACCAAGAGAGAGCATTAATGCCCCTCTAAGTATTCTGGGATGTCGAACCGTTCCTCTCCTTTTACTTGTATTTTTTCTTTATTTCTCTTATGTAATTACGGCTCGCAACTTAGAAGCAGCCAACTATTAGTTATCGATAAAGAAAGTTTTTTCATATTTTACTGGTAAAATTGCTTGTATCTCTCTGCTTTTACTCTTCACCCTAACGACGATTTTGGAGTCCAACACTTAGCTCGACTCCTCTTCGCAAGCTCGCTCTTAAGCTGGGCTAGAAGGGGTTCGCCATTCGGAATTGCTCCCACAACCGTTGAACAAACTCTAATGAAGAGTTCGGAGTCCAACACTTGGCTCGACTCCTCTTCGCAAGCTTGCTCTTAAGCGGGCTAGAAGGGGTTCGCCATTCGGAATTGCTCCCACAACCGTTGAACAAACTCTAACGACGAGTTCGGAGTCCAACACCTGGCTCGACTCCACTTCTCGAGCTCGCTATTAAGCAAGCCAACAGTGGTTCGCCCATAAGAAGGAAGATTTGCTTCTGATTTTGAGCAGTTGTCAAAAGTTGGAGGAATTATACTTAAACTAATACCAGCCAACGCAGCATTCGAACAGCAGAAGCAAAACAAACTTTTTTAAACTAAGAGCTCAAACAAGGCTGACACTACAACAGAGTTTTACAATAACTTGAACAGCATAATACAACTTGTTTAGCTCTTCTTTGGAAGGAGAATGCTTCGGTTCAGAGACACACAAGGGCGGCGTCGCCTTACCTCTGAGCTCGATCTAAACTAGTGAAGCGAGACCCCCCTTCACCGCTGATTCTGACTGTGGCCTCAACCGAGGCGCCACTAGACAAAACAGCTACACCACTCTGAGCGTCAGCTGGACTCCACCTAACGGCAGGCGAACGAGTCGCAAGTTTGTAGAACGAGATTCCTCTTTTGCTCTCTTCGCGAGTACACGACGTACTACGAACATTGGTCCTTACGGGTTGAGGTTTCAATGATCCAATCTCCTCCTCTAGCTCGACGATCCTATCTCTCAGAATATCGCCCTTCGCTGATACTTTGAAACGAGGAAGTTTAGATGAGCCTGCAACGTTGGTACTGTCGGCCACAATACGGCGAAAATGAGTCACTTCGATACCCCTGTCGATGGTGATCCTCCTCAGTTTGTCAATTCTTGCCGTCAACTCATCGCGTTCAGACATCAACTTCCCCACCCTCGAAGCTAACTCCTCTTCCTCCGCTGAATGTTCTTTCACCGTTACCTCCAAATGACGAACCTCCGCCAGTAGTTCACTATTCCTTTGGTCGACATCGAAGAGCTCCTTACGGAGCAACTCTATCTCGCCTTCGAGACGAGTCTCTCGAGGTTGCTTCCGCAGTTGCCTCAACTCGCGAAATACCCTCTCGCAGTTGCTTTGATGTCCTCTAATTTCAAGAAGTCATAAAACGCGTTATCTCGACTGCGAGAAAGAGCCCACTTCGTTTTCTTCAGCTCAATACGAAGATGGGAGACCTCAGTAATCGGACCCAACTCGACCTGAAAAGTGGAGGAATATCAAAAGAAGTCTTCAATACTTAAAGACACAATCCGAGCAAAAAGTGTTTTGAAATATTCAGCCAAAACACCAAAAAGGAGACCGTTTCATTAAATGTCCAAGATTTACAAAAAGCGGTGGCCAGTCCGCAGTTAGGCATTACAAAAAAAAAGTACAAGAAAATGAGAAGAGGCGACAAAGTCAGGGGTCGACCTCATCGTCGTTCGGCACGGTTACAATCGTACCCTTGGTGCCCCCCTCGTCTTCGGCGTCTTCGCCCTCCTGCCTAGGAGCGAGCTCGGCCAGGGGCAGCGCTTCCTCACCCTTTACAGGGTCGTAGAAGTAGTAGGACGGGACGTCAAATCTAGGGTTCCGAACGGCGATATGCTTCAGCGCTCGGCCGTACGCCTCCTCCATGTTGGTCAACATGTGAGCCTCGGCCTCATCCCGAACTTCCTGCTCCGCAGCCGCCACCTTCGACGCATAATCGCTTAGGGCCTCCTCCGATGCCTTCAGGGCCTTAGACAGCTCCCCTTCGAGTCGAGCCGTCTCCTTTTCCATGGTCTCGACCTTGGAAGCCTCGGCAGCCGAGCTCCTCAGCGCCTTGGCGAGCTTAGCCCTTAGGTCGGCAACTTCGGCCTCGAGCGAAGCGGAGTGCACCTGCTCGGCCTCCAGCTATTTTACCGCCTTAGATCGCTCCGACCGTTCCTGGTCGTTCAGAACAGTCATCTCCTTTTCCTTGCTCGCGAACTCCTCGAGCAAGTAATTGAAGTGGCAGAGGGTCTACAAGCCATACAAAAAGCAGTTAAGCATGAGCACAAAAACTTGGAAAAATTTTGAAGAAAGTCCTCTAGTACTTACCGACATGGTGTTCCGAGCAATCTGCATCGCGGCGTCACCAACTTCGCCCGCCTTGAGCACCGCTCGGTCTTTAGGGGTCGGCAAGTGCTTCACCTCCTGCATGCAGATGTTGCCGTCCCCTAGGAACCCATCGACCTTCATCACCCGCCAATCGGGAACGAAGATGCGCTTGTGCTCCTCGGTCAGGATTGCCTCTGCCTCGGTAGTGAAGGGCGGGACATCGAGAGCCAGTGCCGCGCTCACGTTGAACGCTCCGCCCAAAGACCCTGGAGCATCTGTTCGCGCTATTTGGGTCGGTGCATCCGAGGTAGGTGGGGCAGACGGCACGACGAGGCCTTGATTGGTCTCGACCAGAGGAGCCTCGACAACCTGTCGCTCGATGGTCGGAGAGACCGTGGGGATCTTGGGCGCTCGACCGCCCTGGGGCCCAGACACGGTCCTCTTTCTCTTCCGCGCCTCCTGCTCCTTAGCCGTTCGGGCCTTGGCCATCAGACCCTTGTAGTCCATGCCGTGAGTTTTTGCAAAGACCGAGTGAAAAAAGTTAGAAGAATTTTTAAACTCAAAGACAAAGCGAAGAAAAGAAAAAGAGAAGCGTACTAGGGTCGATCAGACTGAGACCCCCTCGGCATAGGACCTCCTCGGTAATATCCTTGTAGTTGAGGGTCAGAAGGCTGAGGAGCTTTTCTACAATCTCTGCCTCCTCGTTGCTGAGCACGGGCTCCTTCTTCGCCCGTTTCGGAACCCCGTCCCTCAGCCACGCTGTCGGGATGACCCACGGCTCGGGAGCCCGGACGAGGAAATACTTCTCTTTCCAGTGCTTGATCGAGTCCGGGTTCTCGATAAGCTTCACGCCCTTCCTCGGTGAGAGATAGTACCTCTGCTCGTTCTTGTTCATCTGGCAGGGTCGGTAGATGCTTCGCAGTAGGAACATCGAGGGTTGCACGCCGACCTCCTGTTATTGAAGAGCGAAGGCCATCACGTGCCGCCAAGTGTTCGGCATCCACTGGGCCGGGCTCAAGCCATACCATTGCAGCACTTCGATGACGAAAGGGTGCAATGGCAGCCGAAGACCGGCGTGTAGAGCGTCGGCAGGAAATATACAAACGTCGGCCGAAGATGACGTGCACGCTTGGACGCCAGGGCTGGGGAGAAGGAGGGCATACTCCGCAGGGATCCGGAACCCACTCCGAATCCAATGCAAATCCGCCTCGGTTAAGATCAAGGAAATATGATCTACCTCGGAAGTTTCCCTCGGCTCGTTCTCCTTAATCGACTTGGCGGTGCCCTGTGTCACCTTGTCCAGCAAATCACCAGAGTAACTCCGCACTCCGCCAACACTAGACAAGACGCTTGGGTGCCGACCCAACTCCCCTGCAGTCTTCGGGCGCTCGATTATCATCACCACCCCCTTGCCCTTGCTTGCTCGGACCATTATCTCCTGGAGAGGCTCGGCTACCTCCTCATCTGTACTCGGCCTGACCATTATCTCTTCGGTCGGCTCGACGACCTCCTTCCCATTACCCTTGCTCGGCCTCACCGTTCGGCTGACGCCTAGGTCTGAGGAGGGGGTCTCGTCCGTGGAAGAAAACTTAACCATTTTACAAAAATGAGGAGAGAGACTGACCTTGAAGTGACTAGTACGGCCAGAAAAGATCGCCGGAGTTTAAAATGCCTTGCCGCGATAGCTAACAGCACCACCCAAGAGCTAAAAACTTCGCCACTAAGGAGTAAAACCAAGAGTAAGAAAGTAAAAGTGATAAATGAGGTAGAGTGTTGAGGGGGTGAAAACTTATAGTAAAAGAGACTCCTCTTGGGCTTTGTAACGTAAGGGCGCAACTCTTGGGCCTCCCTTGAAGCGTTACAAAAGCCCAAACGACTAAGTAACGAAGAGCCGCAACTGTTGGCAAAGGAAGCGACGTTTCGACCCAAGTAAAACAGCTCGGCGCCTCGGGACCAAGATCCGAGCTACAGGCAATCCGCCCTCCACAACAAAGAGGATAGCTCGGATTCCGAGCAAGTGCCAATCCGAGCTACGAATAGGAGAAAAATGACTTTCCCCTCAAAATTCGCATAAGATTTCGATCGGACGACTCAGATCTTGCCAGCGCCACTAAACGACAAGATAGTGTTTTCTTGGGAACTGAGCCAGCGTCGAGATCTGTGCCATCATCCAACGGCCCCGATCGCCCCACGTCCCTCGGAACCAAGATCCAAGCTATAGGCGATCCGACCTCCACAACAAAGAGGATAGCTCGGATTCCGAACAAGTGCCAATCCGAGCTACGAATTGGAGAAAAACGACTTTCCCCTCAAAATTTGCGTAAGATTTTGATCAGACGGCTCAGATCATGCCAGCGCCACTAAACGACAAGATAGTGTTGTCTTGGAAACTGAGCCAGCATCGAGATCTGTGCCATCATCCAACGGCCCTGATCGCCCCACGTTCCTCAGAACCAAAATCCGAGCGACAGGCGATCCGACCTCCACAACAAAGAGGATAGCTCGGATTCCGAGCAAGTGCCAGTCCGAGCTGCGAATTGGAGAAAAATGACTTTCCCCTCAAAATTCGAGTAAGATTTCGATCGGACGGCTTAGATCTTGCCAGCGCCACTAAACGACAAGATAGTGTTTTCTTGGAAACTGTGCCCGCCTCGAGATTCGTGCCAAGATCCGACGGCTCAGATCGCTCCACGGCGTTCGGCAGTCCGAGCCGAGCAACCGGCGATCTGAGCCAATAGTTCGGCCGTGGAGCTATACGCTCGATCCCTAGCTAACAGTTCGGCCATCGAGCTAAAAGTTCGGCCACCGAGCTATACGATCGGCTACCGAGCTACATTGCTCGGAGACCGAGCAAGTGCCAATCCGACCCACAAAAGTGAAGAAAAATGCTGACGAGCGTCTCCAACCATTGGATCATTGCGAAAATCGCGCCTGAGATGATGGACGGTCCAGATTACACCACGTTCACTAAACGACAAGATAGCGTTTTCTTGGGAACCGAGCCTACCTAGAGATCCGCACTGAGATCCGACGGCTCAGATCGCTCCACGTTGCTCGGAATTCCGAGCCGAGCAACTCACAATCCGAGCCACTCGCACGAGGGAAAAACCGAGCCACTTTTCTCGGATTCCGAGCAAGTGCCCATCCGACCCTCAAAAGCGGAGAAATTGCCGCCGAGTGACCTTATCCATCCGATTTTTCAGAAATTTGCTCCTGTACAGGATCAACGGTTCAGATCGCGTCACGCCATAATTCGGTATTTTATTTATTAAAATCGTTATATTTATTTAAATATTGCGAAAAAATGATTAAAAATTTGGAAAAATTAATTTAAAATCCTAGAAAATAATTATAAAGTCGGGGAAATATTTTTGAGCCCCCGAGTAAATAATTATTGCCTAGGACCATTTAATAAGACTCCCGAACGACGAATCGACACTTCGCAAAATTAAGTAAATATTCCGAAAAATAGATAAAAATCACCAAATGTCTAGAAGAGCTCAAGAACAACTCAGAGTATGCAACTAACTTAGAAAATCACCATACTGCCTCCTGCAAAGATTCGAAACCTTCCATTTGGACTCCGATACAACTACGCCAGCCATTAAAACAGTAAAACTACTCCTCAAAGGCTGATCAAGCTCAGTCTTCGGGAGTGGGGGGCTCGTGATATGGCTAAAAATGGGGTTAAATCAGAACCGTCCAAATCAGGAACGAATCTTAAAGCCTAGGGGTAAAATGGTAATTTCGCCTACCAATGGGTCTGAAGCGGGTACTGGTTCTCCTCCTCAAAGACCCATTAACCTGCGAACGGATCCATCTCCAATCGGGTACAGGTTGTTACCCACTGCAAACCCGGTCCAGCAAGATAGAATTAGGGTTTCTGATTAATCCTAATCAACGGCCCTGATTCATATCTATCATTTCACTGGAAATTAGGGATTACATTCCTTATCTAAACACAGGGATTACATGCCTAATTCGGTCCCAAAGGCGGCTATAAATACCTCCCATCCATCACCATTAAGAGGTAATCAATCTTTTGCTAATTTACGCTCTTTCATAATCTTCCTGGTTATTGACTTGAGCGTCGGAGGGTGTGTCGCCGAGATCAACCCCGGTGTCTCGTACTTTTTGCAGGTGAATGGCGGGAGTCAGCGGTCAAACTCCGGCAGAACAGGTTCAGGTTTGCTATTCAAGTTTTCCCAAGAATTCACAAATACTATCTGTTTGCCCCACACCAGATTTAGCGGTAACAATACCCTAATCGGAGACTATTATAGATCAACTTTAGATGTGGATACGGTAGAAATGTATGAATACTTGAAATATTTCTTGGAGAAAGCACAAGAGCATTATCGGAAACATATAAGATAGTCGATCCAACATAATGTAATGGGTTACTTGCTGTAGGAGCTAACCCATATAATTTTGTAAACAAAATACATAGCCTGGTTGCAGGGGAAGCCCCAAATTCAGGACACTTACGGGTACAAAAAGATGTCATTAGAAACTTAGAACAGTTAAGTATCTATAAATGGAAATACATAACGAAATTCCTTAATGATGCATTTCAGGAAATGCATTTAATCAAGATTTAGGAGATAAGCTCTTTAGAAAATTACCAGGAGCTTTAGGAATATAAATTGCAGAAAAATGGAAGGATGAGCCAGGAGTAAGAGCATAACCTAATAAACCCTGGACAATAGGACATAGGATTCAACAAATACTAAAGATTTTAAAAGGAAAATGTATTGGGATACAAATACAAAAATAATTAAAACATTCAAACTATAGTTTCTGTAGAGAAATATATACATCTCAAACGTATGGAGTCAATGATAAGGAACCTAAAAAATATAAGAGAGCATATAGTAAACAAAAATACTATAATAAGAAAAAATATTATTTAAGAAAACCCAATAGGAGAAAACCCTACTTAGATCCACAGAAACATGTGAGGAAGTTTAAACCGAATAGACTATATAAAAATAAACTAGAATGTTTTACATGTGGTAGTCCAGAACACATTAGCAGAACTTGTCCTAAAAGAATAAATAAGTATGATAAAAATAGTACGCTAATAGAATGTACTGATGAAGACCATATTAATATTGTCGAGATTGTCTCAGACACTGAATCCATTTATTCTGTTGTTTCCATAGAAGACCCAAGTGAAGAACATATGATTCAAGATGAAGAAGAACCAAATGAGTTATAGAAAGCATTTCATCACCTATAGAAATGCCTGAATTAGATTACTCAAATCTAGATATGATGAATGTAGTATCTACTAACAAAGAAGATTCTTGTAAACAAGATTGGAAAATAAACATAGGGACAGACAATATACCTTGTACATTTTTTCATTGGTACCCTAGTAGAGATAAAAGAACAAAGTGTACAAAATGTTACAAAGAAGGATGCATCTAGTGTATCTTTAAAATCTATAAACAAGGTTTCAACCCAGAAGTTGCCTATATTATGATTCACACAGATGAACTAAAAATACTAAGAAAGAGAATAGAAAATGTTGAAGACACACAAAAGTTAATATATGAAAAAATAGAAGCAATAAAGGGAAAACAATAATAGAACATCCATTAGAGATACATCCAGAAAGAAATGAATTAGTTCTGATTTGTAATAGAAAATTTAAAATATTTGCTTAAATGTATAATAAGAATAAAAAATTATGAGATAAAATGTTTAGCTCTTATAGATACAGGTTGTACCAGTTGTATTATTAATAAAGACAATCTCTTAAGAATATATAGTTAAGGCATCAAAACCAATATGAGCCCAACAGATGGATGGGCAAGTATATATGTATGAGAATCTTTTAACCTCAAATAGTAAGATTAGGTTTGAGACTAACTGTGCTGATTGTACAGAATACACCTTACCCAAAGACATACATGGGCCAGACCTTTGAATTTTAAAAGAATACTTGATTTTAGGATTAAGCTTTCTGTTAAAGGATAATGTTAGTATATTAATAAGTAACGATTATTTATAGTTACAGAATCACACCTTATTTACACCAGCATATATACACAATGAACCTACCATGACCAGACAAATAACTGAAACAACAGTAGAAAAAGAATGTCATTGCCCAGTAGAAGGACAATGTCAATTCCAAGAAATTACTAATGAAGAAATTGATGAAGACTGTGCAACAGAAATTCAGACAGAATTTATAAATTTAGAACACTTATAATATACTTTAATTAGTGAACAAGAAATAGAACAATTAATCTCTAAAATAAAAAATTTAGGAATATTAGAAGAAGATATATTAAAATATTGGGAAAAAGATAAAATAGCTAGTGTGTAAATTAAACATAATTAATCCTGAATATAAAATTTGAACTACAAAGATAAACGCAACTAATGAAGATATGGAAGAATTTAAAATGCATATTACAGAACTTCTTAAGTTAGGAGTAATAAGAAGATCTGGGAGTCTCCATGGATCAGCAGCTTTCATAGTTAGAAAACATAGTGAAATAGTTATAGGTAAAAGTAGAATGGTAATAAATTATAAAAGACTAAATGTGTAACACCCCGTAGTTTTTAAAAAGTATATATATATATATATATATATATATATATATATATATATATATATATATATAGAGAGAGAGAGAGAGAGAGAGAGAGAGAGAGAGAGAGAGAGAAAGTCTATTAAGAGCTCAGAAGCTGAATGCCTTATCGGGAGCTGGGAAGCTCAGCCGTCTGATCGATCTTGATCACGATCGGACGGCTGAGATCATCCCCGCCTTTTCTTCAGATTAGCAGAGGGGTAAAAGGGGTATACTCATTCGACTGAGTATATCCCTTATCTCTAATCTTCCTTATCGATTAAGCCTTCCTCTCTTCTCTCCCGCTCTCTCTCGTTCCAAACCCTAATCGCCCTCTCCCGCTCTCGAAGTTCAAAGACGATCTCTTTGGATTCCTCTCTTCTCTTCTCACCCTATCTAAAGAGATCAGCACCTTCGAAACCCTAATCGAAGATCTCTTCGAAACCCTAATCGATAAGGAAGTGAAGTCGAGCGCTCTTCTCTCCCGCTCTCTTTCTTCCTCACCTGTGTAAACCCCTACCCCTACCACCGATCGGATCCAGACTTCGCTTATCTTCAGATCTGTCGAGGGGTAAAAGGGGTATACGCGATCGAATTCTCGGCTGCCGGTTTGGATTTCTCGGCTCATTGGGTTGTTCCTCTCTCATATTTCGGAGGGAAGTATTTGACTCTCATAAATGCTTTAATGATATCTGTTTAATTTCTTGCATTTTCTTTCGGTTTTGTTTGTAGGCAATGATGAGATTGATTTGGATATTAGTTGGTTACAAAATTTTGGGCCATTGAAATTATTGTTTTGAAGTCTATTTGATTGAATACACATCTGGGGTATGAGCGGGAGAGAAGAGAGGAAGGCTTGAAAGTATCAAATTTTGAGTTTAGAGACTAACCCAATTCACCAAAATTTTTGGCACCGATGACTCACAATGGTTTAGGCAGTGATGCAAAACACTTTATGATCTGAATAATTATTTCAATCAAGTTCTAAGTATTCTTGATTATATAGCTATCATATCCTAGTTGGCGCGACACTCCAATGCAACCCTACTTATGATTAGTGTTTTCTGAGCCTATTAGTTTTCTTTAGTCTATATATATTCATGAGTAAGTCTATTATGTGAGCTTGGCCGATTGATTGTGAGAAGATAAGAGATAGGGGTATTTGATTTTACCCCTTTTATCCCCAAACATTCTGAAGAAAAGCAGTATCAAATATGAGTTGTTCCATCGCATACAATCGCGAAAGAATAGCTAAAACCCCCTCGCTCCCGATAAGGCATTCAGTTCCCAAGCTCTTAATAAACTTACTCTATATATGTAAGACAATTGATGATAAGCTCCAACCAACACAGACAGAACATGAAGTATCAATTTTTGTCAGCCCAGAACAAATACAAACAGATCATGAAGTATACAAAAAAAAACTGTACATTAGGCAGTGATGCTAAACACTTTATGATCTGAATAATTATTTCAATTTGTTGTATTTATTCTTGATTATATATCTATCATGTCCTAGTTGGCACGACACCCCAATGCAACCCTAGTTATGGATAGTGTGTTCTAAGCCTATTGTTTTTTCATTTGTTTATGAAAGACAGTTGATGATAAGTTCAAAACTGCAGAAACAGAGTATGAAGTATGCAAAATTTGTAAGCTCCAAACAACAGAAAACTAGATTTTATAGTAACTGACGTTGGATGTGTATGTGTTGGGTACTCATCTAAGTCTTTTGGTCTTTGAGTCTCTCAAATGCTTTGTTGGTGTAGGCCGTGATGCAAAACAGTTTATGATCTGAATATTTACTTCAAGATTTTTGTATTTATTCTTGATTATATATCTATCATATCTTAGTTGGCACGGCACCCCAATGCAGCCCTAGGTATGAATAGTGTGTTCTGAGCCTACTAGTTTTATTTATACCACATGTTCAGTTTCTGTTGTTCTGACACTATACCAAGTTTGAAACTTCATGGGAAGCTTCTGTTAGTCTTGAGCACACAAATTTTGGTACTTCGTGTCCATGTTGAAAGAGTTCATTTTATGTTTGTTCTGAGTGAGCAAAATTTGATACTTCATCAATATGTTTCTGTTTGTTCTGGGCTTACTTCAATTTGACAACATTGGATACTTAATGATCTGCACTTCAAGTTCTGTTTTTGTTTGTTCTGAGATTAGAAATTTTGATACTTCATTATCTGTATCTGATTGTTCTGAGCTAACAACATTTGTATACTTCATGCTATGTTTCTGTTAGTTCTGGACCGGCTAAAATTGATACTTCATGATCTGCTTGTGCTTGTTCTGGGCTGACAAAATTTTTATACTTCATGCTCTATTTGTGTTTGCTCTGGACTAGCAAAAATTGCCACTTCATGTTCTCTCTGTGTTGGTTTTGAGCATACAAATTTTGCATACTACATGCTCTGTCTGTGTTGCTACTCAGCTTCCAAATTTTGCATACTTCATGATCTGCCTGAGCTTGTTCTGGGCTGATAAAATTTTTAAAAATCATGCTCTACTTGTGTTTGATCTAGACTGGGAAAAATTGATACTTCATGCTCTGTCTGTGCTGTTTATGAGCATTACAAATTTTGCATGCTACATGCTCTGTCTGTGCTGCTACTCAGCTTACAAATTTTGCATACTTCATGATCTGCCTGTGCTTGTTCTGGGCTAACAAAATTTTTATACTTCATGCTCTATTTGTGTTTGATCTGGAATGGCAAAAATTGCCACTCCATGTTGTCTCTGTGGTGGTTATGATCTTGCAAATTTTGCATACTACATGCTATGTCTGTGTTGCTTCTCAGCATACAAATTTTGCATACTTCATGATCTGTATGTAGTCAGGTCCTGGGCTGGCAAAATTTTTATACTTCATGCTCTCTTTGTGTTTAATCTGGAATGGCAAAAATTGATACTTCATACTCTGTTTGTGTTGTTTCTGTGCTGGCAAATTTTGATAGTTCATACTTTTTTGGTGTTGGTTCTGATCGAGGAGGAAAATTTAACACTTCATGATTTTTGAACTTCATGTTCAACCTCTGTTTTCCTGAGCCTACAATATTTACTTGAAATTTTTATGCGTTCTGAACCGACTGTCCGTTTTTATTTATTTTGTCTTCTCCATGTTCAATAATTTCAGTTTACTTTTGATTTCAGGTTGATTTCAGCATGAAGTGCATTTTGGAGCGATTGAAGACTGCAGTACGGGAAAATTTGATATTCAGAGCAAAATATCTAAATTTTGTCATGTACTTGAAATTTATGAAACAATGTACTATGCTGTAAATTATTATTTATGTTTCAGTTCTTTGTACAGTGTCAGATGTCAAGTACATTTCTTATGCTGTAGAGTTTTTGTGAACTATTACTTTGCAATTCTATGAAGATCCAATTTTTTCCAAATATTCAGTTCATTATTGTCTTGATGTAATGATTGAAATTCTGTGTTTTTTTGGGTGTATTACGCAGCATGGCGTATCCAATTGATTTTCATGCTCAGAAGTACCACAAACCGAGCATCATGTACATAAATTTTGTAAGGTCTGAACTATGACAGACAGAGCATGAAGTAAAAAATTTTGTAAAGCTCAGAACTAACACAGGTTAGTCATGAAGTATGCAAAATTTGTAAGCTGAGTAGCAGCACAGACAGAGCATGTAGCATGCAAAATTTGTAATGCTCATAACCAACACAAAGAGAACATGAAGTGGCAATTTTTGCCAATCCAGATCAAACACAAATAGAGCATGAAGTATAAAAATTTTGTCAGCCCAGAACAAGCACAGGCAGATCATGAAGTATGCAAAATTTGTAAGCTGAGTGGCAGCACAGACAGAGCATGTAGTATGCAAAATTTGTAATGCTCATAAACAACACAGACAGAGCATGAAGTATCAATTTTTCCCAGTCCAGATCAAACACAAGTAGAGCATGAAGTATAAAAATTTTGTCAGCCCAGAACAAGCACAGGCAGATCATGAAGTATGCAAAATTTGTAAGCTGAGTGGCAGCACAGACAGAGCATGTAGTATACAAAATTTGTAATGCTCATAAACAACACAGACAGATCATGAAGCAAGCAAAATTTGTAAGCTGGGAACAAACACAGACAGAGCATGTAGCATGCAAAATTTGTAAGATCATAACCAACACAGACATAACATGAAGTATCAATTTTTTTCCAGCCCAGAGCCAACACAGACAGAGCATGAAGTATAAAAATATTACCAGCTCATGAACAAACACAGACATATCATGAATTGAACACAATTTGTAAGCTCATAACCAAAACAGTCAGAGCATGTAGTATGAAAAATTTGTAAGCTGAGAACCAACACAGATATAACATGAAGTATCAATTTTTTCCCAGCCCAGAGCTAATACAATCAGAGCATGAAGTATACAAATTATCTTAGCTCACAAAAATATTATACAGACCATGAAGTAACAAAATTGTGTAATCTCACAACAAACTCAAACAGAACTTGAAGAATCAAATCTTGTCGAGTGCAGATCATGAAGTGTCCAATTTTTGTCAGCTTGGAGTAAGCCCAAAACAAACAGAAACATAGCTTGAAGTATCTCTGGTTCGTCGCTAACGAACATCTCGTTCTTTCTCTTCGATTCCTGCACCAAATGATTCATCAAATAGAAGAAAATTCAAGTACGTATGTGGCATGTTCCTGGAGAGTGTATGTTGAACATGGTTAAAACTTGTAGGCTCAGAACAAGTGCAACAGAAAACATTATCTCTTTCACTCGGAATAAAAAGTTCATGCCGGCTCAGAAAAACAACACCATCAACTTTAATATCCAGTAAAACCGTTGTTAAAGGTGCATTGTTAAAGGAGCACAGCTCCCGAAAAGGCATTCAGCTTCTGAGCTCTTAATAGACTTACTCTATATGAAAATGAAATTTAGTAAGCTCAGAACCAACACAGACAGAGAATGAAGTGGCAAATAATTTCAGCTTCCCGACTCAAAACAAAACCAAAATGAACATGAAGTTCAACACCATCCAATAATCATGAAGTATGAAATCATGCATAAACTTTTCATCACTGTCGCATATTAAATCAGGTATAAAGGAGTCAAATTTGAAAATTTGAATTTGACACTAGGGCCGCTTTATTAAGGCACACCGGCTAGTGTCCAAGAACAAAATTCAAGTTGCATATACTTATCATCATTGCCTACTAAAAGTGGAAATAAAATCTATGAATCGGAAATTTTTTACCAACTTTTCAGGAACTAAATTGCTTATCGAGCATCATTTTTTCCCATGAATAATTTACCTGCAAACAAACAAGACAAAAGCGTTAAGTTAACAAATGTGTTATAATGTATTAAACAGAAACATAACGGCAGATATGTATGACACTTACCTTGCAAAAGCCACAGAAATAACTCAACAAAGTTCATGCTATATTCGGAGCATCCTCTGTTATAGGTTGCATTGTTGAAACTGTAGTAGAAGCTTGTGACTCATTTATAGTAAAGCTACACGATTAATGTTCACAAAATGAAATTAAGAATATACTATATACAAAGAAAATAAAGTATAAACTTTGTATTTAATTACTAACCTTTTCTTTAAAGGACAAGTACGACTGTCATGATTAACAAGCTTCTTGCACAAGCGACACTTTCTCAGTGGTTTCGCAGCCTTCTCCAATGCTTTCTCCCTACCCCCTTTGATGCGCTTCCCACTACCCTTGGTTTTTGCAATATCAGGGTACTTGAATATGGACTGTTCTAGATAGTGAACTAGTTGTTGCTTGTTGTGATTCTTGGGGCATATCTTGTTGCAATTCTACAACAACACCAACTAGTAATGTTTTAGCCTTTTGGCGCATCTCCTTTGATGAGCGAGCAATCCTCATCACTTTGTTGATTTCATTGGACAATTCCACCATGTCCAAATCTTGTGGACTACCGTAACTACCCATTATTTCATCACCAGCATCATCATATACAATCTCGGTAGTCACAGAAGCGGTCCACCTCTTCAAAATATAACATTGAGGCAGGGATTCAACAAACTCATTCCTCAATACCACAAGGATGTGTCTACAAGGAATTTCCTCCACTTCAAATTTACTACATGTGCAAGTCCCAGCAATATCCATCCCCTTGTAGAACACATCTCTTGTTTTATCAGATTGTACCGACTTTCCATTCTCCTGATAATATAGTGTCGCACACTACCATCGTCAGTTTTCATTAAAGATGCATAATTCAAGCTTTCAACTAGTTCAGCCTGAAATATATGAAATTTCGATCTAGTGTACACTTCAGACATTTGGGATTCATTTTCAAAATCTGTTTGCAGCTTTGGTTTGGTATGCAGAGTGGTGTAGTCAGCTGCTAACTGATTTTGTCTTTGTTTCCTTATTGTCCTTTCAAATCTCGTCATAAATTCATGTAAAGAATTTTTGCTATTAACATATTTATCTACAAAAGCATTCATGCTTTCTGATCTCTGAGTTGTGCGAATTCTAGCAGTAAAAATATGCTTAGCATAAGCATGTATCCACTTCTCACGAAGCAAATAAATGTCAGAAAGCCAAGGATTACCTGTTATTGTAATATGTATCAAGTACTAATAGTACAAGAAAAAACTTCAAACATAAGAATAATTTATTGAAACAAGTAATACCTGCAATTTGCACATTAGCGTGCATTACGTCATTCCATCTCATCTCAAACTCTTCTGGGGTCTCAGATTCCCAGATGCAACTGTGGAATGGAATGCTAAAATCACCATTCAAGCCCGGGCCACCAAGCTTATCGAAAAGCTTTTTAAGAATGTGCCACATGCAAAGCCTGTGGCTCGAACCAGAAAAACACATGCGAATTGCATTATCCATTGCAGGATCTTGGTCTGTGATGATCACTTTTGGTGGAGACCCACCCATTGTTTCACCCCATTTTTGAAACAACCAAACAAAAGAATCGGTGGTCTCTTTATTTATAAAAGCCGCACCAAAATTTACAGATTGGCCATGATGATTAACTCCAGTAAACAGAGCAAAAACCAACTTGTATTCGTTGGTATCATATGTGGTATCAAAAATTAGCACTTCACCAAAATGCTTGTAAGCCTTCCTGGCAATAGCATCAACCCATAATACATGGGTTAATTTGTTGTCTTCATCAACCTTGTAATGAAAACAGAAAGAAGGATTCATCTCTTTTTCCTCTTGGAAGTGCTCCAGCAATATATCAACATCATAAGGTCTCATACCATCCATATCTCTTTGCAAGGAATTTCTAATGTCTTTTTCAGTACAATTAATGTTACTGAAACCTTCATTTTCTATTTCCATGAAGGACATAAACTCTGAAGTTCGTATGTTAGCCTCTTTGAAAGTACTGAGTAAACTTTTTTGCGCTTCAGAGACAGTTCTATTAACTCTTAGAAATTGTTGCTTTCTAGGTGTGACACAAACATGGCTGTGCTCCTCAACAAACCTACGGATTGACCATCTCCCGTCATCATCCCTTTGGATTCGTATTTGAGCCATACATTCTTCTTTCGTCACAGCCCTTTTTCCTTCTCTTGATCAAATTTAAAGAAGAAGATTCTTCGTTATTAGGAACATTCACAACAGTTGTATCAACCGGCTTGCCTTGCTTTGAGCAAACAAATTGTTGTGAATATCTCTCCTTTGTGGTAGTATCAACCATCATTGCAAACTTGCGTACTGAAAAACCAACTAATTTTGCATATGTCTTATAAAATTCATATTCGTCTTCTAATGTTGCAAATACTAAACCGACAAATGGTTTAGAAGCATCATCAACATCCCTCCAACTGGACTGAACATTCTGGCTTAGTAATTCCTCATTTTCAACATCCATCCTTCATAGGAGAATGAGACAACAAAAATTAAAAATAAAGCTACAACCTTAAATTAGCACAAACGAAAAAAGTCCAACATAATACATTCTTGATCTACAAGCCCAATTTTTTTTCTTTTATCGGAGAAACATTTAAAAGGCAAACAACCTACAGCTTCTTATATGGTAACTACGTGGAATTTGGGTGCTTATATGCATGTGTCATGTCCTATTAGCAGTGATTGAAGCAAATCGCGAAAGAAACAAAAACTAGACTGCATATTACATGGATTTTTGTGTGCTTATATGCATGTGTCGTGTCCACATCTAAAAATTCCATATACCAGTACGAATATTATTTGCTATTCTAAATGTACTAGTCCGAATACTAGTGCGAATATTATCAGAGCATAATTTAAGCGCTAAAAATATAACAACAACCTAGAAGCATTTATAAAGGAAATAAAATTTGAATTCGAGATGAGAAATTGAAACCCTTGTCACAGTTTGGGTTCTCCGTCAGAAAGAAGAGAACGAACTTGAAAGTGCAGTGTTAAGGTGCAACTCCCGGCAGCCGAGAATTCGATCGCGTATACCCCTTTTACCCCTCGATAGATCTGAAGATAAGTGAAGTCTGGATCCGATCGGTGGTAGGGGTAGGGGTTTACACAGGTGAGGAAGAAAGAGAGAGGGAGAGAAGAGCGCTCGACTTCACTTCCTTATCGATTAGGGTTTCGTAGAGATCTTCGATTAGGGTTTCGAAGGTGCCGATCTCTTCAGATAGGGTGAGAAGAGAAGAGAGGAATCCAAAGAGATCGTCTTTGAACTTCGAGAGCGGGAATCGAGAGCGGGAGAGGGCGATTAGGGTTTGGAACGAGAGAGAGCGGGAGAGAAGAGAGGAAGGCTTAATCGATAAGGAAGATTAGAGATAAGGGGTATACTCAGTCGAATGAGTATACCCCTTTTACCCCTCTGCTAATCTGAAGAAAAGGTGGGGACGATCTCAGCCGTCCAATCGTGATCAAGATCGATCAGACGGCTGAGCTTCCCAGCTCCCGATAAGGCATTCAGCTTCTGAGCTCTTAATAGACTTACTATATATATATATATATATATATATATATATATATATATATATATATATATAGAAAAGGTAAAATGGCTTGCTGTTTGTTTGAAAATAGGTGCCAGATGGCATATATGCAATTATGTTGTAATGAAATGATTATGGAGATGGGGGCCCACGGCATTTGAAGCACAACATTCATGCTGTGTTGGTTGTGACGATGACGTCATCTCCTTGGGGGGCCCACCCGAAATACTGGTTGTAGCTTTTGGGAGAGAGAGAGAACAGGTAAAAATGTATGAGAATATTATCCCATATCGGGAGTGTAATAGAATATAATAATATTAAAATAATAGCCTATGATCAAGTGTCACCAATCCGGTTAACCACCTTTTGAGAGGCAGCCTGTGGTGGGCAGTTGTACTACATAGTATCTAATTTGTCTTTTAAATTGTATAAATTGTCTGAGCTAGGGGCAGGGGCGTTACAAAATGATGATACAGTAGATGACAGATATGATATACCAGATAAAACTAGACTAATAAATCAAATTCAAGGATGCATAGTATTTAGCAAGTTTGATTTAATATCAGGCTTTTGGCAAATAAAAATGCATCCAGCTAGTATAGAATGGACAGCTTTTACCTGTCCCAAAGATCATTTTGAATGGCTTGTAATGTCATTTGGCCTTAAGAATGCACCATCTATTTTCAAAGAAAAATGGATGATATATTTGTCAAACATACGAAGTTTGTTGTAGCTTACATAGATGGTATTCTAGTATCTAGTAAAACTCGCCAAGAACACATAGGACACCTACGAATAGTTATTTCAGAATTCATTAAACACGGCTTAATTGTTAGCAAAAAGATAATGCAATTATTTAAATCACAGATAAAGTTCCTTGGAGTAGTCATAGGCCAAGGAAAAATAAAATTACAACCCATATAGCCCAGAAGGCTTTAGAATTTCCAGACAAATTAGAAGACTTGAAACAAATTCAGCAATTTTTAGGTCTTGTAAATTATGTTAGACCATTTATCAAAGATCTAGGCAAAATTGTAGGTCCTTTATATTCAAAAAAAATCCCAAAAGGGCCAAAGACATTTTAATCAAGAAGATATCAAACTAGTACAACAAATAAAACAGTTAATAAAAGATCTTCCTGAATTCAATCGCATTAGATTCAAATTATCTAATAATAGAAACAGACAGATGTAATACAGGGTGGGGAGCTACCCTTATTGTCAAACCTAACAAGTACTCAGACAGAGACACAGAAAGAATATATAGATATGCTAGCGGTAAATACAAAGAAAAAGATAACATTATTAGTATTGACACAGAACTTCTAGCCATTTTCCTATGCACTAGATAGTTTTGAATTATTCATAATTTCTAAAAAAGAAATTACCCTAAGAACAGATTGTGAATTGTGTCATTCCACAATAAGATGAATTTAGATAGTAAACAAAGCTCATGCAGACGATGGTTAAATTTTATTGACCACTGCTCTACCTTAGGCACACAGATCCATTTTGCTCATATTAAAGGTACTACTAATACTATTCCTGACACCCTCTGTAAACTTCTCCATCAGAATGCGCTTGAAAGCGTGGTGGACCTTGTACATCTTGCTGGTCCTGATTTAGCCTTCTTCTTAGAACACTGTTCCATTAAAACATTTATAACCACTATAAACCAGATTAACAACACAAATAGACTTTATGAATTATTAGAACATTTTTGGAATGATGAAGACCATACAAAAGATATAATAATAAAGTCATATATTCGAGAAATCTATTATGCATCTATGTTTGTACAGCCACATAAACAGCTAAAAAGAAAGGCTTATGATTTAATGAATTTTAACCTTTTAGCTTATACAGACATAGATTTTTCTTTATTTCAATTTATTCAGATATGCTCTATAGAACCATTTAGCCAAAGCATTAATAGAATAACTGATAAAATCTTCTTGTCTGAACTAGCACAAGTAGTTGACATATATACTCAAGAAGGGCATATAAGACAATTCTCATATCTCATAGGATAAAAGAACTTTCACCTAGAACTATTTCTTTTAAAACAATAACTAATTTTGATCTTGTTCATGGACTTTTGCAGATGGCTAGAACACCGCCTCAGCCTGGTATTCCTCAAGGAGGAAATATTCCTGTACCTAACCAGAATGCATACAACCGACTATAATACCAAGAAACTGGCAAAAAAGACTTCGGTTTGGTAACCAAGAATTAATAGTATTCCCAAATAGTAATATTCATTTAAGACTTTCTCTCATATCTCCACTACAGAGGAACAGAAACGTATCAAAATTTACTTATGGATTGCTTATAAGCAGCAAGACAAAAAATATTTTTTAGCAGCCATGAATTCCTTGTCAGCAAGTCTTTAATCAAACTCAAAGAGGTTGTAAATTTTATGTAGTTTTGCAAGGTAATATAGTTGGTGTTTTACATACTTCGATAGAAGTAGAAGATAGCATAAAAGACTTCATAAACCCAATTTACAAAGGATTTAATAGTCTTTCAGAAGCTTTGGATATAGTCAGAAAACATTTGGGACCTAACTATTTTCTCACCTGCTTTTAGAACAATGAAAGAAGCCCCTCTGGGGTTTTCGATTACAAGAGATACACAAGGTAAAATCCTTTTCTGTGACCATTGCGAAGTAATGGCTAGAACGGTTAAGAAACTTCATGAAAATATGTCTTGTTTTTTAGAAACATAAATTATATCGGCAAATTACAGAATTAGAAAAACAATTATTCCAGAAGAACCGCCTCCAAAGACTGCTCCCACAGTCCAAAATCAAAGAGATGAGACTGGTTTGCATTCTCATCTGAATGCAATAAAGGATATTGTTGAGTCCAAAATTTAACAGCTAGCCTGGAGCAGATGGCTACCAGAAAAGACCTACTAAATTCGTCGATGGTTGTGACTTTGGCAAAAAGTGAATATAGAGACATCAATGGGTCAAAAGGTCGAATGGCTAGTCTGGCTCAAACGACAACAAGTAAAGACATCTCTAGTCTGTTCATGGGTGTAGCTTTCCCAAAAACCAAGACAAGGGTAAAGCCCTTGCAGAAGAAGACCTTACATATTCACAGCTTACACAGGTTTTCCAATATATTGAAGAAGTACAAAACTTGACAGGAAAGATACCTTAAAAAGTAAAGAAGATGAAGAAAAAAAAGAACCATAAGATCCATGAGTGCAGAACAAGTATCACGGCCATAAAGAGTGCTTTAGCAAAAGAAGCACTACAAGCCAGGTGGTAGACACTGAAGAAAGAGAGATTCCAGAAGATAAAGAAGGACAGAAAAAGATGGACATGTCAGATGCAGAAGTCAGTGGTGATAATGAGCCTATGTCACCTATATCTTTTGATTCCATAGCCACCCATAATGTGAGTACATAAAGCATAGTCATCAAGATATGTCAACTAGCACTTCCTAGGAAAAGAAGAAGACACGGCAAAAAATAGCTCTATTATTGAACGCACTCAGACAAAATTCTCCAGACTTTCACCATAATCCTTGACATCTCAAAAGATTCCTCTATCATTCAGAGCACTCAAACAGAAGTCTCTAAACTTCACCATAGCTTTTGGAAACCCCACAAGAAATGAAAAATCCAAACTCTCTCCTCCAACTATAAAATGACCTCTTCTTCTTTCTCCCAGGGCATCAACAACAACAAAAAATCCGCAATCCTCGTTTTACTCAACTTCCATCCTTCTGAAATCTCTCCACTTCTTATATGTACTATCTCAATCTCTTGTAAAATAGTTGTATGCTAAAAGGAACAAGCTCATGTTAAGCTTGGATTCCTTTTCGTACTGTAACTTTTCTTTTCTTTTAGGAGATTCCCGAAATGGAAAACCCTAAGCTATGTATATTATATGTCCCACGTATGTAAATTAAGTTTTAATAAAGAATGCTTTCCTTTTTCCACTTCTGTTTTTATGTATAAAAACTAAACCGATCTAGTTCCTAAACTCTTACATCTATGCGTATCATAATAGTATAATTAGGCCCTAGGATGTTCCTAATAACCACTATTGACCCTATCGGCGAAATAAGGCCGAGTTGAGGAAAGGCCATGAGTGTGCCAAAAGAAAAAAATGGTTAGGTTCGGCTGAAAAAGTTGAACATAACTTAGCTCACCATGATATGTCCTTGATGAGAGATTAGAGATGATTATGATGAAGAAAAAAACTCTTGCCCAGTTTTTTATTTCTTTAGCTTAACCCAATGCCCCCTACATTTTGCTTCATTCACATGGCACCCTACTCTACCCCACCAACGTCCTAATATGGTTTTATTTGTGAACCTAATGTGCCATCAATCTCCATGACATGATGACACCCTACTCTACCTCCCCAACAGCCTCTGGGTTGTATGTGATGTATCCAATATGGCAATATTCTTAAAAAGGAAAAGTTTTGTTATTGTTAAGGGTAACCTCCGCTCGGCTTCCTATCTCTTTTATGTTTCGAATCTTTTATGTTTCGAAGTTTTATGGCAATGCCCTGGCTGGACATGATTTTCCAATGCAATCTGAGAGACTAGTGCAAGTTTTGTGTTGGTCGGGGAGTTCATGCTCCTATCTTCAGTATCTAGACTAAGATAGAATACCCCTCCAATAGCTTTAATTTATTTAGTGTTTGTGATGCAATGTTCTTTTCTTTTTTAATTAATCCATAGGGAAATGATTTCCCATTGAAAGATCAGGATTTTCTTTTTCTTTTTTTAATATTGGGGTTTAAGTACTATAACAGTTGGGTAGGGCCGCCCTGCCTTGAGGCGGGCAAGGTGGCAGCGTCAGACCCCCAAATTTTGTGCATTTTTAGGGGTCCCAATAAAAATTTCCCCTAAATTTATATATACGTATTTTGCACGTAATTTTTTAGAGACCCTCAAATTTTATTTTTTGGGCTATTATTTTTTAAAATTAGTACTTGGGCCGGCTTATTTTTTGGGGGCTTGGATTTGTATGGAGATTTATTTCTCCAATCCCTAAATTTTTTATCTATTTCTCCACACCTGACACGGCACTTGAACCTGACCCGAACACTCCAACCCAAACCCGATCTCCATTCCAATTTCTAAACCTGATCTAAAATATAGTATTTTGCCTTGAACAATGTATAATTTTTTATATGTGTTTTTTAAATCTATATATAGCGATTTTTCAGAATTGTAGCAAAAAAATAATTTCCAACAATTTTATAAAAAAAAACAAATTCTGTAATATAGTATTTTGCCTTAAACAATGTGCAACTTCTTTATATATATGATTTTTTTAATCTATATATAGCAATTTTTTTCAGAATTGTATCAAAAAAATAATTTCCAATAATTTTTTAAAGAAAATAAATTTTGTACGGGGCCACATTTCGGAAGTTGGCCAATTGGGTTTATGATTTATTTCATTGGCCTTTTTCTGTATAATATACAATATATTTTCTTTCCTAAAAAATAAAATAAAATATACATACAAGATATAATCAAGAAATAAATATTGACAATTGAAACTTCCACTTCTAGCTCTGGTTCTTCCGATCCCTCCACAGTATTAAGTCAATTTCCTTATTATACATAGTATTTTTTACTAGTATTTTTTACGTGCGATGCACGTTTTGATAATGAGTTTAAGTTAAACATGCGATACACGTAAGTCAATAGTAATTAGCACGTGCGATGAATGCATTAATTTTTAAAAATGAAACTGAATGGGCGAAACACGTATTTTTAAAAAATTAAGATGGAAAAAATTTTGATGTGTACGGGCAATGCACGTGTTTAAAATAAATTTGGAGTTGCAAGCGCGATGCACATGTTTGTTTGGTGACAAAAGTGATATTTCTTTTATGAAAAAAAAAAATAAAAAATGTTTATTTGTGATAAACACTTACATTAAATAATAAGTAAATATATTATATTATAGATAGATAAATGGATAGTAATTTACACATGTGATGTATGTTTATCATGAAAAAAAAATAATAAAGTAAGAAATCTGACATAGTGAGGCTTCGAATCTGAGACCTCTTTCATATTAGTTATGCATGTGCGATGCACGTGTTGGTAGATTGACAAATGACGCTAAGGCCTTCTTCCATTATAATATTAGAGATTAGAGATTAGAGATATGTTGGTAAAGTCAAATATTTTTTGTTTGCATTTACTAGATCGTATATTATATGTTCATCTTGGTATTGTCTGGTAGGCTACTATAGTTCATGTTATTGGACTTTAACCGAAAACCCCATTGAACATGTACTACATCGAGAAGGCTCATCCAAATATGCAGCCTACTTTATATCCTTCAAATAGCCCTCATTTTCTCTGAATCAGGGAGTACCGGGAACATGTCAATGATCTTTCTTGCATCGCAAAAGACCTCTGTAGAACTGTTATCTTTCATAACAATCCATTCAGCTTTTTGTTGCAGCCAATAAATGGAATTCCTTGTGTCCCCTTCTCTACTGGTCAGCCATGTTGGGATTTGTGGATCCAATACACGATAATGGGATTGAAGAAATCAGATGAGAAGGAGAGTCGAAGTGGGAGCAAGAGGTTAGAAGTGGTTTGAAGCTACAGGCAGAGTTGCGGTCGACCGCACTCCAGGCAAGTGTACGGTCGACCGCGCAGTCGACGTTTCGCTCTCTGATTCAATTCTGTAACTTGAAAAGGCGACCGGTCGACCGCGCAGTCAACCGATCTGCTCTTTGTTGGAACTCGTGCAGTCGAAGGAAAGAACCGGTTGACCATCATGATGTTGCGGTCGACCGTCCCGACGCTGATTCATGAGCGGCTGAGATTAAAGTTGTGGAATCCTATATATATTGTATTGTGTACGATTTTAGGGTTAAGTAAAAAGAAAATAAAGATCTACCAGCCGTCATTAAGAGAGAGAGAGATAGAGAGAAACCCTACACCTTGGTAGTGAGTTCTTGAGAGAATTGTAAACCTAATCTTCATATTTCTAGTGGAAATTGCAGGAGTACCTCTGCGCGGGGAAGTAGCCATTATTTTGGGTGAACCTCGAAAAAATCTTGTATGTTCTTGTGTGTTGCTTTTGGTTATTCTTTGTTCTCTTGTTTTGATTCTATAGTTCTTGCATCTCGTCGTCGTTGTTGAGTTTATTCCGCAGTTAGAATTCAACAAAGTGGTATCAGAGCTACAGGTTAGTAGTGCTGATTGAGATGGGGGATAAAAGTAGAATCAAGGAGTTCGATGGAATGAATTTCACAATGTGGAAGATCCAAATGATTGCGTATCTCCGACAGAAGGATCTAGATGATCCATTGTTTGGCGTGAAAGCCAAAAGGGGCGGAGGTCGATCTGGTTACGTTGGCGGCCTGGAATAGATTGGATCAAAAAATGCTTGGACAGATTCATTTATCGCTGAGCAGGAATGTGCTATTTCATATTGAGAAGGCAAAAACCGCAAAGGAGGCAATGGAGATATTGATAGACATATTTGGGAAGCCGAATGCAGCGAACCAGATCTTACATCTAAAGAAGTTGGTTAACTTGAAGTTGTTAAAAAGGAGTTCGGTTGCTAAGCACATCAACAATTTCTGTATGGTTTACAATCAGATGGAATCGTTGGGTTTAAAGTTTGAAGAAAGGGCACAATCGTTGTAGTTGCTATCCAGTCTTCCTAATAGTTACAACACAGTAGAGCAGACTATTACAAGAACCATGACTAATACGAAAACTCTAAAGGATGTTATAAGCAGCATTATGAATGAGGATGCAAGGAGGAAAAGACATTGAGAGACTTCAGTATCTTATCCTAGCAATACCGTGCTGTCAGTTGATAACTGTGGTAGAAGTAACAACAGAAGGAGGTCGCAGAGCAGGAATCACAGGTCCAAGTCAAGAACGGGATATCGCAAAGGTGAGTGTTTGTATTGCAAGAAGCCAGGACATAGGAGAGATCAATGTGCGGAGTATAAGAAAGCACAAGCAAGGTCACAGGTAGCCAATGTGGTAAGTATTGAACTTCGTCTAGATGAATTGTGTTAATCTACTGGATTTAATATTTTGCAAGATGATTGATGTATAGATTCAGGTACTTCTTATCATTGTACCCCCATGAGGGATGTTTTTGAGGATTACAGGACAGGTGATTTTGGTGCAGTTTCAGTTGGTAATGAACAGATATATCCAGTTGTGGGTAGAGGCACTGTGAGTGTGAAGGCTAGCAATGGTGAGCAATTGCTCTTGTATGATACAAGACATATTCCGAACTTGAAGAAAAACTTGATCTCAACTAGCAAACTAGACAAAGAAGGGTTTACAACAATTTTTGGGCATGGAGAATGAAAGGTGACTACAGGTGCCAGGTTGGTGGCAAAAGGAAAGCGTGGTGACATGTTGTACTTACTCAGGGGAGGTGATTCAGGTGATATCATTGCTACAGCATCAGCAGGTAGTTCCTCTTCAATCCTATGGCCTGCAGGTTGGGGCACCTTGGTGAAAAGGGTGTCAAGCAGCTCTGTTCTAGGGATCTTTTACCGGGGCTGAAGAAGGTTAAGATGGATTTTTGTGAGAATTGTGTGATGGAAAAACAGAAGACAGTTAGCTTTCAGTTGAGAAGAAGCTTGGGAAGCTATAGTTGGTATATACAGATGTGTGGGGTCCAGCTCAGAAATTCTCTTATGGTGGTAAGAGATACTTTGTCACATTCATCGATGATGCTACAAGAAAGGTTTGGGTTTATGCAATTCGCGAGAAATCAGAAGTATTTGAGGCATTCGGAGCTTGGAAGGTCAGGATTGAGAATGAGACGGGTTGCAAGGTGAAAGCAATAAAGTCAAACAACGGAGGTGAGTACACAAGCAAAGAGTTTGTTAACTATCTGGCAAGGGAAGGTATCAGAGGAATCAAGACAGTTCTTAAGACTCCATAGGAGAATGGTGTAGCAGAAAGAATGAACCACACGATACTCGAAAGGGAGAGATGCATGAAACTTCATGAGAGTCTTCTGGTCCATCTTTGGGCCACTACAATTGATATGCAGTGTACTTGATTAACTGTTACCCGTCTAGTATCCTTGATGGAGCCATTCCAGAAGAACTATGGTCAGGTAAAACTGTTAATTATTCGCATTTGAAAGTTTATGGTTGTATGGAATATGCACTAATTGACAGGGAAGAAAAAAAGAAGTTGGACTCTAAGTTCAGGAGGTGTGTGTTCATTGGCTACGGTGGTGATAAGTATAGTTACAGGCTTTGGGATTTTTTGGATAACAAAGTCATTCGCAGCAGGAATGTAGTGTTCAATGAAGAGGTCCTATACAAGGACAGACACACAGGTCAAGACAGTACAACCAGTTTAGAATCAGATTGGGGCTCAGATTCAGACTCAGATTCAGATTCTGAAGGTGACCCTAGTGGTAGGGGCCCTACAGTGCAGCAGCAGGTACAGGTACCACAGGCAACATAGGAGGCTCATGGTGAGCCTATTGGGAATGAGCAGGTTATCCAAGATGAACAGGTACAGCCAGAACAGTTCAGGGAACATGAACCGGTCGGTGAACCGGTATCCACATTGAAGAGATCGACATGAGAGAGGAGGCCAACCAAGATATTTGATCCATCAGCTAGTGTTGTTCACGAGCATGTTCTGTATACGGATTCAGGAGAGCTAGAGAATCATGAGGAGGCTTTAAGGGATGAGGCTTGAATTCAGTGGGAGTTAGCCATGAAGGACGAGATAAACTCCTTGGAACAGAACCAAACTTGGGAGTTGACCAAGTTACCTGCAGAGAAGCGCGCTCTTATGAACAAATAGGTTTTCAGAGTCAAAGAAGAGGCAGATCGTAGTAAGAGGTACAAGGCAAGGCTTGTTGTAAAAGGATTCTCTCAAAGAGAAGATGTTGATTATAGTGAGATCTTTGCACCGATTGTGAAGATGGCTTCAATTAGGATTCTACTCAGTATTGTGACAATTGAAGACTTGCACTTAGAGTAGTTGGATGTGAAGACATCTTTTCTCCATGGTGATGTCGAAGAAGAGCTGTACATGAGACAACCCACAGGTTTTGAATCTAAAGAAAAGGAAGACATGGTGTGTTGATTGAAGAAGAGTCTTTATGGGCTCAAACCCACACCATGGTAATGGTACTTGAAGTTTGATTGCTTCATGAGAAGGAAAGGTTTCAATAGGTGTGAAACGAATTATTGTGTGTATGTTCGTAGATATGAGGACAATAATATAGTTACCTTGGCGTTGTATGTGAACGACATGGCAGGTTCATGTATGGAGAAGATCAAGGAAGTGAAAAAGGCGCTAGCTTCGGAGTTTTCAATCAAGGACTTGGGTGAAGAAAAGCAAATCCTCGGCATGAAGATTAGTAGAGACAGGAGTAGTAAGAAGCTTTGGTTATCACAAGCGGACTATATGAAGAAGGTGTTGAAGAGATTCAATATGGATGGCGCGAGGCCAGTCACTTGTCCCTTGGCTGCTCACTTCAAGTTATCAATCGACTTATGTCCTAAAACGGAGGCGGAGATGGAGGAAATGGATGCTATTTCTTATGCATCAGCCGTAGGGAGTTTGATGTATGCGATGGTGTCTACAAGACCAGACATCGCACAAGCAGTGAAAGTTGTCAGTCGTTACATGAAGAATCCAGGTAAGCAGCATTGGGATGCATTAAGGTGGATTCTTAGATATCTAGCAGGTTCTTCAGATCACTCTCTTTGTTTTGGGGGAGATTCTTTGCTTATACATGGTTATGTGGATGCAGATTTTTTGGGCGATCATGATGGTTGCAGAAGTATTACAGGATATGTATTTACAGTTGGAGGAACATCTGTTAGTTGGGCTTCACAGTTACAAAAGGTTGTAGCACTGTCAACCACGGAGTCAGGGTATATGGCACTTACAGAAGTGACGAAAGACATATTATGGATTTCGGAGCTTATGAAACCGCTGGGCAGGAAGCAACTCATAGGTGAACTATGGTGTGACAGTCAAAGTACAGTTTTCTTGGCAAAAAACTCGACATATCACTCTAGTACTCGGCACATTCAAATGAGGTATCATTTTATCAGAATGGCAGTTGAAAAGAAATGTTTGAAGCTAACTAAGATTCTTGGCACTAAGAATCCGTCGGACATGCTCACTAAGGTGGTGGATAGCAGGAAACATCAGTTTTGCTATACAGCTATCGGATTGTCTCTAGGTTAATTGTTGAAGAGACTCGCAGAGGCACAGGCCTAGACTAGGCCAATGGAAGAATGAAGAAAAGGATAGATACTTCGTGTACTATGTCTCCAAGTAGGAGATTGTTGGGGTTTGTGGATCCAATACACGATAATGGGGTTGAAGAAGTTAGATGAGAAGGAGAGTCGATGTGGGAGCAAGAGGTCAGAAGTGGTTTGAAGCTACAAGCAGAGTTGCGGTCGAGCGCACCCCCCGAATGCCCTCCAGGCAAGTGTATGGTCGACCGCGCAGTCGACCGTCCCGCTCTCTGATTCAATTCTTGTAACTTGAAGAGGCAACCGGTCGACTGCACAGTCAACCAACCTACTCTCTATTGGAACTCGTGCAGTCGAAGGCAAGAACCGGTTGACCATCATGATGTTGCGGTCGACGTCCCAACACTGATTGATAAGCGGCTGAGATTAAAGTTGTGAAATCCTATATATATTGTATTGTGTACGATTTTAGGGTTAAGTGAAAAGAAAATAGAGATCTACCAGCCGTCATTAAGAGAGAGAGAGATAGAGAGAAACCCTATACCTTGGGGGTGAGTTCTTGAGAGATTTATAAACCTAATCTTCATATTTTTAGTGGAAATCACAGGAGTGCCTCTGCGCGGGGAAGTAGCCATTGTTTTGTGTGAACCTCGAAAAAGTTATGTGTTCTTGTGTGTTGCTTTTGGTTGTTCTTTGTTCTCTTATTTTGATTCTATAGTTCTTGCATCTCATCGTCATTGTTGAGTTTATTCCATAGTTAGAATTCAACAAGCCCTACGACGTGCAGGTAAAAAGTTAGATATTTTCTACAAGGAAATAACCCCGTCACCAGTAGAATGATAAGCAAATATTTTAGATGTACTAGATGTTAGGATTGTGTCTTAGAATCTCGTTTTTCAGATTAGAAGAAGGTAAGATGAAGCACAGAGGTCGAACTGTCGAAGTGTGTAAAAGAAGAAAACAGCAGCAGCAAGGTGCAGGCATAGTTGCGGTCGACTGTCCCAAGTTGTGGTCGACCGCACCTCCAGACCGCTTGTAGTACAAAGATTTTTCGAGAGAGGGACAGTCAACCGGTCTTGTTGGACGGTCGACCAACCGCGGCTCTGTGTTCATTTTTGGGCTTCAATTTATTAGGTCGTTTCAGCCCAATCTTCAACTCCAAAGTTGTTCGTGCGGCTCCTACTCAGTTACTTCTTTTCCAGGTTATATCGGACGACTGAGAATCAAGATTAGACCTAGGTTTTCTCTCTATTCTTCTATATATATTGTAAACTCCTTCTTTATGAGAGGTATTACTTCATAGATTATTTTCTCTATTGCAAAGAGAGGCTCGAGAGAGAGATAGTTCTTGGTGAGTGAGTTTAATTCCTTGTATTGAGTGAATCAACAACTCCTTGTAATCTCTTCTAGTTGAATATCAGATCTTCCTATATTTTCCTCCGGATTAAGCAAAAGATAGCCAGGATAAGTCATCGGTGTGTTTGTGTTCGATTGGTGGATTTACTTGCTTTCTCAATTTATTCGTCTCACCTACTTCGACTTCCTCATTGCTCTAATTATTTCTGCGGCGACAAGAGGCGTTTGTTGACACCCCAATCCCAACAACTAGTATCAAAGTTCAGGTTACCGAGTCCCTTGGTTAAGATGACAGGCCACAGTATTTTGAAGATCAAGCAGTTCGATGGAAAGATCAATTTTAATCTTGGAAAGACTGGCATGTATGATGTTCTTGTTCAAGAATGTTTGCAGTTAGCCGTTAAGAAGAAAGAAAAGCCAACTGATATGAAGGATGACAATTGGGAAGATATTCGTGAAAGACCCATAAGTCTAACCCGACTATCCTTGGCGAACGAGAGCAAGTGCAGATTTTTTAAAGAAACTGATGCAGCGAGTTTGTGGGAAAAACTCATAGCTGACTACTCTGGTTTGTCGTTATTAGGTCGGATACATTGGAAGAGAAAATTATTCCGTTTAAGGTACCGATCTCCAAGACCACATTACAGAGTTCAATAAGGTATTATCTGAACTTAAGGCGATCAACGCAGATGTGTGTAAGGAAGATAAAGCTTTCAACCTGATATATTCACTCTTGAATACGTACGAGCCTTTGATCACTACCATGCTACACGGTAGATCTGCCAAGGAGAATATTTCGGTAGATTGTATAATCAAAGCATTGAAGAAAAATTAACTTAGGAAGGAGACTCAGAAATCATTGTCTATTCCTACAAGTTATCTAGCAGTGGATGGTCCTTCAAGGGGAAGACAAAGTGCTTTGCAAAAGGATTCAATTCGTTGCCGATATTGCAAGAGGCCAGGACATATCAAGAAAGATTGTTGGAAGTTGCAGAATCAGGAAAGCGCAAAGAATGGAAATTCAGCCGCTAATGTGGTTAGTGCCTTTGATTCAGGCAATTCGTGTTTTCTTGTATCAAATTCTTTATAAGTGGATTCTAGTTGGTTTCTTGACTCAGGGAGTTCTTCTCATATTTGCTCCGAGAGGGAGTTGTTTTCTACTTATAAGTCTACTACAGGACGTTGTGTGACAACGGGAACTGGGGAGATTTGTGAAGTTGTAGGTGAGGGGACAGTTGAGTTGAAGATATCAGGTCTAAATATGTTCGCTTTAAGGGTTGTTTTGCATATTCCTCTACTGAAATGGAATCTAATTTCCTTGGGAACTCTTGATGCACGGGGTTGTAGGTATACAGCTGATGAACCCAATAATATTCACATTTAGGAGCAATAATCTTAATGCAATTGGACATTTAAATGCTCTATATGTGGTATTTTACTCTTCTTTTCTCTTTTCCATAGGAAACAGCCTAAAGACAGCTAAACGAAGCAGATTCAGGATTTTGAGGACGATACACAGAAATTGCAGAGCATAAGTCGACTGGTTCTTCAAACAGTCGACTGAACATAGGAGGTTGAAATCCCGAAGCTACGCAGTACAGTCGACTTACTCTAAAGGCAGTCGACTTGACAGATTGATTATGAAACTACAGACGTCTCGACACAGTCGACTGATTCCAAAACCAGTCGACTGGTATCCAGCGGAGTTAAAAGATAAGATAGTTGAAGATCCATCCTCATCTAAATCCAAATCAAAATTAAGTTATCCAAACCCAGGTTATCTGCGAATAACAACTTCTCCAACAATCAAAGCTAGAGACCGGGAGTGGCAAGTAAGAAGATCATCCTATGAGTAAAGAGATAAGAATCAGGAACTTGAAATCTGCATATGTGAGCAAAAGAAGACTATAAAAAGACTGAAGGCCAGAGAAAACGGGGAGCCAACGAACAAAAGCAAACAGAGAATACAAAGAAAAACAGTAGGAGAGAGAGAGAAACATAGAGAATTTAGTATACATCCTCTTCTCTCTCTGTCTCTCTGTTCTCTTCTTTTCGAAAAGAAAGCAGCAGACGCCATCACGTGAAGCTTCTGACGCACGCACCGAGGCTTCGTTTGACAGAGGGCGAAAGGTGCTGGCACAGTATTCGAGCTGACGTGTTCGACAGGTGGCAGGCTTCGAAGTGACGGGCAAGTCTTCTGGGTTCGGTTTGACAGCGGGCACGTGCTTCGATTTCTGGCGTGCGTCAGATCGAGGCGACACTGTTCATCGACGGGATAGGTTCTTCGATCCGCGTGCGACTACTTTGATCTGGCTGGACTTCAAGGAAGCATTCGGTTCTTTTGAGACAGAGGGGTTTGCAATTAATTCTTATTCTTTTTCTCCTCTCTAATTTTTGTAATGTAATCCTTGAACAAATCTATTAATACTTTTATTATGAATATGTGGAACTAATTTCATTGTTGGGCTGATTGAAACCGTAGTCATGTAATGTTATAATCTTCTAATAACGCTACTTTCATCACTTATTGATTAAGCCTGATTATATTGATATAAATTTATAACATGAATCAAACTTGTTCAGAAGTTCTTAGAGCAGTCGACTGAGAGTGACAGCAAGTCGACTACCATGTAGAACCTGAGATTATCAAGTTTGCTTATTATAAAACTGACTCTGTTATATGAGGAAAGAGACGACCTGTATCTCGTGCTCATACTTGTAACACAGGAATCTTTAGGGGTTCTTGGTTTAATCAACTTGAAGGATCTAGATCTGATACCAATTTCTAGAACTTTGAGTGTTTGATCGTTTCCATTGTTCCTATGCTTTCTTCAAGTGCAACTTAGTAGATACCATGCTAAATACTTAAGGAAAGAAACGAATTAGAGTAGATACCATGCCTAATTCTTAGCCTAGGGAAACATTAACTTTAAGGAGTAGATACCATGTCCTTAAAGGAACAAACATGAGTGATGAGAATGGTGTAGAAGGTAATCTAGCATTCTTGACTATAGGTGGAAATCAAGCCCAACTCATTTAATTGATATTCTTGAGATACTACTTGATTTAGTTTTTGATCTCTTCATTTCTTTTCAAATAAACTTTTAGAACAAACTTTATGATTTGCATTTTTTCTTTGTTTTATTGATTAGTGAGTTAAGTACTACAATCTCTGTGGGATCGACCCTTGCTTTTCACTATGCTTCTATAAACGATTCGTACACTTGCGAGGTTTTAATTTGTATCTAGTTTATCTATTTAGGTCATCTAGTTTGCACAACAACAGCTCGAGGTGGAGTTCTGTCTATTTTTTAAAGTCATCATAAGGTGATTAGAGGTATGAGAGTGGTTGGGCCAAGCCAAAACAATCTCTACAAGCTTTGGGGAATTCAAAATACTTGCGAAGTGTTGCTCCTTTTCCCATTATTCTCGCAAGCTCAGCTAGTTTGCTGCAACTAGATTCATCGAGATGAGACCACGACGTTCGAATATCGTCGAGAGGTGGAGAAATCCTAAGGGTAGGTGGAGTTCGTGCGGATTTTGGCAACTTCGTAAGTACATCTACGGAGGTGTACCCTTGAAGGGGTATACTGGATTTGATGAGATTGGGTAGAGATCAGTTCAACTAGAAGAAGAAGCTATTGTTCTAAGTTTTCTTTGCAAGTGGAATTTATTAGTGTTTAGAGATAGTAACACATCATGTGATAGCACTCGCATGCAATCCAATATGGAGTTTGTTAGGATTGTGTCTTGAATACTCGTTGTTCGGATTAGAAGAATGTAAGATGAAGCACAGAGGTCGAAGCGTCGAAGTGAGTAGAAGAAGAAAACAGCAGCAGCAAGGTGCAGGCATAGTTGCGGTCGACTGCACCCCCGACCGCTCGTAGTACAAAGATTTTCCGAGAGAGGGACGGTCAACCGGTCTTGTTGGACGGTCGACCGACCGCGGTGCTGTGTTCATTTTTGGGCTTCAATTTATTAGGTCGTTTCAGCCCAATCTTCAACTCCAAAGTTGATCGTGCGGCCCCTATTTAGTTACTTCTTTTCCAGGTTATATCGGACGACTGAGAATCAAGATTAGACCTAGGTTTTCTCTCTATTCTTCTATATATATTGTAAACTCCTCCTTTATGAGAGGTAGTACTTCATAGATTATTTTCTCCATTGCAAAGAGAGGCTCAAGAGAGAGATAGTTCTTGGTGAGTGAGTTTAATTCCTTGTATTGATTGAATCAATAATTCCTTGTAATCTCTTCTAGTTGAATATCGATCTCCCTATATTTCTCTCCGAATTAAGCAAAAGATAACCAGGATAAGTCATCGGTGTGTTTGTGTTAGATTGGTGGATTTACTTTCTTGCTCAATTTATTCATCTCATCTACTTCGACTTCCTCATTGCTTTAATTAGTTCTACTACAACCAGAGGCGTTTGTTGATGCCCCAATCCCAACATTAGATACTTATACAAGTCTTCAAATTGTTTTCTATGTATTTCAATGGTTATTTTCTCAATGGAGTTATCCTTCCACTTTTAAAGCACCTCTCTCATCAGAAGGATGATGTCAGCCACCTTGTATGAGATAATTAATATCCACGAGTGGTTTCAACACCATGAGATTCTGATGTAAAACTAACCCTAAATAGAGAATTTTCAATAATCTTAAAGGATTAATTTTACCAACATGTAGTGCAGATCAAAGTTAGAATTTTAAGTAGTTAATCGATTTGATGGATTTTCAAGAATTAAATTAAGTTTAACATGCCCAATTAATAATTCAGTTCTAACAATCAATAATTATATCCCTAAGCATTCTTAGCAAGTAAAAGATGCAATATTGATTTATACTCTAATTAGGCAAGTTGAACACTCAATTTCAATATTTGTGGACGACAGATAAATCAAATAATATAATAGAGATGATAAAGTAGTATAACACAAATATTTGAAAAGTAGAAAGTATACAGGGGTTGGAAGAAACCAGCATTTGATCTCGGGTTGGCAGCAGTGCAGAACATAGCAATCGGCAACAACAGTAAGAGCAGCAGCAAGGAAGCTTGGCTTGCTGGCGACAATAGATGGGGACTGGCGGTCGGTGAGTCAATGGGTGCAGCAGGGCGAGGCGCAATTAGGGTTTTGATCGGAGGTGGGCTCGGGAGATGGAGGTGGTGGTCGAAGCTGGAAGTCGACAAGGAAGGAAGGAGGATTGGAGGTTGGGGTGGATGGTGTCGGTGAGGTAGTCAGCTGGGGTTTGGTGGGGGTTTCAGAGGCGGAGCGGTGGGGGTTTTCTGGTGGTGGTAGCGGTGAGGCTGTGGTGGTGAGTTCGGGGTGAGGTCGACAATGGGGTGAGGGAAGGAGGGGTGATGGAGGATGGTGGGGAAGTTCACTGTGGTGGTCGAGGAGTTGGCGAGGGCGAAGAGGACGTGGATGAAAACGGGACGGTGAGGTGCAACGGGGGGTAGGGGCGACGGTGGTAGGAGGCGGCTGATGGGTGATGGGTTCGGGATCGATAGAGGAAAGGAGAAGGAGAAGTGGTGGGAGAGAGGGATTAGATTAATTATGGTTTAAGTATTGATTTAGGGATAAGTTTGGAGTTTATCACAAACCCTAAAATTAGATCTCAATTGTATCACACAAAGAGAGAGATGAAGAGCAAAACTTTAACACAATAATTTTAATCAAGAACAGCCTCTTCTCATTAATCTCAAGGCCTATATATAGGCTCAAAATGAATCTTGATACTAATCTCAAAATATTCTAAAATATAAAAGAAAGATTACATATGGCTATAATTGCCAAAAACAAATATGGTATTGAAATAAAATCCTAAGCTAATGAAGTTGCTGTCTTAGACGATGCCTGCACTGATAGAAATGCCCGAATCGTCTTGAACCGATGTCCTCATCATTCTCTCCGTGTGGGAGAGGGCTCGACCCAGTCGAGTCAAAACCAGTCCTCCTGTCATAGTGCTCCAAAAGGTCTGGATCCAAGCATTGGAGCTCTTCACGATCTATTCAAGTGTTCTCTGACTCTGGCTTGTTTTTCCATCATACCAAATACCTATGAATACCACCATCTTTAGTAGATATTATCTGATCATCTAAAATATTATCCAATTTTTCTGTCGATGGGTTAGTATCAGGTACTGGGGGTAATGTTGAAATCTCACCATTAGGCTGCAGGGTAGGCTCATCTATAAGATGATTTCTAGGATTAAATTCCGGGCCTTCATAGGGTACTATATCCTCAATATTGAAAGTCTTACTTATGCCAAAACCTTCAGGAAAGTCAATGACATAGGCATTATCATTGATTGTATGAAGAATTTTAAATGGGCCTGCAGCACGTGCATTGAACTTCTTAATAGATCTAGCTGAAAACCATTCCGGACGAATCTGAACCATCACTTCGTCACCCACATTAAAAGTTTTAAATTTCCTTCTAACATCAGCTTTTAACTTGTAGTGAAAATCATTAGTTTTCTTGAAAATTTTTCTATGCAAGTCATGAATGCGGGATGCGAATGCAGATGCAGACTTTGACTCGGTGATGTTCTAACATGGGGGCAAGATCTGTGGGCTGCCTAGGACAATAACCATGTACAACTTCGTGTGGACTCATGCCAGTGATTCTATTCCTAGATGTGTTATAAGCAATTTTAGCAACCATTAATTTTAAATCCCACGTTCCTAAGTTCTCTCCCACAAGGGTACGTAAGAGATTGCCAAGACTCTAATTGACAACCTCAGTCTGTCCATCAGTCAGTGGGTGGAATGCTGAAGAGAACTTCAATTTCGTACCCATTTTGTGCCACAGATCTCGCAAAAATAACTCATGAATTTCACATCCCTATCAGACACAATGATTTTTGGCAACCCATGTATCTTCACAATATTATCAAAGAAGATCTGAGCTACACGAGATGCATCGAAAGTTTTCGAGCACGGGAGGAAGTGGGCCATTTTAGAAAAACAGTTCACGAAGACAAGAATGGAGTCGTGTTTCTTTTGTGTTTTCGGTAAGCCTAACACGAAATCCATACTCACATCTTCTCAAGGGTGACTAGTAATGGAGTATACAGGCCTGTGTTCTGTTTTTGTTGCTTGGCAAGTTGACAAGTATGACATCTGTTAACAACTCTCGCAACATCTTTCTTTAGCTTCGGCTAGTAAAACCTATGTTCCACAGCATCAATGGTCTTGCTATGCCCAAAGTGTCCAGCAAGGCCACTAGCTTGCAATTCCTAAACAAGATACTCGCGTAATGATGTACTAGGAATGCATAGTTTGGAGCGATAGAAGAGATAATCATCTTTCAGGAAATAATCATCGATCACTCGAGTGATGCCATCCTACAAAGAGGTGTAGATCTCGTGAAAATCTAGGCAGGAGGCATACTCAACTTTTAATCTCTCAAAACCAATAATTTCAGTGTGCAGTGTAGATAAGATCATGTGACAACGACTTAGCACATCCGCAGCCTTATTATCAATCCCTTTTGTGTGCCTAATGGTATATGAATATTCTTGTAGGAACTCTACCCATCTAGCATGTCCCTGATTCAACTTTTGTTGAGAAGTAAGGAATTATAAGGCCTTATGGTCTGAGAAAATGAATTTTGCGGCAGGAGATAATGTCGCCAACAGCGAAGTGATTGAATTACCACATAGAACTCCTTGTCATATGTAGAGTATTTTTGTTTTGCCTCGTTCATTTTTTCGCTGAAATAAGCAACATGATGACTCTCTTGACTGAGGACTCCACCTATACCAATACCAGTAGCATCACACGTTACTTTGAAGACTTTAGTGAAATCAGGAAACCTCATAATAGGTATTTGATTCATTCTCTTCTTGATCTCTTCAAAGGCTTTCGTGGCTTCTTTCGACTAGACAAATTCACCTTTCTTCAAACAGTCGGTTATCGGAGCCATGATCGTGCTAAATTCTTGCACAAACCGACGATAGAAGGTGGCAGGACTATGAAAACTCTGCACATCACGAATATTGCGGGGCTCAGGCCACTCAGTAATAGCTCATATCTTTTCTAGGTCAGCGGATACTCATCTGGCAAAAATAATAAATCACAGCAAGATAGTCTGATCGGAGAGGAAGGTACATTTGGTAGGATTAGCATAAAGTTGTTCCTTCCTCAAAACACCGCAGACCTGTCTTAAATGGTCAAGATGTTGCCTAACGGATCGGCTGTAAATGAGAATATCATCAAAATACACAACAAGGAACTTGCCCATAAAGGGACGGAGTACTTGTGTCATGATTCTCATAGACGTGCTCAGGGCATTTGTCATTCCAAATGGCATGACCATCCATTCATACAGGCCATCCTTCGTCTTGAAGGCGGTCTTCCATTCATCACCAGGACGAACACGTATTTGGTGGTAGCCACTCTTAAGATCAATCTTGGAAAAGATTGTGGCACCAGACGTGCTCAGGGAATTTGTCATTCCAAATGGCATGACCATCCATTCATACAGGCCATCCTTCGTCTTGAAGGCGGTCTTCCATTCATCACCAGGACGAACACGTATTTGGTGGTAGCCACTCTTAAGATCAATCTTGGAAAAGATTGTGGCACCAGACATAATGTCCAACATGTCATCCAAACGAGGAATGGAAAAATGGTATTTCGCCATGATCTTGTTTATGGCACGGCTGTCCACACACATACGCTAGGTTCCATCTTTTTTTGGCGTCAATAGGGCAGGAACAGCGCAAGGACTTAAGCTTTCTCTGATGAAGCCCTTTGCCAATAACTCATCAACTTGCCTTTTCAACTCAGCATGCTCTGTCGGATTCATCCGATAATGTGGCAAGTTAGGAAGACTCACTTCCGGAACCAGATCAATAGCATGTTGGATGTCACACAGTGGGGGTAACTGGTTGGGGAGGTTAGCAGGAAATACATCTGCAAACTCCTGTAGGATAGGTTTAACTTGAGGCGGGATAAGTGATTTAGGATCTTTAGGGACTTCTCTCGCTGTGAGTAGAAGAATGGTAGCTCCTTTGTCAATTTCTTTCGTGAGTTCCTTTTCACCCATATACATTACTTTCTTACCTTTTCTCAAGAGAGCCGGTGTTGTTTCAACTGGACCAGTTCGTGGTTTCATGGGTATGAGCTTTATTTTTAGTCCATCATGCTGAAACACACATTGGTTGGATCGACCATATATGGTCACATCATGATCGTATAACCAAGGTCACCCTAAAATGACTTGACCCACATCCATTTTGAGCACATCACACCAAATTTCCTCTTTGTAAGCTTTGAAGTCCACAGGGACCAAACAACGATGTGTTACTTGGAGGGTTGTCGCATCAATTCAAGATACTTTTATGGGCGTGGATGGGGTTCAGCCTTAATTTCGGTCTTAGCTAAGACCGCAGAAGAGACAACGTTGACACAATTCCCACTGTCAACAATCACCTTACAGTTTTTGCCACCTATGGTCATAAAGGTGTGGAATATATAGTGCACTTACAATCATCTTCTTCTTTTGACTGGGACAAAGCACATCTGACTACATTCAAGTGAGGTGATTGGATAGACCAAATACAGTGGAGATACTGGTCATCCTCTTCTTCACTGAAGTCATCGCCTTCAATAGGCTCATAGGAAAACACATTGTCAGAATCATCAACGATGACAACGATACCCTCTACTATATTGATCCTACTGGGGCTGGGACAGTTGCTAGCAACATGACTGTGTCCCTTACATTTATAGCACTTAGTGAGATGGTCAATTTTAGAGTAGTCTCTTTCGGTGTTTTTACCCTTATGTTCATCTCTATGTGAATTGGAATTTGCATTAGGTTTGCTGGGATAAGATTTGTTGGGGTGCTGAGAGGGAGGCTTAGGCCTAGACGAATCAGTAGAGGTCATTCTAGAGGAATGATCTCTAAAATCGCTGGACTTAGAATGAGAACTAGCTTTAAGGGAATCCATATCGAGGACAATGGCATAGGCTGCCGCTAGTGAGTCCACATTTCTATGAATTAGCTCGTTCCTAAGGTCGGCTCGTAGTCCAGCTCTGAACTTAGAGAGAGTTTGTTTTTCACTCTCTTTACCTAAGGCATTGCACCGAATAAGGAAGTCGTCAAACTTATCAACATATTCTTGTGTGGATTTTCTTCCTTGATAAAGTTGCTACCACGAATCTAGCAATCGGGTGTGAAACGATAACGGTACATATCTCTCAGCGTGCTTCTCTTTCATCGCTTCCCAAGTGGCTATGGGCGCCAAGCCTCGGCCTCTGCGGGCATGTTCAAGATTAGTCTAGTGTTATTAAGCTTTTCCAGTCAATTTCATCGTGGCAAATTTGACTTTCAGGGCTTCACTCATGTCAAACCACACAAAGTAGTGTTCCATCGCACGGATCAAATCAAGATAAGGTTGGGGTTCCATGTGGCCTTCAAAATGGGGAACGTCAGCCTTAACATTCTTCTTATATTGTTCGTCAGGATCACGTTCTTGATGCCGATCATCACGAACATTCCTTTGAGGGATCTGACGATTAGCATGAAGAAAAGGGACAACGGTTTTATTTAATTCCACTTTCTCAAGTCTCTAATTGATATTGGCAAGAGTTGCTTGAATGGCAGCTAGGATAGCGAAAATATCAGAGTTGTCCATTTCAGTTCAGAGAGGACTAGGGTTCCTAATTGAGTGGTCAGGGAGGGAGAAGAAAGGCTCTTCGGGGTTTGTGGTGGTGCTGCGAAGACGTATTCACCAAAAGTGGGAAACTAGGGGTCGTGTGTATGCTGAAATTTGAAAGAAAAACGTGTCCTAAATGCAGTTAAGTTTTTTTTTTTTTCAAATCTGAAGTGATCTAAAAGAACGAAAGAAAATAAAAAAAACTTTAGACAATCCTAAATGATGCAAAAATTTAAGACTAAATGATGTAAGAATAGGGATGGCAACCGGGTCGGGCTGACCCGCGACCTGCCCGTGACCCTCTCGCCAAACCCGACTCGTTAGAAGTTGGTTTGGGTCCGGGTCAAAGCTGCAAGAATAAGCAGGTCGACCTAAGTCGTTGAAGAACGAATTTGAACCCGTCGAACCCGGCCTGTGAACCTGGTGAACAGTGCGAAACCTGCTCGCCAACCCACGAGTTTCGAACCGTTAGACCCGTACGGGTCGACCGTTCGACCCGCGGTTCCAACAGCAGCAAACCCGGGTCTAACGGCTGTTATAGCCATTTTTTGTTGTTTTTTTTTTTTATTTCTTCCCTATAAATACCCCTTAAACCCAAACTAAAAATTTCACACCTTACCCTCTTGCTCTCTTTACAACTACTACTCAATTCAATCTCAATTCATTCCAAATTTTGTGAACAAAGAAGCTAGCAAGTAGCAACATAGAAACGATCAAACGATAAATTCCAATCGTATCGAATTCAACATTCAACTACGTCTTCAAGTCTTCAACTCCTCCAAGGCTCCAACAAAGAAGATCTTTTTCTATCTATATACAAGTCTGGACTTCTACTTCTACTTCTACTTTTATTTTCTCTCTCATTTTATATACGAGTATCCGCGAAGTACGGTATCAAAATTTCACAACCCTCTTATTGTCTTGATATTTTTTTTGTAGTTATAATTTTTTTTATCATATTTGTTTGTTGGTTTTTTGATCTTCTCTCTCACAACCCTCTTATTGTTTTCTAGATTTTTTTTTAAACTTATCTCGGCTAGATTGTATTTGTTTTTTTCACATACACTACTATATCAACATGTCTAGATCACGAGGTAGTGGCCGTAGCCAAAGTGGACAAGATTCCACCGGCATTTCTCATAGGCCTCCAATTATCCCACAAAATGAGCCCGCCGAAGAGTACCCTATGACCCAACACATTGGTACACATAATGAGTTTGTAGGAGACATAGACATAGAAGAAGAACAAAAAACACAAGCAACCGAAACAACACAACCGGGTAGTAGTAGGAAACCTAGATGGAAAACTAGTGATTGGCACAAATTTTATGATTATATTCCAAACGAAGAAAATCCGGGTGTAGGTAATAAAGTTTGTAAAATATGTTCGAAGTCATACAAATGGAAGAGGTGTGAGGGGACGGGTACGATAAGATGACACATCCAAAATGTACACAAAGAACTTCTTGTAGACCTACCCGGCCAACAAAAAATCCACCCTAGGACCGGTATAGTTGATAGCTATTCTAATGATCCCGAACTTGTTCGTTGGAAAATGGCCCGACTAGTAATCAAGGAAGAGTTACCATTTTTCTATTCCGAGAGTAGGGACTTAAAAACTTTTAATCAAACCGCATTAAACACCCATTTTAAAAGAATTCCTAGGAATACTTGCAAATCTGATTGTTTTAAAATGTACAATGAAATGAGAGAAGCTTTGATTGCCATTTTATGGAGTTTAACTTGTAAAGTTTCTTTAACTTCCGATTGTAAGATGGGTTGCAACAATATTCCAATGATGGAAATAACTTGTCATTGGATCGACAGTGATTGGATTATTCTAAAAAGGAACATATCACTTGCCGCATTGCCCTATCCCCATAGTGGTATTGAAATTTCAAATTGCATTTTAGAAATTTGTGATGTTTTTCATATTCGTGATAAAATTATGTGTATAATTTTTGATAATGTATCTAACAACAATGCATCAATTAGTATATTAAAAACCACATTAAATCCTCCAGCTGATAATATTTTTCATGTTAGATGTGCATGTCATATTTTAAATTTATGTGTTCAAGATGCATTAAAAATAGCCGAACCATATATAGTTAAAATTAAAAATTGTGTACATTTTATTGCATTAAGTGGCCCTATATTTCAAGAATGGAAAGCTTGGTGTAGGCTTAAAAATGTACATTTTAGAAAATTTTCAAAGGATATTAAACATCGATGGAACTCTACTTTTGATTTGCTACATGTTGTTACTGAATATAAAGCATGTATAAATAATTTTTGTATGGAAAAAAATATACCAAATTTTGAAATGACTCCCCAAGCTTGGTTTTTTGCCGAATCTTTGTTAAAATTTTTAGAACCTTTTAAAACTGCAACTTTCAAATTTTCAAAATTTTATGAATCTAGTTCTAGTAGCATTTTTATTTTAATAGTTACTATGATGCAAACTTTCAATGAAATGATCAATGATGCTTTTATTGGTGATATTGTGAAACCTGCACACACCAAATTTTTGAAGTATTTTAATCATCCTCCTATGTTGTATTGTATTTCTACTATGATGGATCCCCGTATCAAATTAGAAGGTACGAAGAGTTTGATTTAAATGTTTTTTACTTTACTTAGGGAAGATGAATCTGAAATTGATTGCGGAATATTTTTAGCTAAATTTGAATCGACATTAAATAACTTGTATGATTATTATGATAGAAGTTTTTCATCTAGTAGTACTACTACTTAAGTTACTTCTTCTTCTGCTACTTCTACAGGTAAGGGTAAGAATAAATTAGATGATGCCACATTTAATTTACTTGCAAAAATTTAATCAAAAAAAGCTAGGATTAATCAACCAAATGAATTACATTGGTTTAATACAAGATTCTGAAAGTTTTACTTCTTCACTAGATATTTTACAATGGTGGAAAGACCATGAGTATACTTATAGTATTCTTAAATATATTGCTAAAGATCTACTAACTCCTCCTGTCTCTACAGTTGCTTCAGAAAGTGGATTTTCTACAAGTGGCAGGGTTCTAACCGATTATAGGAATTACTTGAAGCCCCAATCGTTAGAGATGCTCGTCTGCACGGAAGACTAGATGAAGGTCGAAGATAGGACTCAAGGAGTAGGGTTCGACACGTCTACAAGTGGAAGAAAGTCACCGGAAGAACAACAACAACAACAATAGCAACCAACATGAAGAATTGAAGACCAACAACAACAATAACAAATTGAAGACCAACAAATTGAAGAAAATTGAAAATGTATAAAAACTTGTATAAAATCTTTGTTTGTTATAAAAAAAATTAGGATAATTGTAGATAATTGAAATTGTATCGAAGAAATTTGTTATTGTATAAAACAAATTTGTAGGAAATCTTTATTTCTTATTACAAATTGGAAAAATTATATAAGTTGAAATCATATTAATAATATATAAAAAATGTAACGTCCCGAACCCGGCTCAGCTGCGCACGTGGCTACACGTACGCGCACGCGAAAGAACGGACACAAAACTCTAACCACGCCCACCACAGGCTGCCTCAAAAGGGTGGTTAACCATTTGGTACCTTTATCATTGGCATTCCTATATATATACTTACATCTCTCCCTCATCCTAGCCGATATGGGATGATCTAAATCTCCCATGGTCAACCAGTCAACCATACACCCACACTCATTCCTACATTCTTTTCATTCATTTAATGTATGGTCAACTAGTCAACACACCACACCTTCACACACTTTTTTCTTTTCTTCCATTCCTTCCACGTCACCACTTCCAACCATCCCTTTTCTATTCTACATACTAGTATATTATACTACATATATACCATATATATAGTATATATACTATACTAGAAATACGGGGTCTTACCAAAAAAATTTTGGCAACTTCATTCTTTGAGTCTTATTATTAATATTTCATTATTTTTATTATTAAAATTACAATTTTTTAAGTAAAAATAATAATTAAATAAACGGGCCAACCCGCAGGTCGACCCGACCCGACTTGGGTTGGACCCGAATGGGTTCGCGGGTTGGGCGGGTCGAGTTTTTGCAATTCTGACCCGGCCCGGTTGCCACTCAGACCCAACCTGAACCCGCCCTAGTTGGGTTCCAACCCGAACGGGTTCGACCCGACCCGGCCCGGTCGACCCGTTTACCAACCCTATGCAAGAACTAGAGTTTTAAGAATCTTCGCTCTGATACCAAAATAATTTAAAACTAACTCTAAATAGAGAATTTCCAAGAATCTTAAAGAATTAATTTTACCAACATGTAGTGCGGATCAAAGTTAGAATTTTAAACAGTTAATCGGTTTGATGAATTTTCAAGAATTAAATTAAGTTTAACAAGCCCAAATAATAATTCAGTTCTAACAATCAATAATTATATCCCTAAGTGTTCTTGGCAAGTAAAAGATGCAATATTTATTTGTACTCTAATTAGGCAAGTAGAACATTCAATCTCAATATTTGTGGATGACAGATAAATCAAATAATATAATAGAGATGATAAAGCTGTATAACACAAATATTTAAAAAGTGAAAAGAGTATACCTGGGTTGGAAGAAACCAGTATTCGATCTCGGGTTGACAGCAATGCAGAACACAGCAATTGGCAACAACAGTAAGAGCAGCAGCAAAGAAGCTTGGCTTGCTGAAGACGACTGACGGGGACTGGCAGTCAGTGGGTCGATGGGTGCAGCAGGGCAAGGTGCAACTAGGGTTTCGATCGGAGGTGGGCTCCGGAGATGGAGGTGGTGGTCGAAGCTAGAAGTCGACGAGGAAGGAAGGAGGATTGGACGTTGGGGTGGAGGGCGTCGGTGAGGTAGTCGGCTGGGGTTTGGTGGGGGTTTTGGAGGCGGAGTGGTGGGGGGTTTTCTGGTGGTGGTAGCGGTGAGGCTGTGGTGGTGAGTTCGGAGTGAGGGCAATGGCGGGGTGAGGGAAGGAAGGGTGAGGGAGGATGGTGGGACAGTTGACTGTGGTGGTCGAGGAGTTGGCGAGGGTGAAGAGGACGAGGATGAAGACGGGACGGTAGGTGCAATGGGGGGGGGGTGACGACAGTGGGAGGCGGCTGATGGGTGATGGGTTCGGGATCAACAGAGGAAAGGATAAGGAGAAGCGGCGAGAGAGAGGGATTAGATTAATTAGGGTTTAAGTATTGATTTGGGGATTTGTTTTGGATTTGGGGATAAGTTTAGAGTTTATCACAAACCCTAAAATTAGATCTCAATTGTATCACACAAAGAGAGAGATGAAGAGCAAAACTTCAACACAATAATTTTAATCAAGAATAACCTCTTCTCATTAATCTCAATGACTATATATAGGCTCAAAACAAATCTTGATACAAATATCAAAATATTCTAAAATATAAAACAAAGATTACATATGCCTATAATTGCAAAAAACAAATATGGTACTGAATAAAATCCTAAGCTAATGAAGCAGTTATCCTAGACGATGTCTGCGCTGATAAAAATGCCCAAATCGTCTTGAACCGATGTCCTCATCAGATTCCTATCTCCTATTGATCTGACTGGCAACAATGTCAGAGTACCCCCTTATTTTGGTATCAGAGCATATACAATAGATCATTCTCAAATAGAACATAATCTAGACTCATTTTTTATACTGTTCATCATCTCTAGCCTTTCATTTAAGATATATCAAGGTGAGTCAAGTCCCGTTCGACTTTTCAGCCAAACTTAGCGACTTTCCCCTTCTGGCATACTCAAGGCCTTCTCTGATACTCATGACCTTCTTTGCATATAGGGTCACTTGCAGTTATTAGGAACTTTCTAGGGCCTAATTATGCTATTATGATACACATAAATGAAAGTGCTTAAAGATTAGACCAGTGTTTAATATTCTATACATAGAAAAATAGAAGGAAAACATAATTCTTATTATTAGTTATAATATACATGACAGGGATATAAAACATACATAGCTAAGGGTTTTCCCTTTCGGGAATCCCCTAAAGAAAAGAAAGACTTACAGAGAAGTCCAAGCTTTGAAGGAGTTTGTTCCGAGCTTTGAATATCATACAAAGGTTTTTATAGAAGAGGGAAAGAGTACATAGGTTTCTTAGTGGATATATCTTGAGATGGATGATTTTGAAGTGAGGAGAGGGAGATCTTATATAGGCACATGACGTCTGAGGAAAGTTTTTCTGGAGTCTTCTTCTATGCTACGTGGAATCATTCTGTCCATGTCTTTTAGGGTCTGGAGAATTCTTCTATCCTTTTATGTGGCCTTGTATTATCCGTTGCTTTTTGGGTACTCTATTATCTTAGTGGAGAATCGGCTTTTTAAGTTTCTAAGTTACGGAGCGCCACCGAATTAATGGAAAAAGGTGAGTCTGTTCCAGGGTCTTTGTCATTAGATTCTTCTGGTGACGTGTCTTTTTTATTGCGGTATGTTGTTTCTCTTTTATCTTCAAATATATCATCTTCTATTGGTATCATGTCCCTTTCATCTTTTAACAAAGTTTTCTGTAATGCTTGCGCCACCTGTTCTGCTATCATTTGTTTCCATGAGTTCTTTCTCTTTTTTACTCTGAGTTCTGTCTTTTTAGATGGCACTTGTTATTTTTTGGTTTTGTTCTGTTTGCTTTTGGGTACTCTATTATCTAACATCTCTCTTATAATCTTCTGGTTGTTCCGAGGAACTATCTATAGGGGAATTCCCCTAGTCTTGGCTTTTTGGCAAAGCCACAACCATAAAAGGACTTGAGATGTCTTTGCTGGCTGCCGTTTGAGCCAGACTAGCCATTGAAATTTTAGACCCAATGGTATCTTTTGTAGCATTCAGATGGGAATGCTCACCAATCTCACCCCTTTGATTTATGACTGGGGATACAGTCTTTGGAGGAAACTTAGTCTAAAATAAATTTTTTTGTAAATCGGATATCTTCTGAAGCAAAAATAGTTTTTCACGAATTAAACTATTAATATTCTCATTTAATTTTTTAACAGTTCTTGTCATAGCTTCACAGTATTCGAAAAATAAAAATTTTCCTCTCTCATCTTTAACTACATGATAGTCTAAGGGTGCTTCCTAAACAGTTCTTAAGGAGAGGGAAACAAAACAGTTAGGTCCTAGATGTTTTCTAGCTATGTCTAGAGCTTCTGACATGTTATTAAAACCTTTATAGAATGGATCTCTAAAATCTTTGATACTATCTAAGACTTCTATCCAGATGTGAAATACTCTTACAATTTACCTTTCAAAACTACATAAAACTTAAAATTCTTTTAAGTTTGATTAAACACTTCTAATAAAGAATTTATGGCTGCTAAAAAATATTTTTGATCTTTTTTTTATTAAAGGTAATCCATAAATTGTCTAAAATACATCTTTGTTCTTTAGTTATAGAAATATGTGGAAAAGTCTCAAAACAAATATTAAGAAATATTACTATTTGGAAAAACCAGAAGTTCATGATTACCAAAATGCATACGTTCTTGTTGTGGTCTTTGTACCATGTTCTGATTAAAAGGTTTTGGTACTACAGTTTGAACATTATTATGAGAACCGCCTGCCTACAGTCCTGCCATCTGCACATCATTATCAAAAATGTTTAGTAGGTCTTTATTCAAATAAGTGCAGATAATTTAAGAAGATGATTTATTCTAGGGCTAATTGATTGTTTTCTAACTAGTCCTTCATTGCCTTTGTCATAGGCATCAAATTGATCTGATAGTTGAAATAAAAAATGCTTATCATATATATAGTCAATACTTTTACTGAATGCTTGTATAGAGCAGATTTGAAGGAATTGCAATAAAGTAAAATCTAGGTCTGTATTGTAAAAGTAAGGGTTAGGAAAGTTGGCAAATTCGGGATGAATTAGATCTAAATCTTGTACATTTTGCTGAAGTCTTGGCTGTATAAACATAGATCTATAATAAATTTCTCGTATCTTATGACTTATTATATTGTCTTTCGTGTGATTTTCATCAACCCAAAATTGTTCTAATAATTCATAGAGTAGTGGTATCTTCAATGTGGTTTATAATAGTTACAATTGTCTCAATAGAACCGTGGTCAAAGAAAAAGACCAAATCAGGACCAGCAAAATGTACAAGGTCCACCACACTTTCAAGCGCATTCTGATGTAAGGGTCTGCTAAGCATTTCAGGAATAGTGTTAGCAGAACCTTTAATATGTGCAAAATTGATACGTGTATCTAGTGCTAAGCAACAATCAATAAAATTTAACCATCTTCGCCGTGAACTACTTTTACTATCGAGATTTATCTTATTATGAAAAGATACGATTGCTTCACAATCGGTTCTCACAGTAATTTCTTTAGTTATAATAAATAATTCAAAACTATCTAGTGCATATGCGATTGCTAGAAGTTCTGCGTCAATACTACTTATGTTACATTTTTCTTTATATTTTCTGCTAGCGTATCTACATTTTCTTTCTGTATCTCGACCTAAATACTTATTCGGTTTTGGCAATAAGGGTTTCTCCCCATCCTGTATTGCAACCATTTGTCTCTACTATTAAATTTGTTTTAAATCTTCTAATTTGTCTGGGAAATTTAAGGCTTTTTGGGCTATATGTGGTTGTAATTTTATCTTTCCTTGTCTGATTATTACTCCTAAAAATTCTACTAGGGGCCTAAATAATTGCATTTTCTTCTATACCAATTAATCCTTGATTAATGAATTTTGAAATTATGATATGTAAATGTCCTCTGTGTTCTTGTTGAGTTTTACTAAACACAAAAATATCGTCTATATAAGCTACTGCAAACCTTTTATGTTTTAAAAAGATCTCATCCATTTTTCTTTGAAAAATAGATGGGGCGTCATTAAGGCCAAATGACATTACAAGCCATTCAAAATGGCATTTTGGGCAAGTGAATGTTGTCCATTCTACACTGTCTAGATGCATTATGATTTGCCAAAATCCTGATTTTAAATCGAATTTGCTAAAAATTATATAGCCTTGAATCTAATTTATTAATCTAGTTTTATCTGGTATATCATAACCATCACTATTGCATTATCATTTCGTCTTTTATAGTTAATTACCATTCTACTCTTTCCTCTAATTATTTCACTATGATTTCTAACTATAAAAGCTGTTGATCGGTGAGGACTATCAGATCTTCTTATTACTCATAATTTTAAGAAGTTCTGCATTGTGCATTTTAAAATCTTCTAAATCTTGATTGGTTACATTTATTTTATCTAATTTAATATTTTGGATTAATTATACTTAGTTTGCATACTATTTTATCTTTTTCCCAATATCTTAGTATATCTTCTCCTAATATTAGTTTTTCGATTTTTGAGATTAGCTGTTCTATTTCTTGTTCACTGACTAAGGTATAATATAATTGTTCTAAATTTATAAATTTTGTCTCAATCTCTATTGCATGTGCTTCATCAATTTCTTCATTAGTTACTTCTTGTAACTGTCATTTTCCTTCTATTGGGCAATGACATTCTTTTCCTATTCTTGGTTCTTTTAGTTGTCTAGTCATGGTTGGTTCACTGTATATATATACTAGTGTGAATAAAGTATGATTCGGTTATTGTAAATAATCTTTACTTATAAGTATACTACCATTATCGTTTAACAAAAAACTTAATCCTAAAAGTAAGTCGTCTTCTAAATTTAAAGATCTAACCCAAGTACTTTCTTTAGGTAACGTATACTCTGTATTTTCACCGCAGTTAGTTTCAAATCTAATTTTACTGTTTGGGACTAAAAGGCTACATATACATATACTTGCCCATCCATCTGTTGGGCTCCTATGGGTTTTGAGGCTTTAATTATATATTCTTGCGGAATTATGTCTTTATTAATAATACAATTAGTACATTATCTATTAGGGCTAAACACTTAATTCCATAATTTTTTATTCTTACTATACATTTAACTTTAAAATATTTTAGATTTTTGCTATTACATATTTGAACTAATTCATTTCTTTTTGGTTGTACTTCTAATGGATGTTCTACTATTGCTTTCCCTTTATCTAATCTACTTTATATTGCATCTATTCTTTCATATATTAGCTTATGTGTATCTTCAACATTTTCTAATCTTTTTCTTAATATTTTTAATTCATATGTAGTTATCATAGTGTGGGCTACTAATGGACTAAATGTGTGTTTATATTTTCCCCATATACTTCATACACCCTTCTTTGTAACATTTATAGTATTTTGTTCTGTGTTCTCTACTAGAATACCATTTGCAAAAAGAACATGATATGTTGTCCATTCCTGTATGTATTACCCAATCATGTTTACAAGAGTCTTTATAAGTAGTTTATATATTCATTAAGAGTCATCTAATTCTTCAAAGTCTGGCATCTCTATTTGTGGTGGTACAATACTATCTATAAAATCATTGTTTTTATCTTCTATTTGTTCCTCTTCTAAATATATTCTGTATCAGATATTGTTTCATCGATATTATTAAGTCTTCATTTGTACATTCTACTAATATACTATTTTTATCGTGTCTATTTATTCTTTTAGGACAAGTCCTACTTATATGTTCAGGAGTAAAACATTCTAATTTATTTCTATACAGTCTATTTGGCTTAAATTTTATAGCATGTTTTTGCGGACCTAAATATGGTTTCCGCTTATTATATTTTCTTAAGTAATACCACTTTCTTATATTTATCTATCTTATAGTTATAATACCTTATTTTATTTTTTCTTGAATTACAGCTTTCTCCTATTCCATAAGTTTGTGGAGTATAAATTGCAAAACTCATAATCTAAATGTTTTAATTGTTTATGAATTTGTATTTCAGTACATTTTTCTTTTAATATCTTTATTATGTGTTGTATTCTTTGCCCTATAGACAAGCTAGGATTTGCTGTAATCCCTGGCTCATTTCTCCATTTATTGGCTATTTCTGTACCCAATGCTCCAGATAATTTTCTAAATAATTTGTCTCCTAGTTCTTGCTTAAATGCGTTACCTGAAATACATGTATAACAAAAATAATCATTGTGGAATTTCTTTATGTATTTCCATTTATATAAACTTATTGTTCTAGGCTTCGGATAGCATCTTGTTGTAATCCTAGATGGTCTGAATTCGGATCTTCGCCTGTGACTAAGCCTTGAATCTTATTTACAAAATTATATGGATTTGCTCCTAATCCTAGTAATGTATTGTATTTTGCAACTTGGGATTCTTTATAGGCTTCTCACATTGCTTGTACACTTTCGCAATAGATTTCTAAGTACTTATACATTTCTTCAGTTTTCATGTGTTGAGCTGTTCTATAGTAGTCTCCTATTATTGTGTATGTGCATGCATCTAGTATATTTGACCAGTGCTGCAGGTCATGTGCTGCTAAATTAAGAATTTATGTTTCTCATTTAGCCTGAAATTTTATTGGTTGTTTTAAGGGTTGTCTTTTCCTTTTGCTTCTATATTTGTTCTCTTGTTCTTTATAGTCTGAATATCGTATATCAGATACTTGAGTCATATTTTCTTCCAGTTCTATTTCGTCTGGTAACTTTCCTATCCTTATGTTTCTATTTTTTTCATAATACAGGAATTCTTCCTCATTAATTGATTTGTATTTCTATTAACCTGAGGGACATAGTCTGTAAATCTAACACTAGTTTTTCACAAGACTCTTTAATCTATACAGATATCTATCGTTCTAGTAGGTTCAATAAATTTGTCTAAATTCCAATCTAATCCTGCTAGCCTTGATGGATCATATTCTAAATACTACTTAAATAAGTCTACTACGTTTTTGATATGGACTTTGTATTTATTTTTAGCTTTAGTAGTTACTCTTCCTAAAAAGCAATATGTATTAATATATTGTCTCCATTTTGGGCTGCCATATCCTTTCGTCTGTATCTCAATATGAATATGCTTGCTAAAATCTTTCGCAGTCACCATAAAATCTGGACTACAATAAAATATTCCTGAATTATTGTTCATATCTACTTCGATACTAGTTCCATCTGTTATAATATAATGTGACTAATACTTTACATCCTAAATTCTTTCTCATAAGCCCTTTAATTCATATTATCATTCCTAAATGCATAAAACTAACCAGAATTAAGAAATTCTGTACCAGCTGTCTGACTAATTAAAGGTAAAGTAACCGCTTGATTACCTAAGCAGCTTTTGTTTGTTCTCTATTATGTCTAAAAAATATAGTCTGAAAATTAAATCTGCTTGTCTGATATAGTGTTCTGATGAAGAAAATAATTTTGGGGAAAATTCTTATTCTTATTGTTCTACTTTATTCTTCACTGTATACATCTATATATAAGGATTACATTCTTGGAGAAGAAGAAAAGAGATTGAGAGAAGATTGGGAAGAGGAGAGATTTGGAGAATCTGTTTCCTATATTAGGAAACAGAATATACAATTACTATATTTCAACACTCCCCCTCAAGTTGGTGCATAGATATCGAGCATGCCCAACTTGTCAACAAATTTCAAGAAGAGCCGACTCGAAACAGCCTTGGTTAGGACATCTGCGAGTTGATCTTCTGACTTCACCTTGGATATCTCAATAACTTTCTCATCTAATTTTTCTTTGATGAAGAATCTGTCCACCTCTACATGTTTCGTCCTATCATGCTGAACTGGATTAGCTGCAATATCACACGCCGCTTGACTGTCACAATACACCTTCATAGGTTCCTTTGGACCATAGCCTAAGTCCTGCAACAGGAGTTTCAGCCATAAAGCTTCTGTTATACTTAAAGCTACTCCGCGATACTCAGCCTCTGCACTAGAGCGTGCAACAACATTTTGCTTCTTGCTCCTCCATGTAACTAAATTTCCTCCAACAAATGTGAAATATCCTGAAGTGGAGCGCCTATCGATTGTAGATCCTGCCCAATCAGCATCAGTATATGCCTCAACCTTCAAGTGACCATATTTTGCAAATAAGACTCCTTTTCCTGGGGCTGACTTAATGTATCTCATAATTCTCATCACCGTGTCCATATGTTGTTCCCGAGGTGCATGCATAAACTGGCTTACCACACTTAAAGCATATGACAAATCTGGCCGTGTATGTGCAAGATACATTAGTCGTCCAACCAATCTCTGATATCTTTCCTTATCACAAGGCACTTGATCAGCTTCGTTGCATAGTTTCAGTCCTTCTTCCAATGGTGTACTAATCGGTTGACAGGCGGACATTCCAGTTTCCTTCAATAAATCCAGAGCATATTTTCTTTGAGAAAGAAATATCCCCTTTCTTGAGCGAGAAACTTCAATACCAAGGAAGTATCTCAAAGAACCAAGATCTTTCATTTCGAACTCTTGTGACAAGTAGTACTTTAATGCCTTCATCTCCTCGGGATCATCTCCAGTTACTATCATATCATCAACATAAATAATGAGAGCAGTAATTTTACCTTCTTTCCTTTTTAGGAATAGAGTATGATCAGAATTACTCTGATCGTATCCGAATGTCCTCATTGATTTGGTAAATCTCCCAAACCAGGCTCTTGGCGACTGCTTCAGTCCATACAATGCTTTCTTCAGACGACATACTTTGTTGCTGTGTTGAACTGGTCTGTTCGACCCTGGTGGAAGATCCATATAGACTTCTTCTGTCAATTTCCCATGCAAAAATGCATTCTTCACATCAAATTGCTCCAACGGCCAGTCAAGATTTGCAGCAAGTGACAGTAGAACTCGAATAGTGTTGAACTTTGCCACAGGTGCAAATGTTTCGTCATAATCAATTCCATGAGTTTGAGTGTACCCTTTGGCAACAAGCCTTGCCTTGTACCGCTCTATCGAACCATCCGATTTATATTTCACTGTATAAATCCATCTGCATCCTACTGGCTTCTTCCCTGCTGGCAGCTCGACTATCTCCCAAGTCTCATTCTTCTTCAAGGACTTCATCTCCTCATCCATAGCTGCTTTCCACCTTGGATCGGCTAAGGCTTCCTGCACACTATTAGGAATAGATACAGCAGATAATTGATTTACAAATGACTTATTTGATTCAGACAATCGGTGAGTGGACACATAATGACTCATGGGATACTTGACATTACTAGTGGGATTAGGCTCGTAAGTGGGTTTGGGGATACCTCTAGTAGTACGGTTTGGGAGTTCTCTTCTTGGAGCTTCGGACAGCGATGACGATTGGTTTTTGGGTTCTGCTGGGAGTAGATATAGATCTGATGGTATTGGTGGTGGAGATGGTTCAGATGGTGCTGGTGGTGGAGATGGCTCATCTTCATGGAGGTTTGGCACTGACTGCAGATCTTCGTGAAAATTTTCTTCCTCCTCAACCAAGTCTTCATTCGAGTAATCGTCATTACTTACATCCTGATTTTCTCCCCTTATATCTGATTGTTCAGTTTGAATAGTAACTACTTCATCATAGGCAAGAGTTTGAACTTCATTTCGGTGCTCCCCCTGAAGTTCAACCTCAGAGGAAAAATACATCTCATCCTCATGGAACACAACATCCATAGTCACAAATATTTTTTGAGTTGGTGGGTGATAGCACCGATACCCTTTCTTATTCTGTGCATATCCCACGAAAACACAGCGGACAGCTCGAGGAGCTAACTTATTGCGTTCATGTTGATGAAGATGAACAAATGCAACACACCCAAACACACGAGGTGGCAAGTTGACGAATTTTGGTGCATTCACAGCTTCAGTTAATGCTTGAAACGGTGTGAGAAAGTTTAGGATATTAGAGGGAACTCGGTTGATTAAGTATGCAGCAGAAGCAAGGGCTTCTCCCCAATAAATGAGTGGCAGATTTCCATGGATGAGAGAAGCACGGACCACTTCGAGCAAGTGTCTATTTTTCCTTTCTGCAACTCCATTCTGTTGAGGTGTATACGAGCATGTAGTCTGATGAACAATTCCGTGTTCCACTAAATATTGTTGCAGATTTGAACTCAGGTACTCTCCGCCATTATCACTCCTAAGAACTTGAATTTGTGATTTATACTGAATCATAACATGCTTGTGAAATTTTTGAAACAAACCACTAACTTCACTTTTCGACTTCATTAAACAAATCCAGGTCATACGGGTACAGTCATCAATAAAGGTCACAAACCATTTGGCTCCTCCAAATGTAGTGATTTTGGATGGACCCCAAACATCAGAATGAATAATCATAAAAGGAAGGGAGCTTCTACTTGGACTTGGAGGAAAAGAGACACGATGACCTTTTGCAAGTTCACACACATCACACCGAAAGGCAGATATATCCAATTTTAAAAATAAACTTGGAAATAATTTCTTCAAATAACCAAAAGAAGCATGCCCTAGACGTCGATGCCACAGCCAAATATCTGATTTCTTCTTCTCATCTTCGGATCCTTCCACACTTAGAGCTTGAGTCAACTTGCTCGAACTTTCAGATTCTAAATCTAGGTAATAGAGCTTCCCGTGCCTAACCCCATAACCAATCGTCTTACGAGTCCGAATATCCTTAAACACACAATGAGAAGGCCAAAAGACTACAATACAATGTAAGGCAGTAGTTATTTGAGCTACGGATAATAGGTTGAAATTCAAGGATGGTACAACTAAGGCAGTATCTAAGGTTAGGTTATTTGTGAGATGTATGGTACCCTCGCCAGTAACAGTGGCAGGGTCACCATTGGCAGTGGACACAGTCGATCTAGTGGATGGTTGAAAATTTTGAACTTGTCTAGAATCAAAAGTCATATGGTCGGTAGCACCCGAATCAATTATCCATGCACTATTCTTAACAGAAGCAGAAATATTAAATACCTTACCATCATTACCTGCAGCTGTAACTAATGTAGAGGCGAGTCCAATATTCTTCTTAGCTCCATCAGTTTGTCCCATGGTAGCGGCACAAGAAAAGAACAGATCTGATCTTCAGCAAAACAGCAACAATCCAGCAAGGGATATCAGCAACACTAGTGGAGAGACAGCAGCAACACCGGTGACCAAAGCCGGCGGCGGCGGCGACCAGGTGGCGGCGCTGGCGTCGACGGTGAACGACGCGTCGACGAGCGGCGTTGCGATTGGTCGACGGAATCGGGAGCAAGGGGATCGGCAGGGTGTTTGTCGACTAATGTCGAGGAGAGAGAAGAAGGGGACAGGGGGGTCTGATGGCCTGGGCGAGGGCGGCGCTCGCCAAGGGGTGGCGCGACGGAAGCGGCGTCTGGTCGGGAGGAGCACGACGATTCTGGCGCTGCGCTGGTTGAGGAAGAAGCAAAAAAGAGGGTTTCAATCTGCTGTCAATGTCGAAGATGGAGGAGGGGGTTTCGGATCTGGTTGTGGCGTCGAATAGAGGGCAGCGCCGGGAGGGGGGTCGCCGGAGGGTCAGAGATCTCGCCGGAGAAGAAGTACAGGGGATGGGTTCTAGGGATTTGGGCTGTTTGGGCGGGGAGAGAGAATAGGAGGACGGGGTGTCTTCTTTGGGGTTTTCGGCGACGGGATCTGACGGGATCGGAGTCGATGATCGGTGACGGGATCAACAACGGGATCAGATCAAACTGGAGGTGATCAGTCTCCTCTTCTTCGTCTTCAATTGGTTTAGATCTAATTTGGCTCTGATACCATGAAGAAAATAATTTTGGGGAAAATTCTTATTCTTATTGTTCTACTTTATTCTTCACTGTATACATCTATATATAAGGATTACATTCTTGGAGAAGAAGAAAAGAGATTGAGAGAAGATTGGGAAGAGGAGAGATTTGGAGAATCTGTTTCCTATATTAGGAAACAGAATATACAATTACTATATTTCAACATCTGATATAGTGTTCTGATATAGTGTTCTTGGATTGCGTATGCTCAATCCTTCTCTCTAAAATCTTTCACGGTCCTGTTCAAGATCTATGAGTTCATCTAGATGAATATCATAATTATTTGATATTCTGCTAAACAATCTTTCTAAGAGAGGTCTTGTACTACTTTACTTGTAGAGACATGTTCTGACCTAATTGTTCGTGAGGGACCTGAAAAGGTTTGGACTTCAGTTTGATTTCTATTCATTTTGACTTTTTGGCAGAGAATCTAAATGTTAGTCTAGGTTTTCTCATTATACTTTTTTTACATGTTGGTTCTAATGATATCTTAGATATGTTATGAGTTTAACTTAGTAATCTCGTCTTGAATTCCAGATATAGTAGATTTCTGGATATTATCTAACTTTTGATGAAGTTTAATTAATAGTTTTATAATATTATTTTGTATAAAAATTATCTTGTCAGATTGCGATTGCAAACATATCCCTGAGTGGTTTCAACACCATGGGATTCCTATCTCCGATTGATCTGACTGGCAACAATGTTGCACTCATTACTAGGACTCCGGGACTCCAGATCCAGACACAAGGGTTCCTATCTGCGACTGATCTCAATCTGGTTAGTGACGAGGAACAATCACCCGGGGACTCCAGATCCAGATCCCTGGGTCTTCGTTCGTATAATTTTTGTACAGTCACATTCTTCATTAATATCAGCAGGAATATGTTGTATAATTCACCACTGCAATCTGTATAATTTGCCACTGCAATCGTGTCGCAGACTGCTGTAATTTAAATGTTTATACAGCGTGCAAATTTCATCCGTTGCTATCCAAATTAACATATGTTAGGTATGAAAAGGTGTTATGGAAATCAAGGCTAGATATTTAAGTATGTAATGTGCCTAAGCCCTTTAGGGGAGTATTGAGATGGCTGACAACCCTTCTTGTTAGGTCACCGGGGACAAACTAACAATGTCGGTTCCAAACTTGACAGAATTTTAAATATACCTTGTGAAGTATTCCACGTCAAAACACTGTATACGCTACAATCCTTGGATTTACATAACCACAAATTAGCAGTCTGTGTGTTACAAAAAATAAAAAAAGACAGAAACTAGATGATCAGATCAGATTCAGTTTTACAAATTCCAACACACCAGCAGACTCTGTCAGCACACAACTTAAACATCAGATTGAGATGAATAAAGGATCTTTTCTGCTCACGTAGTATTTCCAAGACAGCACCATGAAATACAAAAGGAGAAATCAAAATCAAAATCAAAATCAAGATCACCATTTTCGCATTCCGAGGGAGGGATAGAAGTCCAAAAATTGCAAATATCTCAATACAGAGCCATCCAAAGATCTTCCATCATATCACATCAATGAATTAACCCAGAGACATAGGAAGCATAATAAGATTAGTTCTGAAATATGACTTCCTCTTCAGTTGTAGTTTACAAATTGATGCATGGTTATGAATAATAGACGGTGTACATAAACTAAAAACGCTAATCACTGACAGTTCTAAACAATATCTTCCTTCACAGACTCAGGCAGCATTTAGAAATTACGAAAAAAGCGTAGTCCTCAGTGGGTTTTTTTTTTTCTTTTCTTTTTTCTTTTACTTTTTCCTATCAATTGTAATATTATACATTCTGGTAGTGGAAACATCTGTTACATACAAAATGGTGAACCTGTTTCTCCACCGTGCTTCAATGGCAGCATCATGGCAGGACTCGGTACAACAACCAGCCTACAGTAACCTTACGGATAAAGTACACAGAAAGTCGGTGCTTTAAACCAATTCCCTCACAAACTTTGTCCACTCTGCGTGTCCCTTGAATAATACTCGTGATGGAAACTATTATAAAGAATAAATAAAGAGAAGGGGAAATCAGACAAAACAGGATACAAATTATTGCACAAAAACTGACAAATTAATGGAAAAGACTTGCAATAAATATCGTGTTGAATTGAAAAACTAAAATAGAGTAGGTAGTGCCAAAAAAGGGTAGCTCCTTAAGATCACAATCACCCGCTACCGACGCACAGGAGATAAGCATGAGATGACTTCCTAGTTAAAGCAGCCTACAGGTAAGGTGTTTGTGCCCTCGAATACCCAGCCACTTTGGAACACTTGGGATTAGCACACTTGATGAAATTATTAAATATAGAAGAGATGTTTTTTCGAGAGATGGAGAGAGTAATAAGTTGCAATAAAATTAGTAAAACATAGGTGTACGAACAGGTCTCCTAGTATTTGTGCAAACTAGACAACCTAATTTATAGAGTCCAAAATTGACTCTTCAATGATAGCCGTTATTTCCCAAACATAATCCACAACTGTCGAAGAAAACTGGCATTTTCTCATACCAGAGACACGACCTTTCAATAGTCAGATAATAGTCTAACATTAATTAACTACTTATAATTTACTCCTTAATTTGAAACCAAAAGAAAAACAACCTTTGAAAGTCTGTCTTCAAAGCCAAAGGTTTAAATTTCCATAAAATAATTCTATACAACACCACAAATGGAAACAATAAATACGGAATGTTTAAGACGCGCACAATACACAGTTTTATTTAAATTTTATATAAAACAAGACATTTATACTATCCACCACAAAATATAGATGGTCATAAAATCATAACAAAAACGAATTAAATATAATTTTTAATATTGTCAAGGTTTTTAGAAAGATACCTACATAATATAGATGTCTTTTGAACTTGAATTATATTGACGAAAAGTAGAACCGGTTACAAAGTAGAAGGTGATTTTAAGACTTCTTGAACCCTTTCCTTCTTTTGACGTAAAGGCTTGAACTACCTCCATAACTCTCCTTCACATTTTGCTTCCATTAGAATTTTGGACATTTTGGCCTTGTCCCAATCTTGCAATTCATGAATGTTATCGAAAATTACCCTTCACTTTCCTTTGAGGAGGTCAGACCCTCACATTCACAAAGGTGTTTCATCAAAATCCTGGTGGGTAGTAAAAAAGTATAAACTCACCCTCAAAATCTCATACAATGAGCATTATTTTATTAATATAGAATTCCCTATAATGCTACCAAGTTATCCAGTGACTCAGTTACCCTTTCAACCTGATTCTATAGATCGTCTCTCACATAGGTAGTGTTCATCACTAACAGCTTTAGAATATGGGTTTGAAGCCTGTGCTACCGCTCCTTACTAAAAATATTGCCCAACAAGTTTGTTTTATGCGAATATGCCGTTTCTCATCATTATCTATATTGCTCTTTGCTCTAGCAATAGCGGCTTGATTATAACAATGAAGTGATACAAATGAGACCGGTTTTGTCCATATAGGTATATCGGCCACCAAATTCTTCAACCACTTTGGATCTTGCCTTTCCCAAGACAATAACTTCAGCCTCCATAGCAATACCTCCCCAAATTAAATACAGATACCCATTAGTGGATTTTCGAATCCTTTGAATCAGATACTCAGTTGTCTAAAATTGGAGGATAATATCCTTCTGTGACTCGCACCTTTTTTTTTTTAATCCTCGGTAGAAACTGACTTTGCTAAAGTGTAGACTACAATTTATGGTCCGCCTTATACACCTTAACTATCATATTAAAGCTTCCCAATATTCATGCCCTAAGTTCCGATTATGTCGACTCGAATTCCCAATTGCTAAGGTTATATCAAGCCTTCTGCAGTTCACAAGATGTCACCGAACCAATTATTCATGCATACTCATTTTGTGAAATAGGTTCCCCTTATTTTTTCCTTAATTTCAATTCAGTGGTGTCATAAATGGAGTATTGACGATACTTCTTCAGAAGATTTCCAATAAAGGGGTAGCATAAGAGCATTAGGTTTCTGAACTATCTTACTTCCCAAAATAACATCAGCCTCTCCTAAGCCTTTTGTTTTAAACATGGACATAATATATGAAGCACCGATACGGATACGGTGATACGCGTACGGGGACACGGGTACGGGGATACGATAATTTTCAAAAGATACGGGATACGGCAGGGATACGGCTGTGTGTGTGTATATATATATAATTACACATAACTAAATAATCTTTCTTGTTAATAAGAAAATAGTAAATATCTTTCATTAAATATAAATAAGTTAATCCATAAAGGCTATAATAATTATTCATAAGCATAAGCAATAACATAAGTAGACAATTCAAATAGTGGGACAAGTTTCAGCCATATCAAATAGATGAACAATAAAAAAATACAGGATACGGGGATGTACAATATACGGGGACACGAGTATCGGATACGTACAGGATACGGGGACGGCACCCTCCGTGAAGTATCCGTGCTTCAGAGGACATAATTGAATGCTTTGTGGAATTAACTTATCAAACTAGTGCTCACTATAAGCATATCATTAACATAAAGAATAAAAACGCACATTCATTATTATGCATTTTACTATAAACACATTTATCTACACTGTTAATGTCAAACCCTTTGAAACTATAGCAGTGTCAAACATCTCATGCCAATACTTTGGTGCTTGCTTCAAACTATGTAAGTCTTGCATATTTTATTTTCTTGTCCCTTAAAGACATAGCTTTGGCAGAGCCTTCAGGTTGGCGATATAAATTTCCCCTACCAAATCACCATGCAAAAATTGCGATTGTGACATTCATTTGGTGTATAATTAAATTATAAATTGATGTCACTAACATACACTCTTTGCTTATTCTTGCAATTGATGCCATGTGTCAAAGAAATTTAATCCTTCTGTTTGAATCCTACAACAATAAGTCTAGCCTTGTATTTGTCTATAAATCCATCTGGTTTTAGTTTCCGTTTAATAAACCACTTGGTATTGTTCAGTTCCTTCTGGCAAATCCGCTAAATCTCATGTATGATTTTCCATTATAGAATCTAATTCTCTTTATGGCGTCGGGAGAAGTGATTGTCCAATTGTAAGTAGTAGGGTTTTCATCTACTAAATATGTGTACATGCTGTCCCCTGAATTAGTTTCCCTTATTTATCTTTTACTTCGGAATTCAATTTCACCAGATACGATGGGTCTATCTATTTGATTAACTTTAAAAATTGAAGAATCTCTAGTATCATTATTACTAGTCAAGCGTCACTAATAGAAAGTGAATCCTTGAATATGTTCAAAGAAGTTGGTAACTCTTGATTCAACTATAGTATTTGCATCAAAAACTATTTTATATAGATTTTAATACAAGAAATCTATAACCAGAACTACTATAAGCATAACCAATAAAAAAGCTAGCACAAGTTTTAGGTCCTCATTTTTGTCTTTTAGATTCGGGTAAGTCCCACTTGAGCAAAACAAACCCAAATTTTTACGTAATTAAGTAGCTTCCTACCATGCCAAAGTTCATGACACTTGTCTTCTTGTGAGGTCTTCAATTAAGATTATGAAGAGGATAATGTTGTCACCCCCACCCCAAAAAAATATATTAACGAGAAATCCCGAATTAGTCAGTAAATAATTTAGCATGCATCCCTTTAAAGGTTCTACTGTTCCTTTCCGCTACTCCCTAGGATTCAGGATAATATGGTGCAGTAGTCCCATGGATTATACCATTAGATTCTAAGAATTCATTCATGTTCCAAGTTTACAATTTCCATATTTGGTTCCTCTACAGTTTTCTTGATCATTTTCCTAATTGATTTCCAACCGTCGCTTTGTAGGAAATGAATGCTAGCATTGCTTCATCTTTTGTTGTTAGTAAATAAATCATAGTGAATCTAGAATAATTATCAACAGGTTATATAATATCTTTTTCTCCTCTAAATTTAAGAGATCTAAAGTCCGCTAGATCACTATAAATTAAATTAAACTAGAGGAAATCAACTTCAAATTACAAAGTTTCTTAATATATAGTGTACAAGTCTTAATCTACCACGCCAAATATTAAAATTATCAACATTTTAAACATAAGAGGCAGTGTTGTAAACGGCGTTAGGCGGTGACGATTCGGTCAAGGGGCGCCTAGGCGGTTGAATTTATTTTTTGCCGATTTAGTTAATTTTAGCCTCTATTCTTCAATCCTAAGTATAATTATGCAATCCAATTGCGAATATTCATCATATTCTTGTGTAATATGTGTAATTAAAGGCTATTTATGCATTAAAAAAAGCTTCCACGTGTAATTAATATGCGTAATGTGTGCAAATGTGCAATTAAAATAATAACTGTCCAATTGTAATATGTTAATATGCCAATATGTGTAATATATGTAATATGTGCTATTTTAATATGTGTAATAGGAGTAATATGTGCAACCCATCACCAATCAAAAACTAAAAAAAGTAAAAATAATTCCACTACTATTAAAGATCCATACATAAAATATAATAGATTAACAGTAGTTCTCTTTTACCAAAATCCTAAAATTGAAATTCAAAGTTTTAAGTCCAACAATGACTTGACTAAGCTTACTAGTTACCTACTAATCTTCTAAGTCTACATATTCACCATCCGCCACATTCATAATTCTCTCGTCATCGGACTCAAATTCAATCTCTTCATCTTGTTTGTGTTATTTTATGGGCGGGGTAATTTTTTGTGTTATTTTATAGTAATAAAAAAAATTTAGAAAATGCCTGAGCGTTTGGACATCAGTGATCGGCACCACGGACGCCTCCTCAACAAGACAGCCGCCTAATCACCTCCGACCGCCTAGACCACCGCCTATGCCAAAGACGGTTCGTTCTCTATCTAAGCGCCTAGGCGCAACCTTAAGCGCTCGAGGCGGCCGCCATTTAGAACACTGATAAGAGAAAGTAGGCTTTTTATTCATAACATCACAAACATTAAGTACAAAAATCCATTAGCATTGTATCCTTCGTCAATAAATGCATTTTTCTTAGTAATTGTAGCGATAATTTTCGTCCCGCATTGTTGAGGAGATCACCTGAAACCAACTTTCTTCTAATTTCCAGAATGTGTAATACATCAATCAATGCCAACACTTCAATGCCCTGGTGCGCCAACACTTCAATGCCCTGGTGCACCAACACTTCAACACAACACCCCTGGTGCACTCACCTGCTCATCTACAAACTTACCACGGACCCAACCATTTGACTTCGCCTCCCCCAAAATAGCTAGTTTACATTGGTACTTTGGGTTCATTGGCAGTTTTATATATACCATCCTCAATACTATTTTCTATTCAATATGGGGACTAAACTTCCCAGTCCTCTCTTGTAAGGCAAATGTGGGTAAAATGCTAGGCCCGTCCAATTAGGCCAACTAATTAGTTTTTAAACCCACCTAGGGCTATTACAAATGGACTTTAGCATCATTTTTAAGCTCAGATCCACTTCTAACCTGGACCTCCTGAGTGCATGTTGTCCACATGTTGCCACTATCTTGGCCCCACCAGTGTGTGCCTTTTAGCAGGCGTACTATCTCATCTCTTGTAAGGCATAAGTAGGTCACATGCTAGGTCCATCCTAGTTTTTCCGACTAAATTTGCCCCAGATTTAAACTCCTTGGCCTTTAGGAAATCATCCTTTCTACAGTGTAATTTCTCAGTATAGAATCAGCTAGCTACAAATTCTTCTGGAAGTATCATCCCTTCATTTGCAAGGTCTGCCAACTATGACTTGATACACAACCGTTTGAGTAGAAATAGATCTTTCATAGAGAACTCTACGAAGTTGCTGACAACATTTTTTTCCGATCATCTTCCAAAGAGTTTCTTATCGAGTATTTCCAAAATTTCTTCAACCTGTTCATAGTGGCAGCACACATCAAATAAATCAATTGATAATGAATTAAGGCATATATTTCTTTCCACTTTTCCTTTCTTATCACCATCAGTGTCATAACCAATGGATTGGGTTTGACAAAAAGCCACCCCTATGTGCTGTAAATTAAAAAGAATCTGTTGCTTCCATCTTTATAAACACTTAAAATGGTTCAATTTTTGAAAAATCGGGATATGAATGCGACCCTCCGCAGCGAATGAAACAATTGGATCAACGTTGCCCTTTGATGCATCATTGTTAACCTATCTCTCAAATTTGTGGTTTCAATATCGAAGGAGATAATTACAAACAATATATATAAGAGATGGGAAAATATGACCAAATAGGATGGAAAATATTGCACAAAATAAATTGATAAATCAATGTAAAAGACTTACAAAGTCAAAATAAATATTACATTGAATTGACATAGTAAAGAATGAGGCTGAGGGTCCCCGAAACGACAACTATCCTTAAATCATAATTGTCCCTACTTATGCACAGGAAATAAGTGGGAGATCATTTCCAAGGTAAGACAGCCTATGGGTAAGGTCTTTGTCATCTCGAACACCAAGCCTCTTTAAAGCACTTGGGATTACAACACTTGACAAAATTATTAATATAGAAGAGATGCGTTATCAAGAGAGGCAGAATAATAAGTTGAAATAAGATCAGTAAGGAAGGGTGTAACTAATGTCAACTTAACCATAAGTAGAGAATTTTCAAGAATTTTAAAAGATTAAGTTTACCAACATGTAGTGCCGATTAAGTTAGAAATTAAAACTAATGATTGATTTGATGGATTTTCAAGAGATGAACGAAGTTTAACAAGCCCAATTAAATATCAACAAATACAAGTGTTATTAGCAAGTAAGATATTCAATAAAGATTCGTATGCTAATTGGCAAGTAGAAGCACATACTCAATATTTGTGGACGACAGATAATTCAGATAATAATCTAGAGACAATAGGCAGTAACACAAATAAAGGAGAAGTGAAAAGAATCTACTGATGTTCGAAGAAAATGTCGTGATGGGGAGGAGGCTGCCGACGGTGGTGATGCAAATGAGCAAGGAGGGGTGATCGGGGTTGCAGCCATCGGAGGAGATGAGGGCAGCGAGGGGCTGCTGGGAAGCGAAGGAGGAAGGGGGGATTGCGAGCAGAGTGGTGGTGCAAGGGCATCACAACGAAGGGAGAAAGGAGGCGTTGCTGGAGGTGGTGGCACAGGGCACAGGATCAAGGAGCAAGAGGAGGCGTCGGCGGTCAGAGATGGTGGTCGACGTGGTGCTTCGGGGTGAGGGAGAGATGGGTTTTGGTAGTGGAAGGAGGAAGATGGCGCAGTTGATGGGTGGGGTTGGATTTGGGTTTCGATGGAGACGGTGAAAGGGAAGGCGATGGAGGGGGGGGGGGGGGTCGGGGTTTCGGGAAGAAGGTGGAGAAGAAGATGAGAGAGGAGTGGCGGCTGATGAAAGAGAGAGGGTATTAGAGCTTGAGTTTAAAATAAAATTGGGAATTTGGAGTGTAGTTAGAACTTCTCACAAATCCTTATACTTTCTTAAGATTTCTCACAAACCATAATGTTCTCTTATGGTCTCACACAAAAGGAGAATAAAGAGCAACAACTTGACACAATAATTTTTTTAATCAATAATAATATACCTTCTCATTATTCTCAAGGCATATACATAGGCTCAAAACAATATCTCAATACAAATCTCCAAAATATTCTAATGCAGAAAATATAACAATAAAGTTTTTTTCCCAACTAGTTTGGGTCGGCTACATGAATCCGGGTTTTTCATTCTGCTCAGTTTAGCACAATATCTTCTGTAAGGTCACAAGCTATTATATTTTTTCTCACCGTTTTCATCCAAGTTAGTTTAGGTCTTCCTCTACCCCTAACTCTACCCTCAATATTTATCAAATCACTGTTTCTAACGAGGGCACTCCTAGCTCTACGTGTGACATGTCCAAACCACCTGAGGCGATTCTCTCTTAACTTATCTTGGATTGAAGCTACCTTTAGCATCATCTCCGCTACACTCATTTTCTAGATATGTTGTTTCTTTGTTGCCCAACACTGCTCCTTACATCATTGCTGGTCTAACAACCGTCCTATAAAATTTTCCCTTCAACTTCAAAGGTATACGTTTGTCACAAAACACCACTGGCACTTCTCCACTTAAGCCACCCAGCCTGGATCCTATGTATATCATCTTCACAAATCTCTCCATCTCTTTGTATAATCGAGCTTAAATATTGAAAACGGTGTCTCTTAGGTATCTCTTGACCAACAAGCTTCACTAAATCCGCAGTTGTGTTCTGAATATCACTAAAATTATACTACATATACTCTGTTTTAGTTCTGCTTATCCTAAAGGCTCTAGCTTCCAAAGTCTTTCCACAATTCTAATTTAGCATTGATTCCTTGTCTAGTCTCATCCACTAAGACATCTTCGGCAAAAAACATACACCAAGGCACCTCATCTTGCATTCCTCAATTCATCTATAACCAAAGTAAAGTGGTAGGGCTAAAATCCGAACTTTGGTGTAAACCTACTGAAATAGAAAAATCACTGAGTGGTTGTTCTAATTGTGATCGTTGCCCCTTCATACATATCCTTAATTACATCAATATACTGAATAGTTACTCTTTTATTATTTAACACCCACCATACTATGTCTCTAGGGACTTTATCATGTCTTTTTTAGATCTATAAAAACCATATGTAGATATTTCTTATTCTCCCTATATTTTTTCATAAGTCTTCTCAGTACATAAATTGCTTCCATTGTTAACCTCTCAGACATAAATCCAAACTGATTCTCAGACACTGTAGTTTCTAGTCTCAGTCTATGTTCGGTCACTCTCCCAAATTTTCATCGAATGACTCATTAATTTAATCCCTCGGTAGTTGGAGCAACTTTATGTATCTTTTTATTTTTTTATATAGGTACTAAAATACTCCATTCATCAGGCATCTTCTTAGTCCTCAAAATTTCATTAAATCATTTTGTTAGTCAACTCACTCCTACATCCCCAAGACACTTCCAAACTTCAATGGGTATATCATACGACCCTAAAGCTTTTCCTATTTTCATCCTTCCTAGAGCAATTTGTACCTCCGAAGTCCTAATTCTACGAAAAAATATATGCTTTCAACTCTTTCTCGAGTCCTCAATATTTAAGTTGCCGACAACCTCTTCATTTAATAATTTATCAAAGCATATTTCCTTAATTTCCTAATCTTTTAATAAGACTCTTGAACCTTCGCTCTTAATACACCTAATTGTATCTAGATCTTTTGTTTTTTCTATCCCTTTATTTAGCAAGCTTATAAATATTATTTTCTCCTTTCGTTCATAATTTTGGGTATAAATCATCATAACTTTTTCTGTTAAATCTCTTACCGCTTTCTTAACTTCTTTTCTAACATTCTTATCTCTCTCCAAATCCTCGTCATTTCTACTGTTTTGCCTTTAACCCTATAAATCTTCTTATAGATGAGCCTACCTCTTCATTTCTACTCTTTTTCCATATTCTAATACAAAAAATAAAGGGTGCAAATTGTAAGACTACTACATATGGCTAAAATATCCAAAAACGAATAAAAATTGCTGAAATAAAGATAATTATGCTACTGGAGTAACCATCCTAAACAATATCTACACTGACAGAAGCACCCAACTCGTCTCGATTTATGTCCTCGTCATTCTCTTTGAGTGGGAGAGAGCTCGACCCAGTCAAGTCAAAATCAGTAATCATGTCATAGTGCTCCAAAAGATCTGAATCCAAGCGTTGGAGCTCCTTACGATCACTCCAAGTGTCCTCCGACTTCGGCTTGTTCTTCCATCGTACAAAATACATATGAATACCACTATCAATAGTAGAGAATATCTGATCATCTAAAATATTATCCAATTTGTCTGTCGGTGGGTAAGTAGTGGCAGGTAATGAGAAAAATATTGTAATCTCACCAGTAGGCTGCAGGATAGGCTCATCTATAAGAGAATTTCTAGGATAAATTTTGGGCCTTCATAGGGTACGAGATCTTCAATATTAAGTCTTACACTTAATGTCAAAACCTTCAGGAAGGTCAACGACATAGGCCTTATCATTGATTTTATGTATATTTTAAATGGGCCTGCAACACGTGCATTCAATTTCTTAACGGATCCGGCTGAAAACCATCCGGACGAATCTGAAACATCACTTCGTCACCAACATCAAAAGTTTTAAATTTTCTTCTAGTATTTGCTATTAGCTTGTAGTTTATTCTATTTAATATCCTTGGAAATTTCTCTATGCAAATTATGAATGTGGAATGCAAATGTGAATGCAGACTCTGATACTATGATGTTCTAACACAGGGATAAAATCTATGGGTTGCTAAGTGACTTGGGATAAAATGGGTGACTCGGGTACATTCAATGGAGGTGATTGGATCAACTGAATTCAGTTAAGAGGCTGGTCATCATCTTCTTCACCAAAGTCATCAATTACATGAGGTTTATAGGTAAACTCATTGTCCGGCTTACAACAATGATAGCAGAACCTTCTATGATGTTGATCCTACTGGGCTGGAACAGTTACCAACAACATGGTCGTATCCCTTGCATTTATAGCACTTAGTGAGAGAATCAATCTTAGAGTAGTCTCTTTCAGTGTTGTTACCCGCGTCATTTCTAAGTGGATAGAGATTTGAAGTAGGCTTGTTTGGGTAAAACTTGTTGGGGTTCTGAGAAGAGAGGGGCTCAGGTCTAAAGGGGTCAGTAACGGTCATTCTACAGGAATGATCTCTCGAATTGCTGGACTTGTAGGAAAAACTTGCTTTAAGGGAATCCATATCGAGGACAAGGGCAAAAGCTATTGTCAAAGAGTCCACATTTCTATAGATTAGCTCATTCCTAAGATCGGCTCATAGTCCAGCTTTGAACTTAGAGAGGGTTTGTTCTTCGTTCTCTTTACCTAAAGTACTGCACCAAATGAGGAAGTCGTTAAACTTATCCACATACTCTTGGCTAGATTTGCTTCCTTGATAGAGTTGGTTCCACGAATCTAGCAATCGAGTGTGAAACAATAACGACACATCTCTCAGTGAACATCTCTTTCATGACTTCCCAAATGGCTATGGGTGTCATAGCCTCGGCCTCTACGGGCATGTTCAAGATTGGTCCAATGTTGTTAAGCTTTTCCAGTCAATTTTGCATCGTAGCAAATTTGACCTTCAGGACCGCTCATGTCAAACCACATGAAGTAGTGGTCCATGGCACGGATCCAATCAAGATGAGCTTGGTTTTCCATATGGCCATCAAAGTAGGAAACATTAGTCTTAACGTTCTTCTTGTATTGTTCGCCAGGATCACGATCTTGATGTCGGTCGTCACAATCATTCCCTTGAGGAATTTGACGATTAAGCTCAGGGGTAACATTTTGATTCAATTCCACTTGCTCAAGCTTCTGATTGATATTGGCAAAAGTTGCTTGAACGGCAACGATGGTAGTAAAAATATCAGAGTTGTTCATTTCAGTTCGAGGAGGGGCTCGCTGATTTCTGGGATTCCTGATTGGATAGTTTAAGAGAGACAAGAAAGGCTCTTCAGAATTTGTGATTATGCTGTGAAGATGCATTCACCAATGCAGAAAACTGTGGGTCGTGGGAAAGTGTGTTTGCTGAAATTTTGGGAAACGTGACCTAAGTGCACCTAAAATGATTTTTTTTAATATCTGAAACGATCTAAAATAATAACCCTCAAATGATCCTAAATGAACGCAAAAAATATGACTAAATGATGCAAGAACTAGGATTTTAAAAACCTTCACTCTGATACCAAAATGATGTAAACTTAATCCTACTTACAGAATTTTTAAGAATTTTAAAAGATTAAGTTTACCAACATGTAGTGTCGATTAAGTTAGAAATTAAAACTAATGATTGGTTAGATGAATTTTCAAGAGATGAACGGAGTTTAACAAGCCCAATTAAATATTCAAGCCTAACAATGAACAAATATACATGTATTATTAACATGTAAGATATTCAATAATGATTTGTACGCTAATTAACAAGTAGAATCACACTCAATATTTATGGACGACTGATGATTCAGATAATAGTCTAGAAACGATAGGTAATAACACAAATAATGGAGAAGTGGAAAAAATTTACCGATGTTCGAAGAATATGTCGCGATGGTGAGGAGGTTGCCGACATTAGTGCTGTGGATGAGCAAGGAGGGGCAATCGGGGTTGCAGCCATCAGAGGGAATGAAGGCAGCAAGGGGTTGCGGGGGCGTCGCAGCAAAGGAGGAAGGAGTTGGGGCCGGTGGTGGTGCAGGGGCGTCGCAGCGAAGGGGAAAGGAGGTGCTGCTGGAGGTGGTGGCGCAGGGATCGGGATCCAGGAGCAAGAGGCGTTGGCGGTCAGAGATGGTGGCCGACGGGGTGCTTCGGGGTGAGGGATAGATGGGTTTCGGTAGTGGAAGGAGGAAGATGGGGCAATCGATGGGTGGGGTTGGATTTTGGATTTGATGGCGACGGTGAAGGGGAAGGCGAAGAGAGGAGGGGGTGGGGGGTTTCGGTAAGAAGGTGGAGAAGAAGATGAGAAGAGATGGGATGGCGGCTAATGAGAGAGATAGTGTATGGGGGTTAGGATTTAAAATAAAATTGAGGATTTGGGGTGTAGTTAGAGTTTCGCAAAAACCCTAATACTTTCTTAGAATTTCTCACAAACCCTAATATTCTCTTATTGTCTCACACACACGAGGAGAATGAAGAGCAACAACTCAACAAAATAATTTTTTTTACTCAATAATAGCATACATTCTCATTATTCTCAAGGGCTATATATACGCTCGAAACAAAATCTCAATACAAATCTCCAAGATATTCTAATGCAAAAAATAAATGATGCAAATTGCAAAACTACTACATATAGCTAAAATGCCCAAAAAAATAAAATTGCTGAACTAAAGATAGCTATGCTACTGGAGTAGTTATCCTAGACGATGAATGCATTGACAGAAGCGTCCAAATCGTCTCGAACTGATGTCCTCATCAGTAACAGCAGGTCTCTATGTGGGCAAACTAGACAAACTAGACAAACTAATTTTTTGAGTAAAGAAGTGACTCTTCAGTGATGGCCATTATTTTCCAAACATTTTAGACACCGCTCCAGGAAAAACGACCTGCTCTCATAATAGATAGCCTTTTAAAAAGTCAAAATGAAAATAACCTAACATTAATTAACTAACTATAACTAACTCCTTCATTTGAAATCAAAAGAACCGTGATTTTTGGAAGTCTCTGTCTTCAAATCAAAAGGTTTGAATCTCCAAAAAATAATTCTATAATAAATTCTGGACAACTACAATACATATGGGATGTTTGCAAAGCAGGTGTTTTAAACTATTTGGATATTAAATAAAAAATATCTTTACAACAAAAATCCCGAAGGCCTCACCATTCAGCATCAGCTTACATCTGGAGATTCTTGAGTTACTTCTGTTGCCACATCAGCAGCAGAGTTAACTGTTTCTGCTGGTTGACTTTGGCTTGTTTGTGCTTGTTGCACTGATGCCTGTGAATCATTCGCAAGCCCCAAAACTACTAGCGTTGACCTAATCAAATGTTTGAATTTAATTTAAGTATCGTATAGTTTCACGGCAAGTAAGGATATAATAACAGAAAGGCAAATGCTAACGGACCTGGGAAGGGTTGCTCGTACACTTTGCTGGTTGGCATGTTCGGCTAGTTGAGGCTTCAGTTTCGGATTTTTGTTCAATGCATTCTCAAGCTGTGTTGCTGGTAACTATTAAGCAGAAAAGTATAGTATAATCAATAAATTTTTCAATAAGGAAACCAGAATCAATAAGTTCCGTATACACTTTACAGTTCAGGTCCTTCAGGGTGTAAGCTATATCAAATTGAATCACATGGTTATAAGCATGGTATAGAATATCGGCCAATACCGATCCTACATGCATCAACTGAATCAGATTGCAAATTGGCCTACAATTACTCCCAATACACCCAATATTACAAAGAAATGGCAGTTGATATCCCAATACCAAGTTTTGAAACCATGGTTATAAGTTGACAAGCAAATTATTGACTTTATATAGAGTAAAATAGTTTTAGCTCTGGAAGCAATTAGATTTAAATGTGTTGTTCATATAACGTCAAAAGTATCTACCATGCAAACAGTTTCTGTACATATGGTTTGAAATTTGTATCACGCAATCCAATTAAATGTATACAATATAATGATTTGTTAAAACTAAGAACAAACCTGCAACAACACGTTGAATGACTGGGGTATCGTCTGGAGAGCACACTTCAAGAATCCAACCCATAACTTTGGGAATCTCCATATCTACAGTCAGTTGACAACGAAAAACTCATGTCAAACAGAGTACAATCATTGGCTATTTCATAGGCAATATAATCATAACTACTGTCAAAATTTCAATAGAAGTAGGGGGCATCATTTAGAGTAGAAAGCATCAAAAAAATGAGACAGTTCACAACAATCCTCCCATCAACTGTTTCTAACTTGGTGCCAAATATGCGACACATGAAGCTATGAACAAGAGGCATCCTACCCAATCAAACATGCAGTTTTAAGCTCATCATTTAGTGATTTTATGAATGAGCACATGATATAATGAAGAAGTATATAACTTGATTTGTTTAAAATCTTCAAGAACATCAAATAGGAAAATAAGTATCAATAGTTATAATTTCTCACGGAATACACATACCTGTTTGCTAACGAGCCTTGAAAGAATTTCCATTACAAACTCCACCTGCAAAATAAAACAATTAGCTTAATCATTGAAACAAACAGGGAATTCTGTTACAAGAAACAAAATTCTGAAAAGAAAAAGATTAAACACACATTTTTTGAGTATTGGTCCGGATCTTACATTTCTTCAGTCTGGCACTCTAAATGTAGGAGAATAATGCAACCTTCTAATAAGTTTTTAGGTGCATGTTTACACCTCAACGGGATTGATATCATTTATCTATAATCACTTCAGTGAAGGTTATGCAGTCACTATCTGCTAGATTTCCATCAGAATTTAATTACCAAGTCTTCCAAAATTAAAGGTGCAGAGAACTCAACTCTCCTTTCGGTAAATATTGATAGAAAGAAAGAGAGAGAGAGAGAGAGAGAGAGAAAGAGAGAACAAGAAGAAAAAACGATGGCAGTAGAATGTAAACTAACACTTTCCAATTGCATATAGGAACTCAAAGGGATTGATATCGTTTATCGATAATCACTTCAGTAAAGGTTATGCAGTCACTATCTGACTATACCAAAGCCTTCCAAACTTAAAGGTGGAAGGAGATTTTCCCTGGATTAGTTATTCAGAGATCTTCACAAGCTAAAGCTAGAGATGTAACAATACTGTATTAAACTCCTCCTTTTCTTCTCAGTTCTCATTGAAAAGGTAAACATCGAAAGAAAGAAAGAAAGAAAAAAGAAAAGAAGAAGAAAGACGACTAAAGTAACACTTTCCAGTTGCCTGTAGGAACTCACCAAAGGAGGATATACACTAATGGCTTGTATAACAGTTCGCATAAACAACACCGGGAGAGGAATCTGCTCAACCTGCAATTAATGCAGATACATGTTAACTATAATGCTAACAAAATAGCCCAAAACAAGAGGAACAAGGTTTCTAGAGATACATACTAATTGGTTCAAGACCTTAGCCAAAACCTGTTGAGTAAACACCTGTCTCTGTTCAAAGCAGGCTGAGCAAGCTTCCATAACCTACACAAGGATCAAGCTTTTTAAGCTTAAAGCTAGCGCAGACAGAAAGGTAAAAAATAAGAACAGCTTGATACTTGCCTTCTTCAGAGGGACGCCATCTCTCTCTGGATCAATACCATGAATAGCAATTAAGACTTCGGATGCAGTTATAGAAGGGCCAGTTTGTGGAAGACCCTACAAATTATACGAGATTATAGAATGGGTGTAGAAATTTGTAAAGAAAGATGTCAATTTGATATAGGATCAATGAGGAACAAAATATAATCAGTAAGCAGACTGGAGCAACGAGAATATTGATCATTAGGAAACAATAAGATGTAAGAATATAATCTAACTATCAGTAGTTAAGATTGAAATCCAAACATTAAATAGTCTAAACAACCACGAATAAGTAGTGTTGGATATGTAACAGTTGACAATAAGATGATAAGAAAATAACCTAAGTAAGTTGATGTATAAACTATCAGTAGATAAGATTGAAATGCAAACATTAAATAGTCTAAACAACCACGAATAAGTAGTGTTGGATATGTAACAGTTGACATGGTGTGAAAAGTTCACAAAATTGTCAAGAGTTTCAGTTTATCGGAGAAGCTGAGCCATAGACATTAAAAGGCAGACATATTAAGTGCACTAGTTGGTTCTTTAGGGTGTAGTCCAAAGGTACGAGGTGCATTAACACCACTCCTGTGCATTAACAACAAAGCAAAGGTCGTATCCTTGAAGCAAAGCACCACAAGACAGATTGACCCCTATATATGGTGTTCAAAAGGCAATACTTTATAGGTTAGGAGAGATGGAAGGGCAAATAATTAATCCACCACACAGGATATAATAGCTACTTAGAAGTATATATTTAAACATTTGCAAGAAAAGCAAATACAAGACAATGATTAAAAATGGGCGAAAACCAGGAGATCGGGATTTGGGGTATGGAGGCAACTCGAGTGGGGCATAGGCGATAAATAGTTTTGGCTTGTTGATTTGGACTTGATCAAATCAAGACCCTCTATTATATTTCTCTCACAGAAACTCAATTGGGAAGAAACAATCCAAATGCATAACAGGGACCACTTAACGATAAATTCAGCATGTTGATCAATATTTGGAACAATCTCTATCATAAGATAGGTTTTAAGACTGAACTGGGATAAAATTTGTATACTTGTAGCACAAGTGGCGATCAAAATCTCAAAAATGAATTTCAAAGCATTGATGAATCGTTGCCCAACACTCATAAATGAAGAACAAGGCTATTTCACTTTCTTGAGCATGTGCTCGGCGATGTCAATGTATGAGCAATCTACATTTTTTCGAGCCCCTCGTCCTTGAACCCATGAGTACATTGTAGTTTACCAGATGAAGTTTGCATAGGATCATTAATTTAGTAAGTTATAGGGTTATACCTAGATTTAACGGCAATCTACAAACTATTGTGGCAAGTCCAACTCTTGAGAGATGGTAGACGACAAGAGAACACACAAAACCGCACTTTTGCATTATAATAGAAAATATTTCACTTTTAGTTGAAGTGTTGGTATTTAAAAATTGAGTCTTAAAGTTATTTCTATATAATTCACTATTTTGAAGGAGGATTTGACATTCAATAGTAAGAGGCCGAACATAATCTAAAACCCACTAAATTATTATTAGGATTAAATTTTGATCCTTTCCAGTCATTGAACTTGGAGATAACATGCCCTGTTGCTCACTTAAATTAAGTTAGTGTTCTAACCAGAAAACTGCATGTCAACACACAAGGCTTAGTAGATAACTTGCACTTCCAACTCTCCTGAGTGTTTACATTATAAAGCAATTCTACGGATAATAAACATTGAATAAATATATTGCACCACAAAAACATCTGCCTTACTATATGCAAGCGCCATTAGGCATATTAGCAAATTAGCAATTATCTTCATGCAATTAAAAAGCGCGGCAAAGCAATGTTCAAACTAATTGAATGCTTTGTTCATAGCCAACCTAATTGTAACGGACCAAAAGATCTACAAGATTACTAAAAAAACATTGAAATGGGATACTTATCTATAGAATAATATCCATTCCCAAAGAATTAGAGGACTTGACTCTGCTAAAAGTTCCGAATCATAAACATTTGAAAGAAAGAACACCTGCAATAGCCGAGTTAGAGCAGCTTGGAACATCTCCAGAGGGAGATTAACAAGTTGCGGGCAAATGGCGAGGACCTAGCAAAATACGGTAAGAGATCCACAATTATATAAGTTGTTTAACAAATCCAATAAAGATACATCAGCAAGATGAACAAAGCCAACTATGCTTCTTAAGCATACATGTAGGCAAATTCAATTAAACTTTCATGCTAAAACAGTAGTACATAAGATGTCACGAATTAGATCTTGAGCAAAATAGCTATACCGAAGAGGGTAATCTGAAAATATGCAGGCATGAAGGGAAAAGACACCATTGAGAGATCACATAACATAGCTAATTAAATACTATATATGGGACTATCATAAAACCCACAAGGATATTATGTGCTAACAGTATGTAAAAATACTCCCAACTGGCACTGGTCGGGGCCAGGTCCGGGTACCATAGTACCCAGAACCAAATCTGTTCCCTTACGGTAACTGATATTGGACAAGACACTACACCCGTGTCATTTGGGGTTGGGTCCACTCAAAAAATGTAGTTAAAGGGTCTCGGGTCTGGGTAGATGTAGCCAGACGCTTCGTATAGTTTCCAGGTCTGCCAGGTACAGGTCTGATCCAGGGCCTACACTGCATATTTTTATTTCAAATTTGTATACTTGCTAGAGATTGATGTTCAATTTTATAACAAAATTATTTCCTCCATACCCTCCAATATACCCACACATACACTCAAAGTATGTAACACAATTATCAAAAGTGTCCCTTACTAGATTATCTCCCTATACATAAACATGTACATTATAAGAGAATAAGAGGGCTAGGGTCCATATTTTTATTTCAAATTTCTATACTTGCTAGAGATTAATGTTCAATTTTATAACAAAATCACTTCCTCCTTACCCTCCAATATACCCACACATACACTCAAAGTATGTAACACAATTATCAAAAGTGTCCCTTACTAGATTGTCTCCCTATACATAAACATGTACATTATAAGAGAATAAGGGGGCTAGGGTGTCACCATAGCTAACTTAACTAGGAAGACATCTCAAAACTCAAATTGGATCATCCAAACCGTTTAGATGTATGTACTCCTTAAAAAGTGTGTACAAAATTTGAAATGGATTTGATGAGTTTAAATTACTCATCATGCAATCTAGAAATAGAGTAATCATAAATTGTTTACAAAACATCAATTTTTTTGCCGCATGTTAGGCAGTTAAATCTCATCAAATTGATTTAAAACTTTGTACACACTTACTTTTTAAGGAGCCGATAAATGCCTGAGCAATAGCAACTCCAATCCAAAAATGATTGTGCATGTGCACATGTATTTGACAAAACTTGTGAAAGACTGAACATGTAACTCCGTAACTATTTGTTTCATTGTTCATGCGCGAGTGTGAACATTGTGTTTCATTGTTCATTGTTCACATGCGCGCGCGCGAGAGAGAGAGAGAGAGAGAGAGAGAGAGAGAGAGAGAGATGTAATTCCAACTCTATGAGAGTGTACACGCACACTAACAATATTACCATTATTACCTCTTCTTTTGTTAGTGACGGTAATATGGGAATAAGAATTTCTACATCCTGCAAGCAACAGAAAACAAGGAATAAATATTTGATAATAAGGTTGTCTCAAGTAAGGAGAAAGAGGGACAACCACCTTCATTTTGGAATTATATAACCTATTGAGGGCAGAAGTCAAATCTCTAGAAGGAACGGCTCCATCAGTAAGCGTCTGTAAAACCTGCAAAAGAGGAATAGAAGGGAAATCAATTACCCCTGAAGTTAAATCAAGTAAGCCCAAACATCCAAGTGCACCATCCAACACTCAGAAAATAAATGGAGTGCACAAGAAAACAAAAGAACTGGTCGATCGGACAATCCATGCCAATAAATGGGACAAAATTCGCATTTTACTTTCTCTGTCCAAATACAGTTGTTATCTTATTTTCTAAGAGGCTGGAGAAAATTTTACAAAATTATATGTGATCTCACTGAAAAATAGCCCCAGGATGATAAGGAGGGAATACAAACAATCACAATATTGACATTCCAAGGCGGATAAAAGAAAAAGAATAATCCAACCATTCAACATCTGAATCTCCTCAGTTATATACAATATCCGAAATTGGGTTGCCTAGAAAAAGGTGGTGCATTGAGATGAGCATAAGTTTGATCAATAGAACATTTTTTTTGTGTGTGCTAGTATATGGATACATCAATACTAACAAGTAACAATTGTAAGGAGTCACATATAATATAAACCTGCATCATGAGGTTCTTGCTTCCCAGTGGAAGATCAGAGATAATGTTAAGGAGATGAGCATAAGTTTGATCAATATAACATTTTTTTGTGTGTGCTTGTATATGGATGCATCACTACTAACAACTCTAAGGAGTCTCATATAATATAAACCTGCATCAGGAGGTTCTTGCTTCCCAATGGAAGATCGGAGATAATGTTAAGGAGTTCAGGTGAAGAACCAATAGTGCGAATCAAAATCGGAATGTGGCGGTGAACTGCCTGCACAAGTTCAATTGTAGAATAATGCATAAGAAGGGCTTTCATAAAAAGATATTTGATAGGTTATTAATTTTTTACATAAATAACATGCAATCAACAGAAAGAAATGCAAGGTCAAACCTCTTTTGCAGAGGTAGGTATGCTTTCATAGATGGTAAAAATATGCCGAAGAAGAGAATGCCTCTGTACAACAATAAAAAATGACAGTTTAATGGAGACATCAATAATGAAAAAATAAATAAAACGAATGAGCAACAGATTTCTGATAATACCTTTGTACACAGTGCAAAGTAAAGTGACATGCGTCGTTGCGCCTCTGACATAGAAATGGCTGCAGTAGTTTGCGATGAATGGCTGTCGAATGTAACATGGCTAGGGCTTCCCAAGTCGCTATCCTGTAACAGTCAAAATTATCTAAATAGAACCAGGATGGCCTAAACCAACTAAATGGTCAGTAAAAAATCACAACTACAAAGAGCTACATAGTCTTAACAAGCAAATTCGCACTTTAATTCCATCAGAAATCTTCAGAAGTGATGCACCTTGGAAGCAAAGTTACTTTACAAATTCGGCTGATATGATGCTATAAGCATTTCAAGCATCATAAGGTTATGGGATTTAGTCATCGTGTCCGATATAAAACAAAATAACATTAGCAATCAACTGAAAATCATTGTTCTCTCTATGAAACAAAAGTTTCGGATAGAATTATCAGCAGTATACACTAGTTTCAAGTCAATTATATCCATCGGAAAGAAAGTAAAATAACTCTCACCGCATAATAGATAATTGATTTCTTTTTCCTTTAAATACACGCAAAAATACATGTTTACCTTCTCTATGCAAATTAACTAACTAGTCCATTTTCTTCAGAAAAACAAACCAGAAATTTATAATTTGACATTCAAGGCAAACAATTTAATACCCTTTGCAATGTGGGAGTCAACCCATCCACACCCATGGACTCTATTGTAGATGCATCATCAACTATAGATTGAAGCTTTTTAGTAGAAAAATCTTCAATCTTTTGGGAAATGCTTGACATGGGAAATAACTTGTTTGCTACCTGCAATTAAAATCGTATGAAGCAAGAGATCCACGAGAGAAAAAGAAAAGGAAAAAAAAACAGAAACATAATTACCAGACGTATTGCCTTCATTCTCACTTCTTCCATATGATGCACAGCACTCTATAAGAAAGCAAATAAAAATATCAATTATGCTAGGATATTTAAGTTCAACTCACACTAGCACATTTGGAAATGATAAATCAGAACATGTGATCCATATCATTTTGCAGCTAGAAACAGAAACCCTTATATGACTCATAGCACTCACAGAATCCAGGTTCATATAGAGATAATTTCTTGTATGATGGCATAACTACAATCTCCAGACCACCACAAATCTCATGTATGCTTGATAAACTGTATGACCATAGAATTTTAACCATGACTAAGAAGTCGCAATTGTTTTATTGTTGCACATCCTCAACTTCTCAACTTCTCGAATCTCAACCACTTGATACATCAGATGATTTTTGTCTATGCATGTTTGGCGGATGGAGATCACTTTGAAGGGTGTGACGGTTGATGTGCTTCTTCTACTCGGGAGTAATAAAATTAACCAAAAAGTCACCTCACCTTTCCCTCTTATTCAGTTTGTGTTTCTTGTGTTCTCATATGTTGCAACATATTCAAGAAAGTTGTTAGTATCCCTCCCTCTGCTACATTTGGTTGGATCCTAAAACATCAACTACATACCCATTTTAAACTGGCAGAACCCATTACTTGGATTCAGACCCATTAAAAGAAGGATGAAACCCAAACTATGGAAGGCTGTAATTTGTCCACTAGACTTCGAATCACAAAAAAATCAGTTTTTAACACCCCTCTCAGATCCCTCCTATCCATTCGTTCAGATATTCTCTGACTTTATAGTTGTAGTTACTAACATGGAGAGAACGAGACGTACTTCATTGATGCAATTACTAACCAAAACACGATTTTGAAGACAGGAATATACATAATTCATTTTTATAATTTAGGAACACAAAAAAAAAACATTCAAAAAAAACAAAAATGATTCTAGATTTCCATCAAATAAACATTCCTTTAATATAATTGTCTTTTAAATTGAATTAGTCATTTATATAATCCACTAGTAAAGCATAAACTCTATATACATGCTGATGATAATATTAAGCGTGGAGGAAGATTTATCAACCAAACTAAATTGCACACTTCAAAGCATATACTCTCCATAGAACAAAATATATATATATATCAATATTGCTTGCCAAAAAAGTTAATGAACAAATCAAAAATTAGTACGCAACTCAAAGATTCGAACTGCCGCAGCAGGAAATTATATAGAACATCTAAACAGATGTCAAATTGCATAACAAACATAAGGAAAAATGAACAGTTTCAGAAACCATAATATGTGATAGGCAAACCTTTAAAGCAATCTGAAGGCATCTATCTCGATTTGAAGGACGCAATAAAATTAAATTCCACACAGCACTAAGGCCTTGTGTAACTCTGTCACCACTTTGAAAGTCCTTGTCATTCTTCTCCTCATTTTCTGGAGAACACAAGGACTCTAATAGTTTCAGAGCCCCATCAGATAAGTAAGGTACTTCACCAAGTAATCTTCCCAGAGATTTATCTGAAGCAGGGAAAGTGTCGCGTAGGGTTTGGGCCTGTACATGTCACTTGCTTAAAAGATAAATCTAAAGAGAAATAGCCAATCATATACCAGATAAAGGAATTAACACAGACCACTTTCAGAAGAAATGATTCATAAACAGATGTAGCAGTTCTTGATGAAAGGAAATCCTGATCCTGCTCCGACTCTCGATATAATCTGTATAACACACGCAAAGTCAACTCGTGTCCCTGAAGACATTGAATAAGGAGTCAGTTAGTGGGAATATCATTGTGAATAGGTATAATGGAAATGCATTTTTGCATCTTACATACAGAACTCAGGAGAAAGTAAATAAGGTAAAAGCATTATACATTTTATTCAATGACTAAAATGGACAAGTAGTAATTTAATAACCGGACAAACAAAACACAAGGCACTGGAAAATATAAGATGCCACACAAACATCCCTTGGCAATCTATAAATCAGAATGCATGTGCCATAGTGTGGTACATAATAGATCGAGAATTATGAATTCAATATTCCAGATTTGTGACAACTCTTTAGAGAAACGCACACTAACATTATGAGGCTCAGACTGCATTAATTTCACATATTTGAGCAATAGTCAACTCGATGTAGAGAAAATTGTAAGTTTCACTAAATATCAACAACCATAGGAGACAATGATAACACCTACTACAGTAAAACTGTTGTGTAAATATATTGAGTCTGTATAAACACGCATTTTCCCCTAGGGCTTCAATACAACTCCTGCAAATTCCGACCTTAAAAATTGTGCAATCCAGATAACTGTTTTTCGTTCCCATATCGAAAAACAGCCTATCCTGGCAGTATCACATTTTGGGATCAGTAAAATCACATGTTTTATATATATATATATATATATATATATAGTCAAACTAATTAACCTATCAGTGCATAATCCAAATATTTATGACGTCAGAAGAAGGAAATAATTATTTAAAGACAGATCATGCTGAAATTAAAAATGACTGGAAGATGATTTTTCGCCAAACTTTTGCCCTCGTAATTCTTTTTTATGTAACACAGAATGCATACCCAAGTATCAGTTCAATAAGAGCTCTGTTTAAAAGTATATATATATATATATGAAAAGCAATTTATTCATTTTAATGTTCCCCCTATTTTTTAACTTTCTCTCATTGTGTATGAGAAAAGCCCAATCTCAAAACAAATTAGATTCCCCTTTTGATTCCTTGTTTGACTATAAGGCAAAAGGGTTAAGGAAAAGTGTGCACTTCTCTAGCCAGATGAGATGATAAACACGCTCCATCTTAATTCCATAAACAAGTTATCATCTCATGTGCGATTAGGATGGAAAGTTCGCTAATGGCTAAAAAGGATGCACGACATGTTTTACAAAAGAAAGTTATGTGGCTAACCCAAAGATTTGGGATAAAGGTTCAATTCTTCTACTGATGGGTTTTGCGATTTTTGTATTTGTGTTTCTATTACTTAGAGCATCTGTAGTCGTCGGCTAATTTTCCATTTTTTCCAAAATATGAGAATTAATCGCTGTAGTCGTTGGCCAAATACCCAAAAAATGGGTTTTTGGTGAATTCACTTCCAAATATGGCAGAAGATTGCGGATTTTGGAAAATATAGCAAACGGAAGAAGTTTTATCGTCTTTCGCAACGAACGAAAAAAGAAATTTCGTCGGAGAGAAGTTTACTGTCGGACGAAATTTAATTTTCCGTCCCAAAAATTGTTCAGTTTAATTAAATTGATGGACGGGAAAAGATTTCCCGTCCGATCGAAAAATTTTATAAAAAAAAAAATCCCACCTCATTTCCTGGGCGGTAGAAGGTTTCTCGTCCCACAACTTTTTGATTTTTTTTTTAAAATTGGATGGACGGGAATTCTTTTCCCGTCCGTTCAAATATTTTATATACAAAAAAAAAAAATACTTCAGACGAAAATCGTCTTTCGTCTGGGAATTTGAAATTTTCGAACACCCATTTTTTGGCAATTAACGACTGCAGCACAAACCCATTTTTTCCAATTCTATTTGCCAAATACCCAAAATTTGGGAAATAGAATACTACAGATGCTCTTACATGCTTGATTGTGAGATTAATTTCATTTGTTTTAAGAAATGAATGAGCATGAATGCACTTACATTTTCTTAATCAATGTGGACAAGAAAAAAAATAATTCTACAAGTATCTTTAGGCTATGGTAATACGGTTCAGAAGGATAACATTTTAATTCATCTAGACAAATCTTAAGCAACAATCAAATTAAGTACATGACAAATCTGGTTTCCTCTACATCCTGGACATGTGTTAGATGATTATGTGAAAAATATCTTCCACAGTACCTGTTAATGACAATATTCAATAAAAAGGTTAAATGATTATATTGTGTCCTCGTAAGTAATGCACCCAAGACCAAGGTTTGCACTATAGAACAGATGATACATTGAGAACACCCTGGACATATATACTAGAGTTTAAAAGTGTTGTATTTCCCATGGCCTTCAGGGTAGAAGGTCTGTAAACTTGATTTCCATGTTTACTTCCAAAAAACTTATTCAAATTACTAACAGTAATGAATTGATGGAATTAGATTGCTAGCTGTTGAGTTCATTGAAGCATGCATACTTCTTTATAAACCGGAGATTTGATATTTCTTCAAATCCGCCCATGATTCAGGAAAGGGTAACACAAATTTGTTATCTTAGCGCTCTAAATGGAAACTGCTCATCTCCATGACTAACACAGCTTGCAATAGTACATGCTTCTTAAATAAAGGACATGGATTCAACATATCATGTCTTGTATTTAAGGGAGGACATTCTGATGAGGACATCAATTCTATTTAATTTAGTATTTTATTTCAGTACCATATTTGTTTTTGGCAATTATAGCCATATGTAATCTTTCATTTTGCATTAGAATATTTTGAGATTTTTAGAATCTTTTGAGATTTGTATCAAGATTTGTTTTGAGCCTATTAATATGCCCTGAGATTAATGAGAAAGATGTCATTCTTGATTAAAAATTATTGTGTTGAGTTTTGCTCTTCCTGTCTCTTTTTGTGTGATACAATTGAGATCTAATTATTCGGGTTTGTGATAAATCCTAATACAATTTTAGGATTAGTAATTAACTCTAAAATCTACCCCAAATTAAAAATCCCCCATATACAAATCCTTAACCCTAATTTCCCAAATCCCAAAATCATACACCTAAAATAACCAAGCTGTCTTCATCTTCATCTACCCCATTCTCAAAAACCCTAGCCCTCCTTCCGAAACCCATCTCCCGATCCTCTTCCTCTACCTCGCCCTATACCCTCGTCGCCTCTTCACCCCAGACCCCCCCGCCGCCTTCTCCATCAAGCCATCCTCCTTCAACCTCCGATCTCGCCATTTTCACCCTCTTCATTTCCCGTCGACCATCCCCTTCACCGCTACCCCTAATCGCGTCGCCCTCACTCCATCGCCGACCTCCTATCTCCAACGACCCGCACACCCCCATCGTCAACCACCATGTCGCTGTCTCCCGACGACTTCAGAACCGTTGTCGACGCTGCCAGCCAGTCGCTCATCGACTGGCGCACCCCTCCTCGCTGGTCCCGCCGTGTGCTGCCTTCCACCCATCATCGAACATAGTCAGATTCACTCTTTCTGTGTTGCTGACTGCTATGCTCATTGCTGCTGCCATCCGAGATCTACGCTGAGTTTTTCGAACCCTCAGTATACTCTTTCCAACTTTCAAATATTTGTGTTATACTGCTTAATCAATTATCATCTCTATTATATTATCTGATTTGTCTGTCGTCCACAAAAACAATTGAGATTGAGTGTTCCACTTGCTTATTAGAGTATGAATCAATATTGAATCGTTTACTTGCTAAGAACACTTAGAGATTTTAATTATTGATTGTTAGAACTGAATTATTAATTGGGCCTGTTAAACTTAATTCAATTCTTGAAAATCCATCAAAACCGATTAATTGTTTACAATTCTAACTTTGATCCGCACTACGTGTTGGTAAAATTAATCCATTAAGAATCTTAGAAATTCTTTATTTAGGGTTAGTTTTACATCACATTCTTTGCTCAATATTAAGGACCTCACAATGGAAGCCAAGAAAAGCTTGAGCGACCAACTTAAATTCCCACAAGTTAAGTTACTCAGCCATTCAATGATTATTGTAAAATTGTGATTTAATCAATGGATTAGTTTCCTTATCCCTTTACTTGATTGTTTTATGCTTCTTGGTTGAGTATTGGTTATCAATATAAACTTTAGTCAGCAAAAGTAAGCAAGAAAGGGAAGAGTACTGAGATTATAGATAAAGTAGTTTACAGAGCAGTGATCACACAATTAAGATCGTGAGCATCAATAAAATTAATCAGGAATCCAGTGTTCTCATGTGTAGTATGCAATGTGAAAGTTAGAAAGAGTTTGGTTTCATAGGAGCATTCCTAGAAAACACGGTCTTTTAATAATACATCAAACACACTTTGTTAGGAAAATAATTTTTATGCACACATATGCAGGCACATAATGTGTTAATTATTTGGGTTGCAATTGGTTTCAACTAAAATTTAAAAATTAATTTGTTCCCTCCACTTTTCCTTTTTTTTTAAACCCCCAACCACCACCATCACCAGACTTTTGACATTTTAATTAAAAAACCACCTTTGGCAAAAAATAAAGCGCCCATCCGTGGAGTTGGGTAGGGAAAAAATCCAGAGAGGAAGAATGAGGGCAAAGAAAGTCAAAGGAGTACGCAAATAGGCCATGGATATTGGACTCATTCATGCTGTGCGTGTGAGTGGATGGGTGTTGCAGCGGCGGCAGAAGGGGGGGGGGGATTTGGTTGAGTGCAAAAGTCGAGGGTTTTTTTACAGCTAACCATATATGAATTCCTTTGGCTTTGTGACATTTGGTGAAGTTTTTTAAAAAGAAGTCTCTTATGGGTATTTTATATAAATTGTTTTCACACTCATGCATAATTGATCAATATTTCATTCTTTTTTACTTGGTAAACATGCATAATGAAGAATTTAATATTTCGCATATTCCCATATATTTTACATATTTTTATTGATATTTACAATCTCTTTTGAACATATTTAACAATTTCTTTTTTCTTCAAAAATATGGAATCCGCATATGCAGTTTATGTGGTGTGGAACAATTTTGCATTCTTCAACTTATCACAAACCTATCCTTCCCAGTTGACCATTTTCTTCTCAATTAAGAGTGTTTGGTTTGAGATGGAAGTGAAGTACAAGTGCAAGTGAAAATTTTAATTTTCCCTCCGTACTTTTAGATACAATTACCAACATAACCTCTACATATTACAAATTAACGACCATCATTTTGCTCCAGCTTAAAGATTATTTTGGTAAACACAGTCTAAAATGAACACCAAAATTTTTGAAACATAGAGAAGCAATTCATTAGAAATGCCAACATGGAATGTCAGCAAAAAAAATCCGTCATATTTCAAGGGAAACCAACAGCCCTAGTGTCCACACAAAAGTTTAAAACAAAAGCACTCCTTTATAAGGGTATAGAATAAAGTTCTTATATAACTCTATATGTATGTTACTTCTTACCATGAAAGGATTTTAAAGGAACAAACCAAGAACCCTCTGACATCTACCTTATCACATGCCTCTAGAATAACAACCCTTACGGCCACTTACCTTATTTGAGATGTATCTTATGTTTACCATTTCCTTTAGATTAAAATAAAACAACATATTTGAAATTATGGAAATGCTAAAGAGAACAATGTTTTCAATGGACAAACACAGCTCCTAAGCTAATCTTTGTATACACACACACATACACACACACACACACATATATATATACAGAAAGAGAGAGAGAGCTGGGCTACTTCTGAAAGTAGTACTCTCAGTGTTGTTTTGATGCCAAATTTAACGATGGATCATCCAAACTGAAAATTAACACCATGAGATGCAATCTAACATATAAATACAATAGACAAGCCAAATTTCAAACAATTTCGACTACTTTTAGCCGTGCATCATGCAACCGCAAATTTAAGTAAATATAGACTTTTATTTATATCGTTGATTTTGTAGTCACAAGATACGCATATTCGAAATTCATCTAAATCATCTAAAATTTTGTGCATATATTCGAGAAATGGTAGCATGTCACTCCAAATGTGCAACTCCATTTGCAACTCTGTGATTGGTCCATTTACAAAAAGTAGGTGGTCTCAGCTAACTACATTTCTAATTTTTCCTTTAAAAATTATGCATGGGCCAATTATATGAGTAGTTGCAAATAGAGTTGCATTTGGAGTTGGCACGCTATCATTTCTCTATTCCTTTTATGATCACCTCTATTGGAATTGATTTTGGATTGTCAATCCTTAAATTTGGCATCGGAACAAAACTGAGAGTACTCACTCAACCATATTTGGAGAAGAAGTATGTGTAGCTGAACTTTTTGGAAGAATCGTACACACTCAACCATATTTGAAATATTCAGGTTGTTAACATGATCTGCATATCATTAAACATAATTAAACATAACGTGATGCAAAATCCATAAATTTGGACAGGTTCTGCTCATACATCGTGTGATACAGTGATTGCAAAATAAAAATATCGACGGGTCAACAGGTGCTCACGGAGATCTCACAAAAGTGGTGCTTAATTGAAGACTTCCCTAGACAGTGGCAGACCTCCCAGGGTAAGCGCCATTGATAATGATAAATTTTACATGCAGTGCACCAATTGTTCTTACCATTTCCAAGCAATAATGAAATTGTTACGAGTATATATTTAGGGGTGATCAATATTTCAAATATATATAGTTGAAAAAAAAGAGAAACAAATGTGTCTGTTAGTCGACTTCTCATTCCTTAATAAGCCTCGTTATAATGCTAATAATTTTTTATCGAGAACAAATAATATTAATATTCATTCATGTTTATTTTTTCCAAGTACGAACAATTTTAGAAAAAAAGAGTAGAACACGAGAAAGACATTGAATACGGTTCAAGGTTTAGAATGTAGGAAATAACATTAAAGTTGGATTATTTTACATAAAATTCTGAAAAATTGGGTTGAAATAAAATAGAAGAATTGCCTGATATAACATTGAAAGTTGGATTGTTTTACATAACATTCTGACAAATTGGGTTGAAATATATATTACGAAGAATTGCATGGAATGACATTGAAAGTTAGATTATTTTACATAAGATTCTGACAAAATGAGTTGAAATATAAAATTAAATAAATTAAACAAATCTAAGTTGGATTATTTCACATAAATTTATGACAAATTGGGTTGAAATATAAAACAAGAAGAATAAAATAAAATATGAAATATTGAAGAACCAAACATGAGACCTAACTATGGTTCTTAGTAGGGACAAAGCGAGAAAACTTTTCCTTGGGCAGCTAACTAATAACATTGACTTGCGGATATAATTATATTGACAAAAATAAAAACCAATAAAAGTTATTCTGTTACATTAAGGACCCTACACTAATAAACTTTAGGGTTAGAAAGAGGATATCGGAGGATAGCAGTTAGTTCTTTTTTTCTTCTTTTTTCGGCCTTTTCCACTTTCTTTTCTTCTCAAAAGATAAATTGGTGAGCCAATATGAGGCTTTAGGTATGATCTATATGATTGGTGTGCCAATATGACGCTCTATGTGTAAATATTATATAGATTGAATTTTTTATAGAATTTATGGGGGAGGCTGAAGTGGTAAAATTTAATTTGTAAGGGGAGTTTCTGAAAAGTTGGATTACCATCTGCCACCCCCTGCCCCTTAATGACTCCATTTTTGCTTCTTAGATAGATAGAAAATCTTTCTAACAACCTAAGCAACTTTCATTTTCGAGTATTTTTTATATGCGAGTTTATATATTCCAAACTTACCTACACCTATGCAGTCTTTTAAGTATCACCTGTAACAACCGTTATACCGGCCATTATTAATGGTTTGGACAGGCTAACATTACTAATGCTAGTGTTTTAAATGTTATTGGTCTATTTTGGACATTCCACATCATCTGATATAGCTACTCGATTCAATATTGGGTATTATAAAATAAAAAACATCAGACATGTGGGTTAGGGTTCAAACCCAAACCCATCGTACAAAAAAGAGACTTAAAAAGAATCAACTAAAAAACCTTCTCTTCTGTCATTCTTACCACTTCCTATCTCAAAATCGCCACAACATCACTCCCTTTTTAATTTATTGTGCACATGAAGAGGAGATGTGGACCTTGCGGTTTTTATTGATTGAACATGTGAAGAAGAGATTTGCACTTAATCTCCAATTCTAATACACAACATTGAGGATTTGTAACTACAGAAACGAGAGAGATGAGAGAAACTAAAAGTCTAAAACTGATTATGGTGGAGATAAGACAAAGAATACTTCATATTCATTTAGATATCTTTTGACTCTTTCAATACAAAATTCAAAATTTGATTTTTTGTTCATTATGTCCCCTCATTAGGCTAATTGCTTCTATAAGTGTAATTGTGTATACAAAGAGAACAATAAATTAGTTTCTCTATTGTTAGTAAATAATAAATTAAAATATTATTTTAAAGTAGCACAAGAAGATTTCTTCTTTAAGTGAATAAAGAGACCTTTCAACTAGTGTTCAAGTTTCTTTTTGAGAAATTCCTCTTCTTGCCTTCAAATTTTTAATATTTAGGTATTTTCTTTTATGTAATAGATTTTATGTAGGCAATTATATATTTTGGTTTTAACTATTATTACTTAGTACTTACGTTAGGTTGATTGTATTTGTATATATAATGTGCAAAAGTCATCTAATCTAAGCAGTTAAAATCCGATTAATCGCTAATCGGAGGTTAAGCGGTTATTTTTTTTGCGATTTTCAATATTTCAATAGTTAGATATTTAATCGGGTATCATTGGTCAATTGGTGGTTAATCGGCCGATTAACCATTAAATATCCTCATTTAATTTTCATATACGTTTGCATTATTTGGGCTCAATCCGACCCAAACTCAAATCCAAATCCAAAATTCAAACCCCTTCTGGTCCTCGCACAATCTCAAACCCTATATGTCGTCGCTCTCTTCTTCCTCGCGCAAACCCTAACCCTACATGTCGCAGCTCTCTTCTTCTTCCTTGCACAAACTCAAACCCAACCCACTGTCGCTCCCTCTGCGCTGTCACAAATTTGATCCGACCCGTATATGTTGCACCTCCTCCTCTTGCTACTCTTGCTGCTCCTCCCCGATTGTTTTTGTTTGCTGGAACCAACTAGCAAACCCGACCCAACCCACATCCAGAATTCAAACTTGTAATACCCCTAGCATGCATGGTTAATAACATTTGTTTTTCTTTTATTTAAAATAAAAATATACATATACATTGTTATATATATATATATATATATATGCATTGACATTGTTATTTTTTTTTATCATACACCACACTATTATTTCTATGTTTGTATAGTTAACTTTTTTTAAAAAGCCTAATATGTTTTTTTTAAAGGCCCAACACTTCTTTTTTTTAAAGCCCAATCCAATAATGTTATTTAATGATTAAGTGAAATTACATAAAGACTAGGGGAGTTTAATGCAAAAATGGGGGACACCTAAGCATTTCTACATCTTTCCACACTTCACTAGTTCTCTCTCTCTCTTTGCAGCCAGCAGCAAACATCAGCCTATTTTTCCTCTTTTCTCTATATATATGCCTATTACTACTACTTCTACTTTTATTACTACTACTACTGTTGTTATTGTATACTACTACTACTGCTTGCTACTTCTACTTCTACTGCTGCTGCTGTCTTCTACTACTGCTGCTGTCTTCTACTACTTCTACTGCTGTTTACTACTACTACTACTATTACTGCTTCTACTGCTGCTGACTATTGCTACTACTACTGCCTACATCTACTACTACTACTTTTACTACTACTACCACTGCTTACTACTTCACTACTACTGCCTACTGCTTATTACTTCCTCTACTACTACTGCTTGCTACTACTACTCCTCCTATCACTACTTCTACTACTGCTTACTTTTACTACTGCTGCTACTTCTGTTTACTACTGCTTCTCCTACTACTACTTCAACTACTACTTCAGCTACTACTACTACCTACTACTACTTCAACTACTACTACTACCTACTACTACTTCAACTGCTTACTACTACTACTACTTCATTACTACTACTATTATACTACTATTATTGGAGCAAGAAGTCAAGGAAGAATCAAGGGAAGCAAGGAGGAGAAGGCAATTGAAGACTTTTTCACCAAGTAAAAAAGTGGGTATTCTTCACATCTCATGTATTATTATTTTTCTTTATATATGGAAGGAATGATTGATGCATGCTAGACATTATAATGGGTGTTCTACTTTCTTACTTATGAATGTTATGAAATTATATGTATAAAAATGCTAGTGAATAAATAAAGATTTAATCTTTGTGTCAAGGATGATAGAAAGTGTGAAAGATTAATCTTTTATGCATGATTATAAATAAAAACCATGCCATTAGCAAGTTAGTATCTTGATTTGTAAAATTTTACATTGATAATAAGCTACTAGCATTATACTAAAATGTTAGTAAGCTTGGTTGAAATCGTAGTAAACCTAATATGTGTTAGTAAGCTCCAATGTGTAGTTGAGAACTATATAAGAATTTTCTTGTGTAAGTAGTGGTCATGTTAGTAAGTTAGTAAGTTAAATAGGTTAGTATGATAGTAAATTAGTAAAGTAAAGAACTATTGGTAGTATAGAAGAGATTATAGGCATGAATGCGGTAATTGATGGAATACCGTATGCATATGTATGCGGGTATACATACTTGAATATTTACATATAGTAGTGTTTTGTGCACATTGAGTGCATTAGCGTGGTGTATGTTGGGCCGACCTCTAGTATGATTTGAAAGCTAAGTTGAACCCAAATTAAATCAAGATAAGACTTGTTGAGATTCAACTAGGTTGATTCACTTAGAACCTAATTAGTGAATTAAGTTAATTTAGTTAACTTCCTGAAGGGTGAAAGTGAAAACTAGGAGCACAGTTTAATTAACTTAGAAAATAGAAGTTGTGATAATAAAGCAATTAGAATCGGGTAAGTTGGTGAATTAAGAAATTAATTTAGGATGATTGATAAGGACAGACACTAGTTGGACGTGTACTCACCTGTCAAGGGGATACGTGCGGCGGCGTCATGTCTAGGACACGTCCGGCATGATCTCGACTGTTAATTTCTAAGATTTAGTGATAAGAACGGGATGCAGACGTAAGTCGCAAGTCCTGTTGGAACTTAGGAGATAGACTCTTAAGTTTCCGTCTATGTTCTGGGTCATAAATACGAACAAGGAGCAAGAGTGTAACTCTAAGTCTCTTGGCGGAGTAGGGATGACCCTATTGATTCGCCTTATATTCATGATAACTTTGGTAGGGGCAGGATTGGAGAAGGACCATGATTCCGGCAGAGATGATGATCACCGGCCTGACCAGGAATGGAGAGGGACCACGATCCTGTCGGAGTGGAGAAGGACCATGATCTGAACGAACAGAGTGATCAATGCCGTTCGGAGTGGAGAAGGACCACGATCCGACTGCAGGAGCGAAAATTGACCGCATGTACTGCAGAATCTACCGGTCACTAGATGAATGTCAGAAACAGGAAGGAGTACAAGAGTATGATGCATGGCAAGGGATTGAACCCTATCATCTGGAGAATACGAACTCGATTGGGGAGTATGTAGTATGGGATGCATACGTTTCCAAATCAAGTTTGCATTAGATTAAGAGCATAGTGTGCATATGAGTTGTGCATTAGAATCTAGATCATGACATACACCAACATTTATATTTATATGACCTTCACGTTTCTTTTCTTCAGCATCAAATGTTGATTGTTGAGGATTTTGGAGATTACAGGTTTCATCCGCATTGCGCAGTTGTATGCAACTGACGTGCCCACAGTTTGCTAATTGTAGGATTGCTGATCGTAGAGCAGGGGACTCGAGCTGCGGAAAGCATCCAAGTGGAGAATATAGTTTCCTTGTGTAATGTAAGTTTCTAATTTCTTATGATTTTTGTGTTGTGTACTCATTGAAGCAAAGATTCTGGGTAAGTGTCATGAGCTTCCAGTGTGCGGAACTCGGGGCGCTACAAAACTCATTCAAACCAAGTACTTTCTTCTTTTTTCTATAACTATATGTTTATACTCCCTCCGTTTCAAAATATAAGTCATTCTAGGTTTCTACACCCCTATTAAGAAAAAACCAATGGTTGGGAAAAAGTACAAGGGATTCTTGGTCTTTGAAGCTCATGATTGAGCTACCAATTGTAAAATATCATATTTGCCCTCATCTATAAATGAGCTATCAATAGAATGGTTTTAAATCTCGGATTTCGGACTCGTCTCGGCAAGGGGTGTTTCGGCTCGGATCGGAGATATCAGAAGAGATTTCGGAGAAATGTGATCATATCGGATGTTCATTTCCTATACTCAATAAATATATTTTTTGAAACTAAATAAGATATTATATATCCTACACGTCATTTATCATATAAAATACTGTATATGTAACTAATGACATGAATCAATTACGGTAAATCTTCACATAATTTAACAATAATATTGAAGAGAATGTAATATCTCTAATATTATAATGGGAGAAGGCCTTAGTGTCATTTGTAAATGTTTTGTCATTATACCAACCCGTGTAACACACGTGCATAACTATTATAAAGGAGGTCCTAGGTTCAAATCAAGGCTACATCTAAATTTTTATTTTAAAAAACTATATTTATTAAAACGTGCATTGCACGTGTAAACTACTAGTAAGTATATAACTAAATTGAACTTGCATTGATTAGAAAAAATGTGTTAGTTAATACTTACTTGACTTTGCATATATGCAAACAATAGCGATACAAAATCCTCACATTATTCTAGCTTAAGGTCCTATATTGAAAAGACATGCAAAAAGTAAAACAAAATTTTTTAATATATTCACAATAACATTTGTGTCAATTTCGGCTGATATTTTGCCAATTTCGGCAATATTTCAGCCGATATTTCGGTAATTTCGGCAATATTTCAGTCAATATTTCGGTAATTTCGGCTGAAATCTACACATTTCGGTCCAAAACGATGTAGAGTATAAAATATGTGATTTCATATTGGCAAGCTAGCCGAAACGAAATTTCTGCCGAAATTCGATCGCATCGGAGGAAATTTAAAACAGTGATCAATATGTAGTAGGTAGGAATAGTTGAAAAGATAAGGGTAAAATTGGAAACCACTTTAAAAATTAATTGATGGACATTTAAGATTGACAAGACATTTGTATTGGGAACCTAAAGTGACTTATATTTTGAAACAAAAAAGGCAAGAATGACTTATATTTTGAAACGGGGGGAGTATTTGATAATCTCATAATGGTTTTATGTCAGGATTTAGGATTGCTATATAATGAGGATAGATCATTTTTTAATTATATATAGAGAGAGAGAACAATGCTGAGTTGCAAAAGGGTCTGTTTGCACAGACCCATTGCAAACTGGCTTACTGGCCGTTAGATCAGATCGCTCTTGATCCAACGGCCAGGATCAGCTCTGCTCATAGCCCCCTCTATCAATTAAGCAATGGAGGGGTAATTTTGGTATTTCGCTCCAAATGACTCTTAGACTTGTTCACTCTTTCACACTATCTCTCACTCGCGCTGATGAACTTGTATTTTTTGGGCCAAATTTGAACATAGACCGTTGTTCCCAACAACAGCCTAGGTGCTACGTAATTTTTTTAAAACTTTGGCTGTTGCTTCACTAGCACTGTCACATTTACCTGATACCCGGACCCGACCCGAACCCGGCATTGGACCGAAACCGACCCGATCTATACGGGTCCGGGTACGAGTCCTAAAATAAGACCTGATGCACTTCCGATTCGGGTCCGCTCAAAATAGAACCGACTCGAACCCGGACCCGTTAAAAAACCCCCAAAAATATGGAATTTGAATAATAGGGTTATAAGATATATAGGTAAATAGTAATTGTTGAAGATAAATGTATAAATATAATATTTATTCATGTACTTTAGTGTAAAAATTGTTATCAGGTAAATATTTATTCACCACTACCGGACCCGACCTGGATCCAGTTCTGGCAAGTCTGGGTCCGGGTCCAATTTTTTGACCCGTGAGGTACCGGGTCCAGGTCCGGGCAGTGGAGGACCCAACCCGATAGCAGCTCTATGCTTCACACAATCACTGTTTTTAATTCCGGTCGATAAGGCCGAAATTTCAGCCAAAATTATGTTTCAGCTAAGCTTGCTGAAACGAAATCACAGATTTTATACTTCATGTCGTTTTGGATCGAAATGTATAGATTTCAGCCAAAATTGTCAAAATATCGGCCGAAATATTGCCGAAATAGACACACTTATGTTATTGTGAATATATAACTTTTGTTTTTGTTTTACCTTTTGCATATAAGTCTTTCAATATAAAACCTTAAGCTAAGATAATGTGAGAAGTTCGTCTCTCTATTGTTTGTGTATATGCAAAGTCGAGTAAGTTTATTAACTAATACATTTTCTTCTAGTCAATACAAATTCAATTTAGTTATGTACTTATATTACATTCTCTTTTATATTGTTGGTAGATTCTGTGAATATTTACCGAGATTAATTCATATCATTAGTTACATTATATAATATTTTATATGATAAATGACATGTAGAATATATAATATCTTGTTTAGTTAAAAAATATATATGTTTATTAAGTGTCCGAAATAAAAATCCGAGATCACATTTTTCCGAGATCTCCGATATCTCCGATCCGGGACGAAACACCCATTGCCGAGACGAGTCCGAAATCCGAGATTTAAAACCTTCCACACAACGGCCTATGTATAACTTAGGTCGTAGTGTGGAACAACGGCTTAGGTTATACAAGTGTTTTAAAACACTTGTACAAATTTTGCTCTCCTCCTACATTCTATCTCTCACTCTTACTCTACCCTTTCTCTTCTCTCTAGCTCGTTCCCAAAACCCAAACTCGAAACCTTAGCTCCTCCTTCACCTAATCCACCCATCCTCCTTCACTTCACCCTCTCACTCACTCTCTCCCTCTTCTCGAACTCTCTCTATCTTACGAAGAATCTCCCGAACCCAAAACAGCCTAAGGTTAGCTAATTATTTTATACAAAACTGGGATATACCAATTGAAGTTGTAAATTTTTTGCTTAATTGAAGCAGTTTTCTCAAACAATGGCCTACATTAACCTGGTCGCTGACTCAGACAACGGCCCACGCTCAATAAGAAATTGAAGAAAAAACTCTTACTCTCTAGCTTGATGTGTTATTTGGAGGGTTCAAGTCGGAGAGCAAGGCAACTTGCTCAAATTTTTTATACAAACTGAAGTTGTTGTTGGAAACAATGGCCAAGGTGAGACAAGGTCATTGATTCAAACGACGACTTCAGTTGTAGCAAATGGACAAATTCATGGCAGAGAGCAACCTTTTTTCTGGATGAACTTCATTTAAAACTAAAGTCGTTGTTCCACACAACGGCTTTGTTATTTCCTTTTTCTTTTTCCTTTATTTTTTCAAAAATTCAAAGGTAAAGAAAAAGAAAAAAGGGAAAAAAAAAACAAGAGTTTACTGAATTAGCTAACCTAAAACCGTTATTTGAATACTACTAATTCCATACCAAGAAAAGAATAAATTCATACATATAGTTCAACAAACAATTCAACTCTACACAAGAACCAAGACACAAGAACATACTATTTTTTAGAAATTGGTACAGATAAAATAGAAGAACAAATTAATGTGAGACTTTTAGGAGAGAGAGGATCATATCGGATAATGATAATAAATGAGAAATGATGTATGGTTAGGAGTATGGATAGGGGTAAGGTCAACGGTATGGTTGGAGGGTTAGGGTTAGGGTTAGGGTCAGGGTTAGGGTATAATAAATTTTTTATTTTTACTGGGGAATTCTATGTATGTACCTTTTTTAGGGGGGATTTTTTTAAAAATATTAGTTGATAATGTTAATAAGGGGAATGTCCTACTAGACAGCGAACATATATTTTACGACAACGTTTTAAAATAATTATATGATCATATCAATAAGAAAATGAATGAACACACCTATTGAGATCATGTACATCGTAAGAGAAAGCTCCATTAAGTGTAGAAAGATAATTCGTACATGTTTAAACACTAAACGGAAAGCAATTGTTCCAACCAACAGCCTAGTATAACCTAGTCCGTTGTTTGCAACAACGGCCTAAGGGTAGCCCAATAGGAATTTGTTGTTTTGTAATTTTTTTTTTTGAAATGGAAAACTTTAATATATTTTTTTTGATCTTCTAAATTATTTTACAATACATCTACATTATCCCTATCCATACTCCCATAGAATTCCCTCAATAAAATTTAAAAAATTATTATACCCTAACCCTACCCTAACTTTAAATTTTTATTTTGGAAAACTTTAATATATTTTTTTAAAACAATAGTGTAGGGTTTTTTGTGTACTAAAGTGTAGTGGTAAGGTGAACCATGATATTTAAGATTTTAATTAATTTTGAAAATGTGACGACATCTCTAATGAAGGGGATGAACAAATCTATTGGGATCATGTAGAACGCATGGAACAGTTTTTAAAAGAGTGGAACGGTTTTTAAATAAATTTAAACTAAAATTACTCCGACATTTCAAATATACACAAATCTCAATTAACCATATAAAATTGAACTTATGGAACACTTTATAGTAGTTGGGATTTTTTATGTGCAAATGAGTAGTACTTGCCGGTTTTAAGGGAAAAGAAAAGAATAGTTCCTACTTATCTATGATTTTGGGAGTTGTAATTCATTTCTTCTGTATTCTATTCGCAACCATTATCGTTCACTACCAAAATTATTTATTATTCAATAGATAGAATCGTCTGTGTACAATCTACCCTAACCCTCCAACCCTACCCTTCACCTTACCCCTTAAGATACCCATATCCATACTCCTAACCTTACGTCATTTATCATTTATTTTTATTGTCAAAAAATAACAATTTTCGAATTTACGTAACTGTTATAAAAAATACTCTGCATTAAAAAATTCACCAACTTAAGGACATTCCTTAAATGGGATGTATTTCCTTTAAGGAGAAAGAAAGAAAAGCCCCTACAATATGAAAACTTTAAAAATAACCATTACACCTTATTTGAAGTCCGAGAATCGCAACAAAATAATTCATTCACGCTCTTCACATTTACAGAATAATAATAAAAAAATTATAAAAAATAATTCTCTCCGAAAATTAGCTAAGCTAAAGTCGTTGGCTCCAACAACGGCCAAGGTTGAATGGGATCGTTCTTTGGAACAACAACTAAGGTTAGGTTTATTTTTTTGGAAGATTGGCATGTTCTAGTCAGAGAGCATACCAAAATGGCTTGAATGTTTTATAGCGAAAGTCGTTGTCTCAGACAACGGCCTAAGTCACTCTTGGTCGTTGTCTTAGACAACGACTTCAATTTGTATAAAACGGAAAGTTCAAACCAGAAAAGAGCTTGAATATTTTCTAACCCTAGGCCGTTGCTTCCAACAACGGCTAAAGTTGATAACTCAAGATTGTTTCATCACAACAACAATTTTAACAATATCAAAATACTTGAACCATTTACATTTATACACATGTATATAATTTTGGTTTGGGAGATCCTTAGTAAGATAGAGAGAGATCGAGAAGAGGGAGAGAGTGAGTGAGAGAGTGAAGTGAATGAGGATGGGTGGATTAGGTGAGGGAGGAGCTTGGGTTCGGGAATGAGCAAGAGAAAGAGGGGGTATAGAGTGAGTGAGAGATAGAATGTAAGAGAGCGAAAATTGTACAAGTGTTTTAAAACACTTGTATAACCTAAGCCATTGTTCCACGCAACAGCCAAAGTTTTAAAAAAATATGAAGTACCTAGGCCGTTGTTGGGAACAACGGTCTAGGTTCAAATTTGGCCCAAAAAATATAAGTTCATCTGCGCAAGCGAGAGATAGTATGAAAGAGTGAATAAGTCTAAGAGTAATTTGGAGCGAAATAACAAAACTGCCTCCCCGTTGCTTAAGTGAGAGTGGGGGCTGATGAGCGGAGCTAATCCTGGCCGTTGGATCAAGAGCGATCTAATCCAATGGAGAGATAGTATGAAAGAGTGAATAAGTCTAACAGTTATTTGGAGCAAAATAACAAAACTGCCCCCCCGCCCCTGTTGCTTAAGTGAGATTGCGGGCTGATGAGCAAAGCTGATCCTGACCATTGGATCAAGAGTGATCTGATCCAACGGCCAGGAAGCCAGTTTGCAACGGGTTTGTGCAAACAGACCCGTTTGCAACTGAGCATTGCTCTCTCTCTCTCTCTCTCTCTCTATCTATATATATATATATATATATGAATGAGAAATGCTCCATTGAAAACGGATCTGTTTTCACAGACCCGTGAAAACAGACCCGTTTTGGTTGTATGAACCTAGGCCGTTGTTTGAAACCATGGCCTAGGTTATAAAAATATCAATGAACCTAGGCCGTTGTTTGGAACAACGGCCTTTTATAACCTAAGCCGTTGTTCCCAATGGCCTAGGCTATAAAATTTTATAGCCTAGTTTGTTTGAATCAACGACATTTTATAGCCTAGGCCGGCCTAGGTTATAAAAGGCCGTTGTTCCATACAACGGCCTAGGTTCATTTAATTTTTTATAACCTAGGCCGGCCTAAGTTCATTCAATTTTTTAGAGCGAACGAGGCGAAGAGTTATTTGGGACGAAATTCCCAAATTACCCCTCCGCCACTTAAGTGAGATGGGTGATAGGCAGGCTCGATCTGATCCGTTGCTCACGATCAAGAGCGATCCAACGGCCAGAATCGCTGTTTTCACGGGTCTGTGAAAACATACCCATTTTCAATAGAGCATTTCTCCCCCCCCCCCTCTCTCTCTCCCTCTCTCTCTCTCTCTCTCTCTCTATATATATATATATATACGATTTTTTCAATTTAATCCCCGATTATTTTTCGATTAACCGATTAATCACTTATCGCTCCAAGACCGATTAGTTCCAAAAACCGATTTTAACTGTCTAGCATCCAATCAAATATAAGATATATATTTTTATCTGGTATGTTAACCAGAAATCCGATATTTTTAAATATCGCCAATATATCACCAATATTCGATATCTAATATGAAATTTTGTCTTCCAATACGATACCTATATCTGATATCTAAAACATTCTACCTAGGTCCTCAACGAGCCTGGAAAACTCAGGGTAAGCGGTGGCCTACCTTCGACACAAGGTAGGTCTGACACTGTCTCTCTATATATATACACACACACATATACACATATACGTACATATAAGGACACAAAGCATCCTATGACATAGGAAGAAATTTCCTCCTCTGGGACGCTAAAAATCCAATCTGCAAAACTCACAATCCACGCCTTTCAAGTTCACCTTCGTACCATAGAAATCACTAAATTTGAATATGTTTTGCCCAATCATCATGAGATTGCAAAAATGAACAGTTTTTCAATAACAAAATGACTTTGACCACTTAATGCATGGGTAAAACATATTCAACTACAATGATATTTCAACCTCTTATGTTTTATGACATGTTAAACACGTGACGGTGTGGATCATGTATTTGGGATGAGGTGATAGGATTTTGTAGGGTGCTCCTATGCCTTAGGGCACCCCATTTTCTCATGCATCTCTATGCATTTTGAATAGTTTTCTTTGAGAAGATAGTTCTTTGACAATGCTACACATGATAAATGCTTATTATTATTACTCCAACACTTATTTGCAATTGTACTTGGCAATCAAAAACAAGAAATATTCTTCCCTAAGACAACAATGTATAGATTAAAGTACGCAAAACAACCCAGAATCCCCAAACCTTTCTTTCACAACATTCTAGTAGATTAGAGAATAATTACTTCTAAGCGTAAACGAGGAAAATAAAAAAGAGTTAAAAGATTTCACATGAATCACTCCTCTTGGATTGATTATTTGAACAGCCCATCTTAGATTGATTATTTGAACAGCCACCACATGAATTGATTGAGATACACACTGTGCAGATTATCCATTGCATAAAAGAGTTACCATTATACATCAAAGATATCGCTTGATTAAAAAACTTGCACATCATAACATGAAAAGACATAAAACCAGATGAGATGAGAAGAACTTTTGGCTGTGTCAAGATTTCATGATTTTCTGGTACTCTCTCAGAGTGAAGTGTAATTTCTTGTTCTCTCTTTTGCAAACCTCAAAAGTTAACCACTAACGGTTTGCTAGGATCACCGGTTACCTGAACCTAGCTGGGATGTAATTTCAGGATGGTATATGCCTTGTTTGGAGGAAAACCAATAACACTAACACAGCTACACACACCTTCGCAAATCTCACTCGGATTCAAGTTCAGTTCATAACCAACAACTTGTCACTTATCAGGCATAAAAGTTATTAAATTAAGAACCACCCAACAATAAAAGTTTTTGGCACTACTCTACTCTAAATCTAGCATGCACATTGGTAATACAAAGATGAACTCAAAAGTTATTTTACCTCATTATTCGCGTAATCAGACAATATGTGTTCTTGCAGAAGTTCCCATGGATCCAACTCTAGAGGAAACTGCAAGAGGACAAAAATCATATATCAGGCAAGCCCCGCAACAGCTATAAATGGAAGAATCTTGCATAAACATAAGAAATGAAAAAGGCACGTGAGAAAAGAAGAAGTGTTGGGAAAAGATAGTGTAGGAAACCCCAAAGAAAGTGTTAGGAAAAGATAGTGTAGGAAACCCAAAGAGGAGAACATGTATGCATATATACAGCGGCATAACTAAGTTCTGGCTGAAATAGGTCATGGCCCCACCCCACTTTTCTAAAATTGCATAGGAATATATACATATCCTATCAGATTGATTGATAATGTTATATCAAATCCGTTTTTTTGTATTCTTTCTATATGATTATTTACCGAGGAATGTAGCTGAAGTTCAATAGCACATCTGTCCACATGGGCATGGGAGCTTATTAACTTCAGACATAAAAGGGGGAAAGTATTATATACCATATAATTAATATGATTATTATATATGAAAGCAGGGAGCTGTTATATCTCCTTCAAAATTCAGCCCTTGCACTCCAGTTTTGAGGAGATCATGTGAAGGGACACCAGTCGTAAAGAAGATCCAAAGAATATGCTTGCATTCATTATGAAGTCATATGACCAAATGGTAGATACTTTTCCCAAATTAAATTTCAACTCAATCTAAAAATAGATGATTAGCAAGTAAAACAACACACTTTTTTTTCTTTTTCATAATGTCACCTATGAAATGCCTACTTTGTTTTTCTCAATCCATAATAATTTACACAAATTATTTGCTTAAAATTAGTATGACAAAAGGCATAGATAACTATTTGCACTAATATTAGTATGAGAGTTGCAAAAGAAAACAATATGAAAAAACGACAGAAAAAAAAAGAGTAAACTAAGTTAACCAATAATTTGTATGTTAAGATTTGTTCAATTATGTATATGTTCAACTCAACAAGGTGACAATAAATAAATAAATAATAAAATACGGGGAAAATATTTCTAGAACAAGAATTAGACCCTCATTTATACTAAAAAGCTCAATCCTTTTTTAAAACCCAATGGAATCCATAAATACTAAAAAGCCATCCTCAAAACTAACTATTTTTTAAGCCCAATTTTCCAATTTAATATAAATATATTCCAACAATTTATAATCTCTTTTAAAGTATTCCCAATACCCTTATCTCGAAACATTGTAAGCTCATGCAGCAGTTGGTTTTGAGTTCAAAGCAAAAAATATGCAAAAAGAAGATGAGACATGGGGAAAAACATAGTAATGCGAGATATAAATTTCTTAATCCAAGCTATTATGAGCAATTAGATTTTAAAAAATATTTTACTTAAAAAATAACGTATCGATTGGGAAGATTACACATTATATATACAAAGATATGAGAAACGGGCAATCAGCTGCCACAGGAAGATATTTCCCCCTATGGCTTGCGGGAAAAAAAAACACATCTCCCAAATGCACGTTTCACATAGTTCAACGTGTTCTGCATGTCAAAAAACATATGAATTAACACAAAAATTGCACGTCTTTCCCATGCATTAAGTGGTCCCATTTTCTCTTACTGAAAAATTGTTCATTTTGCAACCATATAATGCATGGGGAAAACATGTTACATGTGTAAACCTGATCATTTTCCATCAACTTATGTTCAATGACATGGATAACTTTGATCCATGTAGATCGTGAATTTGGGGTGTGTGAATTGGAATTCTAGCACACTATATGAGGCAATTTCTTCCCGTGGTAGCTGAAATCATGTATCTTATATATATAGAAAAATGCTAATATGAGATGATGCGAAGGGTGAGATGAAAATGTTTTTTGTGAGATGAGCGATTTGAATCATCAAAATCCTGATCACACACGTTCACATCACTCTACATGTCATGTAGATGGTGTACGAAATTTCAAGCGATTTAGAGACCTCTAGCCTATGCATCATAGCGTTCAACACATCATGAAGATGGTGCGACATACATATATCATGAAGATGATGCGCAATACATATATGGGATATTTTAGCAAATGCCCCCATTTAAAATGTTAAAACTAGCATATACCCCCACTATTTTTAAAAACTAGGAAATACCCCTAGTTTGGACGGAACCGTTAAATTCCGTTAAGTTAACCTACGTGCATCACATGTGACACAGTAAAATGACCAAAATACCCATTACATAAAGGAAGGGTGAACCTGAAGTAAAAGTGCATATAATAGGACTTGCATCAATTTTGCTCTAATAAGTAATATCAACATATGCATGCAAGCCCTTTCACACGGGGAACTGGGTTTAAGACAAGTTTACTCACTGTTATCTAAGAGGTTAAGCAAACTGTAGTCAGGAAGACTGCAAAGTCTGCATGAACCTTAAGTGGAAGTCGATCTTCAGTAAAGCAATCTTAAACAATTTTCAGTTCGAGGTGAAATTGATACCAACATTTAAAACCCGCGAGTCGTTTCGTTTTCTCTCCAATTTTGCTTCAGGTTCACCCTTCCTTTATGTAATGGGTATTTTGGTCATTTTACTGTGACACATGTGATGCACGTAAGTTAACTTAACGGAATTTTAACGGTTCCATTCAAACTATGGGTATTTCTTAATTTTTAAAAATAGGGGGGGTATATGCTAGTTTTCACATTTTAAATGGATGCATTTGCTAAAATATCCCTACATATATATGCATTTATTTGAACGCTTTGATGCATAGGCTAGAGGTCTCCAAATCGCTTGAAATTTTGTACACACCATCTAGATGACATGTAGAATGATGTGAACGGTGTGATCGGGATGTGGATGATTCAAATTGCTCATCTCACAAAAAAACACTCCAACTCACCATCTCATAATAGCATGACTATATATATATATATATATATATATATATATATATATATATATATATATATATATATGGGTAAAAGGGATATGAGCAACTTCCTCATTTAGTAAATGAGCAATTGATTATGTGGCATGCATGTGATACATTGGACAACTAACCATTTTAAGAATTTTCCAATCACATGTATGTCACATCATCAATTGCTTATTTACTAAATGAGCAAGTTGCTCATACCCCTCTTTCCCTATATATATATATATATATATATATATTGAAATATCTTTGGGAGAGCATTGAAAAAACTTAGCATCATGCTCACAGTAAGGCTCAAGAGCACTCCATGGTGAAACATCCCAGGAACAATTCAAACCGATCATCTTAATTACATGCCCAATAGTCTGGATGTGAGATCAAGTCATCTGAAACCGTTTGCCCAACTCACATCACATAAAAAGAATATTGATATCTTAGTATACAATTTTGAAATATGTGCATGGGCAATTAAATTTCTAGACTAGTTTAGGCATGTAGGTCTACAAGAACAGTAAGGATTGTTCCCCGGAATGTTGCAGTATGGAGTGCTTCTAAGTTCTAACCTTACATTAAGGACTGTGCATTCCTGAAGATCTCTCTTCACTCATTATATCATTCTTTGCTAAGTTCTCCAAAACATCCCAATCCAAGTTGCAATCTTGTTCTTTGGCAACATATTACCTCACATCTATTGCAAAGGACAAAAGGAAAACTGCTATCAACCAAGACTGTCTCATGTCTGTATATAAGAATGGAAGAATAGCTATAAAAAACAAAAAATATTGCCTAGATTCCACAAGCCAAAATTAATAACTGACACACAAAAAGAGGTCAAAGACAGATATATGCCACTAGAGTAATATATATATATATATATACTAGATTTGCCCGTGGGCACGTGCCTACGGCACATCATCAGAATGATACAACATATGAAAACCTTTGCAAACAGTAAATCAACAATTATGTAGCTCAAGTTTGAATAGTATGACAATAATTAGTTATACATAAAAGTCAATGTTTCTAATAGTATATGTTGAAAAATAATTATAAATTGAGGGTATTAAAGTCCATATTTTCATAAGTATAAATATATATGTGAGAGAGAGAGAAATAAATTTTTAAAATTTAATTTTTTTAATTTATTAATTTTTAAATTTTTTATAAATTTTTATAAGTTTTTGAATTTTTTGAATTATTTTAAAAATTTTTAAATTTTTAAATTGTTTAGTTTTTAAGTTTTTTTAGTATTTTAAATTTTTAATTTTTTTAATTTTTAATTTACTTAATTTTTGAATAACGGGGAGAGAGAGAGAGAATTAAATACATGGAGTTGTTTTGGATGGGGGAGATTTGAATTTGAGTTTTAGAGGGAAACTTTTGGAGGAAAAAATGTATTTTGTGAGGTTAGATCTGGACCTTTGATTTTAGGGAGATTGAAGGAGAGCCACTTGATAATTTTTATAAATTTTTATAAGTTTTGAATTTTTTGAATTATTTTAAAATTTTTAAAATTTTTAAATTGTTTAGTTTTTAAGTTTTTTAGTATTTTAAATTTTTTAATTTTAAATTTTTTTAATTTTTAATTTACATAATTTTTGAATAGGGGGGAGGGAGAGAGAGAGAGAGAGAGAATTAAATAAATGAAGGAGTTGTTTTGGATGGGGGAGATTTGAATTTGAGTTTTAGAGGGAAACTTTTGAAGGGAAAAATGTGTTTTGTGAGGTTAGATTTGGACCTTTGATTTTAGGGAGATTGAAGAAGAGCCACTTGATAGCTTTCTTTGTGTTTTATTATATATATATATATATATATATATATATATATATTATTTTATTTTTTTGTTGTGTGCACATATGCACGATCGTCGATACAAGTCATAAAGTAAAACAGAGGTAAGTTAGATGATTACTACCTCACACAACATATGCACGATCGTCGATACAAGTCATAAAGTAAAACAGAGGTAAGTTAGATGATTACTACCTCAATCCCTAAGTGAGCAAGTAAGGATAAGTGGAAATGTGATCGATCAGGCATAGCAACTTGTTTGTAAGCTTCCAGAATGCGTATAAAGGCAGATTTCTGTAAATTGTCCTTCTGTTCATCAGTGAAGTCGACATCAAACAGGATCATCTTTGGAATATTATCTTGGGTCGGAGTAACAAGTGTATTAAAAGGTGTTGTGTTTGCATCTGAAACGGCTACTCCAGGGCTTAGCCTTTGTGAAGTTGCCATGGAATTTGATGCACAAACATCAAGTGGCAGTGTGTTTTCCATGCTTATATCATGCTCCTGACATGTCCCATTCAACTCGCCAGTAGAAGTATGAGATGCATCCATTGACTCTTCAACTTCATCAACAGATCTAGCAGACTCCAAACCAGGGATTATACTTACTACAGTATCCCTGTCTTTTCTGTATGGTGGAGCAACAGCATTGTTATCCTCCGGTACAGATTGAACTGGGACAACAGAAGCTAAAATACTAGCAGGAATGGTTGCAGTAGCATCATGTACTGTAGATGACTCAATATTCTTATCCTCTTCCATCCCAACTATATCTTCATCCCTTTGACTGAATTTCTGCAGTTGCAACTGAAATTAGCCGAACTTTAAAGTAGCCAATAAAATACTGTGCAAGTATTGAGATAGTTAAGAAACTCACATCACTGTCCTGGGCTGTTGAAGGATGCATTAATAATGATGAAATTAGAGAGAATGCATTTGGAGGCTGTGTCAGAGGCAGACTTCTATTAGGTAAGATAGGTGCAGAGCTCGTACTAGGAACAGGTTCTTCTTCATCTCTGACTTCTTTAGGAGGTGGGAGATGATATAGGTTAGCGATAACAACGTTAGCTAACAATTCAGGAGAAATACTTGAAGTGAGAATTTTCAGCGACTTGGCAGCCTTGTCGCCCTGAGCTACCAATGCAGCAAACATATCAACAAGTTGCTGTAAAGGTCCACAATCCTCATCTTCACGAGGTTCCTCATTCTGAACTGATTTATGACCTGTTTCTGGTGATTCTTGAGCAATTTCCTCAGACTTGAGAGGTGACATCTTAGGACGCTTTCCAGGTGTACCATCATCTTTTGATAAGTTATTGTCCTCTTCATCAATGAATCTTTTCCGTGTCAGATCATTATGGGCATCATCCGATACTTGCAATGAGACCTTGTCTTCCTACAATTGTTTTTCTTCAAAGTCAGAAAAGCAGATATAACAATATTCTAAATGGTTTTGAGTTTTAACATAAAAGAAAAATGTGAAACACCTTATTAGATAATGATTCCTCTACACTGACTCTGACTGCTTTACCCGCAGGAACATCATGTTTATTTGCTTGTTCCCCCCTTCCCCCAGCACTCATTACTTTTAAAGCTTCAACCAAGCGGTTATTCCACTGCAAACATTAAGAAAATAATAATAATAAACAAAATGAAAGTGTATAATTTAAAGTAAGCGTGAACACTTTCCAATGGGCATTCATAATAACATTTTATTCTGTAAAATATATGTAAGGAGAAACTCATAGTTCCCACACTTGTCGTTGAAGCACCAAAACCCAAAAAACAACAAAACTAGAGCACTAAGGATGTGTAATGATTTGGATGCAAGTCAAGTGCAATTAAATGTAAAATTGCCTCCTAAATATTTTATTAATTACCAAACAACCTCTACTTTTTGGAGGAATGATGGTTGTAACGTATAATATAAGATACGTGATATTAGTGACTGAATCAAAAATTTTGTAGGGAAATTACAATTTCGCATGCACTGCCAATCAAAAAGAACATATTAAAGTAGTTCAGTAAGCAAATGCAGTGAAAATAAGTGGCTTTGACTATGTTAGGGGTTAGAACCGGCCTTCAGGTAAGACATAGATGTAATAGTATCAGTTAACCGATATGCTCTTGCTTTCCAATCCAGAATGTCAAAGCCTCTATACTTCCATAGTCAGTAACAGAAATCAAAATTACAAAAAGCTTAGATTTGATAACAAGAAGAAATGGCACTGATCATAACACTGGACACAAAATTCTTGTCAAAGACACCAAATCCATCATGGCCTTATTCAACAACCTCACCCTCCTATTACTCAACCTAAAAAGTAACTTTGCACAGGGCACAACCCAAGAGAACTAAATATCCACACATGTATAATAGATGTAGGATGTTGAAAGTTAAAACTATTCATATATAGAATACCTACTGTGGATTGCCTACAATAGGATTTTATTATCGGTGTACTCATGACAAGGATATCAAAAGATTGCCTGAAGGTACAAATTAGTTGACTTACACATAAAAATAGATAAAATACCTTGAAAATGAAAAGAAATCTAAAAGATCAGCATGCTTGTGGCTCAGAATTTTAACAGAAGAGGTGGCATCTATTTGAGTGGAGGAGAAAGATTCATGCGCCCAAAATTTTTGGGATAAAGACTATGTTGTTGCTGCTGCTGCTTTATGTCCGCATAATGTGCAGCTAAATATGTCGAAATAATGGGTGTCAATACAACTAAAAGAAAGGATGAGGAAGGAGTAATGATTAAAGTTTAAAATAGATTTAGATAAATAAGGAAACTAGGTTGAGAAAATTTTGGACATGTGCAATGGAGGAATAAAAAAACTCGCACTTGATCACGCGAAGAGGCTGGGAATAGACCTAATGTGCATGGATTGTGAAAGTGCGAGAAGAAAACAGCTGTCAATTTAATACAAGATACAAGGAACAATAGCCGAATGGACAGAAGAAAGGGGGGGGGGGGGGGGGGGGGGGGAATCCATTTAGTTGAACCCAATTATTTGGAATGAAGGGACAAAGGCTTTTATGCTATTGTTTTACATAAATGGAGATAACAAAGATGGAAGTTACAAAATTGAATGGATGAGTCGAAGACTCCTTCTAATATCAACAAATAAAATGCACTCACGGACTGAGCCCACCGGCAAACATGGACTGAAACCACCCACACACGGATAAACACACGGCAGAGTACGAAATGAAATAACTTTACATAACAAATACAACAATGCCTGCAAAGGAAAAATAATACCGGTCCAACACTTGAATGTGTACATTGCAAACATGCCACAAAGGCATTCTTCAGGGCATGGTGTGCACCCCGGACTTGCACTCCTTTGACAACAGAGCTTGCTGGATCCAAAGAAAGCAAAACTGGTAATATGCGCCCATAAAATGAAGGCCTTCGCTTTGCAATAGCTGACAGGCTGATTATGATCATAAACAGAAGAATTAAGAGTACAGAAGAAAATGGCATACATACATAAATACTTATATCACAACTTAATTCCACAATATTACAAAATGGGGTATGCAAAATTTACCAAAATATCCTATATACCACATAAACAATGTAGGCAGGTGCATATGTGGATTCTGTGCTCTAAAGAAAATGGAAACGAGTAAATATGTTATTAGATCAGAAACATCAACAATATCTACGGGACAAGGGAACATGGAAATAATGAAATCTTCATTATGCATGATAAACCAAATATTAGACAATGAATTATTGATCCATTAGGCATGAGCCCAGCATATGTGACGATAATATACACAACAAAAACAAAAAAATACTAATTTTCTACAAACATTAAAATTGACAAAAAGTCAAAAGGGAATTATAGATAAACATTTAAGTTGCTCCAGTCAGGTAGCAACTTCAAAATTTGGAACAGCACCCAAATATTTGCTTCTTTGTATGCCACACCCATAAAGTACAGCATTTTATTAAAAGAAATCTTGTTTTGGGGAAATGAATCCTGAAAGACAAGGTTTCCTACTGCATATCACACATACCCCGCATAGTGTGGGGTTATAGAACACTAGATTTCCAATTAATTTGATTTATGCTCTAATCACAAGATTTCTCGTTATATTATTGAACTAAAACCTCAGTACCTTTCACCTTTACCCGGTACTTATACTCAATAAAAATGCCACAAACTACTCAACTGTAAAGCAAAACAAAATCAAGTAAAAGGAAAAGAAAGGAGGCAAACCTATTGATTATCACAATAATCATTGAGTTGCTGAGTGATTTAACTTGTGGGAATTTAAGTTGATCAAGCAACAATCTCAAACTTTTGCTGGCTTCTGTTGCGAGGTCCCCAACATTAAGCAAAGAGTGACCACCCTTAAGCCATGATATATTAAACCCATGTCCTGTATTTAAGATGTGTGTGGTCACTGCCTTTGTTCGTCACGGAGATGAGAGAAGTTTCAAATCCGAGAGCTAAGATTGCAAATTCATGTTACCTTTACCAGCATCAATGGGTGGATCTGGAGAAACATCAGGGTCCGGTGTATATAGAAGTACCAGCGCTTCAATGAACTTGACAGCTAGCAATCTAATTCCATCAATGCCAGGCTGTTAGGAATTTGAATTAAGAATTAGAACATGCTGATTGAAGTAAATATGGAAATCAAGTTGACATAAATTTGCTAACCTGGAAGGCCATGGGAAATACAGCACATTTGAAGTCTAGCATACATTTCCACGATGCTCTCAATGAATCATCGATCCCATTGGAATACAAACCCTGGATGCAGAAATTAGGGGCAAAAAATGATGATCATTTTACATTCGTTGAATATCGTCATCAATGGCAAATATTTTAAGATATTTTTAGCATAATCACCAAATAGAGGCCATGCATAGGCACTTAAGATGGGAGGGAGGAAGAAGAATGAAGAAACCAGATTGGTTTATGTACGTAATTAAATTTGAGAAGTTAGATAAGATACATTTTTATCATGAAATAAATTTTTTTACCTCCTCAACAATATTAATTCATAAAATAACAAGGGCTTGCATGCTCATTCATTTCATAAATCAACTGACATCAGCTTTTACCCACATCTAAGCATGTAACAGAAATAGAATACACAAATGCTCAAAGCCCATTAGAAGAATAAAAGGACCTTTATCCCAAATCTTGGGGTCAGACACTTAAATTTAATTTGTAAAACCTGTTTTGCATCCTTTAGGAAGTGTGACAGAAACTTGCATTGACATTCTGATAAAAGGGGAATAACTGGCAAAAGGGAAAACTGAAGCAACAGTCAATCTAGTAAGCTACAAGAGTTTGTGTAAAAGTGCATTACACAGCTTAGTCACCTATTTAATTGAACATTTCAAAATTCAAGTCAGTTTGCCAGGAACTTTTGAGTTTTCATCAAGTCCTGACACCTGTAGACTACAAGAAAGCTGTTACTTTCTTCAGTTAGCTTCTGATTCATGACGTATGCTTTATGCCTAGAAAGAGTTCAAGCAGAACCTTGATAGTAGGCGAAAAAAATGCCTAATGCAAAAGTCTGGGTTATTTGATCAGCAAGGTTCCAACTGTGGCCTTAGACCCACTGTCGGCCATGAACATGGTCCAATGGAAACTCAAGCTTGAGCTAGTTTAGGAAAATGATGTGTTCAAACTAAAGAACCATCACTTAGTGTTAATAATTATAAGGAGGTAAAGTTATTGTAAATACTATTTGATAATCCATCTACTTTTCTATGAAGCACAGATACTTCACGGAGGATGCCGTCCCCGTATCCTGTACATATCCGATACGGGATACGGCATGATACGGCCGGATACGGCTGAAACGTGTCCTGCATTTTTTTATATTAAATGGGTACGGCGGGGAAGGCACACATAGTGGGGATACGTCGAACACGGTAAGAATACAGCTCAAGGTTAAAATTGTTAGAATGAAATAATTTTTGGGTTTAAAACATTAAAAAATCAAAATTTGGGGGGTAATTTGGAGAAATAAGAAAATATAAGTTAGGGTTTTCTTACCTTATTCGAAGAAGAAGAACTGAAATCAGTTCTTGCTCAACTCAAATCAGCTCCGACCTTCAGTCGGCCGCAATCCCTCACGGCGATGGCGACGACCAAGTCTCCATCTCTCGTTCTCCTTCGACGACAAATCGATGCCGACGTCCTTCATTTCTCCGCTCGACGACCTTCTACGGGGAATCAACGTTGATGTCCTTCTCGTCTGATCTCCCCTCCGTCTCTCGCCTGCGACGACCTCCATCGACTAATCCAAGGCAAACGGCTAGCATTTTTCCCTCTCTACTCTCTCTCTACCGAATCGTCTGCCTCTCTTTTGTGTGTGTGTGTGTGTGTGTGTGTGTGTGTGTGTGTGTGTAGGGTAAAAGGGATATAAGCAACTTGCTCATTTAGTAAATGAGCAATTGATTATGTGGCATCATGTGATACATTGGGCAACTATCCTTTTTAAGGATTTTCCAATCACCATCAATTGCTTATTTACTAAATGAGCAAGTTGCTCATACCCCTTTTTCCCATATATATATATATATACACACACACACACACACACAGTTGTATCCCCGTCGTATCCCATATCTTACCTTTTTTAAAACTGTCGTATCCCCCGTACCCGTGTCCCTGTACGTGTATTGACATACCTGTATCGATGCTTCATAGCTACTTTTAAATAAAAAATAATCTATTCGATATTAAAAATAAGTAGCAAGGTAGAAGAGAAAGATTGTAATTTTTCATACTATTCTAATAATAATACTTTAATTCTCTAAATTATACCGTTCGGGAACTAGCTAATTCAGTGTAGCAATTTCTGATAAGTAAAAATAGGAGAAATTCCCAACTTGATTAGAAGAATATACAAGAGGATTAATCGTAGAACCACAATGTTAATACACTTATGAGAACACACAACACACACACATGCACAAACATTGTAGACAAATTGAGCAATTAAATTTATATATATATATATATATATATAGAGAGAGAGAGAGAGAGAGAGAGAGAGAGAGAGAGAGAGAGAGAGAGCCGGGCTACCTTCAGGAGTAGCCAAATTTGTGTACTTGAACTTTAAAATCTCACAATTGAGCACCCAATACGAATATCCATAATCTACATCAGTAGAACTACTTATAAACAAAGTTCAATTTTTTTGATGAGGATTATATTCCAATTCAAATAGAAAGCGTTGATTTTATGGTCACTTGATGGAGGGGTAAAACACATCTAAAAACTCCGAAAATTTTGTTTTTGAGTGGTTTTAATGATGTAAAACATATCCTAAGGTTGAATTTCTTTTATTTGAATACTCGATCCAATTTCAACTGAAGTATCTAGATAGTAGCCCAGCTCAAATATGTGTGTGTAGAGAGAGAGAAAGAGAACAGCGGCAAGTGTGTTGCCGTAGCCAGCCTTAGCTTGGGTGACACTTAATATTCAAATACTGGCCATCCAAAACGGATGCGATCTATATCATAAAAGGTATTTGTGCAAACTTTCAAAGAATTTAACAAGTTGTAACCACTCATCATGTAGCCAATATATAGAGCACTTCTTGACTCGTTTAAAATGATGAATTCTGTGTTGCATGATAAATTATTAGAACTCATCAAATTCATTTGAAGTTTCATATACATATACTTTATGACGCACATCATAACAGTGTGGATTTTCATTTTGGATGGTCAATGTTTGAATTATGTATATATTGCAAATATGTCATGTATGTGTATACATATATCAATCAAGGGCTTGGTGCTTGTACAACAAAATCAATTTGCAGTACCTGGATTACAACCTTCTCTAACACATCCCTAAATAATTTAATCCCACTGGTAATAGCTTGTCGAGCAACAGCAGGTGCTTCATCCGTTAAAAAGGAGATTAGAGTAGGAAGCATATCAGGTAAAAGCTCCAGATTCTTCGACCCAATTTCACCAATCAGCCTACAATAGTTGAAACAGTGCAAAGAAGCCTCAATCACTCATTTAAAATACAGAAAAATTGCTAATATACTGCTTCTCTTTTACTAATTTCACACTACTAGACTGGAGTAAAACACTTTTCCATTAATTGATTGCAAAAACAATGGATGCAAGAAAATGGGCATCAAAGCAAGAAGCACATATTAAAAAGATACATATATAGACCATAGCAAGCTAAACACAGACAAGGGTGTGTTCGAAATTCATTATAGAAACTCTACACACTCTAACAACCTACTCGAGCACAAGCAAGAAAGTAAGATACAAGTATAGCTGGTGGTGTTTTTCCATCAATGGTTATCACATGTGGAGCAAACTTGGTAAATTATTATTCCTCTAAATTTGGAACACCTCTCATTAGAAGAAGCTTTAATCCAACCTTAGCCATGGAACTATCAAGAGCCATTAAGAAAAAAGTTACCCTCCAAAGCACTGAAATTCTACTGTTCTCAATGTGTACTAAAATAGCAGCAAGAATTAAGAGAGCATATGTCATGCACATGCCTATAAATCTTCAGTGCTAGAGGTGGGTGTCACCAGCCAACGCTAGTTGTACCAGCAGTCGTGTGCATGATTAGAAAAGCGCTGAGATTACCATGAGACATACTGACTTATCCTCAACTTATAAATGGCCAACAAAAACAAAATACAGTTGTATCTCCCTATCTGGAAATCACAGTAGGTTAAAGTGAGGGCACTATGAAAATGGATTATTGAATATTCAACTTGCTCTTTACCAATCACTACAATTATGAGTAGTTCTTCCCTTAGGGGGCTTTTGGTACGTGGGAATATGCAAGGGAATCTCATATTCCCTCTTAGATTACCTTGTTTGGCATGTGGCAAGCATATTTTTGGAAGGAATGATAGATTCCCAAGGGAATCAAAATTCGTTGTTGGGAAGGATTTACATTCCCCCCAAAAACCATGGGATTTGAGGATTCCCGTGGGATTTTCATTACAAACAATAAAATTAAAAAAAAAACTAGAATAAAAAAATATATTCCTCCCTAAAATCATGGGATTTGAGCATTCTCATGTAATTTTCATAACAATTAAAAAACCCAAAAAACTAGAATAAAAAATTACAATAATAAAGGATTCCCGGGAATGCAATGTACTATACCAAACGCGATAATGCAAGATTCCCGGAAATCTTCATTCCCACCCTCACATTCCCAGGAATCCTTTTATTCCCAGGAATTTTCCAATCCGTGTACCAAACGCCCCCTTAAATTATTTGATCTCTTCATATTATCAATCACGTATTTTTCAGCTTTTTTTGAAGCATTCTAATATTCTATTATTATGTTAATACCAATGTTTTAAATTTTGGCCAATACGGCCGAAATTTTGTTTCGGCTAGCATGCCGACACGAAATCACAGATTTTATACTCCTTATCGTTTTGAACCGAAATTTGTAGATTCGGACAAAATGTGTAGATTTCGGCCGAAATTTCCGAAATATCGGCCAAAATATTGTCGAAATTGCCAAAATACCGGCCAAAATAGAAACACTAATGTTATTGAGAATATAGAACTTTTTTATTGTTTTACTTTTTCCGTATAAGTCTTTCAATATAGGATCTTAAGCTAATATAGGACCTTAAGCTAAGATGATGTGAGATTTTCGTCTCTCTATTGTTTGTGTATATGCAAAGTCAAGTAAGTCTATTAACTAATACATATTTTCTAATCAATGCAAATTCAATTTAGTTATATACTTATATTACATTCTCTTTTATATTGTTGTTAAATTTTGCAAATATTTACCGTGATTGATTAATGTCATTAGTTACACTATGTAATATTTTATATGATAAATGACATGTAGAACATATAATATAATGTATTAGTAACAAAAAAAATTGTTTATTGAGTATCCGAAAAGAATATCAGAGATGAACACATTTTCCCGAGATCTCTGATATCTCCGATCCGAGACAAAACACCCATTGACGAGACGAGTCTGAAATTCGAGATTTAAAACCTTGGTTGCATCTTATACGATAAACATAGCTAATTGTTATAGTAGCATTCACAGTTGTTGAGGGTAGCCACATAAGCCAGGGAGATCCTAAAGACGCTATATTTGGGCTTTAGACAATGTTTCTAGGTAACTAAACCATTTATAAAAATAAATATGTATCACAAAATCATTGTTGAAGTCATTAACCCCTCGACACGGCCTTATTGCACTACTCCTAATCATAGTGATCCAATCATTGTCTCGCATAGCCGCTTTGCTCCTGGGAGACGATAGGTTAGAGCAGGGTCCTTTAACTAAAATATATCTAAGGTTTTAAAAATTGGCCATTAAGGCTGATATACCAATTTGTGAGGCTCACCAATACAAATAGCATAGTTTTAAAACAAGCAATGTAAATCATAATGAATATAGGATAAATAGCAAAAAACACCACTGAACAATGCGGTAAACACAATTAACCCACTAATCTATGTTAAACGCATTAAACCCCCGAAACTATCTAAAGGGGGTCTCGACATTAGATCAGTTGATTTGGTAAAAACGAGGAAAAACTACTTGGTGTGACGAAAATATCCTTGTCGCAAATTTTCCTCTATTGCTCATCTTCTTCATCATCTTCTTGTCCTCTTCGCCGTCCTCGCCCTCCGTCGCCTCCCAGTCCCCCCCCACCCCCACCCGCACTCACTCTTGCACCCACTGTGGCCCCCACCCCTCCTCTCTCGCCTCCCCTGGCCCCACTAATGCCCCCACCCCATCCGTTGGCGCCCCCACCCCCTCCTTAAAACTCCACCTCACCAAAACCCACCCCCATCCTTCAATTGGTCCTTTGGAGCTCAAGAACTCACAAGGGAGAACCCATGTCTTGGACATTGAAGCTCTAGGGAAGATAAAATTTTAGAAATTACCCTTTTTACTTATCTTCCTAATGTTTTAACCAAAATAGTTATCTGAAACTGAAGAGATCTTTGATGGCATTTTGGAAGTAATTAGTGACAGATATAGATGAGTAATGGGTTTGACATATTGCAAGGAAGTGTTTTCTTTACTAAAGATAAGTAATGAGTTTCCAAAGGAGCAATTTCCGAGTACATGGAAAGGGGAGTGTGGGATCTATGTTGTTGGATTCATAAAGAGAGGATTGGATGGTGCGTCCTCTGATGCAGAGAGGATAACAAAGGACCTCGATGGGGCATGGAAAAAAGAAACAAGCAACGCAATGAAGCATGTTGCATGCCATAGAAGATGAATTTCACAATTCTAATCATTATTGTTATTTTTCCTTTTCTGGGCGATACATATAGAATTTGTATAGTTCAGGAAGCCCTCTCACTGCACAGAGCCCAAATTTTGACTACTAACGGGCATGAGGTATCGAGTAGTGTCGATAACGATGAGGCTATCTTTTTAATGCATTTTGTACAATATTACGAAGCATTTTAGTAACACATGACAGGAACAAGGTTGCTTTATATACTTACACCACAACACGATTTCACAACTTTTACTCGATAGAGTAGTTAGGTCTAAATCAGAGATGGGGAGCATCAACACTAATGAACTAAAAGCTATAGGAACATGATTTATTCTTGAAAAGTAAATGGGCCCAGGGCCCTTAACTCCATCCCTCCACCCAACCTCCAACTCCACCTCCATCCCTCACCCGGCCCCCCAACAGCCCTGACCTCATCCCTGTCTCCATTCAAACCCATACAAGCCACCTTGCCTTCTTCATTTTGTGATTTTTTTTCATTTTTATTCTTACAGAAGGGCATTTTAGTCATTTAGACAGAACTAACCAAATCAGCTGACGGAATCTAACGTCGTGACCCCCTTTAGATAATTTAGGGGGTTTATTGCGTTAAACAATAGATTAGGAAGTTAACTACGTTTATTGCATAGTTGGGAGTATTTTTTGCTATTTACCCATGAATATATATGTATACAAGGGGAAAGTAAATGTAAGTCATTTATGGTTCACCTCATGAGTTATAACAAATAGGAACATCTTGCCGCCCTCCTTGAAAGTGTAGGTATTTCATTCCCACGATGTTGTCATTTTCTATCATATAACCAAGGGTGACCAAGTAGAATATGGCAAACATTCACTGGGAGAATGTCACACTTCACAGATTTAATGAAGTTACCACTCGAGTAGATTTAGGACAACATTCCATGACCAGCAAGTTAAGTCTTATTGACCCAAGTGATGAAGGAGATCAAGGAAAAACCAATAAGAATCCCTCCTCCACGTAATGGGAAGGAAAAATTAGGGATATATCCCAATTAATTAAGATTCTGTTTCTCTTGATTAGACTTGATTTAATTTCATTATCGTCTATACTTGTTATGCAGTTATATGTTTCTACTTTTAATTATCTTGATAATGAAAGAATAATTTAAATTATTAGGTATGAAAGAATAATTTAAATTATTAGGTACGATTTTGTCAAACCTATTTAAAAGGTTGCTTCATTATTGAATAAAGCAGAATTATAATTTTAGTGATCAATTGGACAACCTGCAAGCTTTCTTTGGGTTGGGTGGAAAACTAGAAATATTTATTTATATTTAGTTTTTTTGGTATGTGTCATTAAACGTGAATTATGAATATGTAGATGGGTGTGGATGTGACATTCAACATGAATTATGAAAATGAAGATGGGTGTGGATTGTTTACTATTTATTTATATTTTGAATGTGTTACCTCTGATTTTTAAGATATGCTTACTTAATTAGTGACATTAAACTTGATAGTTCACGTGTTGACTTTCATTTCTTGATCATATACTTCAGAGAGGACAAATCATTCTTTTTTTTTCATACATAAACATTTATATACATTTTTTCTGATTTAACCCCGATTTTTTTTTGATTGACCGATAAATCATATATGCTCCTAGACCGATTAATTCTGAAAACTAATTATAATTGCTTAGCAAATCTGTCTTTGTCTTTTGTAAAAGCTAAATCGATGAAAATCTGTTACACTATAATCAATCAAGTATCTTTATAAATAAATAGCATTTGCAGTAATAAGTAACCTTTCAGACATAAAACAAAGTAACTATTCACCCCATCAGTTCTTATTTCTAGAGTGTTTGGAATACCAATGATGCATGCGAGTGTGGAACTTCATAACATCAAACAAGCCCCATCTCCTAGAAGTTTTGGATGAGAAGGATGGTCATTTGCAGCCACTGGAAGAAGTTTAGGAGAAAATGAGACAAATATTATACAAAAAGGAAAAATATAGAATTAGAGAGAATATACAAAGAAGGATGATCTGGCTGAAGATGGTATTGGTTTTACTCAGAACCCAAAACTCACATACAAAATCTCAATTCTTAGAGAACATTGTTGTTTACCATTCTTCCCTATCTATGCCCTACTTCCATTCTCAAGCCAAAAGTATAAACAATAGAATTAGCAGGAAAGGCAGGAGAAATTATACTCGAGAGAGAAATGACTCAATGTTTTGTTGAGTGGTGGATCTTCAGCTTGCTACGGCTTACAACAAGTTGCAATTTCTTTCAAACAATAGCATATCATTGTTGAGTCAAAAAACAATAGCATACAGATTCCACTCTCCAACGTTTCAAAGTGTGGCTGTGAAGTTTGACCATATGTATCTTGAACACAACCATATTAGATGCCACTCAATATATTTATGAGTAATGCAGCCCATTAAGGCCTATTTAGAAATGAAAGTAAGGAAAACCAAAGTGCCCTTGCATCAAAAATGCTTCCAAGTAGACATATCATGAACCAACCTGACACAACTTCTAAGTAGAAGTATTCGTTCAAATACTCCACGATGTGAAAGGTATCTAAAATACAATCAACTATCCCAGCCTTTGATCAATTCAGCCACCGTTTTAAAGTATCTTAACTCCACTCAACATCTTTTTCTCTCTTACCTCCATTCAGGGCCGGCCCTAAGTTTCCGGGGGCCCGATGCGAACTCCCGAAATGGGGCCCCCTAAAATCACAAAAATGTCGGGGCCTGAGGCGGCCACCTCACCCGCCTCAAGGGTGGGGCCGGCCCTGCCTCCATTCCATCTCTCATTCTATCTCCTTACTTAACTTTCTATCCAACAATATGAACAACTTCAGTTAAATTTCAATAGGAGATAGAATCTTAAGGTACACAACCTTCAACTTTTATGTATCCAGACATGGTCTAAAAGAATTTCAAATTTGATTTGAATAAATTTTTACCATAATTCTTTATCATCTCATTAATTTTTCTTTCTATGTCAATATATGATTCTGACTCCAACTTTTTTCCACAAATTTCAACAAAATAAAAAAATCCCACTTTTGATACACTACAAACAAGACGACCATTCACAACAACAAAATATCAAACAAGTAAAACCCAAAACAGGAAATCCTTACTCGGCGATGAATCTCCGAACCGGACTGGCTTGCTCCTCCTGCAATTCGACGATCTGAGGCACGAATTCGGGGAGAAGAGAAGGATCACGACACAAAACTACCTCCTTCAGCTGTCTCAGCCGATCGATCTTCGAGACCGAGTCCACCGATGCCTTGGCGGAATTGAGGAGGATCTCAGCCTTCTCCTCCCATCCCACCGCCATCATGCCCACCATTTCAGCGTCAGAACCCTAGCTCCGGCGATCGCGAATTGGGATTTGGGGATTGATTTTAGGCGTTAGGGTACGCCGGCGATGACAATAAGAAATTGTAACGGAGAAGGAGGCGGATATTGAGAGGCTTCGGTTTGGGTAAAAGTGAAATGGGGATTGTAAAGGGATCGGGTTAACAGGTCCAACTGAGGATATCGGGCCGAGCAAACTGGGCCTACAATTGAAGTTGGGCTCGTGCGAATCAATTGAAGCATGTCTTCTCTTTTTTTTTTTTTTTGATAAAAGATGGCGCCTATCATCGTTTCATTAATGAGAAATAACGAAATAAGTAGAACAAAGAAAACATAAAGATTGTGAGGCTATAGCCTCACATTACATCAAGCTACCCTAAGGTAGCGCAAAATCAAAATGTAGCAGCATAAAGACATGAACTAAGATGTACAATACAACAAGTACATTATAATCAAAACAGTCCCATGTCCCGCTGTGACCAAAAGACGTGCTATTCCGATTGTACCAGATTGCTATCCTTCTTCATTTGGCTTTAGCATTCTCCTTGCTCCCGCATAACCTGCACAGTCATGAATTAGAAGGAAAATTTTATGCATTGAAGTTGAAAATCTATATGAAGTGTTTCGGAAGCATAAGTCGTTTCGGTTCAGCCATTGTTTCCATAAGGTCGTCGCCACTACTATATCCCAGGCCCGTTTGTCCTCTATCCTAATAATTTGATCCCTCCAATTACCCCAAATGTCCCCAGTCGACCTAGGACACTGCGTGCACCCAAAACCTCTAGAGATTACTTCCCAAGTGAGAGCCGCTTTGTGGCATGTGAATAATAGGTGTGTTGTATCTTCCTCCTCATCTAGACAGGTATCGCATGTCACGGCAATCTGCATGTTTCTTTTCCTAAGGTCAAGTTTTGTCAGAATTGCGTCATTGTGCGCCAACCAACAGAAAACTCTAGCTTTTAGAGGAGCCTGAGTATTCTAGATTATATTTTCCTCTTTACATCTAACTCCACCATCATTCAGCCATCTGTACATTGACGATACCGAAAAATATTTCAATTCATCAATGTTCCACCATCTTTCGTCAATATCATTGTTTGTTTCCCCGCCTTCTGTCTGGATAAACCTGTTTAACTCTTCGTACTGATGCAGACTTTCGGCCGACGATTCGCTTGAAACAATGAAACTAAGCTTCCCCTTCCTCCAAACGTCCGCCACTAGTGTGCCCTTGTCGGCTGCTGCAGCCGCTGCTTGCGAGAAGATATTTATAAGCGATATGTTCCCGTACCACTTATCCTTCCAAAATCTAGTGTGTTTCCCATTCCCGATCTTACACCTAGTGTTCAGATTGAACGTCTCTCCTTGTTTTGCGACTCCTTTCCAAAGTAACGACACTTTTCCGAACTTGCTTCTTCCTCCAAAATGATACTTTTTTCTCTTTCGAAACAGGTCGAATGAATTACACCACCATCCTTTTCGACGTTGATACATTTTCCACCACCATTTGCTCAGTAGTGCTCTATTCATATCGTGCAGATTTTGAATCCCCAGCCCACTGAATTCTCTTCTCTTGCACACTCTGCCCCTCAATTGAAGCATATCCCCAAAAAAGAATGTGGCTATTACATATAATGGTTACTGATGCTGCTTTTTTGGTGTGAGAGCAACAAATAATGAGTTCTTTGATGATTAGAGAAAGCTTAGATCTCACCCGTTGATCAGATCTTATGTGAGGCTGATAGTTGTGGATGGATGAGATATCATCGGAAACCTGCACAAAAGCCTGAAAAATTGGGACTTTTCCCGGTGATAGGCCCTCCAACGATCAAGTCAGTAACTCAGCAGTGTTAACTAGGTTTTAGTGGAAAAATGTTCATTACCTCGTAATAAAAAGAGGATTGGCTACATTTATAGGACTGACAGGGAGCAGTTTTAGGAAGATACTTAACTGATTTGGAAGATTTCCCGAATCAAGGGATTTAATCAGTTAATATCTCCTTATTTGGCGGGAGGGGGCGATTTGATTGCCAGCCATGATGGTAGGCCCGTGGGTGGCCCATATTTTTGTCATGGATCTGCACCTACTGCAAAATTACTGTTTCGCCCTTAGGACCCGAGATTCGTGTAGGAATCATACGGCCCCGATTAGCTATAATTTTTACTTATATCAGAAGTCCCCCACTCCTGGAGGTTGGGTGTAGTAGCCTTCGAAGGGTAGCTTTCTCGGGGACATTCAAACTACATTCAGAGTTTCTTATGGCAGTAATCGTCTGAGTATTTTAGTCATTTTTTCAAGATTATTAAATGATTTTTCTGTTAGGTTTCAATGGTAGTCTCAGATCAAATACACAGCAGAAAAATTACAAAGAAATATCGAAACCTAGCCATGGATTCATGCGAAAACCATAAATCGTGTTTAAAAGTTATACCTTGAAGATGGATCTGCTGTCTCCAATTAATGTCGATCACAGCACTGCAATATTGTTGTGCCTCTACGGTATCCACACGAACGAATCAAATCAAGCTTTCCTTCATGCCGCAGTGCCAGCTGTGGGAAGGAGATGTTCCTCATGATCTCTCTTTCTCACAATTTCTGTGACGATTAGGATTTTCTCATGTGACCCTTTTCTACAGATACGTATGATATATATAGCTGTAGAAAATCAACCCTAAGAGAGTAATGAGACTGTTGGACTCACAATCTGACTTGGTTTTAGATTCGTGTATGGGCCTTTAAACTTTAGTAAGCTCATTTAATCTAATTAAATATCCAACCAATGTCAGGAATCCAAGTCGTACTTGGATCCCCAATTAAATTCATCTTATGTAAACCCCCCCACAAAATTGAGTAATGACAATTTTGCCCTCGCGTGTTATGCACGCATACTTTCTATCGTTACGGGTAATATTCGTAACGTATTTTTATATAAATGTCATATTCTGATCATTTATATGTTTCCTGTTTTCTCAAAACTCATTTTTATCTTATTTTTAGCCAACTCAAACATTTATTTTAATCTTTGTGTTTTACGTACATTGCACATGTTGATTACGTATATTTTATGTTACGTGAAATATTTGTAACATTATAAATGTTCTACGTATTTTATTTTGACTATTTATGAATGTTTTCATTCTCTCACAATAAACTTTTGTATTTTTGCACGTACATTGCACGCGCAAATTTTAAGCAATTTAATCCATAAAAAATTTCTAAGAATTATGCATATCTATTCTCATTTTTATTTAAGTTATTCATTTTGATTTTAAATTCATAGGCCCTAATCTATTTTAAAAGCTCAAAAGAAACTAATTGCAAAATAAAAACTCATGATAAAATTCTATATTAAATACACTTTTGAAATTGTCACCACATTTGTCATGTAACAAATATATACATTTGAACTTAAACAAAAGAATGAGAAGTGTGCACATGTGAGAAATTCAAAGGGTTTTGGCCATGCGTTTGAAGGGGAAGAGGTGGGGGTTTGTGTAGTAATGGTGAGTGGGTGATTAATTTTGTTAATGAGTATTTAATTTTGGATAATGGGTGTCTCATCATTCACTCATTTGACCCTATAAATAATCCCTCATATTTCATGAACAATGCAAAAAAACAAAAGAAACAAAAGAAACAAAAGAGAAGAAAAGAAAGAGAAAAAAGAAAGAAAGTGAGCTCGGAATTTCTTTAAGAAGGGAGGCTCGGGCTTGCTTTGCTAGGAGGAGAAGAGTTTTTGTGTTGAAGCTAGGAGCCACTCTCTAGGAGTCTTCTTCCACTTGTTCTTCCATTAAGGTGGGTGATTTCTTGAACTTTCAAAATATAGTAGTATGCATGTATAGAAAAATTGATGCATGAAATTGATAATTTATATGAGTTGTAGTTAATTGTTTTGTGATGATGTTATTTGGAATGTTTGATAGATATGAGTATGAAAAGAAATGCATGCTAATTGAAAGATTGTTATGAAGAAAAGCTGAAATGATGCTGTTGGGTGCATGGTAATACATCATGATTAGATTGAATAAATTGGTGGATAAATTCATACACAAAGTGGTTAATCTATGTAAAGCAAGTTGCTGTTTTGAGTTTCGTTTACACTTCAGAAAATCATATTTAATAAAATAGTTGGAATCTAGAATTAAAACTTTAATTGGAGAATCTTGTATATGTCCGGAACATCACTTTAAAATTTCATAAGATTTGGAGATTGTTTACTATTTTAATAAAATCTAAACTTAGGACTGGTTGGGAGTCGACTAGTTGCTGGAAATCTGTACACATTTCGAATTTTGATCATTTCAGCATCGTAAATGAAGTAATTTGAGAAAAGTCATAACTAAGAAGTTGTAGTAGACTCGTTAAATTTTCTGTAAAGTCTAAGAAATCAAATTTTCACGAAGAATTGAATTTATAATGAATTTTACAAGACTGAACAAGTGGCAGTATTTCGATATTTCGACCCTATTGTATATTTCGAGGAATTCAGGGTTATAGATACAATATTTTGAAGAAACTTATAACTAATAAATTATAGTAGACTTGTATAGCTTTATTTTTATCTAAAGAACACAAAGTTTAGTGAAGTATATAATTTTCTATGATTTTTACAAGAAGCATGAACTATAGTTTTATGGTTTTGAACTTACTATTTTGCAAATAAATTTAGATGAAGTAATTAAGGATGTTTCTAAGTGTTTTTAACTACAAAGTTACAGTCAAATCTTTTATGGGAATAATGAATTTATCTTTTGAATAGAATTGAGATTTGTAGTTGATATATGATTGAATATGAAAGGAGTTTTATTGATCAAAATGAACATTGAATTTGGAATATATTCTTGAAGAATAAATATATGTGAAAATGAGTTTTTGTTAATCAAATGGACTTGGTAATGAATGGTTGGTTGTGTTATCAACCAAGTAGTGTTTACTTCATAGTTGGGGAATAAGAATAAATTGAAATATCGAATAAAATATGAATAAAGGAAAATGAGAACATGAATTATAAGGGTATGCGTACTCCATAATGTTGAACATGAAAAGATGTTGATTATAGAGGCTTAGTGAGACCCAGGTATAGGCAAATGTTGAAAATGAATAACTGATTTGAGAAGTGGCTAATATGGGCTGTCGTTCGCGGTATTTTTGGGTAAGACCAGTAGGAGGGTAAGCTAGCTCTAGGTAGTATTATTTATTCATGTTTAAACTTAAGGATTTGACACTAAGTGGAGATGTAATAAAATTTGGGCAAATGCAAGTGGGTTGCCTCTATATAGTCTGTTGGTGGACTCCAGGACTATAGACCCAGTTTGACGGTGGACTCCGGGACTGTGGCTGCTTGCGATGGAAACGAGCCTTAATTAAATCCGGGGCTATGATTGATTTGACGGTGGACTCTAGGATCATGAATAGTCGGGCAGATGGAAGGTCGTTCTCTAGTGTATATGCATATACCGGGGCTAGAGGGACACTTGCGGGATGTTCGCACAACAAAGATTTCCGTATAAGCTTGATGGTGGACTATAGGTCTGAAATCTGTACTCGTGGAATGTCTAAAACTTAATTTGTTACCAAGTGGTTTTTCATGACGATGAATTAAACCCTTTAATATGGAGTACATAGGTGCTTGCCCTCGGACCTATATAGGATGGGGTGCATAGAATCCGAACAAGTATGCATTAGTGTCATTGCAGTATAAAATCTGCATTAGGCATTAAGTCATATCATACACTGACATGGTTAGGATAGTCACTCTTTACACTTTTATATGCATTAGTGTGTGATTGTTAAAGTAAGAGAATCGTTATATTACGACATAGTGAGGATCGTTGTTTTATAATAAGCAACTGACGAGCCCACAGATTTTCAGTGCAGAGCTTAGATTGGATTGGCAAGGACATAAAGACGGTTGATGATAAAGATTATATTCATAATTAAAACTACTGATATTAGAATTGTATTTCATGTTGTATTTTATTTAACTTTTGCTGTGTAACTCTGTAATAAACATTGTTGTGTAATAAAAAAGTTTTATTTTCCTTGTAAAATTGTACGAATTGAAGTAAAAGATCATGTTGTACTACGAATTACATGTAAATGGAATTTGGGGTGTTACATCTTATGAATTTCTCAATTTCGATCCATTCTAAGTGTGTGACCCTGTAGGTTCCCGTTACGTTGACAGTAATACTAAAATCTATTCTAGTATTACAAACAGTGAGCGGTATTTAGTAATACATCACTGCTACTCATGTAAAGGGAATGTCAGTGATTAGACATAACCTATCCGTGACCAATGTTACCATGTAGTCTAGTCCCTTTGTCCAGATATCTTAATTGACCACAAGGCATAAAGCGTGTCACCCTTGTATAGTTCAATCTTTGGTTTCTTGATGCCCAAGTAGACTTACTAAAACAAATGAGCTCAATATCTCATATTGACTCATTTGAGCATGGCCATACATTTTCTAGTCTCACTCAATCAAGGAGCCCATAGAATTCGCTCCTGTTATGTAAGAGGGACAAATCCTATCTAAGCCACTCATATCCCTCCGCATGATTTGTAGTATATCCAATAATCGAATTTATAATCACTTTATTACAGTCAACGTGTGACGACATTAAAACATATAACTTCTCATGTATAGCCAAAGAGCAAGGCTGTTGAATAGCCAAAGAGCAAGAAGAGGCCATCGACTTTGGCCTCCGACAGGTCTTCGAAGGGGAAGGCCAAGAAGTCGAGGGTGTTGACCATCCCCAACTCCCCCAATTCACCAAAGGCAGCTTCGTGCTCGACTGCTCTCAAGGTAACCGAGCTTGCTAGGTCCTCCAATTCATCCCCAGGCCAAGACCAAGGAAGCGAGGAGGCCTGACTAGGCCATGAAGGTGGCAAACTCAATAATGGAGGGCTTGGTCGCCATGTGGGTTGTGAACAACCTCAACCTGCCTCGTGACAGGAAGTGTCTCACCACCGAGACATACGACTCGAGCTACTTGAAGTGGGTTGAAGCCAACGAGGTGGCATCCGATCCTCGATGAGTCCAAATTGTTGTCTTTGAATTTTTCTAAGTATCCATCTTCTGTTGTGCAAGCGACCCTGTAAGGGACAGAAATGAGGAGGCAGTACGACCGTGACCTCAAGCTCGCCAATCGGATGGTGACCCATGTCGAGAGGGAGTATAAGGACCTGGAGCTTAGGTTCGAGGACTTGGAGAAGAGCGAGAAGGCGCTCAAGGCTGAGTTGTCTTCTATGGCCTCTAACAAGGTGAAGTTTGGGAAGTTGGAGAAGGAGAAGGCAAGTTGGGAGGCGAGGGATAAAGAGTTGGTGGCTGATTGGGAGGAGGCCATTGACAGGGTCATCCTCGCCCAGGACCAGGGGTACGACTAGGTTGTTTGAGCACGTCTAGTGGAGGTATCCTGACCTCAACCTCGAAGCACCCTAACTCCTTGGGAGATCCCCCTAGGTGGTGAGGAGGATACTCAGTCTCCCGGGTTAGAGTTCCAGATGGTCAATGTCAAGGTCACCCACACCGAGGTCGAAGAGGTGACTAGCCCCCCCCCCCCCCCCCCAAAAAAAAAAAGCCACCACCACCTAATTAGTAGAAAATTTTGTCTTTTTCTTTGTTTTGTATCTTTGCTAACCACGAACTGGCCACCACTCTTCTATATTTGGATTTATTTGAATCGATGAAAGTTATTTTGGTAGTTGATTTGCGTGTTGTTGCCAAACTCCACGAAACTTTTGTTGCCGGTCTTCTTAACTTGGAATTTTGGTAAGATTAGAATTTTTTAAGTCCTCAAGCCTTGTTGTAACGTTACTTTTCTTCTTTTCTTATTGGATTGTCGAGAGTGTTAGGGATGATGCTCGAGATGTCGAGCTTGAATATCTGCAAAATCGATTACGGATAGGTGAGTCGATTTTGGCTCATCACCGTAGGGAGTTGAAGGATAGGGAGGCAACATTCTCGTATCATATCCGAAGGTCACACCAAGTAAACCTGGAGCTCGCTCATCTGAAATAGGTGATGGTTGATAAAGATTTTGGGTTAGCTGGAGTCCAAGTGTCTTTCCTCGGTGGGTTATTCTAATCGCCTCCCTCGGAGGGGGTTATTTGGTCGGCAGACTCTTTCCTTCAGGAAATGCTGGTAGAGAAGGAGTTGGAGATATACCAATTGAAGGTGGAGAAGTGGCTGGGTCAAGGGCCACCCAACTTCCTAGAGGTTGGACTTCGGTTCGAGGCTCATCTTTGGGAGTTCTGATGGAACCAGTGAACCCAGGGGAATCTCAGAGCGGGGTAGCTGGGATGTCCGCCATGGCTAGCACCCAAGAATTACTAGATCGGCAAGCCGAAGTACAAGCCAGGTTGATCGGCTAGGATTTGGTCTTTGTGAGTCAAGATGATGTGCTTTCGACAAGGAGGTACCCTAGACAACTCTTCTCCCTCGGTTCTTGTTGTACTAGTTGGTCCACCTCGGCTTTTACAAACGTAACAATATATATGTGCCCACTTGTACCGAATGTAGCTATGTGTATTTGCTCACTCGGCTTTCCGAGCATGTAATGGTTTATAAAAAAAACGACTAAATGTGAAAACCCCCACTCAAATATTGCAGATTTTCAAAAAACCACACAACTTTTTTTAATAAAAAACCTATCTCAACTGTGTTTTCAAGGCATGGGTGAGTGAGGTTTTTTCAAATTTGTGTTGAAAACATAGTTGATGGGGGGGGGGGGGGGGGGGTTCTACAAAAAAAATAAAAAAGTTGTGTGAGGTTTTTTTAACATCGGCAATACTTGAATAAGGTTTTTTCACATTTAGCCAATACAAACACTAAAGTTTGCAAGCTCCTGTTTTTGTTCGGATTATATGGGTTGTCTCCCCCCGAGGTCCGTGTGTAACGAGCCTGTGGACTTGATCTTTTTGGAGATCTAACTAATTGTAAGAGTGACAGTGGACGGCAAGCCAAACCACAAGTCAGGGGTCTGGCTTTAAGCTGCGGGTTAGACTTGTAACTTGTTGTATTATTAGGGGGACTAACAAGTTGTAGGAGCAGTTTCGAACGATGAGCTATGTTCTGTAGCCGCTTTTGTGCGAGCCTCAGCGGAAGCGTCAAACCATGGGTTGGACTCCGAACTTGTTTCTAAAAAAGTAACGAGTTGTTCAAATTGGGCACAAATCCTAAAGCTCTCAGGGTTAAAGCATTAAATTTTAGAGGATACCGGCTCATAAGAGGACGTTGGACCTCTTTCAGGTCCAGTAACTCAAAATTGGATTATCAGACTGGGTTGCCATAGCAGCCTAACATGAAGGAATTCATGTTTATCTAGAGTTGTCATTATAAATTTTCTATCTCTAGAGAATAGCTACTTCTATCTCTCCATCCATAAGAGATTGTTTAAAACTCTATCTCTTTATCAAGAGAAAAGACATAACTCTATCTATTTACATGGGATGGGATAACCGACCTTATCAAGATACAAGGAAGTAAAGATAAATTAAATATCTTGAAACTGCCCCCCCCCCGGCCCCCTCCCCCCCCGCCCCCCCCCCCCAACTATAAATACCCCATGATCTGTTCAGAAACAATGTAATCACAATTTTCACTCACAAAACTCTTCAAATATTTTGAGTTTTCTGACTTGGGTATTGGAGGGTCTGTTGCTGGGGCCAACTTCAGTGTTTCAGGTTGTTTTGCAGGTCAATCAGAGCGATCACAACCGTTCAGATCAGATTCAACCATCCACGACAGTCAGATTTCAGAGTCAAGAATAGTTTACGTCAATCAACGTCGACAAAAGCAAATGTTAGATCTTTTATTGTTTTCCATAAAAGAACTCACAATATATGTTTGCTCCCACACATAAAATAGCAGCAACAAGGAGCAAAATTATTCTAATACAAAAAGGCTCTTGTTTCACATAGTGAAGCAATCTGTTAGCAAATGATGGAAACATGAATATGTAGAAAACCTTGATAAAAACAATGTAAATATACATGATTTTTTTAATCTTAGGCTCATACATCTTAAGCAATCTACCTATGAAAATCAATTAATCTCTATATGTGCACACCTTCCACAAACTTAGCATATATAATTAAACAATCAGTGGGAAGTAAACATTGCGTATTGATAATTGCTTTTAACATTAGATCCATGTGGCCTTGACAAGTAATAGAAGAGGTTCCTTACCACTAAAATAGTAGCACAATAAGCAATTTCCATTTATATGAAATCAAAATACATCAATAGCTTAACAAAATTTAATATATCCTTAGCGATCAAATAGGAAGATGTTGGGAGTAGTGTTGGGGGGGGGGGGGCACCATATGGCCCCACTCCTTGAAGAAAGAGGAAGGTCGGCACTGAATTTGGTGTTGCACCTTTTGACAAAAATGAAAACAAAAAGTCAACAAAATCTCCTCCCCTTTAACTGTATAATGAGCGTCGGAAGAAGGAGGAGCAGAAGTGAGGAAGAAGAAGAAATAGAGAATAAGAGAAAACAGAGTATTACAAGATTTTTCTCAAGATAGATAATATTGTATCTCCTTAGAGATAATTTGTCTACTTTGTATCTTCCTCAAATTTGTGTGAGAGAGTTGTTTCTCCTACTATAAGAGAGAGTGAAATTGTTCTCCCCATATATTTAGAGAGAATGTATTGTAATTCATACTTTCAATAGTGAAATCCTAGTACACTTGCCCGTGGTTTTTATCTCGTCTCCTTTGGGAGTTTTCCACGTAAAATATCTATATCCATCTTATCTTGATTATCTTAATTTTACTTTAGTTGTGAGGTAGCTTCTGCCCATAACTTTTCTAATAGTGGTATCAGAGCTTTGTTTGCGAAGTGGGAAGCAGAAATATCGACAACAACAGAGCTCAATGTTAAGAAATTCAACGTGAGTAATTTCTCGTTGTGGGAAACGAAGATCAAGGCAATCTTGAGGAAGGACCTTTGTTTGACAGGAATTGGAGATAGGCCCGCAGAAATCACTAATAATGGCAATTGGAACAGGATGGAAGAAACGCAATTGCCGATCTGCACTTGGTACTAGTAGATGGAGTGTTATCTAGTGTGGCAGAAAAGAAAACGACAAAGGAGATTTGAGATACTTTGACAAGATTGCCCGAGGCCAAGTCACTTCACAACAATATCTTCTTAAATAAGAGACTATACACTCTTTGAATGGCAGAATCGATATCGGTGACCGACCACATCAACACCCAGAATACTATATTTTTGCAACTTACATCAATGTGTTACAAAATAAAGACAACTGAAAGTGCAAAGCTTATACTTCAAAGTCTACCTGACCCTTATGATCAATTCATCATCAATCTGATAAATAATATCCTGACGAACTATCTAGTCTTTGACGAAGTTGAGCTGTCGTTTTGGAAGAAGAAACCAAACGCAAAAACAAGGAAGACAGACATGCAAGTTCACAGTAAGTGGAAGCTTTGACGGTGATGAGAAGGAGATCAACGGAACATGGCTCCAGTGGGAGTCAGAATTATGGTAGATCAAAATCAAGAAGTAAGAAGACTTACAAGTGTCACAACTGTGGCAAGAAATGGCACTTCAAGAAAGACTGTTGATACTAGAGGATGAGTGGAGACCATGAGTCATCAAATGCTCAAGGGAATGTGGTGAGTACCCGGTATAATGGTGAAGTTCTATACAACGAGGCTACAACAATGGTTGGAGGTAGAAAGCAGTTCTCTAGACTCAGGAGCAACGTGACACATGACTTCTCAGAGAGTTTTTGCACACATATACGAACCAGTCTTAGGGGATTCTGTACACATGGGTGATGATCATGTTTTGGAAATCGCTGGTATTGGTACTATCATGCTAAAAATATTTGATGGTACAGTTCACACCATCCAGGAAGTATAACACGTGAAGGGTTTGAGGAAGAATATATAGTCTTGGATGCAAGACCCATGTCGAAAATGGGGTCATAAAAATTGCCAAAAGCACGCTTGTGGTCATGAAGGCAGAAAAGATCATAGCAAATCTATTCATGCTTAATGGAGAAACACTGCAGGAAGCTAATATGTGTGTCACATCGACCAGCAAGGAAGAACAGTAGACAATGATGTGACATCTCAAACTAGGTCATATGTCTGAATGCAGTTTGAAAATTCTCTCCAATTGAAAGCTGCTTCCAAGGCTCAAATAGGTAAATCTACCTTTCTGCGATTATCGTGTTACAAGTAAGCAGCATAGATTGCAGTTTAGCATATCTAAAGTAAGGAGTAAATACATTCCAGACTTGATTCTTTCGATTGTCTAGGAATCACCGGAAATGTCCATAGGAGAAGCAAGTAGTTTGTATCTTTCATTGATGATTACTCTAGGAGATTGTGGGTGTATCCAATCAAGAAGAAGTCAGATGTGTTTCCAGTGTTCAAAGATTTCAATGCGCATGTGGAACTTGAATCAGGCAAGAAATCAAGTGCTTGAGGACACATAATGGAAGGGAGTCTACAGACGGCGAGTTTCTTGCACTTTGTAAGCTATATGGTATCACAAGATAGTTCACAGTCACATACACACCTCAGCAAAATGGTGTGGCAGAGAGGATGAACAGGACTTTTGTAGAAAGGATGAGAGCTATGTTTCGAACTGCAGGTCATCTCAATTCTTTTTGGGCAAAAGTAGTCAAAACTGCTTGTTATGTGATAAATCAGTTGTCATCAACGACAATTGAGCTGAAGACACCGATGGAGATGTGGACTGACAAGCTAGCAGATTACTCTTCTTTGCATTGGTTCGGAATGTCCCACGTACGTGATGTACAATGCCCAAGAAAGAACGAAGCTAGACCCTGAAATCCAGGAAATTCATGTTCTTGGGGGTATGCTGATGGTGTGAAGGGGTATCGCATGTGTGATCCCACTACCTACAAGGTTGTTGTCAGCAGGGATGTGATCTTTGCAGAAGATCAGCTACATAAGAAAGATAGAAGCGATAGCACATCAAAGGAGAATCCAGAGACTATTATAGTTCAGGTGGAAGATAAGGCAGATGAAGATCCAGTTTCTTCTGAAGCAGCACCAGAGCACGAGGTACAAAACTAGTCGAGTCAGAGGCTCTAGAAGTTTGTCAGGTCAGCTCGTGAGAGAAGACCGCTAGTTTAGCACTCGGAGTATGTTACAGAGAGCAATGTTACATTTTTTCTTTTAACAGAAGCCATCATCTTTCTAGGAGGCAATCAAAGGCTCGGATGTGTTCCTATAGATGGCAACAATGCAGGAAGAAATTGAAGCTCTACACAAGAACAAGACATGAGATCTTCTTTCGCTACCACAAGACAAAATGTCCATCGGAAACAAATGAGTCTACAAGATCAAGTACGATGGTAATGACCAAGTGGAGCGGTATCGTTCAAGATTGGTGGTGAAAGGATATGCTCAGAAGGAAGGTATTGACTTTAGAGAGAGATTTTCACATGTGGTTCAACTCACGACTGTCAGAGTAGTCTTGGGAATGTGTACTATGTTTGACCTACATCTAGAACACCTAGACGTGAAAACTGATTTTCTTCATGGAGATCTTGAAGAAGAATTTATATTCTCCAACCAGAAGGTTTGCTGAAACAGACAAGGAGAATTTGGTTTGCAGGTTAAACAAATTTTAGTACGGTCTCAAATAGGCACCGAGGTGTTGGCAAAAGAGATTTTATTCAGTCATTATTAGTCTTGGATACAACATACTTAGTTTAGACCATTGTATGTACTACAAAAGATTTTGTGGTGATGACTTCATTATCCTACTGTTGTGTATGGATGACATGTTGGTAGCAAGCCCCAACAAAGATTTAATCCAAGAATTGAAGGCATAGTTGGCTAGGGAGTTTGGCGTGAAGGACTTGGGACCAGCAAACAAGATTATAGGGATGCAGATTCACCGAGACAGAAATAACAGGAAGATTTGGCTTTCCCTGAAGAACTACTTTAACAATAACTTGCAGCACTTCAACATGCAAGATTGTAAGTCAATTTCTACCCCACTCCCTATTAATTTCAAGTTATCCTCCTGGATGTGTCTTAGCAATGAAGTTGAGATGAAGAAGATGTCTCGAGTACTATATGCATCAGGAGTGAGAAGTTTGATGTTCGAATGATATAAACTAGACCAGACATTACATAAGTAGTGGGAGTGGTTAGTCGATACATGGCGAATCCTGGTAGAGAAAATTGAAGCATAGTGAAGAGGATTCTGATATACATAATAGGAACCTCAGATGTAGAATCATGTTACAGAGGATTAGAATTAACTAGTAGGGGCTATGTGGACTTAGATTTTGCAGGGGACCTCGACAAAAGTAAATCCACTACAGGCTATTTGTTTACACTTGCAGAAGAAGCTGTAAGCTGAGCTTCGAAATTGCAAATTATTGTGTCCCTATCTACAACAGAAGCATAATACATGGCGGCTACACAAGCGTACAAGAAAGTAATTTGGATTCAAAGGTTATTGGAGGAGCTCAGGCACAAGCATGAGAAGATTGTTATGTTTTTGTGACATTCAGAATGCCTTGCACATTGCAAGGAATCCAGTCTTTCATTCATGGAAAAAAACACTTAAGAGTTCAGTACCATTTCATTCGAGAAGTAGTGGAGGAAGGAAGCGTGGATATGCATTCACACAGATGAGAACCTAGCAGATGTAATGACCAAGCCGATCAACATTGACAAGTTTGAATGGTGTAGATCCTTGCGTGATCTAGTAGTAACATAAGAAGTATAAGAATGGCAAGGTAAAAAGAATTGTGTGTAGACATGATTAATTCTCAATCAAGTCTCAAAGTGAGAGAATGTTGGGAGTAGTGGGGGGCCCACCACACCAACTCCTTGAAGAAAGAGGAGGGTCGGTATCAAATTCGGTGCCACACATTTTGACAAAAATGAAAACAAAAGGTCAACAAAATCTTCTCCCCTTTGGCTATATAATGAGAGCATCAGAAGAAGGAGGCGGCCGAAGTGGGAAAGCAGAAGAAAGAGGTATTAAGAGAAAATAGAGTATTATAAGAGTTTTCTCAAGAGAGATAATATTGTGCCTCCTTACAGATAGTTTGTCTACTTTGTATTTTCCTCAAATTTGTGAGAGATAGTTGTTTCTCCTACTAAAAGAAATTAAATTGTTCTCTCCTTATATTTAGAGAGAAGATATTGTAATCCATATTTTCAATAGTGAAATCCTACTATACTTGCCTATGGTTTTTACCCCGTCTCATTTAGGGACTTTCCACGTAAAATATCTATGTGCACCTTATCTTCATTATCTCAATTTTACTTTAGTTGTGAGCTAGCTTCTGTCCATAACTTTCCTAACAACGGACAACACGAATTTCAGACCTTAGTTCCCCAACGGGGTGACAGATATGGCCGATCATCTCCTTTATTTAAATCATATTCATTCACATTCGAAGTAAAGCAAACTATGGAAATATCAGTGAGAATGTAAATTCTTCATTCCAAAAAGGACTCCAATTGTCCTCTGTGGCCTTTATTTGCTTCATCAGTGTATTAGCAAGGACTCCAGATATTTTGACCTAATCTTTTAAACTACAAAGATAAATATGCCCCATCCTCACCACAACTTGCAAGTTTTAGTGCTGTTGCTGCTTATTTATGTGTGGCAGTAACTAGATGATGTGGATTCTTTGGAGGAACAATCAAGAACTTGAACTTTTGACTTTCAATGATGTTGATAGCCTTTGACTGCGATTGACTTGACGATCTGACTCGTCTGCGCCGTAGTATTCGGTTCATGTGGTGACGATTGCCTCTGATGACCTGCAAAAAGTCTGAGACACCTAGGTTGATCACGGCGACAGACCCTCCGACGCTCTAGTCAGAAATCAAGAAAACCTTAAAAGAGTTTTTTATGGAGAAAATACTGATTTCCTGTTTCAAGTGGAGGTAGGGGGGTATTTATAGTCGTTTGGGTCAGTTTCAAGATAATGATTTATCTTTACTTCCCGATGTTTTTGGATTAAATTAGTTATCTCTTCTTCATGAAGAAATAAAAGTGGTTGAGGAGAGTTTAAACATCCTTCAAGATAAGAGATATAGTTTTTGAACCACCTCTTATGGATAATCATGAATTTAAATAATTCTTAAACTGGTGTGGGTTTATGCACAATGGGCTGTCACCCTGATCCAGTAAGGCAACCCGTTTTTAGATTATTGAGTTTGGAAAAGACCCAATTCCCATTTTTTGACCTGCTTGTAATGGAAATTGCCGTTTTACCCCTAAGGGCTTTAAGATTTGTGCCTAATTTGAATGGTCCCAATTTGGTTCTATTTCTAGCCATATCACAAGCCCCACACTCCCGAAAACTGAGTTTCAGAGCCTTTGAGGAGTAATTCGCAAGTTTTTAATGGCTTATAGAATTTATCGGAGTTCTCGAGGACGTTTACATCTCGCTTGGGGCATAACGATGCTTTTCTGAGTTTGTAAGGCACTTAGGATTTATTTTTAGAATTTTCTGGACTTTTTTCCCTAGATTTTTCTGATTTTTTTCCAATTTTTGTTCATTTTTCGATTTTTTAATTCAAATTTTGAATTTTAATAATTAATTTTTGAAAAATTTTAATTAATTATTCTAATTTAATAATTTTATTTTCATAATTTATAATTATTTTCCGAATTATTATTTATTTTTTGAAATTTTTTTTGATTTTTTAAATTATTTTTTTGGATTTTTAAATAATTAATTCGATTTAATAATTAAATAAAGAAATTAATTTAAAAAGAAATTACCTTGATAATGTGGCGAAATCAGGATCGTCGATCACGACAAGTGCGAAAATTGAGGAGATCGAACAGCGTCCAGGCGTTAACCGGTCAATGCTTCATCGCCAATTTTTCGTTCGGTTCCTCATCAGCTAGGCGTGCTGTAGCGAACGGTGTGGCGAGCATTAGCGAACGATGATGAGGCAACACGTGGCATTTGACCATTGACTGGTCAACATTGACCGTTAACTAGTCAACGCTAGTTTGACTTTATTTCGTTCAGTTGTTTGCCTGTTCGGCGTGCTCTGGTGAACAACGTGGTGAACGATGCGGTGAGCATTGGTGAACATTTGGCGAACAATGACGAGGCAACATGTGGCATTTGACCATTGACTAGTCAACGTTGACCGTTAACTGGTCAACGCTAGTTTGGCCTTGTTTCGTTCGATTCTTTGTCTGTTCGGCATGTTCTGGTGAATGATGGCGAGCATTGGAGAACGATGCGGTGAGTGTTGGAGAACGATGACGAGGCAACACGTGGCGTTTGACCATTAACTGGTCAATGTTGACAGCTCAACGCTAGTTTGGCCTTATTTCGTTCAATTCTTCGTCTGCTCGGCGTGCTCTGGTGAACGATGTGACGAACGATGGCTAGCATTGGCAAATAATGTGGCGATCGGTAGCGAGTGTTGGCGAATGATGACAAGGCAACATGGGACATTTGACCATTGACCGATCAACATTTGACCATTGACCGGTCAACGCCAATTTGACCTCATTTAGTTCGGTTCTTCGTCTACTCGGCCTGCTCTGGCGAATGATGTGGCGAGCATTAGCGAACGATGATGAGGTGACACATGGCATTTGACTGTTAAATGGTCAATGCTAGTTTGGCCTTGTTTCGTTCGGTTCTTTGTTTCCTCGGCCCGCTCTAGCGAACGTTGTGGTGAGAGGTAGATTGTTGGCGAACGGTTTCTGGAGTTTTGGTGAGCTGTGGCGAATGATGTGGCACCTTCGGCAAACAACTTTGGCGATTCGGCTAATGCTGGGGAACGATTTCTGGAGCTTTGGCACTGAGACATGTGGCATGTTTGACCGTTGACCACTTTGTCCGGTCAGCGATTGGGTTTTTTTCGCTTAGCCTTACTCAATCGTTGCAATTTCCTACCTTTTGGGTTTCCGCATAGTTTTGGGGGCACACTACCAGGGAAGCCCAAGAATCAGTAGGTTCTCCTATAAATCCCCCCTACCTTCTCACTTCCCTCACTTCTTCTCATTCTCTCTTCCCCTAAAAAATTCTCCTCACTGACGGAAATTAGGTCTAGAGAAGCTCGGACAAATTTTTCTGATCTCCGGCGAGAAATTTCGACCGTAGCTATCAAATCGAAGGTAAATTTTTTTTTATACTTTATCAAAGATGTCTAGAGTTTCTTCGGGCGATGTGACCTCTCCATCTGGTTGTGTCGAGTGCAACCGCCTACTTTCTCTACTATAGTGGATAAGGGGAAAGGTGTGGCAGATCTGCCTTCGATCGTCGTGGAGAAAATTATAGAGAGAGAGAGAGAGAGAGGAGAATGAGGGAGTTTGGGAGACACTCGATCGTTGTGTTGCATCTAGGCGTTGTTTGAGAGTATATTGCCGAGGAGTTGGGGCGAGTTAAGCATGGTATGAAGCGATTCTATGAAGAGAACGCGCCGCGTGAGCATTCAGAGGCTAATGATGTCATTTTCATGCTTACGGAGATGAATTTGGGCATTATTAGAAAGTGCTATAAGATCCCAACAGAGTTCAATCTTGTTGTGCCAGGCCCCGAAGTTAGAGCTTGCTCGTCGCTTTCCCCCGATTTGTGCATCTTCCCATTCGACGCCTTTCATGCAGGGCTCCGCCTTCCTCTCCATCCCTTTGTGAGAGAAAATTTGAGGTGGTACGACTTGGGTCCCATTCAGCTCATGCCGAACATATGGAGACATGTTACGGGGTTTGTGCTGCATTGCCAGGCGGCGGGGTTCGAGTCTCGACTCAACGTTGTGCACAAGTTGTACAAGATTCACCAGGAAAACAAGTCAGAGTATTGGTTCTACCTTACAGCTCGTAGGGGTGTGCGGCTACTTGATAACCCCTATTCGGTCAAAGCTTGGACAGACATGTACATTGTGATCTGTAGTTGCGAGCCATGGGGAATCCCCACAATATGGTGGGAGGATGTGCCGAAGAGGGCGAAGGCGGAGACAATTTAGAGCCCCGAGGAGGAGGGTATTGTTGGCACTCTTTTGGATCGTCCGACCTTTCATTGGAGAGAGATAAAGGAGGAGTTTCTCTTCAAGGGGGGTCTCAGCCCGATGAACCCTAGTACACATCTTCTTTCATATGTTTGCCTTGTCTTTTTATTTGCATCTGAGAGAGAGAGAGAGAGAGAGAGAGAGAAATGCTCCATTGAAAACGGGTTTATTTTCACAGACTGGAAAACAACGATATGAGCCGTTGGATCGGTCTTGATCGTGATCAACGGCTCAGATCGCTGCCGCCCTTCACCCATTTCACTTAAGTGGCAGGGGGTTAATTTGGGAATTTCATCCCAAATAACTTTTCGCCGCATTCGCTCTAAAAAATTGAATGAACCTAGGCCGTTGTTGGTAACAACGGCCTAGGTTATGAACATAGGTCGTTGTTTGGAACAACGGCCTTTTATAACCTCGGCCTAGGCTATAAAATTTTGTTATTTCAAATAACCTAGGCTATAAAATTTTATATCCTAGGCCGTTGTTGGGAACAACGGCCTAGGTTATAAAAAATTGAATCATAGGCCGTTGTTCCAAACAACGGCCTATGATTCAATTTTTTATAACACCCAACAACGGCCTAGGTTCATTCATTTTTTTAGAGGGAAAGAGGCGAAGCATTATTTGGGACGAAATTCCCAAATTAACCCTTCGCCACTTAAGTGAGTTGGGTGATTGGCGGCAGCGATCTGAGCTGTTGATCACGATCAAAAGCGATCTAACGGTTCAAATCACTGTTTTCCAACCCGGTGAAAACAAACTCGTTTTCAATGGAGCATTACTCATATATATATATATTATATTATTATTATTGTTATTATTATTATTATTATTATTATTATTATTATTATTATTATTATTATTATTATTATTATTATTATTATCTCCTCAATATTTCACATCTTCTATTTATAGGAGAGGAAGGCATGGATTTCAATGAGATCATGTCCCAGCGTTCGGGCTTGAGTAACAGGCGCCCCACGAGAAGAAGAGGAAGATGATGGTTACCAAGCCTTCCCCATCGAAGGTTGTCAGGAGTGCGGGGCCTGCTTCCCTGTTGTGAAATCTAGATACCTAAATAAATAGATAAACTAGACACAAATTAAAAACCTCACAAGTGTACGAATCGTTTATAGAAGCGTAGCAATAGCAAGGGTCGATCCCACAGAGATTGTAGAAACTAACTTACTAATCAATAAAAAGAATTAAAAATCTTGGAGTGTTGTTCTAGCAGTCTAAAAGAAATGAAAAGATTAAAAATCTAAATTAAGAAATGCTGAATCACAAATATCTATTAAGTTGTTGGGTTTAGATCTCCACCAATAGTCAATAATGCTAAGTCACCTTCTGAACTTCTTCTTATTACTCATGTTTGTTCTCTTTAAGGGCATGGTATCTACTCCTTAAAGTTAATGTTTCTCTAAGCTAAGAATTAGGCATGGTATCTACTCTAATTCGTTTCTTTCATTAAGTATTTAGCATGGTATCTACTAAGTTGCACTTAAAGAAAACATAAGAACAGTGGAAACGAACAAACACTCAAGGTTCTAGAAATTGGTATCAGATCTAGATCCCTCAAGTTGATTAAACCAAGAACCCCTAAGGACTCCTGTGTTACTAGTTATGAGCACGAGATACGGATCGTCTCAATATGCTCATATAACAGCTTCAGATCTACACTGCACAACTTGATAATCTTAAGTTCTGTATCTCAGTCGACTAGCTGTCACTTCAGTCGACAGTCCCTAGAACTCCAAACAAGTTTGATTCATGCAAATTGTTATTCTTTCAATCAGGTTTAATCAATAAGTAAAAGAGTAACATTCAGAAGAACTTAGCATTACATAACTACTGCTTCAATCTACCCAACTATGAAATTAGTTCCACATAATAAAACTTTTATTGATCAATATAATAGAGTTCATGACTACAATAGAAATAAAAACTAAAGAGAAAGAACAGAAGAACGCTGATTTGTATGATGTTGCACTTTAGCCCAATCAGCAGTCGTCTTGTTCTCCTCCTTTGATGCTTGCTGTCGATGGCCTTTCTGGCCGATCCAGAGATAGTCCGATCCAGAGATAGTCCGAGAGATAGAGATATTCAGCCGCTTCTTTCTTGGTTGGTATTTATAGAACACGGCTAGAGAATTAGGGTTTGCACTCTTCTTTTTATAGAAAAGTCCTTTTCTTTTATTTATTTCCTCCCTTCGTTGCTCTGCGTGTTATTTCTTTCTCTTTTCTTCTATTCTTCCTTTTTTGTTCTGATTTAGATTAGATTTGGACGAATCTTCAAATATCTTATCTTTTAACTCTGCCGCCTACCAGTCGACTTGCCTTCGGATCAGTCGACTGTGTCGAGACTTCTGAAGATTTCATAATTGATCATTCCAGTCGACTGTCTTTGAGGACCAGTCGACTGTACTGAGCAGCTTCGGGATTTCATTCTCCTCTGTTCAGTCGACTGTCTGAAGAGCCAGTCGACTTATACTCTGTAGTTTCTGTGTATCATCCTCAAAGTCCTGAATCTGCTTCGTTTTGCTGTTTTAGGCTGTTTCCTATGGAAAAAGAGAAAAGAAGCGTAAATACCACATATAGAGCATTTAAATGTCTAATTGCCTAAGATTATTGCTCCTAAAAGTGAATAATATTTGGTTCATCATTCCTTATGATGGACTTGGAATCTCCCCCTACTACCTTTGCCGCTTCAGGTGACTTCACATTGTTTGCAGCTATAGCTCTTGAGACTCCCCTTTTTACAGCTGCGTGAATGCAATCCTGACCGACGAGCTGAAGAAGATTTTGTATCCGACTGGCAGGTTAGGAGCCAGGACGGCTTCCTTGGGAATTTGGTTGCACGGATGCAATTTGCCACTTGGCTACCCTAAGGATAAGTCCTCGATGGAGCACGGGACTATGGGAGACTCAGCCTTAGATATTTCCAAGACGAGCATGACGGTACGTATTTGTTATATCCTTTTCCTTCAATTATTTTAGCGGAGCATTGGTATCTATCTTCTAATTTGTAACATTGAATCATTTCTTTGTAGACCATTTGTCACTTTAGCCACTTGTTGAAACAAGTGGCGGAGCAGGAGTAAGAGCTGAAGGTGATCCAGGATAGGGAGAAGGTTGAGCGGTCAAAAGCTGCTAAGGAGTTAGAGGCTGCTGCACTCTGAGCGGAGACTCAGGAGACTCGAATTGCTTTGCTGGAGGCTACCTTAGCCAAGGAGAAAGAGCTAGTGGCCTCAGAGAGGGAGCAAGTGGTTCGGGAGAGGGAGCTGGCGGCCCACGAGAGGGAGAGCGCGGCTAGAGAGAGACGCTGCAGTGCAAGCTGCTGAGGAGGAGGCAAAGAAGAAGGTTGTGGGGTACCTGGCTACTAACATGGAGAAGACATTTGCCAGGGCCTTGGTTCATGTGAGTGAGCACATCCCAAGTTTTGATCGCTCGGGGTACTTTTTGTTCCCGCCGCCTACTAAGGAAGCAGAGGGAGAGGAGGAAGAGAAAGCAGAGGATGAGGAAGTAGAGGTGGACCCTCTTGCCGTGGTTGTGAGTAGTACAAGAGTAGGTAGGGAAGCTGGAGGCGAGTTTACAACCCCTACGGTGCCTCCTAGCGAGGTGGACCCTGGACTCCTTTTTCTTCATCTATCACCATCTTTTAGTCATTTTTTTGTATTCACCTAATAGCAGACTGGACATCGCTTGTTGTATCTTTATACTGCAATGAAAATATTTTTTTACTTAATTGTTCGCGTCTTGTGTGGCATTTGAGCTCCATGAGTTTTTGTGTGTCTTGTGACTTTGGTTATTTCCATTAGAGTGATCTACCATTCTTTTTGCCAGCAGGTTGTAGTGCTCACTGCACATGCTCTTTACAACAACGAGGTTGCCCCCCTTTGTACGAAGCTCCTCATGACTGAATTTGGTCTTGCTCGTTCACGGGAGAGATTTCCAAAAGCTGAAGTGGAGCTCAGCCATATGAGAAGAGAGTTGTCCCGAAGGAATATAAAAGCGAGATGTAACGACGAGATCCTACAAGAGCTACCTCTAGCTGGTAGAAGCGTCCACTGAAGACTCCTCGGGGCTAAAAGTCCTTCATCGCTCTTTGCTCGCGACAACCATCGAAATAGACGAGCTGAAGAACGTAGTGCTCAAGAGGAGTTTTAAAGTGGCTCATCTTAGGAGAACAATCCTAGAAATTTCTGCGGGAGCCGGTCTAGGTGGTTCGACGTATGCTAGTGCGCCTTGTTTGAAACTTAAAGTGAGGGATGACTCCCTCAGAGAGTTGAACTACATAGGGAAGTTCATCGGTTGAGACGACTTCTCGATGGTGGTAATGTTAGGAGCACTTCTTGTTCGCAAGAAAAACATGCCCAGGGGAGATCATTTCATGAGATGACCTTATGTTTGCCTGAAGTTCCCCGGAATCCGGGTGATGCTTAGAGCAGGGTTGCTGGTTCATCCAGCGATGCGTCGATCGGAGGGGCTGCACGAGCGGTATGCCTAAAGGGTCGATCCAGCGAAGCGTTGATCCGCTAGTTTGATATCCCCTCTGATGGTTCGAGGGAATGGAATAGTGCTAAGGTGTCTACTGGGAGTCATAGACCGTGTATGTCCCTCAAGAGGAGCATCCCGTTACCCAGAAAGAGTAAAGATGACGCTGATTGAGATATTGTAATCTTGTAGATGCTTGTTTCTCAATAAAACTTGTAATCAGACTCTTCTTGTGAAATGAGATTCTCCTAAGTGTTTGAGCAATGTTTCTGTGAATTGTGTCTTTTTAAACTTTTGGTTGTTTCAGGAGAACTCGAACGGTGAGCTCAACTTTGCATACTTTCTCTGGGGAAGTATCTAAAGTGGCTATATGAACCACAATGGACTCTGAACAATAGTGACGACGAGTTTGGGAGCACTCGAATGGCAAGCCGAACTCTACATGCTCGCTCGGGAGCCTGTAGCAAGAGCACTCTATGAACCATGAATGAACTCCACACCTATCATGGGTTATTTCATGAGTACTTCGAACGGCGAACCGAACTCCACACACTTGCTTGGGGGCAGGTGACTAAAGCGGCCCTTTGAACCGTAAGAGGACTCCGAACAATAGTGATGAGTTTTGGGAGCACTCGAATGGAGAACCGAACCCCGCACACTTGCTCGGGAGCAAGTGGTTAGAGTGGTTCTATGAACCATGAATAGACTCCTCACCTGTCCAAGGGTGGTTCAGGCGCACTCGAATAACGAGCGAAACTTCGCACACTTGCTCAGGAGCAAGTGGGTGAAGCTGCACTATGCCGTGAGTGGACTCTGAACAATAGTGACGAATTTTGGGAGCACTCGAATGACGAACTGAACCCTGCACACTTGCTCAGGAGCATGTGGTTATAGTGATTCTATGAACCATGAATGGACTTCTCACTTGTCTGAGGTCATTTCTGAAGTACTTCGGATGGCGAACCAAACTCCGCACACTTGCTCGGGGGCAGGTGGCTAAAGCGGCCCTTTGAACCATGAGAAGACTCTGAACAATAGTGATGACGAGTTTTGGGATCACTTGAATGGTGAACTGAACCCCGCACACTTACTCGAGAGTATGTGGTTAGAGTGGTTCTATGAACCATGAGTGCACTCCTCACCTGTCCAAGGGTGGGCACTCATACGGTGAGATATACCCCCACACACTTGCTCGGGGGAAAGCGTGTCCCTGCGACTTTATGAATCGTGAATGGATCCTGCAATTGTCCGTTGGTAGGGGTGGACAACTATTATCCGAACCGACCAATCCGAACCAATCCAACCCGAACCGACCGGTTTTTAATCGAACCAATTGGGGGTTTGGATTGGTCCGGTTCTTGGTCTTCAATAACCAACTGGACCGGTTCGGTTGTTGGATGGAGCTTTCAAATAACCGATGAAACCGAACCGACCGTACCTCTATGCATAAGTCCATAAAAAATCTAGTTCTCCTTTATTGTCTTGAATCTACAAATAGTCATTTCTCATTTTCTTAGAGATACAAACAGCCTTCTTTAATTTCTTCAATACAAACCGAGCAGTTGTTCTACTTATATTTTGATTCTTCATAATCCTGTGTGTTATTTTGTTGAGAAATGCATGATTTACAGTGTGGCCTAGTTTAATAGAATCATGAAGTTGATATAACATTTAGTAGTTACTTTAATCAAGTCAAGCGGAAATTATTTTCTAAATCTTTTTTTATTGTACCTGAAATTCAATTAGCTATGGTTATTAATGTTTCTTTTATGATAATAAACTAAGATTACAGAAATATGCAAGTGAAAAAGCAGTTTATCTCACCAATTTAAACGTCATCATCTCAAACAATTAATGCAAAATTCATTAACAACTTATGGTTTTATGAATTTTCATTTTAAATTCATTTCTAAATAAAAAATAGCAGGTTGTTTCTTATGTTTGATTGAAACTGATCTTTTAAATTTCAACAAAATTATGAACGATGTTGAAGGTGAAAAGTAACACGCCAAACCGACCATCCAATCCAATCCAAACCGAGCTTAATCGGCTTGGATGAAAACCGATCCAACTAAGGTTCGGATTGGTTGCGGATGAGAAAATTAAAAAACCGATCTTTTTTGGATCGGTGTGGATGGTCCATATTAGGTCGGATACCAACCGATGCCCACCCCTATCGGTTGGAGTGGTTGGCAACTTAATGGTGTTTGCTTGGGCACATACCATGTGTCTATCTTATTATTTCCTTAGGTTGAACTATTCAAGGAGTTACTGACGTATTACAAGAAATTTTGCAAAAGAAAAGACTAATTTTATTGAAAAATTCAAACTTAAGCGATTGCTTCAATGCAAGCCATTAATACATGTTGTGACCGTTATAATCATAAGAGAGGGAGTTAAGCACTCTCTTTATACTTCATGAGGTGCTCAGCTGTTGCTGCTTATTTTGGTATGGGAGCAAACATATAGTGAATTAATAATTGATGAAAACTACTAAAAGTCTGACCTTTGACCTTGGCCGCGAAATGCAGTTAAAGCTCCTGAGATTGAATCTGGATCGTTGATTGACCACCGTGATGTGAATCTGACGGTTGCTGATGCGGCCAATGGACCTACAAAATGCCTGAAACACCGCGGGTGGCCCTGGTGACAGACCCTCTAACGCTCAAGTCAGAACTAGAAAGAGAAAGAGAGTATGAGAGAGAAACTGGCAAATTTTTGATTACCTTCTGACTGTAGAGGGGGAGGGGTATTTATAGGCCTGATAAACATATCAAAAGATCGATCTAGATCTGTTGGATTGATTCGGATTTCATATCTCCTTTATGTCTCTCCCCCTCAAGAAATAAGTTCTCTTGTTAGGGGATAAGAGATTTGACTCCTAGTCTTCATGGGCTAGGTGTCTCTCCTAGTGGGCCTAGTCTGTCACTTTTTATGGGCTTGAAAGAAGCTCATGTCTTGGAGAAGGCCTGGACCTGTTAAAGAGGTCCGTTATGATTAATCTGCCTATAGAAGCTTTGAGATATGTGCAGGAATCATATGGCCCGTATTTGCTACGTTTTTTGCCATCATCATAAGCCCCCCATCCCCGGAAGGCAATTTTCTTGGCTTTCGGGGAGTAGTACGTCTCACTTTTGGAATCTAGAGTATAATCTTAGCCGTTAGAGTGTTCGAAGATACCTGGAACTGATCCGTGGCTTCTGAAGGCAGTGAATATCTTCCTGGATTTTCCCATATTTTTTCAAATTTTTTGAATTTTTCTAGAATTTTTCCCAATTTTAGAATCACTTTATCGAATTTTATAATTAATAAATCCAATTTTAATTATTTTTTAGAAAACTTTAATGAATTTTTTGAATTTTAAATAATTATTTTCGGATTTTAAATTAATTTTTGAATTTTAAATGATTTTAAGGATTTTTATTGAATAATCAGACCCCGACACGCTTTTTTAAGTGATCAGAGGCATCGATCAAGGCGAGCTCGCGTGCTGATGTGCTTGAACGACCGTGATGGAAGGATCTGATGATCGGATGACGTGGCTCGATCTGGAGTGTTGATTGTGCTCTGGCTCAAGCGCTGAGGGGGATCAGACGGTGGAGATCTGATCGCTGTGATGAAGGGCTGTGTGGCGCCATCAGAACGTCCATCATGCTCCAGCTTTTCCGCTGAATGGGATCAGACAGCTGAGGAAGGAGCGGAGCATTGGGGATGAAGGTGGGACGACTTGGCCTAATCTTGTGTGTCCATCGTGCTCGAGCTCGAATCTTCGAGCAATCGGACGGCGACGAGCGCTGCGAGCGACCTCGTAGCTCGGCCGACCATTTCGTCGAGCTATGGCCAATTTATTTGAATTTTCCCTGCTTCGTCGACATATAGCTTCGTTTTCCTATGAAGATTCGGTCGTGCTATGTGGCTTGAGTATAGTCGAGCTATGAATCTTTTCTGTCATTGGAAGTGTCTCATTTCGGTCGACCTATAGCCGCTTGGTCGAGCTATGGAGACGTCGAGCTATGAGGGCTCTTTGCCGTCGATCTAGGAGACTTGTTTGTCGTTTTCTCGTCGAGCTATGGGGATACGATCGAGCTGTGAACCATTTCCTTCTCATCGAGCTATGGGTAGCTTGACGGTCGAGCCATAAACTTAGTTTTTTCTTTGGGTTTGTTGAACCTTGGTGAATATGGCGGTGTCTGTAGTACCCCTGATAAAATAAACTTATATATATATATATATATATATATATATATATATATATATATATAAACTTAGTTTTTTCTTTGGGTTTGTTGAACCTTGGTGAATATGGCGGTGTCTGTAGTACCCCTGATAAAATAAACTTATATATATATATATATATATATATATCTGAATTGTCTATTAAATGAACTATATATGGATATAGATTTGGAATTGATTGAGTATATGAATAATGTGAATTGAATATGGAATGTATGTTCATATTTGTGCATATGGGTTAGGGTTAGGGTTACTATTTTGACCTAGGGTTTTGGTGACCTAGGGTTACAATCTAACCCTCCCTATCAATCATGATTAACCTAGGATCATCTTGATAAGATCCAATGGTTGAGTTTGGCCATGAAGAAATTCTTCATGAAACTCCAAGAAACACCTTGATTGTTCTAGCAACTTTGTGTGTTAACACACATCCACACCATCCACTCCAACTCATCTCCACCCTCCATCCAAATGGCCGGCCAACCCTAACACCACCCTCTCTCCATTTTCTATAAAATCCTACTTCCATTTCTCCTCCTTCTTTGGTTTTCCATTTTTAGGTTGGTTCAAAAAAAAGGGGGGGGGGGGGGGGGGGGAGGGATTTTGAGAAGAAGTAGAAGAGGGAAAGAGTAGTGAGTGTTTATCCAACAAGCATATACTCTTTGGTTGTAGGGAAATCAAGTGAGGCAACTTGGAGAAGGAAGGAAGGAATGGAATCTTAAGTTAGGATTCTCTTTTGCTACTAGGAAGGGTGGGTGATTTCTTAACTCTAAATTAGAAAAAACATTTGTGTATAAATTGGTGTGTAGTTGTAGCTAAGAAGGCATGTTACCATGTATAAATGTTTGATATGCTAAGATTAATAAAACTTGTATGATAGTACAACTCATATCATGATTCATGTTAGAAAACATATATGTAGCATGCTGACTTAAGATTTTCTACTGGGCAAACGACTTAGAATATGGTCATAAAATTTTATTGGCATGTTCTAGGATGGGTTTAGAGCATTCTCATTTTTTTTTCATATTTTTTGGTTCATCTAGTAGCCCAACAAAATTGTTCTTACTCGGAACAGAGAGCAGTAAAAAAGTCTGTGTTTTTCCTTGTTGTGAAGAGAAGTTTGTAAAATCATAACTTGAAATTGGTAAAATATTTTGAGCTGAAATTTTACTGGAGGTACTTGGATGTATTAACAACATTAGTTTCAAATTTTAGATTTTTTTGAATTTATTTTCTATTTAAAAATTCCTATTTGTCAACTGGTCCAGAGCCAAGAAACTGGCTTTGTTTTGTTCCAAGATGAACTTTAATAAATCATATTTAATTCATGGAGTATAATCTTACATTGATTTTATTTTAGTATCTACTATGTGCCTAGATTGTATATCTAAAATTTTGGAAAATTTGGACAATAGTAGATGGAGTTTTATAACAAGAGGTTTTATACACGGATGAGAACAGAAGCAAATTTTCTACTAACTTCAAAGGACTATAACTCTTTGTATATTTGGAATCTGAATGCAAATTTCGAGTATATTAGACTTGTATATGTCTAGTTACTGAATCTAACATTTCATATGTAACGCCCCGAATCCCAAATACACTGAATTCAAGATGTTCTACAGGATCTTTTCACTTTCTTTAGTACAAATTTACAAGGAAATTTAAACTTTCATCTTTACATCAGAGTTTACATCATATTACACTTTTCTTTTGCACAGCGGAAGTAAAATTTACAACAATTAAACAAATGTACAACAACATGGTAAAATCTTTATGCATCCATTCCTCTTATACATGCAATTACCTGCATACAAACTGTGGGTACGTCAGTTTATTCAACCGACGATAATTATACATGGCCATCCTCTCTATGCCAGAAACAGTATAATGAATCTCATTTCTTAACAGATCACAAACTTGTTCACATAACAATTAAAGTAAAAGGGGAAAATCTTAATGATGTCGTGTCGTGATCGTGCACTTAATCCTTAATGCAATTTCTTAATTTACATGACACTAATGCGCACTTGTTCGGATTCTATGCATCCCATACTACATAGGTCCGAGGGCAAGCCTCTTAACCGTTCTTCATCTTTGTAGGGTTCAATCCCTCGCCATGACTTACTCTACTTCTGTAATTACAGTGAGTATCCTAGATGATTCTATGAGTACAAGCATGTATCCTGGCCCCTAGAGTAGAATTCCGCGCCATGTCTTGACTCATCAAGCATGCATTCTGCGGCAATTCAACCTCCTCCCTGAACACAATCCTCTTGCAGTCACCAAACCATCCCACAAGCGTGACTAAAGTCCGATCATTCTGAGTTGTGCCCGCGCCATGTCTTGACTCATCAAGCATGCATTCTGCGGCTCACACACCCGCACCGTAAACCCTAGTTCTCATACTTATGTTTTTCTCTCACTTTCATCACCTCTTCACTATGTACTAAATATTAGAATCATGAATACAAATCAAAGCTCTAGAGTTAGCCTCTCCACCAAACCGGACTTATTCATTTCATTTACACATGACCAACCTTGGTCTCCTTTTCAATTCTCATTTCATTTCACTGCCGGGTGAGACTTAGCTACTCTTGGTTTCAATTTACAATTCACAACTTCCAATTGAGCACTTTCAGCTCATAATTCATTTTAGAGTCTCACAGACTTTCTTATCATGATCTTAGCCTTTTCATGTTCATTTAGTTCTCAACTCACATCTATGATTCATTTCATGTATATTCATACAACCATAAGAGTTCATTGACATCAATCATAAAGTTCACAACTTTCAGCAATAAGCAAAACTAGAATCTCTGACATATCAAAATCCACTATGTACAGTCGACTTGGAAGTATACCAGTCGACTCATACAGTCAATACGAGTTCATCACAAATGCTCGGGAGAGTCGACTGCTGCACACGGCCAGTCGGCTGTCCCGCAACTTTTCATGTTCAAAATATTATCCTCGTGACAGTCGACTGTTCATCCATCAGTCGTCTGTCCTGGGATTTTTAAATAGCATATTTCTACGTTCAGCTCAGTCGACTTGCTACACGCACTAAGTCGACTGGACAGTTTCAGTATTCAAAATCAGAAATTATCTTTTCAACAGTTCACATATGCACTTTCATTACAGTATACATACATTCATGTTTCATAAACACCACACTTCTTACTTGTTCAGTAACATCGCAGCATAGAAATTCAAATTACTAATATGGTCTTTTCTTTAAGGAAAATACTTTAAACATGCATTCACACTTATTCATAACTTTCTTACGAAGATGAAGATATAAATCTCAAGTCATTATACTAGGCCAACATAATGGAATATCTCATCTCATGGAGTTGCCGAATAATCATAATTAAATCGATGCACCAGTCGGCTGAACACATTGTCAGTCGACTGCACCGACAGTTCTTAGTTTTGTTATCATCGTTAGTTATTTTCATCCATTCACCTTCCCTCCATCATATGTGTCATAGGGAAAAATATAAACTTAGTAATCACACTATTACGTCTATTTGCATACATGTTTATTACCACATCATGAAAATAATTGTCTCGTACCAGTCGACTGGTTCATGCGACAGTCGACTGTACCGACCTTTTGGTTCTTATTATCATCAGCATGCTCAGGCAATTTCTAATACATTGAATTTACTTTTCATAACATAGTAGCAATCATAATAATCATGGTATAACTCCTACATTAGAAGTCCTGAGAAACACCCACCTTATTTGAAGAAATAATCGAAATCCAGTAAAAGCTCCTTAGTGTAGTGAACGACTCCTCGCTCCTTGCTCCTTTGCTCCACACCGAACCCTTCAGAAATTACTCGGCCTCCACAGAAAAGCACCCACACACAGCTCACAAAATACCTCTCTTATAATAATAATTTTAATGTAAAAGAGATAGGGAATGAGAGGGGTATTTATACTAGAAAATAAGTGGAATGGAGGGCTAGGATTCATTAGATGGTTATAGGATCAAAGGCTAGGATTGACTAGGGGGTTGTAAAAACTACCCACACCTCACAAGTAACCGCCCATGATCCCCACCAAAAACCGGCCAAGAATGGAGTATAATGCGTGTGTACACACAAACCACCCTACAAAATTTGTACATAAAAAATAAGTCCTTTAAAGGGAAATGTTACACATACAAGTTGTAGAAAATAAAAGATTAATTTCATGGGCTTAAAATTAGTTGGGCCAAAATAATTATTTTGTAGAAGAGATAAATAAATTAACACTTGGGCTTTAGGGAAAATCCTTTATAAAAACAATGCTCTTACTCATCATGTTGAAAATAATAGCCAAAATTATTACACATGCATACCATATGTAAAAATAAATAATCTTTCATATATTTGGAAAATCAGGGTATTACATCATAAGTATTGGACTTATGGTTGATTTGATATTAAATTTTTACTGGACTATGTTCAGTTTCAACTCTGAGTTAGTTGGGCTGTGAACTTATGAAATTCTGGACTTGTATGTTAGGAATATGCAGAACTGATCAACTAGAGACTTGTAGTAGAGAGTCTTAGCTTTCCAAAATATCTCGAATCATGCAAATACAGTTAGTACATTGAGAGATATGATTTATTTTTTGTGCTAGACATAAACAGTGCCATTTGAGGTTGCTTGTTTTGTGACTTAGGGAAGTTTGGCTTAACTCCCAAACCTTGAATTTTAGAATTTGTAGCACTTCCCATGCTTAATTACTGGGTTAGATCATGTTTTTGAGTTTTTTAAGTATGAGTGTTGATTTGATCATAGCACAAGTTGTTTGGACTGTCTATGGTAAGATAATTACCCTTCGGCTATCAACCCTTACGCTAGGAATTGAAACTTCCACCTCAATGTTTAAAATGGCCAAAACTCGTGCGCCGATGGAGTTATAGAGAATGACCGTGGGCCGGGGTTGTGAACGAGACTCAAGATAGGGGAAGTGGCGAACAAGGTGATCGCGCCGTCGGAGCCGCGGGTTGATAGACAGGAACTAAGGTTTTTTATTTGGGGAGACTAGGTATAACTTAGATTATTGATCAAGTTTGTAACCATAATCTTATCACATACCCAGGTAGACTCAGTATTAGTTAAAAATACCGATACATATAAATTGCATTCATTTTCTAGCGAACTATTAGTCGGGTGTTGTAATCCCCTATCGTAGAGGTACGTGCTACATGCCTCGCTCTGTTAATTCCTGAAGCACCGTGGTCAAGAACGGGAGAGTCCTGTCGGATTGGGGGAAGTAGACCCTCGAGTTCATCATGTTCTATGTCGGTGACGAACGAGCCATAGGGTTGCGAACTTTATGCGCTTTCGATGCCAACTTTGTGCGAGGAGTACCTTGTAGTTCGCCAGGGCTTTCGAGTGAGGTCTGGACGCCATGCACTACTAAGTGACTGCATTACGGGTGGGTCCGTAAATCTGCAACCTCATTCAGCCATGTGTGTCTATCAGGAACAGGATGAGTACGAGAATAGGAAGCATGGCAAGGGTTCGAAACCCTAAACTTAGAGACAACAGCTTGATTTGGGGTGTATGTAATATGGAATGCATGCATTTCCAAAGTCTTGCCTGCATTAGAATAAGTGCATCGTTGACCTATGCATTAGAATACTAGGTCATATCACACATGGACACTTTAAACACCAGTTACGCTTGCCCTATTGAATCACATTTTTTTTCTGTTGCATCATCTTGTTTGTCAGTTGGAGATCGCTGCTTTTATCAACATTGCGTTAGTAGAATTACTGATGTGCCCACTCTTTTAGGTGCTGGATGTCGATACGTGAGAACAGGAGAACTCAAGTCTGATGGTGCGTCCAATTGACAGTATCAAGTGTTCACTATTCATATTGTTGTAAAACCTTGATTGTAACCATTGAACATTGTAATATTGCAACACTTGAGACTTGTAAACATTTATTGAATAAAATTTTTAAATTTTCCTTGTATTTTCTTGTGTTGTGACTGTTTGAAGAAAAGATTCTGGTTTGTATCACGAATCACTAGTATAGGGATTCAGGGTGCTACAGTGTTGTTGTAGAGTTGTAGCTCCTCATCAAAGGTGGACCTGTTGGAGGCTTTATTTTCGACGGGGCTCAAGCGACGGAGATTGGTGGAGCTGTTGAAGCCTTATAGTTGTCGAGCTACGGAGATGACGTTGAGGAGTTCGGAGTGGAGCTTCCGCTTTTATTTTCGGAGAAGAAGAAGAAAAGAGAGTTGAAGGAGGTGTGCGTTTCGGTTCTGTGGTCTTGAACCCAACCCGTTTGGGTTCTATTGCTTGGATTTTGTGGGTTTGTGTTGGTGTATTGACATTGCTAGGGGTGTAAAATGAACAGGACGGTCCGTCGTCCGTCCGAGTCCGGCTTGAGAAATGGTCTGACCATGGACCGTCCGAATTGTTATACGAACCGATCCTAAACAAATTATTCGGTCCGATTCTTTACCGAGCTCGAGCCGGACATAAGTCCGTCCGAATATTATTGCGGTCTAATGCTTTACCGAACCGAGTCCGGACTAAAATTTTTTTGTCCCACCTAGACCGAGCTGGACATAAGCCCGTTCGAATACAATTTCAGTCCGATCTTGAACATATGGCTGTCCGATCTGGTCCGGTCCGATTTACAGCCCTAGACAATGCTAGTTTACATTGTATCATGATATTTATTTCATATATGAGGCATTTCATTTATTATGTTATTTATTATGATTAAATGAACATAATAATGTTCTTAGAATAGTAGGTTCAATAGCATGGGATATCAAGTGCATAACTTGATTGTGAGATCCTATTGGTTGTAATCAAAACACTATTCTTAAATGTCCCTAGTCAAGTATTATTGTGAATTATGAAAACAATAATACATAAAGACTAGTATGTGCGTAGACTGATGTCCATATCTCACGGATCATGGATATGAGATTTCAAGTTTTCACATGGGTGCATATTAGAGTAATAATGTACTGGACTGACCCACCATGAGAACGCTGCATGGATTGTTACGTGAGTGTCATAAGTGATTCTCACAATGACCATGGTATATGTAGTCCTTTGACTTGAAGTCACAACGGTTTCTTGCATGAGAAGTTAAATGTTTTAATGTCGTCAAACGTTGCCTATAATAAGGTGATTATAAAGTCGACCATTGGATATACTACAAATCTTGCGGAGGAATGTGAGTGACTTAGATAAGATTTGTCACTCTTACATAACAGATTCGATATCTATGGGTGTAACATCCCGTAATTTCTGAAAAGATATAATAATATAATAGATATATATATATATATGTGTGTGTGTGTGTGTGTGTGTGTGTGTGTGTGTGTAATAAAAAGTGGATGACGGCATGGATGTAAATAAGTTGAAAAGGAATAGTATAGTGGGGGGCCCACATGAAAAAGACAACAACACTTGTGTGTTGTTGGTCGCTGGGCTAACGTCATGTAACACCCTAGATTTTATTTATGAAGATTTTGCGATTTTACGTGTTTTGCACGTATAATTTTATTTGTATAATTTTTTTTATAAAAATATTTCTTATATAGTATTGCTCTCTTTATTTTCCAAAAATTATTTTCTTTAAAAGCCTAAGTAAAATCTAAGCCTAATTGTCTCTTTTAAGCCCACTCTATTAATTAATTGATTTAATTATTAGAGCCCATGGTTAAATTGGCCCATTAGTGAGCCCATTTAACTTAATTCTCTTTTAAAACGGCCTAACTTGTAGTGTAAACTCTTTTCATAGACAATTAAATTTGTCACACGAACAAATTTGTAAATGGGGGACACTAGAGTGGCTCATGCATACACTAGCATGTGCAATGTGCACATTTTTGGGGTTGGCCGGATAGGATAGGAGGGTGGGAGAGATGGGAGTGGTGGTGAGTTGGTTACTCTCATCATGGGAAGTTATTTCAACTCCCTACTTCATGTTGGCCCTTAATCCTTAACCATATGATCTAATCCAAGCCTTCCATTCACTCTAAAAATTTGTATAAATATCCCCTCCTACACTCTTCATTCTCACACTTGAAAATTTTGAAAAAAAGAAAGAATAGAAAGAGAGAAAAAAATACAAGTTAGCAAGACAAAAGATTAAGAAGTTTTGTGAGTTGAAAAGAGTGAGTGCTAGTGTGTTCTTCAACCTAGTGGTGGCCGGGTTTTTTTTCCAAAGGAGGGAGGCTCGGTTTCTAGTTGCATCTAGGAGGAGGTGGCTTTGTGGCTTGATCTAGGAGGAGAAGACTTCACTCGTTCGTTGTAGCAGATCTCTAGGAGTTTATTTGATTGTTCCTCTCCATTTAAGGTGGGTGGTTCTCTTAAACTTCTAATTGGACATCATGCTAGGGTATGGTTGATAAATTAAGAAGAAACTTTAACAAATTTAGTCATGTGTTATGAAAATGAGACAAATTGCTATTGGTTGAATGTATGTTAAAAGAGTGTTAATTGATTACAAAATTATGATTGTTAATGTAGAATCTACCATGCTACCATGCTTTAATTGATTGTTATGTGCCAAATTAAGAACACATGCTTGTATGTTACATAATTGAAAGAGGAACTATGGAAATATGTGATTTTGATTATTGTGTTGCTAAATGGCATGAAAAAGAAATTTATTACTAAGATAAGTGTACAATGTTAATAGAAATATTAATAGTGATCTAGGAAAGTTTTAAGTGTAATTTATGAGAAGATTATGCTTACTTTTCCCTAAATTCGATAATCGAAGAACAAAATGAAGTAGAGAGCAAATTATGTTTTTTTGTATCAAAAATAAATTTTTATTTTACTAAAATGCTGTAATGAGATGAAAAATAAAATCTGGAGTTTTTGAAATAATTTGGAGAAGAGAACTCAAAAAACTTTCTTTTGGTAAAAATTCGAAAGGAACATAGACCTAGATTATAACCCCCGTAGTCTAAAAACATATCAGATTAGTCACTTAGCCATATTGGTTAGCCGGGGCATGTGGGTTCGGTTACTGTAGCGTGAATGGCCATGGGTCTTGGGTTCGAAACATGGCATGAGCATTTTGTTTTCCTTTTTTCAAAAGAAATCCGAAACCCGAGACACCTTATCTTAAATTAACCCCTACCTCTATCGCGTTGGCGCCTAGGCCTTTCTGGCTTTCGGTGGCGGTTGGCTACTCTCCGGTTGTGGGTTTGATTCTGGGTTTCGGCAAATAAAAACAGATTTTTTTGGGTTTTGAGTTTTAAATTGATTTTTGGCTTGTAAAAATTTGGAAAAAAATACTATAATTATTCTAAAATTATGTGGACATAATGAAAAATATTTGGGCATGATTCAACTAAAATAAAGGTGGTTTAGAAGTGAAAATTTGAGTAGAATTGCATGAAGTTGACATTGGTATAAATATAAAAAGTGATTATTTTCATGAGAAGATTATACAAAGAGGATTTTAAGTGGAAGATAATTTAAGTGTATTATTTATGAGTTTTATTGCCTAATTTGGGTATTGTACATGAGTGAAAAATACGACTTTGTGACTATTGAATTAAGTAAAGAAAAGAAATTATGATATGAGGATCTAATGCATTTACCGAATTGAAATTTGAGCATGAAATACACTATTTGAAATTGAAATTGATATGTGAGATTGATGCGTAGAATTGAATAGAACTCATGTGATTTGTGGAAAAGAACTTATGAGTATAAAGACTCAATTTTGTGATTATGAATTGATATTGAGAATCAGAGGGTAGCTAAGCCTCGTACCGGCAATGAAAGGAAAAAATGAAATTTGAAATTAAAAGGTCAAGATGTGAGTCATGTTGTATAAATGGTTAAGACCGGTATAGTGGAAAGGCTAACTCTAGAAAATTGATTTTATTCATGATTCAAATAACTAAGGACTAGATACATAGTGAAGATGTGATGAAAATAAAAGAAAAACACGAGTATAAGGGCCTCTGAGCTACGGTGTGAGAGTATTCACAGGCTGTCTTCACGATGCGTCATGACATGACATGGATATGTCTCCAGGAGTCCGTACCGCAGGCGACGCTCGTGGGGTGTTTGGTGACTGCGGGTGATGTCATGTCCCATGACGAAGGCTGAATTGTCCATAAGTTCTTCACGATGCATCGTGACATGACGTGGAATTTCCCTCCAGGCTGTCTGGACATGAGCTCGTAACTCATAGAGCATCTAGGATACTTATCATAGTTACAGTAGTAGTTTAAGTCATGACGAGGGATTGAACCCTACAAGATGAAGAACAGTTAAGGGCTTGCTCCCAGACCTATATAGTATGGGATGCATAGAATCTGAACAAGCGCGCATTAATATCATATAATATAAATAACTACAGCACAACACGACATCAATAGGATAGTCCCTTGTAGTTTTGTTTGTAATCAAGTTTGTGGTTTATTTCAGTATTTGAGAATCGTTATACTGTTTCGGCATAGAGGATAGCCATGTATAATATTTCGTCGGTTGTAAGCAACTGACGCGCCCACAGTTTCTATGCAGGGTAAAGTGACTAACAAGACTAAAGAATGCATGCTGATTAAAGATTGATTCAAGTGTTGTACATTTCGATTCATGTAATTTATTGTAAATTGCTTTCGCTGTAAATATGTAATGTAAGTGTAAACTCTGATGTAACAAAAAGTTTTTATTTTCTCGTAAAATTGTACGAAAGAAGTATAAAGATCTTGTGGAACTTCGAATTCGGTTGTATTTGGAATTCGGGGTGTTACACGTCACCCTCAGGTGGCGTGGCAAAAAGAGGGGGGGCCCATGGGGCTTTGTTGCACGGGAAGAGAGAGAGAATGTGAGTGAGAGAGTGTATAATATAATCCCACATCGGTAAAATATAAAGAATCTATATAATAAAACACAAAGAAAGCTATCAAGTGGCTCTCCTTCAATTCTCCCAAAAATCAAAGGTCCAGATCTAACATTACAAAACATATTTTCTCCCCAAAAGTTTCCCCTTAAAACTCAAATTCAAATCCCCCACCCAAAACAACTCCTATATTTATTTAATCATTTTCTCTCTCTCTCTCTCTTCTTCCCTCTTCTATTCAAAAAATTAAGAAAATAAAAATTTTTAATTTTTTTTTAAAAAAATTAAAAACTAAAAAAATTAAAAATTAAAAATTAAAAAATCTATATAATAAAACACAAAGAAAGCTATCAAGTGGCTCTCCTTCAATTCCCCCAAAAATCAAAGGTCCAGATCTAACATCACAAAACATATTTTCTCCCCAAAAGTTTCCCCCTTAAATTTCAAATTCAAATCCCTCACCCAAAACAACTCCTATGTTTATTTAATTATTCTTTCTCCCCCTCTCTCTTCTTCCCTCTTCTATTCAAAAAATTAAGAAAATAAAAAATTTTAATTTTTTTTATAAAAAAAATTAAAAACTAAAAAATTAAAAATTAAAAAACTTTTAAAATAATTCAAAAAATCCAAAAAAATCATATAATATATTTTTTGCTGGACCTCCAAAAGTTTCTCATATAATATGTTTGCTACTTCAATCAATTTGCTGGACTTCCAAAACTATTTTATATGATCAAACAAGATGCACCGTTCCGAAGACGTGCCGTAGGCACGTGTCAACGGGCAAACCTAGTAATATAATAATAAATAATAATGCCTATGATCAAGAGTCACCAATTCGGTTAACCGTCTTTTGAGAGGCAGCTTGTGGTGGGCAGTTGTACTATACTATAAATAATTTATCTTCTAAATTGCATAAATTGTCCGAGCTCGGGGCAGGGGTGTTACAATGGGCTCCATGATTGAGTGAGACTGCAAAATGCATGACCATGCTCAAATGAGTCAATATGAGATATTGAGCTCATTTGTTTTAGTAAGTCTACTTGGGCATCAAGAAACTAAAGATTAAACTATACAAGGGTGACACGCTTTATGTTTTGTGATCAATTAAGATATCTGGACAAAGGGACTAGACTACATGGTAACATTGGTCACAGATAGGTTATGTCTAATCATTGACATTCCCGTTACTTGAGTAGCAGTGATATATTGCTAGATACCGCTCACTGTTTGTAATACTAGAATATGATTTTAGTATTACTGTCAATGTAACGTGAACCTACAGGGTCACACACTTAGAATGGATCGAAATTGAGATTTAAATTCATACGATGAATTTAATTGGGGATCCAAGTAAGACTTGGACTCATGACATTGGTTGGACATTTAATTAGATTAAATGGGCTAACTAATGTTCAAAAGGCCACACACGAATCTAAACTAGGTTAGATTGTGAGTCCAACATCCTCATTATTCTCTTAGGGTTGATTTTCTGCAGCTATATATATGATACGTGTCTGTGAAAAAGTGTTACAAGAGAAAATCCTTGCTGTCATAGAAATTGTGAGAGAGAGATATCGTGAGGAACATCCCTTCCTGCAGCTAGCACCTTGACGTGAGGAAAAGCTTAATTTGATTCGTTCATGTGGATACCGTAAAGGCACCGCAACTTTGCATTGCTATGATCGACATTAGTTAGAGACAGCAGATCCATCTTCAAGGCATAACTCCTAAACACGATTTATGGTTTTGCATGGATCCATAGCTAGGTTTCGATATTTCTTTGTAATTTTTCGGCTGTGTATTTGATCTGAGACTACCATCGAAACTTAACAGTTTGAACCCGACCCGAACCCACTTCTTTTCTTTTCTTCGCCTTTTAAACCTGTGAGCTCCACTTGTTGGGGTTTTTTGGACTTGGATTTGCATATAATTGTATACATATGTGTATATGTGTAATTTTATATGTGTGTACCAAGTTTTTACTTCATATCCCTCGATTGATGGGGAAATAGAATCTTTTTCGGGCTTTGAAGCAGGAGTTTTTTGTCGATGTCGATGTTATGCTTGTCGATCAAACATCTCATCGCTTGTTTTGATGAACCACTCTTTTTTCGACCAAGCGTTTCATCGTTGGATGGACGTTCTGTCAGTCTAAGAGCAGAGTGCTTTGATCGTGGGATCTATAACTGACCTATATGAGCTGTTGCAGACTTACTGTTTGATCCCAACAAGTTTGTTGAGGTGATTACGGGACAGAGTTGAACGTTTGGACGTGCCATTTGTGCCCGACAAGTTTTGTAGAGACAACTCTTTGACTGAGTTGATGTAGATCTTGCTGTTTGATCCTAGCAAGTTTGTAGAGAATTCTGTGACAGAGTTGGACGTTTGAGCTTGCCGTTTGCACCAACAAATTTAGAGAGACAAATCTTTGACTGAGTTGATGTAGAGCTTGTTGTTTGATCCCAGCAAGTTTGTAGAGACAACTCGTAGTGGAGTTGGTTGTTGAACTTGTTATTTGTTCCCAACAAGTTTAGAGAACTCTATGACGGAGTTGGATGTTTGAGCTTGCCGTTTGCGCTCGGTAAGTTTGGAGCGGCAAATGTAGACAGAGTTGATTTAGAAACTACCGTTTGACCCCGACGAGTTTGTAAAGGCAACTCATAGTGGAGTTGGTGTAGAAACTACCTGTTTGATCCCGGCAAGTTAGAGAGAGCTCTGAGATAAAGTTAAGCTTGAACTTGCTGTTTGGCTCCAGCAAGTTTATAGAGGTTACTCCTAAATCGAGTTAAGATAGAGTTTTCCGTTTTGGTCGATGAACTTACTGTTTTCTCCCAACAAGTTTTGAAGACAGAGTTTAAACTTGTTGAACTTGCTTTTTGCGCTAAGCAAGTTTTGTAGAGACAATTTAGGCTGGCGTTGGATGTCAATCCTATTGCACGAAGATGAGGGGTCATCAGTAGGATTTGAGCAAGAAGGGGCAATGTACTTGCTGTTTGGAGTTAACAAGTTGTTGGTGGAGCTTGTGCGAAAAGCGTTGAACTCGTTGTTTGGAGCTAATAAGTTGTTGATGAAGCCTAAACGAAAAGCAAGGCCTTGAACTCGTTGCTTAGAGCCAATAAGTAGTTGACAGAGCTCAAGTGGCAATCAGAGCATAGAACTCGTTGTTTAGAGCCAGCGAGCTATTTGGTGGAGCTTGAGCGAAGACCAAGGCGTTGAACTTGTTGTTTGGAGCCAACGAGTTATTGATGGAGCTCAAGTGGTGAGCAGAACATTGAACTTGTTGTTTTGGACTAACGAGTTATTTGGTAGAACTTAAGCGAAGTCCTAGACTTTGAACTCATTGTTTGGAGCCAACAAGTTGTTGATGGAGCTTGAGCGGAGACTAAGTTGTTGAACTCGTTGTCTAGAATCAACAAGTTGTTGACGGAGCTCAAGCGGTGAGCAAAATGTTGAACTCATTGTTTGGAGTCAACGAGCTATTTGGTGGATCTTGAGTGAAGTCCAAGATGTTGAGCTCGTTGCTTAGAGCCAACAAGTAGTTGACAGAGCTCAAGTGGCAATCAGAGCGTAGAACTCATTGTTTAGAGCCAGCGAGCTATTTGGTGGTGCTTGAGCAAAGACTAAGGAGTTAAACTTGTTGTTTGGAGCCAACAAGTTATTGATGGAGCTCAAGCAGTAAGTAGAACATTAAACTCGTTGTTTGGGACCAACGAGTTATTTGGTGGAACTTGAGCGAAGTCCAAGACATTGAACTCATTGTTTGGAGCCAACAAGTTGTTGATGAAGCTTGAGCGGAGACCAATGTGTTGAACTTGTTGTTTGGAATCAACGAGTTGTTGACGGAGCTCAAGCGATGAGCGGAATGTTGAACTCATTGTTTGGAGTCAATGAGCTATTTGGCGGATCTTGAGTGAAGTCCAAGATGTTGAACTCGTTGTTTGGAGCCAACAAGTTGTTGATGGAGCTTGAGCGGAGACCAAGGTGTTGAACTTATTGTAGCCAACAAGTTGTTGATGGAGCTTGAGCGGAGACCAAGGTATTGAACTCACTATTTGGAATCAACGAGTTATTGACGGAGCTCAAGCGGTGAGTGGAATGTTGAACTTATTGTTTAGAGTCAACGAGCTATTTGGTCGAGCTCAAGCGGTGAACGGAGCGCTGAACTCGTTGTTTGGTGGGGCTTGAGCGAAGACCATGGCGTTGAACTCGTTGTTTGGGACCAACGAGTTATGGATGGAGCTCAAGCAATGAGCAGAGCATTGAACTCATTGTTTGAAGACAACGAGCTATTTGGTGGAGCTTAAGCGAAGACCAAAGCATTGAACTCGTTATTTGGAGGCAACAAGTTATTGATGGAGCTCAAGCAAAGACCAGAGTGTTGAACTCGTTGTTTTGAGTTAACGAGTTGTTGATGGAGCTCGTGCGGAGAGCAGAGCATTGAACTCGTTGTTTGGGTCCAATGAGTTGTTGACGAAGCCCGAGTGAAGAAAAAGACATTGAACTCGTTGTTCAGAGCCAACAAGTTGTTGATGGAGCTTGTGCGGAGAGCATAGCGTTGAACTCGTTGTTTGGGGCCAACGAGTTGTTGACGAAGCCTGAGCGAAGAGCAAGGCATTGAACTCATTGTTTGGAACTAACGAGTTATTGATGGAGCTCAAGCGATGAGCAGAGCATTGAACTCGTTGTTTAGAGCCAGCGAGTTGGTGGAGCCTAAACGAAAAGCAGGGTCATTAAACTTGTTATTTGGAGCCAACAAGCTATTTGGTGGAGCTTGTGCGGAGAGCAAAATGTTGAGCTTGTTGTTTAGAGCCAACGAGTTGTTGACGCTGCTTGAGCGAAGCGCAAGGCGGCAAACTCGTTGCTCGATGTTAACGCGTTTTTGGCCGGAGGAACTCAAGTAGTGTGCGTGGCGCCGAACTCATTTTTAGAGTGAATGAGTTATGGGCAATCTGAATCTTCTTAATATGGAAGTGAAGTCGCTTGTGTTTGTCCAGCATTGAAGTGGTACCATTCTTCTCTTTGCTGACAAATAGTTGTGTACATCGAACGTGGTCCTCGGGGCATTGAGCTTGCTCTCCTTCGCGATACGTGGTGCTTGACGAAGTTGGGATTCTTCCGTTTGCACAGTGCTTTAAGCGAGACAGAGTTGGAGCCTGCTCACGTGATGAACGGATAAACCTGGAGCTTGCCTGCCTAAGGAAGACTTATCTTGAATTTCATAATCAAGAGTTGAGGCGGCCTTATGGAGTTGTTAGCTGGTAGGAGGCCGGTGAAGAGGTTTGTTTCTCTTAGGTAGAGCATCTCTCCAGTGTGTAGCTGGAAGAACAATTTGCTTCACAGTTTGTTGTACGGTATTTACAGGACTTTTGGTAGCGATTCCTAGACATGAAACACAGACTCATTGTAATTCCGCTGTTGTAATGAGACTTGTAGTCTGTGGAATAAGAAGTCTTCTATGTGTCGGTGCCCTGTCCTGTGATTACTCATCTTGGCGGTTGGCTAGTCGTATGAGCTGCTCTTGGGGAGAGTTAGACTCTGGACTTGCCATTTTGTATTTGTAGATATTTGTAGTGGTATTGGATCTGAACATATGGGTTTGTGATAGTTCTATGATTTGAAGAATTCCTTCCATATGCTTGATCCTTGCTGTCAAGGTTGATGCGCCATCGACTAGGTTCTTTGTAGCTAAATAACAGGGCCTCAAGTCTGTTGCGTATAGCTAACGAATGTTGACGGTGTGTGACGGAGTTTAGAACTTCTCTGCCTTGAATTTAGCTAGTTGTAGGAGCAACTCCGAGGGAGAGTCGTTTTCCAAACTTGCTGTATGGGTTCTTCGACAAATTGTGAGAGTCACATCGAGTGGAGAGTTGAACTCTAAGTGTTGTTTTTCCAAGTGATATTGGAGTAACTGCGATCCATGATTTTGGACCTCCTAGTCTGTCTTCAAGATATTTTAACTAGTTCTAGGAACAGATCGAATGGCGAGTTAAACTCTAAACGTGCTTGTTTGCAGGTTGCTAGTAACTTCGAGTCATGGGAACGGATTCCGAACTTGTTAGTTAAGGTATTAACAGGTTGCAGGATCAGCTCGAATGGCGAGTTAAACTCTAAACGAACTTATTTGCAGGTTGCTAAAGTAACTCCGAGCCATGGGTATGGACTCCGAACCGGTCGTGGAGGTGCAAACGGGTTGCAGGAGCAGATCGAATGGCGAAGCGCACCTTGAACTGCTTCATTGCAAATTGCTAGAGTATCTTCGAGCCATGGGTATGGACCCCAGATCTGTCTTATGGAAAGTTGTAACGAGTTCTTAGCACCACTCTAGGCATAAGTTGGGCGTTTAGCTCGTTGTTTGCTTAAGTATTAACAAGTTGCAGGAGCAGATCGAATGGTGAAGCGCACTCTGAACTTGCTTCATTGCAAATTGCTCGAGTAACTTCGAACCCTGGGTATGGACTTTGACCCGTCCTGTAGGAAGCTTTTAACAAGTTTTTGGTGTCGTTTTTGTGTATAAGTTTGACACTCAACTCATTGTATGCTTCTGTTGGCTTGTACAATAACTTTGCAAAAGTTCATACTATATTTTATTAGAAAAAAAACTAAGTGACTGCTCTAGTGGCTGGCCGTTATTACAAATTGAGAAAATTTGCTGGAAAATAGAACTAAGCGGCTACTCTAGTGGCTGACCGTTATTACAAATTGAGAAAATTTGCTGCTACTACTAAGAGATGACGTTTTAGACGCCCTCGTTCACCTTCACAAGGTGTTCAACATTCTAATTTCTGCTGATATCTCCTTGCCCCCTGGGTCTTCAAGTTGATGAGCTATTAGGTAAACAACTTGGTAGGCCTTGCCTAGACTTGCTTGTTTTGGAGGGAGCCCCCCTGGTTTTGCATAAAGAAAGAGAAATCTTCTGATGCACTAATGTGTTTAGGCGTGACTATTTGTCTCCGTTGGATGAGCGGAGTGGCTTCGGGCGAGAGATTTAGGTTTATTACTGTGTCATGATGAGAACTAGTTTGGACCTGGTGAGAGATGATGTAGCAGGTTTGGAAGTTCTTGGTAGAATTGTTTATGGTAGTGGCTTCAAGCTTGTTTAATATAACCCCTGTTTCCCATTTTATATATTTTTGAGTGTATCTTTCTTCTGAGTATATGTTTCTCATTGTATCTCTCTTGAACCGTATATTGGATTCTATTTTCAGTATATTCATTTTTATTATTGTCTTCTTTCATTTGTGTTCTTGATTCTATCGTCCGTCTTTTGTTCATCTCTGTTTGATCAAGCCTTTATTTTTTATCCTCATTATTGTTATTATTCATGTCCTATTTTAATTTCTTTTTTTTGTTCTCGCCTCTTATTTGGATTTTTTTATTATAAATCCCAAAAACTCTATTCTATTGACTCCTAAACCATTAACTAATCCTATACCCTAACTCAGTGTACCCAATTGAATTAATCCCCCAAACCCACTAGTTAATTACTTACACCTGCACCTATACTATTACCCATTACCCTAATCACCTAACTACCCTACTCTGTTTACACTAAGCCAAAACCTAAAACCCGATTGGCCCCTGTTCTTCACTCCCGAAACCCTAGCATATCCCCCCTATATAAACCCATGCATTTCCTTGTTCACCATCCCCAAACAGCCGCTCTCTCTCCTCTCAACCCATTCCCGAACCCACTGCACCCCCGACCTTGCCCCGATCTCCTGCATCCCCCCTCCTGTTCTCTTCCAACCCGTCGCACCTCCCCTGGCCGTCGCACCCCTCCTGCAGCAGCCGCAGCACCTTTCTCCGACGCGCCATCGTAGCGTCGCGTCTCCCGTCTCCCGGTGCTCCCCCCCTCCGATAGCAAGATAGCAGCCCCACTGCCGGTGCCGTCATCTCCCTCGTCCGTTCGCTCTCTTGTGGCACGTGCGTGAGTTGCACGTGTTAGTGGTTCGTTGGGTTCGTTGTTTTGATTAGTTGGTTCGTTGTGTTCGAAGTGGTGTTAGTTTGTTCGTGAGTTTGGTTTGTGATTCCTTGTTCGTGATCTTGTTCGTTCGTTGAGTTCATGGCTCGGGAATTCGTTCCCGTTATTCTTGTTCTTGCTTTGTCATTTCCTTCATCGTCTCTCAGGCAAGTAACTTGTGTTCTTTTCTTTGTGTAATACAAGTACTAAATACCGCCTGTAGGGTAGTTGTGTTCTAAAGACAATTCGTGTGTGAATCCTCTGTTATATATTGTCTCTATTGTGCTGATTCGACCATAGTTGCCTCACGACATACATGACATGAAATAACTAGGGATGACCACTTTTCGGATGAATATATATACATGCTATTTTGTGATATCGTGTGCTTGATGTGTTATTTGTGCTATACTTGTCGTGGACTTGCAAAATACCCTATACCATGTTGTTTGGACATCTAGTACACCATATTTCATGTTTGATTATGATTTGGACAATTTCTGTATGATCTATGTTGATTTGTGTATGAAGAACAATTCTAAAATTTCTATTACCCTGATGTTGTTCAGTATTTTAGACCCTATTAATGTTAGTATATGATTTTATTTGTGAACATGAATTGTAGAGAATTTTGTCTATTTTCCAACCCTTTTGACAGATCTCAGTTTCGTTTTACGAGTTATGAGTTATGTCTATATTACTACAGAGGTGTAAAGAGATTTCCAGATTTTGTTTTCTATGAATTCTGAAAAGTAATATATTTTTATTATGATGTTATAAGTATTATTTTCATCCAATATTTTGAACAATACAACTAAACTTGATTTGGATTAAACCTGAATTTTTGTGGATTTATTTGATGAGTTTTACAAACCGTTCTATGTTTCTAAACAATTGCTATACTAGCAGAATTTTCATACTATTTAGTAAAGAACCTGATTTTCGACCTAATTCTACTCATTGTTTGTAATGCGAATATGAAAGTTAGCCTATTGTATCTATTTTATCAAACTTTTCACGGATTTGAATTTAGATTTGTATTTTGTGAGATATTTCTGTTTTCGTACTGTAGTGTTTATGATTCTAGATTTACAAAACTTCTGCATCTTGATGTTTGCTGATTTTTTTTAACTAAACTATTCATGTTGAAAAATTATGAAACTTTATATTGTGATGCTAAACATATAGGAGAATACCCCAGATTTTTAATGGATTTAATTAATGAGTTTTCATGCTATTTTCCTGACTGTGAATACAATCTTCTGATTTCTGACTAAACGTGTTTTCTGGATTCAAACCTGTTTGGAGTTATGATGTTGTGAAATACTATATGACTTATATATATTTGCTGGATCCGGCCGGGAGTCTATTTTCCAGATTCTTTGAAGGATCCAGATTTGTATTTTTTAGCAACGAAAATCTCAGTTTTAGTGCAGTATTGTCTTGCTGTCCTGAACTAGAATTTTCGTTGTACTATTCTTTTATGAGTTATCTTTCATCTGTACATGTTTATCTTTCAATCTGAACATGTTAATTGTTTATACCATGCTATTCTCACTCTGTTTTCTGCACATACATGCATGTGTAATAATAATAACAAAATAACCAAGCCAGGGGTTAAGGGAAAGATCTATTAGTGGAAAAAGATAAAACTGTGTACTGAGAAGAGGGCCCGTGTTCCCTACCTATTACGTGTTCATGACTACATGATACACCACTCTGTTTATCTGAACCCTGACTACATTACTTCCATATAGGAAGGTGTACTCAGAAGAGAACCCATAGGTTCTATCTGTCTGTCTAATCTGCATCTGATATCTGTCTGTCCGATCCCTGAGAACACGGCCCTATGGACTCCACTACGAAATCTAAACGTAATTTGTTTGAATGTAGCAACCATGTGATAAAAACCTGGGGCGCATGAAGTGCTACCTAGATAGTAATCACACAAGACTTATAAGAACATGACATCTGTTATCTGTTTATCTGTATCTGTTATCTGACATCTGTTATCTGATTATATTTTATCTGTCTGACCATCATCTGTATACCTGCCTGCATACTACCTGACACTTGACACATGTTATCTGTATCTGTTAGTATATCATGCTATCAGATTTGTTCCTAATTCATGTTAGATATTATATTTCTGTTGACATGCTTATACCATGCTATATTTGTTCTGCTGTTATTTTGTATTTGTTATTCTTTTCCTATGTACTTGTATCCTGCACTACAAGCGGCCCGTAACGGGATTTTGTTTTCTTTTTTCTCTTCCTGCAATTTATTTAATTACAGACCAGGGTGATCAGCTGCCAGATGGAGTTGGTGATATGAGATATTAGTGCTGGAGTTTTTATTATTATTTCTGTTGCTTATTTGAATATTGTATTTGATACTTGAATTTATTTTGTATTTGGGAAATGTGACCCAGGATTATTGACTTATTTAGATCTGATTTATTTGAGATTATTATATTTTGGTTTCAAGTAAATTTCTGTTGGTATATTTGATTCGATTATGCATATGCGGTTGATTCTCTTGCTTCCGAATCTGATTATTTCTGTGAGATGTTGTAAAGATTTTGAATAGCTTATTGATGATGAAAATCATTCGTTGGGCTTAGTCACGTATTCGTATTCCGTATTCTCTTTTGGGAAGCGGGGCGTGACATTTACAGTCTTAGAATTATTGTGACTGCTTTCTGGCAGTAGCTTTATGGCGTCGAGGGGGAAAACTGAGCCCCCCATTGTAGTGGTGTAGCATGCTTGTAACACCCCGAATTTCAAATAAGGATAAATTCGAGATTTCACAGGATCTTTACTTCACTTCGTACAATTTTACAAGGAATTTAAAACTTTTCATTCACAATACATCAGAGTTCCTTTACACTTGGTTTTTACACAGCGGAAGACTAAAAGATTACAACAATGAAATACAACTTGTATAACTTTAACATCATTTGCAACATCTTTAACTTCTAAACAGCAACAGCATATCCACTTTATAACTCCATGAATAGTCCATTACCTGCATGTCAATCTGTGGGCACGTCAGTTACTTACAACTGACGAAATGTTATACACGGCTATCCTCTCTATGCCGGGAATAGTATAACGATCTCATACTTTAACAAATCACAAAAAGATTGAATGAACAAGTAAAGTGTCAAAAGTGATTATTCTAAACATAAGTGTATGTCATGCCTTAATGCCTAATGCACACATTTCTATACTAGGATGATACTAATGCACACTTGTTCGGATTCTACGCATCCTATACTACATAGGTCTGAGGGCAAGTGCCTACGTTCTCCACAATAAAGGGCTCGATTCCTCACCATGAAAACTACCCGGTAGCAAAACAAAGTTCAGACTATTCCACGAATTTGAATCCCAGCCTTGGAGTCCACCGCCGGCTGTTATAACAGATTCCACATCGTGCGAACCGTCCCGTATGTGACCCTCTAGCCCAGTATATATATATATACATTGGAGACGGTAAACACAAAAATCCATCCGTCCGACTACTCAAGATCTTGGAGTCCACCGCCGACCCGTCCTCATAGTCCCGGATATAATAATCTGTCTCCCACAGGGCAACCTCAGTCCACCAACTGTGTCTATAGTCTTGGAGTCCACCGCCGACTATATAGAGCACCCCACTTACGTTTTCCTAAGTTTACTACATCTTCACTTATGTGCCTAAATTTTTCTTAAGTTCAAGACATGAATAATTTCCATTCAAGAATTAGTTTTTCCTCCTACCGGAATTAATCAACAAATACGAGATAGCTCCTTAGCCATATCTCCAAATCATTTCTCAAATCCTTTCTTTCAATAATGCCGGTACCGAGGTCTTACTAACTCTAAATCATAAACTTTCATGAAACATGGGTACACATACCCTTTAGTAAGCATGTCTTAAACTTATATAATTTCATCTTTCAATTCATTTCACAAAAATAATCAAATCTTGCCATCATCCATGATCTAGTCATTTATTCAAGATCTTTATAGAACAAAAAGTAATTCCTTTCATATATACAATTTCTATCAAATGAATATTTATCATAACCCAAGCTCTTGCAATGTCTCATTTAGCATTATATATGAATCTCTTATCATACATTTCATTCACAAATCAACAACAATAATTCTTCTCATATATTCATCTAACCTTACTTAATTTAAGCTCATATAGAAATCAAATATTCAACATGAATGCATAAAGTCATCAAGACAATTTATTTATCATATCAAAACTTTATTATTTTTCTTCTAAGAATAAAAATCGTGTTTTTAAAATAATTAACTTGAGAATAAAATCTCATTCTATCTCAATGTCTCTTTTATATCTCAAATATGCATAAAAAATCTGTAAAACTATTTAAAATAAATTCTCCATCATCTTTTTTTTATTATTTTTTATAAACACCAGGATTTTATATAAATATATTTTTAAAAGCTTTAAACTCATTCAAATAAAAACCATTAGAAGTAAAAAGGATAAAAGCCACCTTATATATACATATTTAAAAGCTTTAAACTCATTCAAATAAAAACCATTTGAAGTAAAAAGGATAAAAAGACACCCCTGGGCTTTGAACCAGTGAAGCCATTTGAAGTAAAAAGGATAAAAGCCACCTTATATATACATATTTAAAAGCTTTAAACTCATTCAAATAAAAACCATTTGAAGTAAAAAGGATAAAAAGACACCCCTGGGCTTTGAACCAGTGAAGCCCCAGGCAGTGATCTCAGCTTTCACCGACAGCCACTAGTCCAAATGGGCTAGGTGTCTAGATCTCGTCCGAAGCCCATTAAATACATCTTGGTTTGAAATAGTTTTGTAAGCGCACAAAAAGAGAAAATGTTTGGTGCTTAACAAGTTTCGAACCCAACTCGATCCAAGAGCCAGAGCAGTGCCAAGCCGACTGGCCAAGCGTGCCCACTGATATGAAAGCATCCTCATAAGTTTTTATTTCAAAATTATGTCATTTCATTATTTTTACAAGACTCGACTCCTAACTTTGTCAAATCTGAAATAATTTTATAAGAATTGAAATTTCTTTATAACCATAACTCATTGCTTTATATATCATATTTTAGAGAAAAAATAAAACAAACTTTCAAAGTTGTTTCTTATTATTAACAACACGATTTTTACATTCATTCTTTCTAGTCAAACATAGCATATTATACTTTTATAACAATCTAATGGGTTCCATAACATAAACTTTATTTTATAAAACTTTATTTACTTATCAAGCAAAGTGTTTCCAATATTTTCATACAACCTATTATTCCTTCATACATATCGATTCACAGCAAAAGCTAATCAATTAATTTGCATAATATGAATCAATTTACTTATCAATTGTTCACATAATCAAAATTCTCTACATTCATGCATGCTAATGTATGACAAATAATCAATCAATTCTTTTTCTCATTAACCCCTAACATGACTTAATTTATTAATCATACATGAATTACTTATCATTCTCATCTCATACCATAGCATAGATCATATAAGAAATCCCATACTACTCATTCACTTTTATTAACATGTACATTCTAAAAAAATTAGAAAGTAGGAGAACACCCACCTTATGTGAAGCTTGAACAATGAAAAGAAAGGAGAACACCACTTCTAGCTCCAAAGATTCCTAGCTCCTAGTAAGGCTTCTCCTCCTAGCAAAGCTCCCTTTCCCTAGCAATGACTTCCTCTCTCTAGCAATTCCTCCAAGCAAAAGGACCCTCACTCTCTTTCTTTTCTTTCTCTCCTTTCTTCTCTTTTCTTTTCTCTCTTTCTCTTATTTTTTTTCTTTTGGTGTGTAAAATGAGAAGAAATTGGTACTATTTATAGGATATGTTGAGGGTCAAATTTGCAAAATTACACACCTAATAACTCACTCAAATTAATTTCTAACCTTTCACATTTCATAACTCTCAAAACTCCTAACTTTACATCTCCCCACTACTCTAAAATCCCAACTCCCATAACCCCCTACCTCTTCAACTCTCCACCTCTATGTACAACCGGTCATGTCCACTCTCCAAATGTGCATATGCACATGCACTAACCAGCACAAGATACCGTGGCCCCCCTTCCAATACCATATCTCTTTTATTACACACATCAATCCATTATACACCATTCTACTACACATATTCACCATTTAATTTCCCAACAGCACAATGTTGTTCTTCAATTTCCCCGTGGGCCCCCACACACCACATACAATTCCATTTTCAACAACATATTAACATACAAACATACATTGACTTATATATATGTATGAACTTGTTAATATCTATATAATACTATTTATATTATTTGAAAATCACTGGTGTTACACACACTTCAAATTTTTTTTTTTTTGAAAATAAACATACTCAAATATGGTCGCCTAAAACACGTGCGTTGCACGTAAAATATCAAAATGCGAGATCAACGAAAATTATTAAAATATAATCCAAAATAACATAAGAAAAATTATATTTACTAATTTTATACATTTCATGATGAAATCATTACACGTAGGAAGTACGTGCATTATACGTGCGGAAAATCGAAAAATGCATTTTAATCAAAATAGGGAAAAAATAAATTTTCGTTTTATAAAAATATATTTGAAAACATAAATAATTGAAACCTAGAAATTACTACCCGTGGCGGCGGAAAATATGTAATTAATACGTGTATTGAAAACACGTAGAAAGCACGTAGAATACAAATATCGAAATATTATAATTTTGTTGACTCAAAATAGGGAAAAATTAATACTGAAAATATATAAATAGTCGGTAATCAAAATACGTGGTGAAAACACGTTACAAAATACACATGCATAACACACGAGGGCAAAATTATAATTTCCAATTTTGCGGGGTGTTACAATGCTCGTGCTTCCTGTTGGCTTCCTACAGCTTGGCCTACGTCAGCTGTTGTTTGGAACTTGATTTTTATGTGAAATGCGGAGGCAACTGTATGGAAGGCCGTCAGGCCGGGATGACCGAATATAACATTGTATGTAGCTTTGACATCGACTACCACAAAGTCCAGTGCTTCCATCTGAATAGCGGGCGCATGCTGTCACATCCAGTGTGACGACTCCTTCTACTTGAACGGGGATACTGAAGAATCCGTGGAGTGTATAACCAGATGGCTTGATTCGGTCTCGGGAGAGCTTGAGAGCCTCGAATGTAGCCATGAAGAGGATGTTTACTGAGTTGCCATTGTCCATCAGGATGTGGCGTACCTCATGATTCACCATGCAAAGGTTTATGACCAATGCGTCACAATGAGGTGTTCGGACGCCTTCTAAGTCATTGTCAGAGAAAGATATCGGGACCCCAGTGCTTTTGGCAGGCAAAATGTTATCTATGGAGTTGAATTTCCTGATGAAAGCTTTGTAGGAGGAGTTGGAATCTCCCCCCATCGGGCCTCCATGAATGGATTAGAGGACGGTCATGTTTCAGAGTCTTGTGATTCGTATAGCCTCTCTTGATGCTTATTAGCCCCCCAGGGCAGAGGGTTTCCGGCATCGTTGTCTTTCTGACCGAAGTTGGAAAGATAGCCCCTGTGAATTAAGGCTTCCAGTTCTTCTTTAAGGGCTTGACAGTTGTTAGTTGTGTGTCCATGATCTCTGTGAAATGCACACCACTTTTTTTCTCTTCTCCTGCTAGACGTTGGCATCTTAGGGGAGGGCGGATTACTCTGTCCTTCTAAACTTCCATGAGGATGGCTGATACGCTTGCATTGAGAGGAGTGAACTTGTTGAAGCGTGGTGTTGGAGTTGGAAGGCGTTGACCTGCGCCATTTTTTTTGGAACTTCCTGGGTTCTTCCTCGCTTGTATTCTTCCGTTTGTTCCCGGAAGATGAATCATTCTTGCCTTAAGGATAGCGAGCTTCCTCAATCCTGATATACTTGTCACTCCTTTCCAAGAGCTCAGTGAAATTTTTGGGTGGCTTTTTTGCGAGGGAAGCTTTCAGGTCTTTGTTAGTGACGTTGTGGCAGAAAGCTGCAGCCGCCACTGAAGTGTTCAAGGAGGAAATCCTTGCTTCAATTGTAAAGCATTTGACGAAGTCTTTCAGTGGTTCTCCATCTCTTTGTTTCAGTTCTAACAGGGAGGTATTTGTTTTTTCAGCTTTGCGGCTAGTAACGAAGTGCGAATGAAAAGCTCTTCGAGCTGATCGAAGGAGAATATTGACTCTGGAGTCAGGCGCGAATACCATTCCCTTGCTGGTCCTTTCAATGTTGCAGGAAATGTTCGAAACATGAGCACATTAGTGGCGTTATAGATCATCATGAGTGTTTTGAAGCTCTTATATGGTCGGTCGGGTTGGATTCCCCATTGTAGGATTCAAATTGAGGAGCCTTGAAGCCCTATGGGATGAGTGTATTGAGGATGGCTTTGCCGAAAGGAGGTCGACTAGGGCGGTAGGCCCTGCTGGAGCGGTTTCTCTCATTCTTCATATGTTCTAGACGATTCTCTACCTCTTAGATACGGCGAAGGACTTGGTCGTCCTTCCTCTAGGATCCAGTTGAGTCGGCGGATCCTTCGTTGGGGGGCTGGCCCAGATATTGACTTCCTTGGATAGCATGGAGAATGTCGAGCTTGAACTTATCCAATTCGGCCCTAGTGACTGGGGTGTTTTTCCCTTGGTTCTGCATAAGAAGCTTTCGACTCTTATGAGTCGGGCTCCTTATTGTGGTGCGCCCCCTGTGAGAGAATGATTGCCTTGATCTCTGTCTAGGAAAATTGGTTTTCTGGTTTGCTTGATGTCTCGAGTGGGAGGCCTCTGATCGGGCATGTCTCTCATCCATAGATCGGTTCCTTGTTGCCTAGCACTGATGATACAGCGGAGATCTCTAGACCCCCTGGGGCCTCACGAGGCCATTGAATCAGATGAAGCATTATGGAGTGAGATACGATTGTGCTGAGGATGTTGTTCCTGATAATTTTGTCGGGAGCCCCCCGGTGTGTCTCTATTGGGAGGAGCTTGACTAGGCTTCCGGATGATTGTTGAGAAGGAATCAGATCTTCCAAAGGAGGAGCTGGTTGAAGAAGAGAGTTGGTGTGATGGCTTAAGGCCGCCCTCTGCCTCTTAGTCTTGGTGGCATGGTGGCAAGTCTGACTCGTGTAGTTTTCCACAGACGGCGTCAATCTGTTGCTGCTTATTTTGGTGTGGATGCAAACAGATAGTGATTTATAATTGATGGAAACTACTAAAAGACTGACCTTTGACCTTGGTCGTGAAATGCAGTTAGAGCTCCTGAGATTGAATCTGGATTGTTGGTTGACCACAGTGATCTGAATCCGATGGTTGCTGATGCGGCCGATGGACCTGCAAAAAGCCTAAAATACCGTGAGTGGCCCCGATAACAGACCCTCCAATGCTCAAGTCAGAACCAAAAAGAGAAAGAGAGTATAAGAGAGAAAATGACAAATTGTTGATTACCTTCTACCTGTTGAGGGGAAGGGGTATTTATAGGCCTGAGAAACATATCAAGAGATTGATCTAGATCCGTTGGATCGATTCAATATGTCTCTCCCCCTCAAGAGATATGTTCTCTTTTTAGGGGATAAGAGATTTGAATCCTAGCCTTCATGGGTTGGGTGTCTCTCCTAGTAGGCCTAGTCTGTCACTTTTTATGGGCTTGAAAGATACCCATGTCTTGTAGAAGGCCTATAACTGTTAAAGATGCCTGTTATAATTAATCTGCCTGTAGAAGCTTTGAGATCTGTGTAAAAATCGTAAGATCCTGATTTGCTGCGATTTTTACCATCATCATCGGCGTTCCAGGTTCTGGATATTCTCTTCCCCCAAGTAAGTTGGTAGGCCCCTGGGCGGACTACTTGTGAGACTTTGTATGCTTCGTCCTTTTTAGGGGCGAGTTTCCCTTTCTTTTGGGGGTTGGATATCTCGAGCTTTCTGAGGACCAGGTCTCCTTCCTGAATGTTGGCTGGGCAAACTCTTTTATTATAAATCTTTCTACCCTTTGTTGGTAGATGTTTCTTCGGAGGGTAGACCTCTCTCGGACTTCCTCGAGGAGGTAAAGATTGGCTCGAATATCGTTCGAGTTTTGCTCTTCATTGAATGAGAGGAGGCAAGGAGAAGGTATTCCTACTTCTAGAGGAATGAGAGCTTTTGAGCCGAACGTTAGGTTGAACGGGGATTCTCTACATGGTCTTATATGACCAGAGCACACTTAGGAGTTCTTCAACCCATTGTCCCTTTGGGGCTTCACCAAGCCTCATCTTGAGGTCATCCAAGATTTGCCGATTGGCATTCTCGGCTTGACCATTGGTCTGGGGAATTGAAGTTGAAGAAAAATGCTGCTAAACACCTAGATCGGTGCAAAATTTACGGAACTCCTTACCAGCGAATTGAGTTCCATTATCAGTGACCAGGATACGTAGGATCCCGAATCGGCAAACCACATTCTTCCAAAAGAACTGTTGGACTCTATGCTTAGTGATTGTTGCAAGTGGCTCTACCTCTATCCACTTTGTAAAGTAATCAATAGCAACCACTAAAAAGGTCCGCTGTCCGGTTGCAGAGGGGAAAGGTCCGAGAAGATCCATTTCCCACACCACGAATAGAATGAGACTTGACATGGAAATAAGATTGGCTTGGGGGATCCTCTTGATAGAGGAGTGTTTTTGACAGAGGATGCATTGGTGGACAAAAGTTTGAGAGTCACTGAGGAGAGTGGGCCAGTAGTAACTATGATTGAGTACCTTTCGTGCAAGGGATCTTGCGCCAAGATGGCTGCCGTTTATCCTTTCATGGACATCTTTCAGAGCGTAATTGGCTTCTTCGGGGGAGAGACACCGAAGGTATGGTCGACCATAGACTTGAGTATAAGATCACTTTTAGAGGACTCCTTCTATGAGTATGTACCTTTGGGCCCTTACCCGAATCTTTCTCGATTCTTTAGTATCCGCAGGGAGGATCCCTTTATCAAGGAAATCGACCAAGGGTTTCATCCAACAATCTTCGGAGCGCTCGAAGGGCTATAGGCATGAGCTCCAGTGTCTCTTCTTCAATACTTGGTCTGAGTAGGACCGCAATCAGCACAGTGTGGTCGAGTCCGTCAAATAATAAGGAGGTGAGCTTGGAGAGGGCATCTTCTTGCCCATTTTCTTCTCGTGGAATGCGAGTGACTTCGACTTCTTTGAAGGTAGACATGATATTTTTTACATCTATTAAGGACCTGGTTATACGGTCATCCCTCGCCTCGTATTCTCATCGGATATGGTTCACCACTAATTAGGAGTCACTGAATACTCCGACTCTTTGCGCCACTTCCTTTCTTGCTAGAAGGAGGCCGACAATCAGGGCTTAATACTCGGCCTCATTGTTAGATACTGGAAAACTAAGGCGTAGCAAGTATTGTAGGATGAACTTGTTAGGACCAATCAAGATAACCCCAACTCCACACCCTTCGAGGAAAGAAGACCTGCCCATGTACATGCTCCACAGTGGAGGGTTGTCTCCTTCCTGGGGAGGATTTGGATTATGGTTTCGACGATGAATTCGGCTAAAGCTTGGGCTTTAATTGCGGTTCTGGGGTGGTAGGTGATATCATGTTGGCTTAACTCAATTGACCACTTCATAAGTCTCCCTAAGCTTTCAGGTTTGTGGATGACTTGCTTGAGTGGTTAATCAGTGAGGACCCATATGGATAGAGCTTGAAAATATGGTCTGAGCTTTCCGGCGGCTGTCAATAGAGCTTAGGCTATCTTCTCAATCTTCGAGTACCGAAGTTCAGCGTCATAGAGTACCTTACTTACATAGTAAATCGGCTTCTGCACCCGCTTTTCTTCTCTCACCAATGCAGCACTATGGCTTAGATCCAAGGCGGCCAGGGTGTGGTAGAGGGTTTCTTCGAGTGTGGGCTTGCTTAAGATGGGAGGATGGGTGAGGTGTTCTTTGATGCTTTCAAAAGCTGCTTGCTACCCTCCCCCCCACTCGAAATTTTTTTGCTCCCCGAAGAGTTTTAAAGAAAGGGAGGCACTTCTCCCCAGATTTGGATAGGAGGCGTTTAATGGCAGCAAGATGGTCAGTAAGCTTCTAAACTTCGTTGATTGTGGATGGAGGAGACATGTCGAGGATAGCTTTGATTTTCTCAGGATTGGCTTCAATTCCTCTCTAACTCACCATAAATCCCAAGAACTTCGCCGAGGCAACCCGAAGGCACACTTCGAGGGGTTCAGCCTCATGTTGTTGATCTGGAGTACATTGAATGATTCTTGGATGTCGCTACATGGTCCTCTTTCCTACGGCTTTTCACGAGCATATCATCCACATATACTTCCATATTATGACAGATTTATTCTCTAAAGACTTGGCTCACCAAACATTGATACGTAGCTCCGGCATTCTTCAACTCGAATGGCATAACTCGGTAGCAATATAACCCCTAATTGGTGATGAAGGATGACTTCGGGATGTCTAGAGGGAACATTCGGATTTGATTATATCCCAACAAAGCGTCCATAAAGCTTAATAACTCATGGTCTGAGGTGGCATCTATCGAGGCATCTATGCTCGGCAAGGGGAAGGGATCATTCAGAAATGCTTTGAGGGGAAGGGGAAGGGATCATTCGGAAATGTAGATCCTCCACTTGCCATTGGCCTTCTTGAACATCACGACGTTTGCTAGCCACTCAGGGATAACTAACTTCTTGGATGAATCGGGATGCTATGAGCTTCTCAACCTCTTCTTTGATGGCTTGTTACCTTTCATGTAACACCCCGAATTCCAAAACATACTGAATTCGAAGTTCCACAGGATCTTTACACTTCACTTTGTACAATTTTACAAGGAAATAAAAACTTTACTTTACATCAGAGTTACATTTACATTAACACTTATACAGCGGAAGCAATTTTACAACAATGAATGAAATACAATAACACTTGAATAATCTTGAAGCATCAATTCCTCCTTAGTCTTTTTCATGTGCTTTACCCTGCATAGAAACCGTGGGCACGTCAGTTCATTCAACTGACGAAATATTATACACGGCCATCCTCTCTATGCTGAAACAGTATAACGATTCTCAATATTTAACAAACCACAAACTTGTTCACAAACAAAGCTAAGGGACTATCCTATTGATGTCGTGTTGTGGTGTGCACTGTTGTGCAATCTAGATGATCTAAACTAGACACAAATTAAAAACCTCGCAAGTGTACGAATCGCTTGGAGAAGCATAGTGACGAGCAAGGGTCGATCCCACAGAGATTGTAGAAATTAACTTACTAACCAATAAAATAGAAAATAGAATCTTAAAGTGTTGATCTAAAAGTCTAAAGAAATGAAAGGATAAAAATCTAAATTAAATAGCATCACAAATTGAGTCACAATTCTCTATTAAAGTAGTTGGGCGTTGATTTTCACCTGTAGTTAGTAATGCTAAGTCATATACTACTCCCATTACTCATGTTTGTTCCTCTAAGGGCATGGTATCTACTCCTTAAAGTTAATGTTTCCCTAGGCCAAGAATTAGGCATGGTATCTACTCTAATTCGTTTCTTTCCTTAAGTATTTAGCATGGTATCTACTAAGTTGCACTTGAAGAAAGCATCAGAACAATGGAAACGAACAAACACTCAAGGTTCTAGAAATTGGTATCAGATCTAGATCCTTCAAGTTGATTAAACCAAGAACCCCTAAAGATTTCCTTGTTACAAGATATGAACACGAGATACGGGTCGTCTCAATATGCTCATATAACAGATTCAGATCTACACTGCACAAACTTGGTAAACTCGAATTCTGTATGCCAGTCGACTGGCTGTCACTTCAGTCGACTACCCTAGAATTCTGTACAAGTTTGATTATTATAAATCTATTCCAATTCACTCAGGTTTAATCAATAAGTAATAGAGTAGTAATCAGAAGAATATAAGCATCACATAACTACGGTTTCAATCTACCCAACTATGAAAGTTAGTTGCACATAATACAACCTTTATTGATTAATATAATAGAGTTCATGACTACAATAGAAATAAAAACTAAAAAGAAAGAACAGAAGAACGCTGATTTGTATGATGTTGAAGTTGAGCCCAATCAGCAGTCAACTTGTTCTCCTTCTTTGATGCTTGCTGTCAACAATCGGTTCTTGATGATGGATCCGGCCTCCTCTCTATCGTCGTTGGTATTTATAGAACAAGAGAAGAGAATTAGGGTTTTCACTTTTTCAGAAAAGTCCTCTTCTTTTGTTTATTTCTTTCCTTATTTTGATCTGCATTTTTATATCTTTCTCTTTTCTTCTTTTCTTCCTTATCTGCTCACCACGTGCTCTTGCTTTGATTGTTGGAGAAGTTGTTATTCGCAGAAAACACCTGGGTTTTGATAACTTAATTTCTGATTCGGGTTTGGATGAGGATGCATCTGTTCTTATCATCTGACTCGCCGCATACCAGTCGACTAGTGTTGAGAAGCAGTCGACTGTGCCGAGCCCTTTCCAACTCTCTGTCCAGTCGACTGTTAGAAGAATCAGTCGACTGATCTCTGCTGTTCCCTATATATCATCCTCTCAGTCTGTATTAGTCTTGAATCTGCATCGTTTGCTGCTTTTAGGCTGTTTCCTATGGAAAAGAGAAAATAAGAGTTAAATACCACATATAGAGCATTTAAATGTCTAATTGCCTTAAGATTATTGCTCCTAAAAGTGAATAATATTTGGTTCATCAAATACCCCCAAACTTAGCTTTTGTTTGTCCTCAAGCAAAAAGTGAATTTATGAACAAGGGAATAAAAAGACTCGCCCTACCACACCAAGAATTCTCTTTATGTGAGCATCAAAATTGTAATAGAAAGTATAAACAATTTCAGATAAAGTAAAACTAAGCAAACCCACTTTCTCCAGTGCAATTGTTTAGTCACAACTCCAAACCCAATCATACTTGTCATGCAATTAATTATAGTTATAGTATGTAACATTCCATCTGCGATTATCCCCTTTTCTCTACTACAAACCGAGTAGCAAACTAGAGTTTTTTTTTTTTTTTTTTTTTTTTTTTGGGTATAGTCTCTTCTCTAAAGTTGTCACTTGCCTTTTTACGCGAATGCAAAAAATTTGTGATGAATCCACCCGGTTACTTAGCAAGTCACAAACTTTAAAGTGCTTTGCATACTCATATTTCAAGTTGCCGTTTGACGTAAAGGTAAACATTGGTGATGAATACCCCTAGTTACTAAGCACTCAAAACATTGGAGTAGATTGACTTTATTCCAAGAGTAGATTCCTATTTTATCACTCTATTTACTTAAACTCAATTTAGGACTAGATTTAAAGGGAATAATCACTCAGAAAAAGCATCACAATGTTATTGTTTTTCATGTATAATCGCATGACTCATACAATTTTGTAAGGAATTATGAAACTCAACAATCCTAAAGTAAATAAGTATACTTACTCTTACTTTATAAGAAATTGGTCATCTAAAAAAAAATCAAAAGACTCCAAATAACTAAATACCCCCAAACTTAGATGGAACATTGTCCTCAATGTTCGCACAAGAATTTAAAATAAATAGGCATGTGTTACCACCCAGTTTGAAGGAAAAATAAAATAAAGAAATAAAGCAATGACTAAGAAATATAAATAAAGGAAGAGAGTGTAAGTACTCCCCTGAAAAATTGGGTTGCCTCCCAATAAGCGCTGTGTTTCTTGTCTTCAGCTAGACTCGATGAGTTGTGCAATGTATTGAATGGCTCGCGGCTCACAACTCATCTTATTATAAGGTTTCCCCCCTCTGCCCATTCACCTTGAACATTTGATTTTTCTCCAACGCTCCATGTGGGGGAAACCTGTGCAACAATTCATGGACCGTACCATCTTGACATCAGTTTATCAGCAATGGTCCATCTTAATGCACCATTGTGCTTTTGAAAGACTCCCTGCAGCCTTGCTTCTTCATGCATGCTTAATTTTTCAGTAGCTGTCACAGGTAATGTCTGATTTTCCTCCAAATATTCATGCATCAAAAGTTCAGACATCGGCTTCAACTCCACGTCTAGGATCCTGGTAGCAGTCGGGACAGTCGACTTATCCCGTCCATCAGTCGACTAGTCTGCAGAAACACAAGTTTTATCGGACACAAAATTTTTAACTACAGGTGCAAGCTTACCTGTATATGACTTTGGAGTTTCAAGGTGATGTATTGTCTCTGTAATCCTCCAGTCATAGTGTTCCTGTTCAACATGAGATAATGTTAGAGGGTGTGTAATTGTTGCTTGTAATGGATCAACACTATATTCCTGAAATGTTTGGTCACAAAGTTCTTGAACCACATCAACATTATAACATTCATGATCATCGTGTGGAAATTGTGGTGCATCAAACATTTTTAACTCAATCTCTTCCTCTAGTGTTGTCCTTGATTTGAGCTGTTCTTGTCCTCTAGGGTTAGGTATGATTTGTGATGGGAATTCTCCTGCCTTTCTTTCACTTAACTCCGTAGCAATTTGACCAATTTGAAATTCCAATTTTTGAATGGCCTGACTTTGTTGATTACTTGTTTGCTGTTGCTGTTGGAGTAGTTGAAGAATGGTGGATTCGAAATTCAACTTCTCCTGTTCTTGTGCTGGCTCCTTATACCTATTCCCACCCTGGAATTGCTGCGTATCCCCTGGTGCAAATTGATGGTCTTGATGGTTTTGCCACCCTGGGTTATACGTGTTTGAAAAAAATTGTTCTGGGGCGGGTACATTCCCTGTTCTACGTAGTTTGTGTGCTCCTGATCTGCGAAAGAAAACATGGGACATGAATTAGTTGTATGATTAGAATGAAAACAAATTGCACAATTTTCTTTTGGTTGGCTTTTTATGCCTCCCAACGTTGAATTTACAAGCATATCAATCTTTTTGTTCATGGTTTCCATTTCTAATTGCATGTTATTATTATGAGAAATTTCGTATACTCCCTGTTTCTTCGAAAGACCCCTCCTTGTGGAGAATTGTTGTGAGTTCTCGCTGAGTTCTTCAAATAACTCTATGGCCTCCTCAGCACTCTTCCTCATCAACATTCCATTGTAACCTGCATCTACAATTGCTTTGTTAGCGTCATTTAAACCCTCATAAAATGATTGTACCTAATCATCCTTGGGTATATTGTGCGTAGGACACTTGAGAAGCTTGTTCTTAAAGTCCTTCCATGCCTCGAAAAACAAATCATCATCCTTTTGTTGGAAGAGTAGAATTTCCCTTTTTAGTTGTCTGGTCTTCTTAGCTGGAAAGAACTCCTTCAAGAATTTTGTTGCCAATTGCTCCCATGACTGAATTGATCCTGATTCCAAAGAATTATACCACAACTTAGCATTAAGTTTTAAAGAAAAAGGAAACAAGATTAACCTGATTTGTTCAGGGGTAAGCCCTTGGATGCTTTGTGTCCTGCAAAGATCAAAGAAGTCTTGCAGATGTAGGTGCGGATCTTCATCTAGTCTACCATTGAAGTGGGGAACCATGCTGAGTAATTGAGGTGATAGATGCATATTCCCTGTGACATTAGGTTGAAAAGCTATGCAAGACGGTTGCTCAATATTCATTGGAATGAATTTTTCTTGCATTGGTACTCGATTTAATACTTTTTCACCCATTGTTGTTGTTTGAATTCTTCACTGTACAGTCGACTGGTCCTTGGAGACAGTCGACTGGTCTGAGTCTGTGCAAAGTTTAACCTGAACGAAAATATAAGACAAGAAAAAGAAGAAATAAAATAAAATAAAAAGAAAAAGATTTTACTGATTTGTAAGTTAAAATACTAAACAATCCCCGGCAACGGCGCCAAAAACTTGTTGTGCAATCTAGATGATCTAAACTAGACACAAATTTAAAACCTCGCAAGTGTACGAATCGCTTGGAGAAGCATAGTGACGAGCAAGGGTCGATCCCACAAAGATTGTAGAAATTAACTTACTAACCAATAAAATAGAAAATAGAATCTTAAAGTGTTGATCTAAAAGTCTAAGGAAATGAAAGGATAAAAATCTAAATTAAATAGCATCACAAATTGAGTCACAATTCTCTATTAAAGTAGTTGGGCGTTGATTTTCACCTGTAGTTAGTAATGCTAAGTCATATACTACTCCCATTATTCATGTTTGTTCCTCTAAGGGCATGGTATCTACTCCTTAAAGTTAATGTTTCCCTAGGCCAAGAATTAGGCATGGTATCTACTCTAATTCGTTTCTTTCCTTAAGTATTTAGCATAGTATCTACTAAGTTGCACTTGAAGAAAGCATCAGAACAATGGAAACGAACAAACACTCAAGGTTCTAGAAATTGGTATCAGATGTAGATCCCTCAAGTTGATTAAACCAAGAACCCCTAAAGATTCCCTTGTTACAAGATATGAACACGAGATACGGGTCGTCTCAATATGCTCATATAACAGATTCAGATCTACACTGCACAAACTTGGTAAACTCGAATTCTGTATGCCAGTCGACTGGCTGTCACTTCAGTCGACTGCCCTAGAATTCTGAACAAGTTTGATTATTATAAATCTATTCCAATTCACTCAGGTTTAATCAATAAGTAATAGAGTAGTAATCAGAAGAATATAAGCATCACATAACTACGGTTTCAATCTACCCAACTATGAAAGTTAGTTGCACATAATACAACCTTTATTGATTAATATAATAGAGTTCATGACTACAATAGAAATAAAAACTAAAAAGAAAGAACAGAAGAACGCTGATTTGTATGATGTTGAAGTTGAGCCCAATCAGCAGTCAACTTGTTCTCCTTCTTTGATGCTTGCTATCAACGATCGGTTCTTGATGATGGATCCGGCCTCCTCTCTATCGTCGTTGGTAATTTATAGAACAAGAGAAGAGAATTATGGTTTTCACTTTTTCAGAAAAGTCCTCTTCTTTTGTTTATTTCTTTCCTTATTTTGATCTGCATTTTTATATCTTTCTCTTTTCTTCTTTTCTTCCTTATCTGCTCACCACGTGCTCTTGCTTTGATTGTTGGAGAAGTTGTTATTCGCAGAAAACACCTGGGTTTAGATAACTTAATTTCTGATTCGGGTTTGGATGAGGATGCATCTGTTCTTATCATCTGACTTGCCGCATACCAGTCGACTGGTGTTGAGAAGTAGTCGACTGTGCCGAGCCCTTTCCAACTCTCTGTCCAGTCGACTGTTAGAAGAATCAGTCGACTGATCTCTACTGTTCCCTGTATATCATCCTCTCAGTCTCTATTAGTCTTGAATCTGCATCGTTTGCTGCTTTTAGGCTGTTTCCTATGGAAAAGAGAAAATAAGAGTTAAATACCACATATAGAGCATTTAAATGTCTAATTGCCTTAAGATTATTGCTCCTAAAAGTGAATAATATTTGGTTCATCATGCACTTAGTCCTTAATGCAGTTGTTTACATTATATGACACTAATGCGCACTTGTTCAGAGTCTATGCAGCCCATACTACATAGGTCCGAGGGAAAGTCCTTAACCGTTCTTCATCTTGTAGGGTTCAATCGCTCGCCATGACCTAATCTATTACTGTAACTATGGTAAGTATCCTGGATGTCCTATGAGTTACGAGCTTACGCCTAGGCGCCCTGGAGAGAATCCCAACGCACTGTCACATGACTCATCATGCAAGCATCCTGTGGTAATTCACCTCCTACCATAGACATGACACCACCCGCAATCACCAAAACACCCCATGAGCGTCGCCACTGGGACGGTACTCTGGAGCAGTATCCACGCCCAACTCATGATGCATCATGGGACATCCTGTGAATACTCTCACGTCGCCAATCCAATGACCCTCATACTCATGTTTTTCTCTTACTTTCATCACATCTTCACTATGTATCTAGTCCTTAATTTAATTGAATCATGAACAAAATCAATCCCTTAGGGTTGGCACTCCCATTATACTGGTCTTATTCATTCAATTCACATGACCCAATATTGATCTTTTTATTTCAAATATCATCTCAACATTTCTTTCATTGCCGGTATGAGGCTTAGCTACACCATAATTCTTAATTTCAACTCATAATTACAACATCGAGTTTTTCATACTCATAAGTTCTCTTTTTCATGAAAAACAATAATTTTCATTTCATGTTCATAGCATTTGTATATGCATATTCTTTCATAATTCATCAAGTCATTCAATTTCAATTTCATGTACAATATCATGCATAAACAAATAAATTCAACTTGTCTTATTCATAATTCATTCTTTCCACATAATTCCCTTATTCTCATTTTATCAATACTAAATCTAACATTCATACTTTCATTTTTCTTTCATTATCAAAACTCTTTTCAAATCATCTTTTAATCAATACATTTTTCTTTATCCAAGGACAATTTAAACTAACAACTTATAGTAAGTTCTTTCTTGCAAAAATAGTCTCAAATTCTCATTTATACTAGGCCAAGGATTATAGAAAATTCTCTCATGAAATCTGGATATCATTTGAACTTCAGGGCAGTCGAGTGTCAAAACATAGCTAGTCGGCTGTTCTGCGAGAATTTAAAACTCGAAGACAAATAATCAGGGCAGTCGACTGTTACAATATAGTCGGTCGACTGTTCTGCAAAGATTTAAAACTCGAAAATGAATAGTCAGGGCAGTCGACTGTTACAATACAGTCGGTCGACTGTTGTGCAACTAGAATCCGAAATTTATTACCTGACCGTCGACTGTCGACTCTAATTCGATCGACTGTCGATTGCACCAGTTTGCAATTTAGGGTAGATCATGGATATATTTTTGACATTGAAAATAAGATCACAATTTTCACATTATTTATAATCTAGGTTTCCACGAAATAATATTTTTAGAACACAAGTATTCATCTTTCTACATTGATGATGCTTAAATCTAGACAATCAAAATTTTCATGATGCATTTAATCACAATTTGTCTCATAAACATATATTTCTCCATAAAGCATAATTCACAAACACATAGCATGACAACATGAAAGATTCCAGTACTTTAGTTCACAATTTATCAACTAGCAATCATTTTATCAATCATTCTCTAAATTATCATTTCATCTCTAATTAAGCAAACATGAGTCCAATTTCACTTAGTTGTTCCTTAGTAATTTTATCAAATCATTCCTAGCATGGTATCTAGATTTAGAAGCATGAGAAACACCCACCTATTTGGAAAAAATGAAATGAAAGCTCCTAGAATCTCCTGGAATGCAAGAAAGTGGTCTTCTCCTCCTAGATTGTGTTGCCAAACATCTCCTTCTTGATGCTTGATTGGAACCTGTGCCCACCTTTGCTCCTTGGATGCTGGCTGGCCTTTACTTGAGGGAACACACACACACAAGCACACTCTAATCTTTTACTCACTAACACTTCTCAATCTTTTCTCACTTTAATCTTTTCTCTCTTAATAATTTTGTTTTCTATACTAATGAGAAGAAAACTAGGGGTATTTATACACTTTTAGGATGAGAATAGATGGATAGGATTTAATCAAGGAGTTAGAGATCAAGGATCAAGATGAAATGGGAAGTTGTAGTAACTTCCATGATCTCATATCCACCCCTCAACTCAACCCCACTCTCGCACTCTTCTCTAGCCACAATCTGGCCTACCCCTAGGGTGTGCAATGTACATACTAGTGCATGCATGTGCCCCAACTAGTGTCCCCTATTAAAAGTTGTACATTATTAATTTTTTTATTGTCTACTAATTGTGTCTACATCACAAATTATGACAATTTAAAGGATAATTAATTTGTGGGCTTTCAAAATAGTGGGCTTTTTAGACTCATGGGTCAAAATAAAATATTTAATTAATTAGGTTGGACTTAAATTAGAAAACAAGCTTAAATTTTTTTTAAATAGGCTTCTAGAATATAAAGAGAAAGAGAGAAAACAATTATTTGTTCACATTATAAAAGCTAATTTTATAAGAAAACACTTATACCAAAATTTGTACGTGCACAACACGTAAAATCAACAATTTCTCATTTAATAAGGATATTACATTTCAGGCACAAATTTGTGGCCCTTCTACTGGACAGACTTGGCTTCCGGTTTCACACTTAAGTAGTGCATAATTAATCCTCAGCAATGCCCGACATATCTTTAGCTGTCCAAGCGAACAAGTCCCAATTCTCCCTGATGCAGACGATGAGTTGCTCCTTGACTCGGTAGGGGAGCACCTTGCTCACCCGGAAACACTTAGCTTTATCCTTTTCGGAGAAAGATATTTCTGATAATTCGTCCACAGGTTTGAAGCTGGCTTGTCTCACATCAAGTCGGAGTTCCAAGGCATCGAGGGGAAGGACCAAGCCCCACAATGTAGCAGTGTAGCATGCCCAAGCAGCTTCCTGACTTTTGTTGGCTTCCCCTACTCCTGTGGCCATAGAGAACTTCATTTATAGGTGGTACGCCGACACGACCGCTTGGAGGGTAGCTAACCCCGGACAGCCGAATATAGAATTGTAGGCAGACTTCATATCTACCACTATGAAGTCCAATGCTTTTGTGCAAGTAGCCGAAGCCTTCCCCAAAGTTACGTCAAGGGTTACAATTTCCTTGGTCATCACGGGGTCCCCAGACAATACATGGAGGGTGTACCCGGTAGGCTAGAGGCGATCCCGCTTAGGCTAAAGACCTTCGAACACATTCAGGAAGAGGATGTTGGCTGAACTGCCATTATCGACTAGAACTCGGTGCACTTCATAGTTTGCCATACACATGCTGATCACGAGTGCGTTGTAGTGAGGTGTTCGGACACCCTGCTAAGTCTTGATAAGAGGCTGGTGATGCTAGCTCCTAAGATTTTTAGAGGCGGGATGTTTTGCACTCAGTTTACCACTTCAACCAAAGCTGTTCTTGACGAGTTGGAGGCTCCATCCATGGGTCCTCCGTAGATAGCATGAAATATCTCCATCCACCCCGATCCCTGAGACTCAGTTGGCCTCTCCACTCGCTTGTTGGCTCCCCTTGGAGGAGGAGGTTCGGTGTCATTTGTTTGACGAAATTTGGCGAGGTATCCTTTTCGGAGCAACGCCTCTACCTCATCTTTAAGGGCTCGACAATCATCTGTAAGGTGACCATGATCTTTGTGGAAGACATACCACTTGGTTTTATCCCGTCGCTTGCTCAGGGCATTCATCTTGGGGGGAGGTCGAAGGATCCCGTCCTTTTCGACCTCCATAAGGATGGTGGACGTAACCCCCATTCTCGCAAATACATATTTCCTGAGTATTTTCTGTATTTCAAATTTTTGTAAATTCATTATGTGTTCAATTTGGTTTGGATTCTATATTAAAGTATCTTCTAATTGACAATTATATTTATTTTCGAATAATGATGTATTTTAACTTTGTTTTATAATCCTAATTGATCGATTATTTATATTTGAGCCCAAATCAAATGTGTTATTACTATTTAGATTATTTTAATGAATTTGTTAAACCCCAATTACTATTTTATTATACAATCTTATTATTATTGACAATTTTTTTTTATTATTATTATTGACAATTATATTTATTTTCGAATAGTGATGTATTTTAACTTTGTTTTATAATCCTAATTGATCGATTATTTATATTTGAGCCCAAATCAAATGTATTATTACTATTTAGATTATTTTAATGAATTTGTTAAACCCCAATTCCTATTTTGTTATACAATCTTATTATTATTATTATTATTATATTTTGATTGTATATTAAAAATTCATCTTTTGTTATTGTGAAAGCCCGCAAATTTTAATCCGTCTATTATTATTATTATTATTATTATTATTATTATTATTATTATTATTATTTTAAAGTATAAACCAAGTATATTGTTTATATATGACTATTCTAATTCTTGTGAAAAGCTAAATCTTAATCTAATTGTATTCTTTCAATTAATTTCATTTTCTATTGAACCCTGTAAGATTGTGTTGTACAACCTATTTAAATATTTTGTGTATTGAGTTCTCTAATTTAATCTATTATTATCCTAATTGTTTATCCTGTTTATCTAAACCCAAATCCAAACCCATTAATTGATTTATTATCCAAACCCTTTAACCCATCTTCTATTGGATCCTAACCCAATAACCCAACATCCTAATCTACCCTATAAATACTATACTACCCTAACCCTAACCTAATTACTATTCAAACCCAACCCCTATAGCCGCAAACCCTCCCCTGTTCATCCCCTACCTCCCGACCCTCTCCTCTCTCCTCTGCTCTTTCTTTTTCGAACCCATTCTCGTCACCCTGTCCACTCGCCCTCATCACTCGTCCCCATCGTCCCTACACCCTGCAACTACCCACGCCATTGCCGAACTCATCTCCTTCATCACTTTCATCCTCCACCCGTCGTAACCCATTGCTGCCCTCTGCCCTGTGCCCCATCCTTTAACCACCGCAAGCCATATCTAGCATCGCCCCGCCATCATCACTGTCTTCCCTGGCCTCGACCGTCAGCAGCACCCTCCGAAACCCATCCCCTGCCCTCCATTACTGTCATCCTTTTCCTCCACACCACGATCCTCCACCCATCCATCGACTGCATTACTGTCATCCGCAACCGCTCGTCGACGCCTGAGACCACCCCACTGCCCCCCGTGCGTCGCCAGTCACCGCCGAAGCCGCAGTCACCGCGGCCGCTTGCTAGTTGCTGGTTGGATCGCTGCTTTCTATTTGTTGATTAGATCGCTGCTTATTGTTTGTTAGTGGAATCGTTGTTTGCTGTTTGTTGTTGCTGAGTTGCTGTGGGTGTTTCTTTGCACGTAGTGTGCACATGCTCTTGTGGGTATGTGCATTGTACGTGTCTGCACGTGTTGCCGTCGGGATTTTCATCCCGTTATTCTATTGTATTTGGATTTTCATCCCGTTATTCTATTGCCGTCGGGATTTTCTTGAACTAGTTTATTTTTCTTGTTCAAGAATTCTTTTGATCTCCACAAGTAGATCCTGATTGCTTATCGTATCGTTATACTATTTATCTTCTGTTGAGTATATTGAGGGTTTACACGAGTTAACCCAAGATATTCTTCACTTTGTACCATTATCTTTGACTCGAACCCTAGTCTCTACTGCACATTGCATATGCACGTAAATTATAAATACAATCAAATCATGTTATAGAATTGATCGATGAATTGAATCTTCCTGATTGAATTTTATTTTCGTGAATAAATGGCCTTGATTGTAAATTGCATCGTTAATCTTGAAATTGCATGTTAATCACCGAATAGAACTTTGTTAATTAATTATTATGAGATTACATGCTTGTGTGATGAAATTATTGTCTATTCATGTTAATTTATTTTCTGGCCTGCTGTCCACTTTTTTTGTATCAGACTTTTGAACTTGCTACTGTAGTAATTTGAATGAACTTTGTGAACATGAATTGTAGCTCTGTGAGTAAATTTTCGAGGACATTCAACAGATTTGAATTATGAGTTATAATATGTGAGATATTTGACTTTTAGTACTGCTAGGTCTGGATTTCTAGATTTGCAATTGTATGTGTATCACCCTGATTTATTAATAAAAAGAACATGTTAACAGTAAAATTAAAATGCTAAATTAATTTGGCTGAGACTAGACATGCTTAGGAATCACCCTGAAGTTTTGTGAATTTAATTGATAAGTTTTCTGACCCGATACATGCATGTGAAAATGATCTTTAACCTGCTGCCTGAACATGAAATCTGTAAAGAACAATAATTTGAACCTAGTTTCTGAGATTTTTATATGTCGTGTGTATATGCGTTGGAACCGACAGAGAGTCTAGCTTATAGAACTTCTGACGAATCCGGGTTTGCTTTCCTGTAGCGGCGAGAATCTCTGTTTTTGTACAGTAACGTCCTGCTGTCCAGATTGTGTGAATTGTATTGATTTAGTATAAATATTTCTTGCCTTGCATGTAATGAGTAGAATTGGTCACACCTTGCATTACATGACTTTGACACTTTCTTGCATGTAGGGTTGGCATTCGGGTCGACCGGGCCGGGCCGGGCCAGACCCGCCCGGGTTGGACGTTGACTTGGGTGGGTTCGGGCCGGGTTGGAGGCTTAACCGGGCCGAGCCGGGCCGGGTCAAAAATTTGGAATGGCGACCCGCCCAACCCGTGAACCCTTTCGGGTCCAACCCGGGTCGGGTCGGGTCGACTCGCAGGTTGGCCCGTGTTTAGATAGATAGGTTTTTTTTTTTGAACTTAAAATAATAATAATAATAATAATAATAATAATAATAATAATAATAATAATAATAATAATAATAATAATAATAATAATAATAAACTTTAAAAATCGTAATAATAATAATAAGATTGAAAGAGTAAAATTGGCAAAAAATATTGAAATATTATTCATATGAATTTAAGTTATATAAGTATAACAATTTCTAATGAAATGAAGAATTCAATTTACAAATATGTTTTATACACTAACATATTTCTTATATACCATTTCAGTTTACTTCAATTTTTCTAATTTGAAATAACAAGCAAATATATAATACAACTTTTTTATCTATTTACAATTGTCTTGAAGTTGATGGCCTTGAATTTGTTGTTGTTGGTCTTGAATTTTTCATTTTGGTTGCTATTGTGTTGTTATTGTTGTTGTTGTTGTTGTTGTTCTTCTTCCGGCGAGTTGCTCCCACTTGTAGATGTTGATAATGCTTTACCTTGTGTCCTATCTTCAGCCTTCAGCCAGTCTTCTGTGCAAATGAGCATCTCTAACGTGTCGGGCTTCAAACGATTCCTGTAATCAGTTAGAACTCTGCCACTTGAAGAAAATGCACTTTCAGAAGCAACTGTAGAGACAGGAGGAGTTAGTAAATCTTTAGCCATAATTGACAGAATACTATAAGTGTGTTCATGGTCTTTCCACCATTGTAAAATATCTAGTGGAGAAGAAGAAGACTCAGAATCTTGTTGGTTATACCAATTTAATTCATTTGGTTGATTAGTCCTAGGTTTTTTAGATTGAATTTGTACAAGTAAATTAAATGTTCTATCATCAAATTTACTCTTACCCTTACCTTTAGAAGTAGCAGAAGAAGAACTAACTACAGAAGTTGTACTACTAGAAGCAAAACATCTATCATTATAATCATACAAGTTATTTAATGTAGATTCAAATTGAACTAAAAAAGTAGCGCAATCAATTACTATTTCTACATTTTTTCCAAATAATGCAAGAAACATTTCAATCAAACTCTTCGTACCTTCTAATTTGATACGAGGATCCATAACGGTAGCAACACAAATCAACATAGGAGGAGGAAAATAATACTTCAAAATTTTTTTGTATGCAGGTTTTACAATATCACCAACATAAGTATCATTTAACATTTTATTAAATGTTTGCATCATGCTAACTAATGAAATAAAAATGCTACAAGAACTAGATTCATATGTTTTTGAAAATTTTAAAGTTGCGGTTTTAAAAGGTTCTAAAAATTTCAACAAAGATTCGGCATAATACCAATCGGTGGGAGTCATTTCAAAATTGTGCATATTTTTTGCGATACAAAAATCATTTACAACTTCTTTATATTCGGTAACAACATGTAGTAAATCAAAAGTAGAGTTCCATCGGTGTTTAATATCCTTTGAAAATCTTCTAAAAGGTACATATGAAATCCTACACCAATTTTTACATTCTTGAAATACGTTGGGACTTAATGCAATGAAATATACACAACTTCTAATTTTAAGTATATATGGATCGGATATTTTTAATGCATCTTGAACACATTAATTTAAAATATGACATGCACATCTAACATGAAAAATATTGTCAAATGGAGGGTTTAATGCAGATTTTAAAGTAGTAATTACTGCATTGTTGTTAGATACATTATCAAAACTAATACACATAATTTTATCGCGAATATGAAAAACATCACAAATTTCTAAAATACGGTTTGCTATTTCAGCGCCACTATGGGGATACGGCAACGCAGCAAGTGATATGATTCTTTTTTGAAGAATCCAATCATTGTCGATCCAATGAAAGGTTATTCCCATCGTTGGAATATTGTTGACACCCGTTCAACAATTCGAAGTTAAACTAACTCTACAAGTTAAACTCCATAAAATTGTAATCAAAGCGTCCTTCATTTCATTGTACACTTTAAAACAATTCGATTTGCAAGTATATCTCGGAATTCTTCTAAAATGAGGGTTTAAGGTCGTTTGATTAAAAAATTTCAAGTCCCTACTCTCGGGATAGGAAAATGGTAACTCTTCCTTTATTACTAATCGGGCCATTTCCCGACGAACAAGATCGAGATCATAAGGGTGGCTATCAACTAGACCGGTCCTAGGGTTGATTTTTTGTTGGCCGGGTAGGTCAACAAGAAGGTCTTTATGGTTATGTTGGATGTGTCTACTAATTGTACCGGTGCCATCACCCCTCTTGAATTTGTATGCCTTAGAACATGTTTTACAAACTTTCAAACCTATACCCGGAGTTTCTTCGTCCGGGATATAATCGTAAAACTTATGCCAATCACTACTTTCTTCTCTACTTTTTCTACTACTACGGGGTTGTGTGGTTTCGGTTGGTTGTTGTTGTTGTTGTTCGTCTTCTAATTGTATGTCACCTACAACCTCGTCGTGTGTACTCCATTGTTGGGTAGGAGGATCATGATACTCTTCGGCGGGCTCACTAATTGGGACAATTGGTGGCCTACGGGAAGAGGAGGAGGAATCTTGCCCACTTTGGCTACAACCGCTACCGCGTGATCTAGACATAATGTAGTAATGTATGTAAAAAAAAACTACACAATGTAGGAACGATGAATTATGAAAAAAAAAATCTAGAAAACAAGAGGGTTGAGATGGAGAAGATAAAAAAACCAACAATAATTATAACTACAACACAAATAAAATAAGAAGAGATGTATGAAATTTTGATACCGTTCACCGTGGATACGTGTATATAAAAAAATTCGTGAAAATAAGAATATAAGTAGAAGTAGAATTCCTCAAATCCGGAATTGAAGAGTTGGAGAGAGCTTGTAGGAGAGTTGAAAACTTGATCACTTGGAGTTGGACGAGAGTTGAAGAGTTGAAGACGTTGAATTTTGATTTCAATACGATCGGAATTTGATCGTGTATATGCCTTGAACACTTGTTTATTCAATACTTTAATTGTTCACAAATTGCATAGAAATGAGTAACAATAGTAGAGAGGGTAAGAGAGTAAGGTGTGATTTTTTTGATGGGGTTTTGGGGAGGTATTTATAGGCTTAAAAAAAAACCAAAAAAAACCAAAAAAAAAAAAGCCAAACGGCTCTAAGAGCCGTTCTGGTGAACAGTGCCAGCCCAATGGTAGGCTAACCCGCGGGTCAACGGTCGACCCGTGGCGGGTCGAACGTTTGGTTCGTAACCTGCGGGTCGACCCGCAGGTTGGCGGGTGGGTTGGTAAATTTTAAACGGGTTCGCAGGCCGGGTTAGACGGGTTCGATTGGGTATTTAGGCGACCTGGGTCGACCCGTTACTGTTCACGGGTTCGACCCGAACCCACACCGCATTTACACGGGCCGGGTTCACCTGGCGGGTCGCGGGCGGGTCGACGGTTGACCCGACCCACTTGCCATCCCTACTTGCATTCTCATGTTAGGATGTAATAAAATATTAACAAGCCGGGGTAATACGGGAAAGATCTAGTAGTGGACAATATAGAAGAGTATATTCGGAAAGGGGTTCGTATTTCCCGGAGTGGTCATTTTTATTGGACATGTTATTAATTATTGGTCCTCGATCGATTGTGGATTACTGATTACAGTATCCCGATTGTATCATGTAATGGTCATCGGTCATCGGTCATCGATCATCGGTCACGGTCATCAGTCATCGGTCATTGGTCATTGATATTGCAAGACCTGAGTACATGAACCTATTGAATTCGCCACTAGAGTCTAAACAACATTGATTGTATGCACCGAATCTGTGGAATGAGACGCAGTACTACGTGCATTAGATAGGCTAATAAAATGAACAATAACCCTCATCTGACATTGCATTGCTTGGTCCTATTTATTGTCATCGATATTGATCTTAAATTGTAACTATTGAATATTGCATAATTGAATATAGACCCTTGACATTATTGCCAATCCTTTGTATTTGTTCTTGACTTTGATCGTCCTTCATTCTTGATATACCATACTTTTTATTGTTCTCTGTTTCCCACTACTTGCTGTCCGTAAGTTGTTCTAAAGACATTATTTTTTCTATTTTTAGATCACAGGGTTTACAAGTGCCGAAGGGGTGATACCAGAAGGAATTGGTGAGCAACGATTTTAGAGAATGGAGCCCGAGAATAGACTACTAGAATGATATTTTATGCTATTTTTTCCCTTTGAACATTGTTATTGTTATTGTACTTTGTATTCCGGGCTTGTGTCCCGAAGTTTACTTTTTCCCAGATATTGGATATTATTTGGTGAATTTATTTCATGATTATTTTGGAGTTTATTCATTATTTATGTGGTTATTCTTTTCTTGCGTGGTTGTATTCTCTTGTATATTGTTGAGTTAATCTATTACAACTTATGGATGATGTATAAAACATTCGTTGGGCCTTTGTTACGTGCTTGTATTCCTGTATTTTGGAAAGCGGGACGTGACAATGGATATGCTTGCATTTAGTGGGATGTACTTCTCAAAATAAGGCACGGTAGGTGGGCGTCGCTGACCCGTGGCATCCTTTTGAGATTTTCGGGATTCATCTTCGTTAGTGCCTTTCCATTTGTTCCTGGACAAAGGCACCTTATGCTCTCGGGGGCAGATCACCTCTTCAACTCGGATATACTTCTCGACTCTTTGAAGGAGGTCAGAGAAGTCTCCGGGAAGTTTCTTGACGAGGGAAGCTTTGAGGTCATCATATTTGACATTATATCTGAACGCTGCCATTGCCACCACATAATCAAGTGAAGGGATTGATCTGGACTCAACCATGAAACATTGGACATAGCTCTTGAGGAACTCCCTGTCCCTTTGCTTGAGATCTAATAAGGAAGCACTGGTCTTCTCGAACTTGCGGCTGGTGATGAAGTGTGTGAAGAAGAGCTCCTCAAGCTAGTTGAAGGAAAATTTGGAGCCCAGAGAAATGCGAGAGAACCATTCTCGTGCAGAGCCCTTCAAGGTGGCCGAAAAAGTCTTGCACAGGAGGGAGTTGGATGTTAAGTGGATCATCATGTGAGTTTTAAAACTCTCAATGTCGTCTACTGGGTCGGTCTCCCCATTATACGACTCCAACATCGGTACCTTGAAGTTAATAGGGATGGGAGCCTCGATAATTTTCTTGGAGAAGGGAGGTCTGACGGGATGGTATCTTCCCTCCTGTTTTTCTTCTTCCTTCTTCAGTGATGCTAGGCGGTCTTCCATCTTTCAGAGATGCCACATGATTGCGTTCTCCTGCTGGTCAGATCTGGTGGACCCGTGAGACTCTTCGCGTTTGTGGTGGAGTAGAGCAGGTGAGGACTGGGTTGCCGAGTCTTAGGAGAAATTATACTGATGGTCTGAAGGATTTCATCTTTGAGTTCTCGGAGCTCGGCTCTAGTGAAGGGCACTTCCACATCTCTTCTCACCCTTCGTGCTATCCTGTTGGTTGGAGTCAGACGTCTCACTTCTCGATGGGGGGTTCTCCTGCAGTCCCTTGGGGGGGAATGACTGGTCCCTTCGCCCTATAGGGAAGGGGGATCTCCTTCGTCTACTCAGAAAGAGAGATCTTTCGTGTCCCCTTGGAGAGGGGGCTCTCTTGGATCTTGGTCTCCGAGGAGAAGGACTTCTCTTGCTCTCATGCTCCTCCAGATAGGAGGGTTCTTCATGAGCTCTCCTTTCGTTGGATGGGTTCAGAGGTCAGATCCTTACTGGCGACTGAGGATGACCTGACGAAGGTCAAGTTGTAGTTGAGGGAGTGTGGAAGGGGTAGAGGTGTAATCTAATCCTCTATTTTTAACAAAGGGCCTTGCGAGTTGTTCGGGATGACTCCGACGAGAGCCCCCGGTGCAGCATTTCCAGGTGGAGGCTGGACCTGTTGGAGGAGGGGCTCCTCTTGCTTAGGTTGCAATGGTTGGAAAGTGGGAGGAAGGTCCTCAAGAGGAGAAGGTGGAAGAAGAGGGTTGGCTCGTCGGCTTGAGGCCATTGCCTTCCTTTTCCCTTTAGGAGGCATGATGGAAAGTTATTTTTACCGGTGAAGTTTGGTCAAATTTTTTTTGCTGTTCCCACAGACGGCGTTAATCCGTTGCTTCTTATTTCACTGTAGAGCAACCAGATGATGTGGATTCTTTGGAGGAACAATGAAGAACTTGAAATTTTAACTTTCAACGGTGTTGACTGCCTTTGACTGCGATTGACTTGAAGATCTGACTCGTTTGCGCCGTAGGATTCGATTCGTGTGGTGATGATCACCTCAGCTGACCTGCAAAAAGTCTGAGATACCGGGATTGATCCCTACGACAGACCCTCTGACGCGCAAGTCAGAAATCAAGAAGACTTTAAAAGGGTGTTTTGTGGAGAATATACTGATTACCTGTTTCTGGTGGAGGTAAGGGGTATTTGTAGTTGCTTTGGTCAGTTTCATGATAATAATTTATCTCTACTTCCCGGTGTTTTTGGATTAAATTAGTTATCTCTTCTTCATGAAGAGATAAGAGTGGTTGAGGAGAGTTTAATTCTCCTTCAAGATAAGAGATATGGTTTTTGAACCACCTCTTATGGATAATCATGAATTTAAATAATTCTTAAATTGATCTAGGTTTATGCATAATGGGTTGTCACCCTGACCCAGTAAGGCAGATCTGTTTTTGGGTTATTGGGCTTGAAAAAGACCTAGTTCTCATTTTCAGACCTACTTAGTGGAAATTACCATTTTACCCGTGAGTGCTTTGAGATTCGTACCTAATTTAAAAGGTTCCAATTTGATTCTATTTCTATCCATATCAAGTGCAGTGCAACAACATTTCATAGGGTATCAGAATAACACATGCACGTGCTCAATCTCACTGTGAGTGCATATAAAAAGATAATTAACGCAATCCATAACCCAAGTTGAAACCCATAAAAGGGTACTCTCTGTGTGTGAGTCTTGTGAAGAGTATGAATAGAGATCCCTCAGTCCTCACCACAATATCAGAGTTTTGTTGCACGGCAAGGACAACAGACAATGCTAATTGTACTGCAAAGTTTGTGAAAGTTGGGTACTACAACATACAAGGACATAAGGTTCATGTAGAGGCTACTGTCCTTAATTGCTTGTGATCTTTTATGCAGTTGTCCCACTGTAGCACCAAAGTAGTACAAAAGTTGCAGTAAAATAAGCAACTCTTCACATAATTCATAAATTTCATGTTTACAGTGATTGATAGCCGCGACGATTTTTTTCCATGAACCAAGCATTTTACACTTGCGTAGAAGCCTGGTGGAGAATATGAGAATATGAGAATATGTACCGACGTGCTTCTGATGGAAATCAAAACGCCGTCCATCTTCTATATACACCATAACCTAGGGGTGGCATTCGGACTTAGCGGGCCGGGCCGGGTCAAAATCTTGCGAGTTTGACCCCGGGATGGGCTTTTGCGGGACGGGCTGGGAAGATTTGCGGGTCGGGCTGGACCGGGGCTACGACATGGAAATGGCAGCCCAGACTTGGCCAATGGCCCTTGGCTCGGGGGCCGAGCCAAGTCGGTACGGGTGCGTGGTTTTTCAAATTATTATTTTATTTTATTTTATTTTTTATTTTTACTTTTTTGTGTGGATAAGAGTCAAAAAAAATTTGTTTTGGTAAACCGAAGACAACAATTGTAAGAATATATAGGTAAAAGAGATAATCATCAATAAATTGAAATAATGAATTATAAAATTTCTAAAACAATCAATTGATAAGTAACATTTAATATATATATATATATATATATAGAGAGAGAGAGAGAGAGAGAGAGGGAGAGAGAGAGAGAGAGAGTTAGTCTAATATGAGATGCTGAGCTCAACTTATCGTGAGCTGAAGTTCTTAGCCGTCCGATCGCGATCAAACGGCTTAACTTCTTATCCCGTCTTCTTTCTCATTCAGCTCTTTCTCCCGCTCTGTCACTTTCTTCGTCGAGGAAACCCTACTTCTAAAAGCTGCCGTTCTCTTTCTCTCTTCGACTAGAAACCCCCCTCTCATCTCCCGCTCCGTCTTTTTCTTCGTCGAGGAAACCCTACTGCCGTTCTCTCTCTCTCTCTCTTCGACGAGAAACCCAAATCGCTGTTAGGGTTTCGATTTCTAACATCTCTGCCGTTCTCTCCCTCTCTTCGACGAGAAACCCAAATCGCGAGCTAGGGTTTTGATTTCTAACATCTCTGCCGTTCTCTCTCTCTCTTCGACGAGAAACCCAAATTGCGAGATAGGGTTTCGATTTGTTCTGAACCCTACCTCCTTCTTGAGCGATTCGAAGAGAAACCTTAGCCCCCAATCTTCCACGCTCCACCTCTCACCCTCAATGCACTATACCAACTGAGCCCCTAAATCGAAATCCTAGATCTGCTGATCCCTTCTTCGTTAATCCAGCGAAGCATCGACCTCCTAGCAAAGCTGCAATCTTCTTATCAGGTAATCTCAATTTCAAATTATGTTTCCTTTATAATCATTCATGTTTATTGTTAGATTTTTATTTCGGAAAATATGTATGACTAGGAAATTAGTTGAATAACATCATAATCTGGCTAGCAGGGTTTAGAAAATAGATTCTGTTATGGTAGTATGAAGATCCTATTGGTTAAATTTTGGGTGTATAGCAATTGCAACTACAGTTTGCTAGTGTTAGTTGAGGTTGTTTGCAATTCATGATACATTTTACCTGATTTTATTGTGGTTGATTCACAATACATTTTGGCTGATTATATCTTGGCTGATTGTATCTAGGCTGATTGTATTTTGGCTAATTGTATCTTGGCTGAATCTTGGGTGATAGCCATTTTTTGGCTGATTGTATCTTGGCCGATTGAAGCATTTTCATGTTGTAACTCGGGTGATTGAACCATTTTCATTAATTAACTTGGCTGATTATGAGATGGAGAAATTACTTGTATACGGCGTAAAGGTAATATTACTTGTATTCGGCGTCATTTCATAGTTACAATCCATTTCATAGTTACATTCTTATCATGCATTTAGGCTTGTGTCACGCTTTCATATTTTATTTTTCTTTGTGTTAATTTCTTCAACTGCAACATGTTAGTTTCACTAGGACAGTTGGACCACACAGGTACATACGTTATCTAAAAGTGTCATTGATGGTTATCCAATTTGATGAGTGTTCACTTCCAACCTAGTTTAGTTTCTTTAGTTTTTTAAGTTGTAGCTTGTTTTTTTATGTTTATTATCTCATTTTCTATGTAGAATGGAGTTTGAAAATGAAGAGTTACTAAGCCAAGATGTTCATACTGGTTAGAGAGACGTCGATGATGCTTCTAAACCAATTGTTGGTTTAGTATTTGCAACTTTAGAGGAAGGGTATGAATTTTATAAAAAATATGCAAAATTAGCTGGTTTTTCTGTTTGCAAGTCTGCTACAATGGTAGACACTTCTACAAAGGAGAGGTATTCACAACAATTTGTATGCTCAAAGTAAGGTAAGCAGATAGATACAGTTGGAGTGAATGTTGCCGATATTGAAGAACCATCTTCTTCAAATGTGATGAAGAGAAAGAGAAAGGATGTGACTAGAGAAGAGTATTTGGCTCAAATACGAATTCAAAAGGACGATGATGGGAGATGGTTAATTCGAAGGTTTGTTGAAGAGCACACTCATCCTTGTGTTACACTTAGAAAGCAACAATTCTTAAGAAGTAATAGAACTGTTTCCGAAGCACAAAAAAGTTTACTTAGTTCGTTCAAAGAGGCTAACATAAGAACTTTGGAGTTTATATCTTTCATGGAGATAGAAAAGGAGGATCTTAGTAATATTAATTGTACTGAAAAGGATATTAGGAATTTGTTGCAAAGAGACAAGGATGGAAGGAGAGCTTATGATGTGGATCTATTGATGGGGCACTTGCAAGAGGAGAAAGAGATGAATCATTCTTTTTGTTTTCATTATAAGGTGGATGAAGACAACAAATTAATCCATGTGTTTTGATCTGATGCTCTTGCCAGGAAAGCATATAAGTATTTTAGTGATGTGTTAATTTTTGATACTACATTTGACACAAATTAGTATAAATTGGTTTTTGCTCCATTTACTGGAGTTAATCACCATGGTCAATCTGTCAAATTTGGTGCAGCTTTCATAAATAAAGAAATGACCGAGTCGTTTTTTTGGTTGTTTGAAAAATAGGGTGAAACAATGTGTGGGCCTCCTCCTAAAGTTATTATTATAGATCAAGATCCTGCAATGGAAAATACAATCCGAATGTGTTTTCCTGGTTCCAGCCAAAGGCTATGTATGTGGCACATTCTTAAAAGCTTCCCGATAAGCTTGGTGGTCCGGGTCTTAATAGTGATTTTAGTATTCCATTCCATAGTTGCATTTGGGATTCAGAAATGCCGAAAGAGTTTGAGATGAGATGGAATGAAGTTATGAACGCTAATTTGCAAATTGCAGGTAATCCTTGTTTTAATGAATTTTATTGTCGTTTGACTAATTTTTAGTAGTATTAATACTTGATAAATATTGAAATAGCAGGGAATCCTTGGCATTCTGATATTTATGAGCTTCGTGAAAAATGGATACCAGCTTATGCTAAGCATATTTTTACTGCTGGAATTCGCACAACTCAAAAATCAGAAAGTATGAATGCTTTTGTCAATAAGTATGTTAATAGTAAAAATTCTTTACATGAATTTATTACGAGGTTTGAAAGGGTGATAAGGAAACAAAGACAAAATCAGTTAGCAGCAGACTACACAACTCTTCATACAAAACCAAAGCTGCAAACAGATTTAGAAATTGAGTCACAAATGTCTGGGGTGTACACGAGAGAGAAATTTTATGTATTTCAAGATGAATTAGTTCGAAGCTTGATTTACGCCTCTTTAATGAAAGATGATAATAGGAGTGTGCGGCACTATATTGTGAGGAGAATGAGAAAGTCACTAAAATCAGATAAACAAGGAATGTGTTCTATAAAGGAATGAACGATGCTGGGTCTTGTACTTGTAGAAAATTAGAAGTTGATGGAATTCCTTGTAGACACATCCTTGCGGTATTGAGGAATGAGTTTGTTGATTTCCTGCCACAATCTTATATCTTAAAGAGGAGGACCGCCTCGGAAACTACCAAGATTGTATATGATGATGGTGGTGAAGAAATTGTTGGTAGCTATGGCAGTCCACAAGATTTGGATGTGGTGGAGTTGTCAAATGAAATCCACAAGTTGATGAGGATTGCACGCTCATCCAAAGAGATGTGCCACAAGGCCAAAACATTAGTAGTTGGTGCTAATGCAGAATTGCAACAAGATATGCCCCAAGAATTACAACAAGCAAGAAGCACATCATTACCTAAAACAGTAAATATTCATGTATCGGATATTGCAAAAACCAAAGGTAGTGAGAAGTGAATTAAATTGGGGAAGGAGAAAGCCTTGGAGAAGGCCGCGAAGCCATTAGGGAAGTTTCGTTTATGCAAGAAGCTTGTTAATCATGGCAGTCACACTTGCCCTTTAAAGGAAAGGATGGTATTTTCTTACATGGTTTATTTCAATTTTTATATATATAATATAATCTTATCTTTAATTTGCGCTTATTATTTGTGTAGTTCTAATTTGAATGAGTCGCAAGCTTCTACTAATTTTTCAAGAATGGAACCCATAACAGAAGATGATCCAAATATTCCATGATCTTTATTAGTTTATTTCTGTGGATTTTGTAGGTAAGTGTCTTACATGATTTGAAAATTTCCCCCCATATCTTTAATTATTGTTCTTTTATTCCAAATAGCACATTTGTTAAAATAATCATTATGTCTTGACTGTTTGCAGGCAAACTGATGATGGACATAAAGGAGATACATAATTTTGTGTTCAGGAAGTATAAATGCTTTCAAATATTTCTTCGTGCTGCCTTTTATTTCGTGTTGTTATAGGCAATGTTGACATGCACTATTTTACAAGCAGTACTTTAAGTTTGTTCCCCCCCCCTCTCCTTAATTTTACAAGCACTATTGATGTATCTTGGCTGAATTGTATTGTGTATCTAAAGCAGGCATGATTCTGAAGCATTTTCATATATCTTGGCTGATTCATTATTATTTCAAACAGCACATAAACATCTTACAATCAGCCAAGATATAATCAGTAAAAATGCTTCAATCAGCCATGATTATTTTTCATGCTCAGTTTATGTTGTTTCATGGCTGATTTGGCCCAGAATAATTTTTGTTTGTGAGCATTCCAAGTTGGCATTTTATTGTTTGGGGGGGGGGGCACGGTTGGAACTAGTAGGCTTGGCATGGAAATGCAGCCCTACCCCAATAATGTTGCTTGATTACAGTACATTTTCAAATAGAAGTGTGTTCTGAGCTTACGATTACTTCTAATAATGTTTTTGTTGATTATTACGACTTGGTAGTTAGTAGTAATATTTTTCTTCATCAATGCAAGTTTAACATTTTGCTTTTAGTTTTTTCAGGGGAACCATTAGCATCTCAAGCATGTTCTCATTGACTGATTCGCCAATATTGTATCTACGCTGAATTGTATCTTAGCTGATTGTAATCATGACTGATTGTATATTGGCTAAACTTTATATTGGTTGAATTGTAATCTTGGCTGATTGTAATCATGACTGGTTGTATATTGGCTGATTGTAATCTTGGCTGATTGTATATTGGCTGAATTGTATCTTGGCTGATTGTAATTTTGGCTGATTATAATCTTGGCTGCTTGTATATTGGCTGAATGTAATGTTGTCTAATTGAGTAACATCCCGTATTTTTATTTTAATTAAAAATACATTTTTCAATTTTTGCACGTATGAAGCACGTGCTAATTTTTCCATCTTTATTCTTCTTACTCTAATTTATTATTTTAGCATGCATGAGTCTTTTTGTTAGCCTTTCTTTAAACCCATGGATCTAAGAATAGATTCTAGCCCACTAAACTAATTGATTAAATTAATTAAAAAAGCAAGCCCACAAGACAAGCCCATTAATTAAATCTATTTTTTAGTTGTGCATGGACTCACACATGACATGAAACAACTTTTAATACACATATTAGAATTATAGGATTTGTATTTAATTGTGTGTGTGTGTGCACTAGTGCACAACACGTGCACGTGTGTTAGGAGGGAGAGAGAGTGGAGGCCAGTTTTGGGAGATGAGAGGATGGGAGTTAGAGAGTTGAAGAGTTGGAGTAGTGGGAAAGTGAAAAGGTGAGTGGGTAATTATTAGGCGGATGAAATTTGCATTTTATCTCTTCTGTTGTCCTATAAATACATCCTTTTTTTTTTCTTTTCTTTTCACACCAAAAACAAAACAAATTAGAGAGAGGAAAAAGAAAGAGAGTTAGAGAGTGTTCTTGTTGCATTGGAGGCTTTTTGGAGTGCTCTTGCTAGGAGGAGAAGGACTAGGTGTTGGTTGTTGGAGCTAGGAGTTGTGTCCTATCATCTTTGTTTGCAAATTCTTCATAAGAGGTGGGTGATCTTGTGCTTTCTAAATGTAAGAAATGCATGCTAGTATGTTAAATGAAAAGTATAGATAAATTTGATGTGATAAATGTAGAACAAATCCATGCTATTGTGTGTGCCATGAATTGTAGAAATTTTGCTATGATTAAGAAACTAATTGCCATCATGTTAGTTGGAAATGAGAAAATAAAATAATGAGTTATTGTCATGAACAAATATGCATGTTAATTTACAAATATCGAAATATATAATTGTATGAAATTGTTGAGACTTCCCTTGTGGTTAAAATGAAATTTAGTGAAGTTAAATTGGTAAACATAGAATCATTTAATTGTTTGTAAGAGATACAAATTGCTATTTTGATTAAATTGAATAAATGCAATTCATATTAATTAATGAGAGGAAATAATTTGAAATTTAGATATAATGTCTAAAATATCAATTATAAATTTGTGAGTTACTGTTTGAAAGTAAACTCAGTCTAGATGAAATAATTTGCAGTCTAATGAAAGATTAAATCGAATGAAAAAAATAGAGTTTTGTGAAGATTGAATAACAATAAGATTGAACAAAAGCATATCGGTGTAACTTGATATCAGTAATCACATTTGGACTTATTGGCTAGCGGGTGCGCCATAAGGAGTTCGCTATGCTTGTCGGAGGTCTTAGGTTCGAAACTTGTTAGACCCTTTAGTTTTGTTTTCGTTTAATTAAATCCAAAAACCGAGAACCAGTATAAGGGGATTTCGATATGTCTTTATAACACCAAGTCCACTTGGACTTAGTGGCTTTCGGTGGTGGCTATGGGCGCTTACTATATGGTGCGGTTGGGCTTGGGTTCGAAACCCGGTGGCCTCATTTTGAATAAATATTTTTTCATTTTTAATATTTTTAAGGGGATTTTAATGTGAATAAAAATTTGGGGAAAATTTCTAATATTCCTATAAAATGATATAGAATTTATTAAAAATAGTTTTAGAAATTTTCATGTATATTTTGAGAAATTAAAAGTGGAATTGAGATAGAAAATGAGTTTTTGACTTCAAAATTATTTATTTGAGAATATGACTTTTATTTTGAGAAGAAGAGAAAAATATTTGCCATGTTATGGGTTCTCTTGATGAGATCATATACTTATGTTGAGTAAGAAATACTTGATGTGATTAAGATGACTAATGAGATTGAAATCTATTATGGGTTCAAGTAGAGCTTTTTGAAAGAATTGTGAATGAATAAATGAATCATGAATGGTGTTAAGATAAGACATTGATTAAATGGTGAATAACATGAAGATAAGAATGCATTGAGTTTAATACATGATTATTGAAGGGTATGAGTACCCGTGGATTCTTATACATGAAAGGTTGTGTTCTAGAGTTTAGTGAGACCTCGGGTACCGACATTGTTGAAATAAAAGATTTGAGTTATATTTTTGAGATATGGCCATGGAGTTATCTCGGTATATGTGATTAAGTCTGGTAGGGGATAAAAATAACTCTAGGTATGATAATTTATTCATGTCTTGAACTCAAAAACTAGGCACTAAGAGAAGATGTAGTAAACCTGGGCAAACATAAGTGGGGCACTCTATATAGTCGGGTGGTGTACTCCGGGACTGAGGTTGTTTCGATGGAGACAAGTTTTTATTTTAAATCCGGGACTATGCATAGTCGGGCAGATAGTTTTTCGTACTCCAGTGTATATATGTACACCGGGGCTAGAGGGGCACTTGCGTTGCGGGATGTTCGCACGATGTTGTGCAATCTGGATGATCTAAATAAATAGATAAACTAGACACAAATTAAAACCACGCAAGTGTACGAATCGTTTATAGAAGCGTAGTGAAAAGCAAGGGTCGATCCCACAGAGATTGTAGTACTTAACTCACTAATCAATAAAACAAAGAAAAAAAAATGCAAATCATAAAATTTGTTCTAAAAGTTTATTTGAAAGGAAATGAAGAGATTAAAAACTAGATCAAGTAGTATCTCAAGAATATCAATTAAATGAGTTGGGCTTGATTTCCACCTATAGTCAAGAATGCTAGATTACCTTCTACACCATTCTCATCACTCATGTTGTTCTCTTTAAGGGCATGGTATCTACTCCTTAAAGTTAATGTTTCCCTAGGCCAAGAATTAGGCATGGTATCTACTCTAATTCGTTTCTTTCCTTAAGTATTTAGCATGGTATCTACTAAGTTGCACTTGAAGAAAGCATAGGAACAATGGAAACGAACAAACACTCAAAGTTCTAGAAATTGGTATTAGATCTAGATCCTTCAAGTTGATTAAACCAAGAACCCCTAAAGATTCCTGTGTTACAAGTTATGAGCACAAGATACGGGTCGTCTATGTAATCATATAACAGAATCAGTTTTATAATAAGCAAACTTGATAACATCAGGTTCTTCATGTCAGTCGACTTGCTGTCACTCTCAGTCGACTGCCCTAAGAACTTCTGAACAAGTTTGATTCATATTATAAATTTTTATCAATATAATCAGGCTTAATCAATAAGTGATGAAAGCAGCGTTATTAGAAGATTATAACATTACATGACTACGGTTTCAATCAGCCCAACAATGAAATTAGTTGCACATATTCATAATAAAACTATTGCAATTAATATTTTTGTTCAAGGATTGCATTACAAAAATTAGAGAAAAAGAGGAGATAAAAAGAATATAAAATTTAATTCAAACCCCTTTTTTCTGTCTCAAAAATTGTATCCGAATGCTCTTGAAGACTGCGTTGAATCAATGCTTCTGTCGCTGTCACGTCGAACGCGGAAATCGAGAAGCCGGGTCACTGTTCCTCTCGAACTGCGCGCCCACTGCGTCAGATCGAAGCCTCTGCGCCCAGTCAATCGACATTCGAAGCCTCTGTGCGCATGTCAGATCAGAAAGCTTCTGTCGCCAGCACCTGTCGCACGCACTTCGAAGCCAGTGCCCAGTCAGCACGCCAGGTCGAAGCCTCTGTGCGCACGCGGAAATCGAAGCCCAGTCAGCATGTCGCTCACGTGAAGCCTGGTTTGAAGCTTTTTCTTTTCGTCCTGTAGCGCAATAAATGCAGTGTTCTCTCGTGTCTTGGAGTGCAACCCGAAGAGGAAGAAGCCAGTCAAAGCAAAAAGAATTCTCTGTTTTAAATTTTTTATTTTGTGTTAGCCATCACCTCTTAGAATCTCCCTTCTCCCTTTAGTTTGTATTTATAGAGTACGGGAAGAGAGTAAGGGTTTTCACTTTTTGCAGAAAAGTCCTTTTCTTTCATTTATTTTCCTTCCTTATTTGATCCAGAATTTTATTTCTTTCTCTTTCCTTCTTTTCTTTCCTTTTCTGCCAACCACGTGCTTCTGCATACACAAAATAATAACAGAAATTAGGATTTTTAAATAAAATAAAATTAATTAGTTTAAAATTAATTAAACTAACTACAATTCATATTAGCTTATAAAAATCCTTTTAAAATTATTTGTCGCACTTTTAACTCAACAAAACAATAAAAAATGATAAATCTGTTATTTTACTCTGTTTGTTGATTTTTTCCATAAATCTTTACTTTTTGCATCAAAAATACTATTTCTTCAAAAATAATTAATTAAATGAAATCTTATAGAAATATGATGAATTATAGACAATATCAACGAAGACAGGCCATTTTAATAGGTAAATGAGTACAAATATTTGTATATAAATTAGACACATCAAATACCCCCAAACTTAAGATTTTTCTTGTCCTCGAGCAAAAAGTAGAATCATAAACAAGGGAAAAATAATAGTAGACTCAACCCATCACACCAAGAATTCTCATTATGCAAGCATTAAAATTGCAATTAAAATTATAAACAATTGGAAATAAAGTAAAACTAAACATACCCACTTTCTCCAGTGCAATTATTTATTGAATTCCCAACCCAATCGCATTTGTCATGCAATTATTGTAATTGTAGTATGCAATAACTTAATCTGTGATTATCCCTTCTTTCTACTACAAACCGAGTAGCAAACTAGAGTTTTTTTTTATTTATTTTTTTATTTTTTTATTTTTTTTTGTTTTCTTTCATAATATTACTCTATTTACTTAAACTCTGTTTAGGACTAGATCAAAGGGAATAATCACGAGAAAAAGCATCACATTTATCTTTTATTTATAATAGCATGACTCACACAATTTTGTAAGAAATTTTGAAACTCAATAATCCTAAAGTAAATAAGTATGCTTAATATTGCTTTATAAAAAAAATTATTTATCCCCAAAAAATTGTTTCAATGCTTATCACAATAAAGAACTCAAAAGTGTAAAGGTAAGCCTAATTATAATCCTTTTGTTTTGTTTTTCTTTTCAAAAATAATAAAAATAAAACTTTTTGTCAACCTTCCCCCCAAACTTAAATATCACATTGTCCTCAATGGGAAAGGAAAAAAAGAAAAACAAAAAATGCGTAAAGTTCAGAATTTCTCCCCTGATTCGTCTTGAAAATTCTGCACGAGCAGCGTTCACTATTTTGGCGATATCTGGAGCTGTAGATGTCCAAATGGGCTGAATTTTTTTTTGCTGGAAAGATAAGAAGATAGGCTACAACTTCTCTTGGGATCACCTTTCCAGATTTTGACTCCAAATTGCTCAAAAACAGCCGTCAATGCATGTGTTCAATACAGCTCCGCCCTGGCGACTTCAAATTTTCTGCAATCCTATAAGATAAAATTCAAAACTTTAAAATAAAATAAAATAAACTAAAAGATAAATCAAATCTAAATGCAATAAGAGAAAACATGGGTTGCATCCCAAGAAGCGCTAAGTTTTAAGTCTTCAGCCAGACATGATGAGTTTATGCAATATCTTCCTCTTGCGGCTCAAAACTCATCTCGCTATAAGGTTTCCCACTATGCCCATTCATCTTGAACGTTTGATTTTTCTCTTTGCTATGAACCTCCAACGCTCCATATGGGGAAACCTTTGTAACAACGTACAGACCGTACCATCTTGACATAAGCCTATCTGCACTGGTCCACCTTAATGCACCCTTGTGTTCTCGCAAGACTCTCAGCAACTTTCCTTCTTCCTGCATACTCAAGTTTGCAGCAACTGTCACAGGTAATGTCTGTTTTTCACCCAAATATGCATACTTCAAATGTTCAGGCAGCGGCATTAGTTCCACATCTGGTGTCCTGGTAAAAGAAGAAACAAAAGTAATATTAGACACAAGATTTTCACACACAGGTGCAAACTTACCTGAATATGATTTTGGACTTCCAAGGGTATGTACTGTCTCTGCACTCCTCCAATCATCATATTCCTGTTCAACTTGAGACAGTGTTAGAGAGTGTGTAATTGTGGCTTGTAATGGATCGATGCTATGTTCCTGAAATGTTTGGTCACAAATTTCCTGAACCACATCAACATTATAACATTCATGATCATCGTGTGGTAATTTTGGTGCATCAAACATTTTAAACTCAATCTTTTCACCATTTATTTTCATAGTTATTGTGCCCTTTTTAACACTAATTTTCATATCAGCAGTACTCATAAAGGGTCTACCTAAGATGATAGGTAAAGAAGATAGCATTGAAGAGTCTTCCATATCCAAAACAACAAAATCTGCAGGCAAAATGAAATCATTTACCTGAACTAAGACATCTTCCAAAATACCTCTAGGTCTTTTGATGCTACGATCAGCGAACTGCAAGGTGATGGATGTTGGTTTGAGTTCCCCCAATCCTAGCTTTTCATAAACAGAGTATGGAAGAAGATTGATGCTTGCCCCCAAGTCTAGCAGTGCCTTTTCAAAGAAGTGCTCACCAACCCTGCAAGGAATGGTAAGACTACCTGGGTCCTTCAATTTAGGAGGCAATTTCCTCAAAAACACCGCACTCACTTCTTCTGTTAGAGCCACATTCTCCTGAACCTGAAAAGTTTTCTTGTGAGTACAACATTCTTTCAAAAATTTGGCATAAGAAGAATTTGTTTAATAGCATCAAGTAGTGGAATATTGATTTTTACCTTCCTGAGAGTTTCAAAAATATCAAATAAATGTTGTTCTTTCTTTTGCTTGACTAACCTTTGAGGGAATGGTGGCAATACTGCCCCTTCTTTTTCTCTTACCTTGTTGGAAACCAAAGATTTTGATGGTTGTGTATCTGATTCGTCTGCATTTGTTCCAACTCTGCTGTCGATTATCTTACCACTTCTCAGGGTTGTCACCGATTTGAGCTGTTCTTGTCCTCTAGGGTTTGGTATGGTTTGTGATGGGAGTTCTCCTGCCTTTCTTTCACTTAACTCTTTAGCAATTTGACCAATTTGTGTCTCCAATTTTTGAATGGCCTGCCCTTGTTGGTTGCTTGTTTGATGTTGCTGTTGGAGCAATTGAAGAACGGTGGTTTCGAAATTCAACTTCTTCTGTTCTTGCACTGGCCGATCAAACCCATTCCCAATCTGGAATTGCTGTGCATGCCCTTGTGCGAATTGAGTGCCTTGATAGTTTTGATTATTGCTCCATGAGAAATTTGGATGGTTTCTCCACCCTGGGTTGTACGTGTTCGAGAAGGGGTTGTTCTTTGGTGGAAACACTCCTTGTCCTACATAGTTTGCATGCTCCTGAACTGTGAAAGAAGATATTGGACATGTATTAGTTGTATGATTAGAATGAGAACAAATTGCACAAATTTCTTTTGGTTGGTTTTGTACGCCACCCATCGTCGAAATTGCATTAACAAGCATATCAATCTTTTTGTTCATAATTTCCATTTCTAATTGCATGCTATCATTGCTAGAAATTTCATAAACTCCCTGTTTTTTCGAAAGGCCCCTTCTTGTTGAGAATTGTTGTGAGTTCTTGCTGAGTTCTTCAAATGGCTCGATGGCCTCCTCACAACTTTTCCTCATCAAGAGTCCGTTGCAAGCTAAATCCACAATTGCTTTGTTAGTGTCATTTAAACCCTCATAAAATGCTTGTACCGTGATCATCCTTAGGCATGTTGTGCGTAGGACACTTGAAAAGCTTGTTCTTGAAGTCCTTCCATGCTTCGAAGAATAAATCGCCATCTTTTTGTTGTAAGAGTTGAATCTCCCTTTCTAGTTGTTTGGTTTTCTGGGCTGGAAAGAATTCTTTCAAGAACTTTGTTGCCAATTGCTCCCATGATTGAATTGATCCTAGTTCCAAAGAATTATACCACAATTTAGCATTAAGTTTTAAAGAAAATGGAAACAAGATTAACCTGATTTGTTCGGGGGTAAGCCCTTCGACGCTTTGTGTTCTGCAAACATCAAAGAAATCTTGCAAATGGAGGTTCGGATCCTCGTCTAGTCTGCCACTGAAGTGGGGAATCATGCTGAGTAATTGAGGTGATAGATGCATATTTTCCTGTGACATTAGGTTGAAAAGCTATGCAAGAAGGTTGCTCAATATTCTTCGGAGTGAATTTGTCTTGCATTGGTACTCGATTTGGTACTTCCTCACCCATTGTTGCTTTTGGAATGTAACCTGAAAGAAAATATAATAAAAGAAAAAGAAAAAAGAAAAAGCTAAAATTGATTTGCAAGTTAAAATACTAAACAATCCCCGGCAGCGGCGCCAAAAACTTGTTGTGCAATCTAGATGATCTAAATAAATAGATAAACTGCCACAAATTAAAACCTCGCAAGTGTACGAATCGTTTATAGAAGCGTAGTGAAAAGCAAGGGTCGATCCCACAGAGATTGTAGTACTTAACTCACTAATCAATAAAACAAAGAAAAAAAATGCAAATCATAAAATTTGTTCTAAAAGTTTATTTGAAAGGAAATGAAGAGATTAAAAACTATATCAAGTAGTATCTCAAGAATATCAATTAAATGAGTTGGGCTTGATTTCCACCTATAGTCAAGAATGCTAGATTACCTTCTACACCATTCTCATCACTCATGTTGTTCTCTTTAAGGGCATGGTATCTACTCCTTAAAGTTAATGTTTCCTTAGGCCAAGAATTAGACATGGTATCTACTCTAATTCGTTTCTTTTCTTAAGTATTTAGCATGATATCTACTAAGTTGCACTTGAAGAAAGCATAGGAACAATGGAAACGAACAAACACTCAAAGTTCTAGAAATTGGTATTAGATCTAGATCCTTCAAGTTAATTAAACCAAGAATCCCTAAAGATTCTTGTGTTACAAGTTATGAACACAAGATACGGGTCGTCTATGTACTCATATAACAGAATCAGTTTTATAATAAGCAAACTTGATAACATCAGGTTCTTCATGTCAGTCGACTTGCTGTCACTCTCAGTCGACTGCCCTAAGAACTTCTGAACAAGTTTGATTCATATTATAAATTTTTATCAATATAATCAGGTTTAATCAATAAGTGATGAAAGCAGCGTTATTAGAAGATTATAACATTACATGACTACGGTTTCAATCAGCCCAACAATGAAATTAGTTGCACATATTCATAATAAAACTATTGCAATTAATATTTTTGTTCAAGGGTTGCATTACAAAAATTAGAGAAAAAGAGGAGATAAAAAGAATATAAAATTTAATTCAAACCCCCTTTTTTTGTCTCAAAAATTGTATCCGAATGCTCTTGAAGGCTGCGTTGAATCAATGCTTCTGTCGCTGTCACGTCGAACGCAAAAATCGAGAAGCCGGGTCACTGTTCCTCTCGAACTGCATGCACACTGCGTCAGATCGAAGCCTCTGCGCCCAGTCAATCGAAAGTCGAAGCCTCTGTGCACACGTCAGATCAGAAAGCTTCTGTCGCCAGCACCTGTCGCACGCACTTCGAAGCCAGTGCCCAGTCAGCACGCCAGGTTGAAGCCTCTGTGCGCACGTGGAAATCGAAGCCCAGTCAGCACGTCGCCCACGTGAAGCCTGGTTTGAAGCTTTTTCTTTTCGTCCTGTAGCGCAATAAATGCAGTGTTCTCTCGTGTCTTGGAGTGCAACCCGAAGAGGAAGAAGCCAGTCAAAGCAAAAAGAATTCTCTGTTTTAAATTTTTTATTTTGTGTTAGCCATCACCTCTTGGAATCTCCCTTCTCCAAGAGGTGTTTGTATTTATAGAGTACGGGAAGAGAGTTAGGGTTTTCACTTTTTGCAGAAAAGTCCTCTTCTTTCATTTATTTTCCTTCCTTATTTGATCCAGAATTTTATTTCTTTCTCTTTCCTTCATTTCTTTCCTTTTCTGCCAACCACGTGCTTCTGCATACACAAAATAATAAAAGAAATTAGGACTTTTAAATAAAATAAAATTAATTAGTTTAAAATTAATTAAACTAACTACAATTTATATTAGCTTATAAAAATCCTTTTAAAATTATTTGTCGCACTTTTAACTCAATAAAACAATAAAAAATGATAAATCTGTTATTTTACTCTGTTTGTTGATTTTTTCCACAAATCTTTACTTTTTGCATCAAAAATACTATTTCTTCAAAAATAATTAATTAAATGAAATCTTATAGAAATATGATGAATTATAGACAATATCAACGAAGAGATGCCATTTTAATAGGTAAATGAGTACAAATATTTGTACATAAATTAGACACATCACACGACAAGGAGTTTGTATAACAGTCGGGCGGTGTACTCCGGGACTGGGATCCGTACTCGTGGAATGTCTAAACCTTGCTTTTATTACTGGGTAGTTTTCATGGTGAGGGATCGAACCATTTAATGTGGAGTACGCATGTGCTTGCCCTCGGACCTATGTAGTATGAGATGCATAGAATCCGAACAAGTATGCATTAGTGTCATCTTAGTATAAAATATCTGTATTAGGCATTAAGGCATTGCATACACTTACGTGTATAGAGTGGTCACATTTAACACTTTATTTGCATTCAAGTTTTGGTTGTTAAAGTATTGAGATCGTTATATTTTCGGCATAGAGAGGATGACCGTGTATAAAATTTTCGTCGGTTGTAAGCAACTGACGTGCCCACAGTTTTATATGCAGGAGTTGGATTTTCATGAAGATATAAAGTTGATATGCTGCTGTTGATTTATTTAAATGTTAAAGATGTTGCAATTGTATAAATTTTCATTATTGTACTTCACTTTATCTTACACTGTGTAAATAAATGTAAAGGCTCTGTTGTATTATAAAAAGTTTAAATTTCCTTGTAAAATTGTATGAAGTGAAGTGTAAAGATCCTGTGGAACTTCGAATTCGGTCTTATTTGGAATTCGGGGCGTTACAGAGTGGTATCAAAGCCACGCTTCATAAGTAGTACAAATTTATAAGGAACGACACCCTAGAGTGGACATTAGAGTGTGAGTTTCAACTTATAGAGATTTAAATGTAAGTAAATTATGTTTGTGTTGCATTATATGATGACATTTTCTCCTCCTTTCCCTATAAGATGGCCAATCATCATGATCCCCAGAATGAAGCACATTGGTTTGTCCCCTTCGAGAATGAAGAGGACGAGCCAATGAAGGAAGAAGAAGACCCGGAGGGAATTGAAGAGGAATTCCCCGAGTCTAGGGAGATTACTCCACATCTGCCTGATTTCCCCAAAGAATCCTCAAGCAAATAACTTGTTCCAAATGACCAAGATGATATTGTTGCTTTCTTCAAAGAGAATTGGATGCTCAAAAGTGGAGAGTAAACCACATGGAAGCGCAACAGGTAGAAGATAAGGAGTGCATTCAGGATCTGAGTTTTCAAGTGTGCAAACTCGAGAAGGTTCAACACGTGAATGATCGACACTTTGCTAAGTTGGACCATATCACTCGCTGGGACAAGCAGAAGCGACATCAGAGATTTGAAGACATGAAGAAGGAAATCCAGAAACTATGGGAAGAGCTCAGAGCAGCCAAGTGAAATCGTAGAATCTAGGATGTCTTTTGTTAAGAGGATGTAATGGATGTATTGAAGCAAGTTTTTCTTTCCGAATGCAAAAAGTTTAATTTTGGAATGAATAAATTTTGTTGAAGAGATGTTATTTGTGTTATTTATGATGATTAATGATTAATTTTATAACTCAGAAATGGCACGAAGGAACAAGAACAACGGATGGCATATTGGTGAGAATGGGCTAGATTTGGAGACCGAACACTCGAGTATATCAGACCTTAAATGCTTTTGCCACCAACATCGCCGGGAACGCTGGGCCAGGGTCAGCTGTGCAGGTCCCCGAAGCAATCAGGCTGGTAGAGTCATTCAAAAGGATGAGGCCACCTGTGTTTGAGGGCCAGGCTAATCCAGACGCTGCTGACGACTGGATTAGGTAGATTGAGTCAGTCTTTGAAGTGCTAGACCCCTGAGGCAAGTAAGGTAAAGTTGGCCACCATCCAGCTAAAGAACGATGCAAGAGTTTGGTGGCAATCACTGAGGAGGACTTTGGGCAATGTGCAGTTTACTTGGGAAGAGTTTCTTGGAGAATTCAGGAGTCGCTATTTTCCCATGGGTGTTCAAGAGAAGAATGCTATGGTAATTTTGGGCTTGCAGCAAGGTGGTATGACTGTACGGGAGTATGAGACCAAATTCAACCAACTTTCAAGGTCTGCACCGGAAATGGTTCTGGACGAAGCCAAGAAAGCGCAGAAGTTTGAGCATGGGTTGAGGCCAAGCTTGAGGAACCGCATGATACCCCTAGGTATATGAGGATTTGAGAAGTTGGTCAGGAGGGCTGCCGCTACTGAGTCAGATATGAACCAAGGGCTTACCTTTACACTCTACTCACCTATCTATATTACTTGTGCGATTTTGTACACTTGCAAATATCAACATCAAGTTTTTTTTTGTAGTCTCTTCATTAAGTTGTCACTTGCCTTTTTACGCGAATGCAAAACATTTGTGATGAATTCACCCGGTTACTCAACAAGTCACAAACTTAAAGTGTTTTGCATACTCATATTTCAAGTTGCCGTTCTACGTAAGTGTAAACAATTGTGATGAATACCCCTAGTTACTAAGCAACTCAAAACATTGGAGTAGATTGACTTTATTCAATTTTTTTTTCTTTTCATTATTACCCTATTTACTTAAACTCTGTTTAGGACTAGATCAAAGGGGATAATCACAAGAAAAAGCATCACATTTGTCTTTTATGTATAATAGCATGACTCACACAATTTTGTAAGAAATTTTGAAACTCAATAATCCTAAAGTAAATAAGTATGCTTGATGTTGACTCATACAAAAACTTGATGTTGATATTTGCAAGTGTACAAAATCGCACAAGTAATATAGATAGGTGAGTAGAGTGTCGAACCCTCAGGGACTAGATATTTTACTGAGTACCGATATCACTAGATGAATCACTATTTGGAAGATCGAATTTAATTATGGATAAAACAACTAAATTAAATTAATCTAATTAAATCTAACTAAATTGGTGAAGAGGGAGAGGGCTGTGAAACTATGAAGCTCTTGTACTTTGTTTAATGGAAAAATTAGTTCTAAGGCTCTTGGTTCACCTCGTTTATCACACACACAAATTATAATTCCTTATAAATAAAAATATTATCTTTCCCAAATTGTCGACCAAAATCCTAAAGATATTAACCACTCTATCAACGTAGTCTAAAAACTATTCTCAATTAATCATTCGCCTATCCATCAAATTATTAATTGAAAAATTTGATTTCTTAACGGTCACGTCCTCCAATATACGGTGTTAATTTTTATTATCACAAATAACCTGTTCGGTCTCTTTATGATTTGAAAAATCATACAAATGTCTATCCACCATGTTGTATGCATAAATAATAAAAATTAAAACACAACCAGGAAAAATAGAGTAATAATAAGGAATTAAAATTTGTGTTCTACAAAACTCGGCTACATCTTAGCCTCTAGAACAATAAATTTAGTTCATGTTCATTTTGCAATTAATAAAAATGTTTGGATTGCATCTAAAAAAATATAGAGAAGAAGATGAGATACAAAAAAATAATAATAAAAAAATTAATGCAAACCCCTGTCTCAAAAAGCCGAACCCAAAATAAATCACCAAGCCGTCGCTTCGTAACCCGAGCCGCCACCTGTCACATGAGGGCCCATCTGCCTGCTGTCGCGTAGGATTCCGCGCGCGCCTCGAAGACTGCGTGCTACAGGCCTGTGCTGTCCTGTTCTGTCTTGGAGTTCGCGCGTCAGAGAGAAAGGAAGAAGGGGTCGCCAAGTCACCTCTTCGTTTTGTGCTCTTCGTTAAAACAGAGAGAGAGAGAGAGAGAGAGAGAGAGAGAGAGAGAGAGATTCTCTCTCTGTTTATTATTATTAATATAATTTTTTTTTTTGAATAATGAGCCGTCACCTTTTGGTCATCTCTCTCTTCTTTGCTTCTTTTTATAGAGAACGGGAAAGAGAATTAGGGTTGCACTTTTTGCATAAAAGTCCACACACTTTCTTTATTTCCTTTCTTTAATTGATCTGAATTTTATTTCTTTCTCTTTCTTTCTTTTCTTCCTTTTCTGGCCACCATGTGCTTCTGCATACACAAAATAATACCAAAAATTAGGATTTTTTTAAATAAAATAAAATAAATTAGTTTAAAATTAATTAAACTAACTTTATAAAATATTAGCGTATAAAAATCCTTTTAAAATTTATTTGTCGCACTTTTAACTCAACAAAACAATAAAATCGATAAATCAATTATTTTACTTTGTTTGTTGATTTTTTCCACAATTCTTCACTTTTTGCATCAAAAATATTATTTCTTTAAAAATAATTAATTAAATGAAATCATATAGAAATAAGATGAATTATAGACAATATCAGCGAAAACAAGTCATTTTAATAGGTAAATGAGTACAAATATTTGTATATAAATTCGACACATCAAATACCCCCAAACTTAAGATTTTGCTTGTCTTCGAGCAAAAAGTAGAATCATGAACAAGGGAATAATAATAGTGGACTCAACCCATCGCACTAAGAGATCTCATCATGCAAGCATCAAAATTGCAATTAAAAATATAAACAATTGCAAATAAAGTAAAACTAAGCATACCCACTTTCTCCAGTGCAATTATTTATTCATAATTCCCAACCCAATCGCATTTGTCATGCAATTAATGTAATTATAGTATGCAACAACTCAATCTGTGATTATCCCTTCTCTCTACTACAAACCGAGTAGCAAACTAGAGTTTATTTTTTTAATTTTTATTTATTTATTTATTTTTTTGTTGTAGTCTCTTCTTTAAGTTGTCACTTGCCTTTTTACGCGAATGCAAAATATTTGTGATGAATTCACCCGGTTACTCAACAAGTCACAAACTTAAAGTGTTTTGCATACTTATATTTCAAGTTGCCGTTCTACGTAAGTGTAAACAATTGTGATGAATACCCCTAGTTACTAAGCAACTCAAAACATTGGAGTAGATTGGCTTTATTCAATTTTTTTTTTCTTTTCATTATTACTCTATTTACTTAAACTCTGTTTAGGACTAGATCAAAGGGGATAATCACAAGAAAAAGCATCACATTTGTCTTTTATGTATAATAGCATGACTCACACAATTTTGTAAGAGATTTTGAAACTCAATAATCCTAAAGTAAATAAGTATGCTTAATATTACTTTATAAAAAAAATTGTTTATCCCAAAAAAATTGTTTCAATGCTTATCACCATAAGGAACTCAAAAGTGTAAAGGTAAGCCTAATTATAATCCTTTTGTTTTGTTTTTCTTTTCAAAAATAATAATTTTTTTTTTTTTTTGTAGACCTTCCCCCCAAATTTAAATATCACATTGTCCTCAATGGGAAAGGAAAAGAAAAACAAAAAGAATGCAAAAAGTTTAGAATTTCTCCCCTGATTCGTCCTTAAATTTCTGCACGCGCAGTGTTCAGTGTTTTGGCAATATCTGGAGCTGTAGATGTCCAAATGGGCTGAATTTTTTTTAACTGGAAAGCTAAGACGATAGGCTACAACTTCTCTTTGAATCAGTTTTCCATATTTTTACTCCAAACAGCTCAAAAACAGCCATCAATGCGTGTGTTCAAAACAGCTCCGCCCGGCGACTTCCAAAATTTATGCAATCCTACAAGATAAAATCAAAAATTAAAATAAAATAAAATAAAAGATAAATCAAAACTAAATGCAATAAAATAAAACATGGGTTGCCTCCCATGAAGCGCTAAGTTTTAAGTCTTCAGCCAGACATGGGGGTGAGATGGTTAAGTAACGCCCAGATCCAACAACATTAACACATCCTTTCTAATTTTTCTTTTCTGATGTGGATCAGGTTCAAGCTCCAGTTTGAGGCGTTTCCTTCTTGATGATGTTGTCTTTGATTCCCCCACCTCTTTGAATTTATGCTGCAAAAATGAATAAATAGAAGGTTCAGCATCCAAGTACATTACATGTTCAAAAATATTTTCTTTCTTAGTTTCAAAAATTTCTGCATTTGTTGGACATACTTCAATTGGTGATTTTTCATTTTCAGCCTTATGTTTCTCGCCCACAATTAAATCAGTTTCACTTACTTGAATAGATTACTGTTCTTCAGGAGGAAAATTTATGGAATTACAAACATTAAAAGTTACTTGCTCATGCTGAATTTGTTCCTCCACAATTTGTTCAATCTCACTTTGCTTTTCAACCACACTCTGTTCGCCATTTTCTTCTTGTGGTTGCTTAATTGTCCTCCTGCTTCCTAGTGTTATAGCCTCGACATGCTTCTTGGGATTGACAACTGTATTGTGTGGTAATGTTCCTGCAGTTTTTTCGTTAGGAATATTTGAAAATTGACTAATTTGTACCTCAAGATTGTGAATGGAAGCCGAAGTTGAATTTGCAACATTTTGGATTGCCAAATCTGTCTTTTGTATGTATTGTTCTGCCCTTTGCATGTAGTGCATAAACATGTCTTCATGTGTCGGCTTCTCTTCTGGCTGTAAAAAATTTCGAGGTGGTATAACTGCTCCTTGATTGTTGTTCCATGGATAATTGGGGGTGTATCTCCATCCTGAATTGTATGTGTTTCCATAATGATTGTTTTGCATTTGAAAGTTTGACACAAAATTTTCATGTTCGGCATTTGATGGAGCAAAAGGGTTCCCCACTTGACAACTTGAACTTGGATGATTTCCTGCACAAAAGTCACAAATCATATTAGATTGAATAACATCAAAATTTATATTTTCTACATGTTTATATAAATTATCATTTTTTGCATTTACAGTAGAAAAAGGATCAAGTTCAAAAACTCCAGCCACTTTTCTTGGCATTGTTCTCTCTGAAGACCACTGGTAATGATTCGATGCCACCTCCTCTAAAAGATCATAGGCTGCATTATAAGTTTTGCTCATGAGTGCACCACCAGCTGCTGCGTCAACCATAGATCTATGTGTAACTCCCAAACCATTATAGAATGTTTGTATTTGCAGCCATTTTGACTGTTCATGATTAGGACACTTTCTTAATAACTCTTTGTACCTTTCCCATGCATCATACAAAGACTCGGTCTCAAATTGAGTAAATGTGCAAATGTCTTTTCTTAGCTTTGCTGTCTTTGCTGGAGGAAAATACTTGGCTAGAAATTTTTGTGCAAGTTCCTCCCAAGTAGTAATACTACCGGGTGGTAGATAATGTAGCCAAGCCTTCGCCTTATCTCGTAGTGAAAAAGGAAAGAGTCTCAATCTAATTGCATCATCTGATACTCTATTGTACTTGAAAGTGTCACAAATTTCTAGAAAATCTGCAATGTGAGCGTAAGGATCCTCGTGTGGTAGTCCCCAAAATTGAACAGTCTGTTGAATCATTAGAATCATCGCCGGTTTAATTTTAAAATCGTTAGCTTCAATAATCGGCTTCTTTATGCTTGACTCATAAATTGAGGGCATAGCATAGTCTCTCAAAGGCCTATTTTCATCGTTCGCCATGATAATGCACTGTATGTCCTGAAATGTAAGTATCAAAAAAGAAAAAGAAAAAAAATAGAAAAACTAAAAAAAAAAAAACTAAAATAAGAAAAAAAAAAAAAGTAAAAGTTAGTCAAAAGAAAATAAAGATGTAAAATAATAATAAAATAAAAATAATAACAAAAAATCCAAACTAACAATAATCTAGCAATTTTCAATATCAATAAAAGAATAACTAATCCCCGGCAACGGCGCCAAAAACTTGATGTTGATATTTGCAAGTGTACAAAATCGCACAAGTAATATAGATAGGTGAGTAGAGTGTCGAACCCACAGGGACTAGATATTTTACTGAGTACCGATATCACTAGATGAATCACTATTTGGAAGATCGAATTTAATTATGGATAAAACAACTAAATTAAATTAATCTAATTAAATCTAACTAAATTGGTGAAGAGGGAGAGGGCTGTGAAACTATGAAGCTCTTGTACTTTGTTAAATGGAAAAATTAGTTCTAGGGCTCTTGGTTCACCTCGTTTATCACACACACAAATTATAATTCCTTATAAATAAAAATATTATCTTTCCTAAATTGTCGACCAAAATCCTAAAGATATTAACCACTCTATCAACGTAGTCTAAAAATTATTCTCAATTAATCATTCGCCTATCCATCAAATTATTAATTGAAAAATTGGATTTCTTAACGGTCACGTCCTCCAATATACGGTGTTAATTTTTATTAATCACAAATAACCTGTTCGGTCTCTTTATGATTTAAAAAATCATACAAATGTCTATCCACCATGTTGTACGCATAAATAATAAAAATTAAAACACAACCAGGAAAAATAGAGTAATAATAAGGAATTAAAATTTGTGTTCTACAAAACTCGACTACATCTTAGCCTCTAGAACAATAAATTTAGTTCATGTTCATTTTGCAATTAATAAAAATGTTTGGATTGCATCTAAAAAAATATAGAGAAGAAGATGAGATACAAAAAAATAATAATAAAAAAATTAATGCAAACCCCTGTCTCAAAAAGCCGAACCCAAAAGAAATCACCAAGCCGTCGCTTCGTAACCCGAGCTGCCACCTATCACATGAGGGCCCGTCTGCCTTGCTGTCGCGTAGGATTCCGCGCGCGCCTCGAATACTGCGCGCCACAGGCCTGTGCTGTCCTGTTCTGTCTTGGAGTTCGCGCGTCAGAGAGAAAGGAAGAAGGGGTCGCCAAGTCACCTCTTTGTTTTGTGCTCTTCGTTAAAACAGAGAGAGAGAGAGATTCTCTCTCTGTTTATTATTATTAATATAATTTTTTTTTTGAATAATGAGCCGTCACCTCTTGGTCATCTCTCTCTTCTTTGCTTCTTCTTATAGAGAACGGGAAAGAGAATTAGGGTTGCGCTTTTTGCATAAAAGTCCACACACTTTCTTTATTTCCTTCCTTTAATTGATCTGAATTTTATTTCTTTCTTTTTCTTTCTTTTCTTCCTTTTCTGCCCACCACGTGCTTCTGCATACACAAAATAATACCAAAAATTAGGATTTTTTTAAATAAAATAAAATAAATTAGTTTAAAATTAATTAAACTAACTTTATACCATATTAGCGTATAAAAATCCTTTTAAAATTTATTTGTCGCACTTTTAACTTAACAAAACAATAAATTATAGACAATATCAGCGAAAACAAGTCATTTTAATAGGTAAATGAGTACAAATATTTGTATATAAATTCGACACATCAAGTACAGGTCAAGAGGAGTAATTGGAGCATTAGTAAGAGGCCTGCAGCGTCGAACAATTTTAGGGGACAACCCCCAGCACAACGTTTCAAACTAACCGGAGCAAATGCTGTTGCAGTGACTAGAAGGGTACCCACCTGTTTCAAGTGGGAGAGTCAGGCCACTTAGCTCCTGGGTGTGCCAAGTCGCAGGCGAGCAAGACCTGTTATCTTTGTGGCAAGGAGGGTCATATCAAGCCTTTTTGCTCTCAGCTTCATTGGGAAGGGCCGAGTCAGAAGCAGTCCAACCCAAGGCAGAAGCAATTCCGGCAGGGGCAAGTGTTCGCTTTGACCGAGGCCGATGCTGATGATGTGGACAACGTCATCACGGGTATGGGGGATGATGCTTAGTTGCTTTGTTCCTTTCTTATTTATGTAAGAAGTGTTATGTAATGAGAGTACTCTTATGTAATAGGAGACATTCAGATAAATGGAATAAAAGCATCAGTTTTATTTGATACGGGATCATCGCACACATTTGTGTCACCCTCATTTGCAAAACGATTGGATGTCGAACCTAAAATGTTTCCTAGCAAAGTTCTATCTGTGGCTACTCCGTCAGGAGAAAACTTGACTACCGATTGATATTATGAAGGGTGTGATCTTGAGATCGCAAGCAGGCTCTTTGGCATCGACCTCATTGAGTTGGCAGTTTTGGGGGTCAACATCATTATTGGCATAGATTGGATGTCAGTTTACAGTGCCATTATTGAGTGCAAGAGTAAGGAGGTTGTGGTGAAGGCACCAGGAGGACCATCAGTTACATTTCAAGAGAAGAGTAAGTGTAAATAGTTGGTAGCAGCTTTGGCGGAGCAGAAGGTTCTTGAAGAAGTGAGGCAGATTCCAGTGGTCCGGGATTTTCCAGTAGTGTTTCTTGAAGATCTACCTGGGCTTCCTCCTCATCAAGATGTAGAGTTCAGCATCTCCGCTCAGCCAGGGAGTGCACCCATTTCCAAGGCACCATACAGAATGGCGCCAGTTGAGCAAGATGAGATCAAGAAGCTGATCGAAGAGTTGTTGGGCAAAGGATTCATCAGGCCTAGTGCGTCACCTTGGGGAGCCCCAGTTCTTTTGGTGAAGAAGAAGGATGGATCGATGAGGATGTGTATCGACTACAGAGAGTTGAACAAGGTTAAAGTGCAAAACAAGTATCCAATTCCTCGAATTGATGATCTGTTCGACCGTCTACAAGGAGAAGCTGTTTTCTCCAAGATAGACTTGCGGTCGGGATATCACCAAGTCCGAGTAAAGGAAGAAGATATACACAAGACGGCTTTCTGAACTAGGCATGGTCACTATGAGTTTCTAGTCATGCCATTTGGAGTAACTAGTGCACCTGCTATCTTCATGGACATGATGAACAGGGTCCTATGGCCATTCATCGATTCTTTTGTCGTTGTGTTCATCGACGACATATTGGTCTATTCCAAGTCAGAGAAAGAGCATGCCGAGCACCTAGCAGAGGTACTGAAGAAGCTACAGGAGCAGAAACTGTATGCAAAGCTGTCCAAGTGTGACTTTGGAAAACTAAAGTCGCCTTCCTGGGTCACATCCTTTCTAAGGAGGGGGTGGCTACTGACCCACAGAAGATTGAGGCAGTGAAAGATTGGCCAAGGCCGATCACAGTGAAAAAGATTAGGAGTTTTCTGGGTTTAACTGGATACTGCAGAAGGTTCATTCAGGGCTACGCCCAGATAGCTGTGCCACTCACAGGGCTTACAAGGAAGAACGTGAGTTTCAAATGGTCGGAGCAGTGTGAAGCTAGTTTTCAGGAGTTGAAGGGAAGGTTGACTACTGCTCCCATTTTGGCTTTGCCAAGAGCAAGAGTCGAATATGACGTCTACAGCGATGCTTTCCATCGCGGTTTGGGCTGTGTGCTGATGCAAGATGGAAAGGTAATAGCTTATGGGTCTAGACAGCTGAGACCATATAAAAAGAATTACCCAACCCATGATCTGGAGTTAGCAGCGATCGTTTTTGCATTGAAGTAGTGGAGGCACTACATGTATGGGGAGAAGGTCAATATGTACACGGATCATAAGAGTCTGTAGTATATCTATCAGCAGAGGGACTTGAATCTGAGACAGAGGAGATGGTTAGAAGTGTTGGAAGACATCCGACCCGAGATCAAGTACCATCCGGGCAAGGCCAATGTTGTGGCTGATGCACTCAGCAAGAAGTGCAGTTTGTCTCGATTGATCACAACTCAGGAGAAGTTGGCAGAGGAGCAGAGATTGAGGTAGTTTTGCAAGGTTTGGGAGCTTCCTTAGCTTAGTTAAGAATTCAACCCACTTTGAAAGACAGAATCGTCGACAGTTAGAAGACCGATTCAGAGATTCAGGAGATGATGGGGCAGGTTGGCATTGGCAGGTTGGCAGGATTTCAGGTGAAGGATGAATTGTTGTGGTTTAGAGAACGGCTGTGTGTGCCAGATCTAGCGGAACTGAAGAAGAGTATTCTTTAGGAAGCGCATGCTACTTTATTATCCGTGCATCCAGGGAGTACCAAGATGTACAAGGACATAAAGCTATATTTCTGGTGGCCAGGGATGAAGCGAGATGTGGCTGAGTTTGTTGCCAGGTGTGCAGTTTGTCAGTAAGTCAAAGCCGAGAATAAGAAACCCGGAGGTTTGTTGCAGCCATTACCCATCCCAGAGTAGAAATAGGATTGTATCAGCATTTGGCCCTTGTAGAATTTGCCTACAACAATAGTTTCCAGGAAAGCATTGGGATGGCGCCGTATGAGGCTCTGTATGGAAGGAAGTGCAGGACACCGGTATGTTGGTATGAAGTAGGGGAACGACAGCTGTATGGGCCGGAGATTGTGCAGCAGACCTCAGAAAAGATCGAGCTGATCAGGAAGAGGTTAGTCGATGCACAGAGTAGGTAGAAGAGTTATTCCGACAACTGGAGAAGAGACCTGGAATTTGCATAAGGTGACTTTGTCTTTGTGAAGGTGTCTCCGACCAAGGGGGTGATTCGGGTCTGGAAGGGGAGGAAAATTAGCCCCGAGATACATAGGACCATATAAGATATTGAAAAGGATTGGGAAGACAGCTTATCAATTAGAATTACCAGAAGAGTTGGCCCAAGTGCACAATGTCTTTCATGTGTCTATGTTACGAGGTTATATCCCGGATCCGAGTCATCATTTACCAGAATGGCCAGAAGGTTTGCAATTGGATTTGAGCTATGCAGAGCGTCCAGTAGAGATTGTGGATCGTCGAGAGAAGGTATTCAGAAATAAGACAATACCTATGGTCAAGGTCATTTGGAGGAACCAATTTGTTGAGGAGGCCACTTGGGAATCAGAGGAAAGGATGATGAAAGATCACCCTGAACTTTTCAACTAAAAATTGTAAACTCGTCTCTTTTCTTTTCTTTTCTTTCTTTGTCTTTTCTCACTCTTAAGTGTAGTTCCGAGGACAGAACTATTCTAAGGAGGGAGTGTTGTAACATCCCGTATTTTTATTTTAATTAAAAATACATTTTTCAATTTTTGCACGTATGAAGCACGTGCTAATTTTTCCATCTTTATTCTTCTTACTCTAATTTATTATTTTAGCATGCATGAGTCTTTTTGTTAGCCTTTCTTTAAACCCATGGATCTAAGAATAGATTCTAGCCCACTAAACTAATTGATTAAATTAATTAAAAAGCAAGCCCATAAGACAAGCCCATTAATTAAATCTATTTTTTAGTTGTGCATGGACTCACACATGATATGTAACAACTTTTAATACACATATTAGAATTATAGGATTTGTATTTAATTGTGTGTGTGTGTGCACTAGTGCACAACACGTGCACGTGTGTTAGGAGGGAGAGAGAGTGGAGGCCAGTTTTGGGAGATGAGAGGATGGGAGTTAGAGAGTTGAAGAGTTGGAGTAGTGGGAAAGTGAAAAGGTGAGTGGGTAATTATTAGGTGGATGAAATTTGCATTTGATCTCTTCTGTTGTCCTATAAATACATCCTTTTTTTTTCTTCTCTTTTCACACCAAAAACAAAACAAATTAGAGAGAGGAAAAAGAAAGAGAGTTAGAGAGTGTTCTTGTTGCATTGGAGGTTTTTTGGAGTGCTCTTGCTAGGAGGAGAAGGACTAGGTGTTGCTTGTTGGAGCTAGGAGTTGTGTCCTATCATCTTTGTTTGCAAATTCTTCATAAGAGGTAGGTGATCTTGTGCTTTCTAAATATAGGAAATGCATGCTAGTATGTTAAATAAGAAGTATAGATAAATTTGATGTGATAAATGTAGAACAAATCCATGCTATTGTGTGTGCCATGAATTGTAGAAATTTTGCTATGATTAAGAAACTAATTGCCATCATGTTAGTTAGAAATGAGAAAATGAAACAATGAGTTATTGTCATGAATAAATATGCATGTTAATTTACAAATATCGAAATATATAATTGTATGAAATTGTTGAGACTTCCCTTGTGGTTAAAATGAATTTTAGTGAAGTTAAATTGGTAAACATAGATTCATTTAATTGTTTGTAAGAGATACAAATTGCTATTTTGATTAAATTGAAGAAATACAATTCATATTCATTAATGAGAGGAAATAATTTGAAATTTAGATATAATGTCTAAAATATCAATTATAAATTTGTGAGTTACTGTTTGAAAGTAAACTCAGTCTAGATAAAATAATTTGCAATCTGATGAAAGATTAAATCGAATGAAAAAAATAAAGTTTTGTGAAGATTGAATAATAGTAAGATTGAACAAAAACATATTGGTGTAACTTGATATCAGTAATCACATTTGGACTTATAGGCTAGCGGGTGCGCCATAAGGCTATCGTTGTGCTTGTCGGAGGTCTTGGGTTCGAAACTTGTTAGACCCTTTTGTTTTGTTTTCGTTTAATTAAATCCAAAACCCGAGAACCAGTATAAGGGGATTTCGATATGGCTTTATAACACCAAGTCCACTTGGACTTAATGGCTTTCGGTGGTGGCTTTGGGCGCTCACTATGTGGTGCGGTTGGGCTTGGGTTCGAAACCCAGTGGCCTCATTTTGAATAAATATTTTTTTGTTTTTAATATTTTAAAGGGGTTTTTAATGTGAATAAAAATTTGGGGAAAATTTCTAATATTCCGATAAAATGATATAGAATTTATTAAAAATAGTTTTAGAAATTTTCATGTATATTTTGAGAAATTAAAAGTGGAATTGAGATAGAAAATGAGTTTTTGACTTCAAAATTATTTATTTGAGAATATAACTTTTATTTTGAGAAGAAGAGAAAAATATTTGCCATGTTATGGGTTCTCTTGATGAGATCATATACTTATGTTGAGTAAGAAATACTTGATGTGATTAAGATGACTAATGAGATTGAAATCTATTATGGGTTCATGTAGAGCTTTTTGAAAGAATTGTGAACGAATAAATGAATCATGAATGGTGCTAAGATAAGACATTGATTAAATGGTGAATAAGATGAAGATAAGAATGCATTGAGTTTAATACATGATTATTGAAGGGTATGAGTACCCGTGGATTCTTATACATGAAAGGTTGTGATCTAGAGTTTAGTGAGACTTCGGGTACCGGCATTGTTGAAATAAAACATTTGAGTTATATTTTTGAGATATGGCCATGGAGTTATCTCGGTATATGTGATTAAGTCCAGTAGGGGTAAAACTAACTCTAGGTATGATAATTTATTCATGTCTTGAACTCAAGAACTAGGCACTAAGAGAAGATGTAGTAAACCTGGGCAAACGTAAGTGGGGCACTCTATATAGTCGGACGGTGTACTCCGGGACTATAGACCCAGTCGGGCGCTGTACTCCGGGACTGAGGTTGCTTCGATGGAGACGAGTTTTTATTTTAAATCCGGGACTATGCGTAGTCGTATGGATAGTTTGTCGTACTCCAGTGTATATATGTATACCGGGGCTAGAGGGGCACTTGCGGGATGTTTGCCACGACGAGGAGTCTGTATAACAGTCGGGCGGTGTACTCCGGGACTGGGATCCGTACTCGTGGAATGTCTAAACCTTGCTTTTATTACTGGGTAGTTTTCATGGCGAGGGATCGAACCCTTTAATGTGGAGTACGCATGTGCTTGCCCTCGGACCTATGTAGTATGGGATGCATAGAATCCGAACAAGTATGCATTAGTGTCATCTTAGTATAAAATATCTGTATTAGGCATTAAGGCATTGCATACACTTGCATGTTTAGAGCAGTCACATTTAACACTTAATTTGCATTCAAGTTGTGGTTGTTAAAGTATTGAGATCGTTATATTTTCGGTATAGAGAGGATGGTCGTGTATAACATTTTCGTCGGTTGTAAGCAGCTGACGTGCCCACAGTTTTATATGCAGGAGTTGGATTTTCATGAAGATATAAAGTTGATATGCTGATGTTGATTTATTTAAATGTTAAAGATGTTGTAATTGTATAATTTTTCATTATTGTACTTCACTTTATCTTCCGTTGTGTAAATAAATGTAAATGACTCTGTTGTATTATAAAAAGTTCAAATTTTCTTGTAAAATTGTACGAAGTGAAGTGTAAAAATCCTGTAGAACTTCAAATTCGGTCTTATTTGGAATTCGGAACGTTACAAATTATATTTTGCCTAAATTGTATATTGACTGAATTGTATCTTGGCAATATTGTATCTTGGCTGATTGTATCTTGGCTGAATTGTATCTTGTCTAAATTGTATTTTGGCTGAATTGTATCTTCGCTGAATTATATCTTGGCTGATTGTATCTTGGGTGAATTGAAGCTTCGCCGAATAGTATCTTGGCTGATTGTATCTTGGTTGAATTGTACCTTGTCTGAATTTTATCTTGGCTGATTGTATTTTGGGTGAATTGTATCTTGGCTGATTGAAGTATTTTGGCTGAATTGTATCCTGGCCAAATTGTATCCTGGCCAATTGTATCTTGGCTGAATTGTATTGTGCCGAATTGTATTTTGGCTGAGTTGTGTTTTGGCTGATTTTCTCTTGGCTGAATTGTATCCTGGCTGATTCTATCTAGGCTAATTGTATTTTGGATGAATTGTATCTTGGCCGAATTGTATCTTGGCTGATTGGTATTTTGGCTGATTTTCTCTTGGCTGAATTGTATCCTGGCTGATTCTATCTAGGCTGATTGTATTTTGGCCGAATTATATCTTGGACAAATTGTATCTTGGCTGATTGTAATCATGGCTGATTATATTTTGGCTGAATTGTATATTGGTAGATTGTAATTTTGGCTGATTATAATATTGGCTGATTGTAATCTTGGCTGTCGTAATCTTGGCTGATTGTATATTGGCCTGATTGTAAACTTGGCTGATTGTATATTGATTGAATTGTATCTTGGGTGAATTGTATTTTGGCTAATTTTCTCTTGGCTGAATTGTATCCTGGATGATTGTATCTTGGCTGATTGAAGCAGGTTCATGTTGTATTTTAGCAGATTAAGCTTATTTGTATGTTATTTTTTGAGTTTGTCTCGGAAGAATGATGTTGTGTTTTCACTAAAGTAGCTCTTTTTTTGTTGTGTATGAGAATTTATGTAGTTGATGAGTTGTTTGAACTGTTTTTTATGAGAGGGGCTACATTTTTCTTCTCCACAAAAATCAATGTATTACAAATCATAAGCTTTATTTAAACCGATTTTAATATATAAAGAGCTCAATAACATGAAAATGATCTTTATACAACATCTTTTAGCCAAGACATCTAAATGGTCTGTATGCAAAATAAGTAGAGTGACATAAAAATATCTTTATTCAATCTCTTCATTTACACCTCAAATGAAAAAGAATAAAAGTGTACAATCATCTCATAAACAACATATACGAAAGCTGAAAAATACACTTCTTGGTTCATATACAAAACATATACAAAACATAAACAACATATACAAAACATATATGAACAACATAAACAACATATACAACTACAATTCCTAGCTGAAAAATACACGTCTTCCTTCAGCTGCTTCTGTTGCCTGCTTTAGCTCTTACTGATGCGCCTGAAAAAAAATAAAATAAAAAATTCATGAAAAATACAAACATCCAAGTAGCACTAATCAACAAATAGATGATTTGAAGTAGTTGTAAGCTTAGACCACACTTCTATTTCACTGTTTCTTCAAATGAAGCATACTTATTTCTCTAGGGCTGCATTATTATACCATGCCCAAAATGCCTATTTAAAAAGCTCATAAATAATACAACAACTCTCACAGAATGAGATACAATCAGCCAAGATACAAACAACCAAGATACAATGTTCAGGAAGTATCAGCCAACACTTCTATTTCACTGTTCAGGAAGTATCAATGTTCAGGAAGTATCAGCCAAGATACAATCAGCTAAAAAATGGCTGTCACCCAAGATTCCACCAAGATACAATCAGCCAAAATATAATCAGATGGTGAGCTCAACTTCTTATCCTGAGCTGAAGTTCTCAGCCAAGATTACAATCGGCCAATATTACAATCAGCCAAAATTACTATTAGCCAAGATACAATTTAGCCAGGATATAATTCAGCCAAAATATAATCAGCAATGATTACAATCAGCCAAGATACAATTCGGCCAAGATACATTCAGCCAAAACACAATCAGCCTAGATACAATTAGCGAAGATAGAATCAGCCAAAATGTATCGTGAATCAGCGAAGATAAAATCAGGCAAAATGTATCATGAATCGGCCTAGATACAATCAGCCAAAATTCTTAAATCAACCAACATTCAAAATGAACCTAGTAGGGACACTTGCTGCAATTGCTATAAACCCAAAAAAATGCAAACGACCTCAACCAACACTAGCAAACTGCAATTGCAATTGCTATAGACCCAAAAATGAATCAATAGGGTCTTCATTGCATAGATGAAGACCAATAACATAACCAACACTCAATTAAAAATATGGTAGGAGGGAGAAGGCATAATAATTCAAAGTAATGCTTGTAAAAGAGTGATTGTCATCATCGCCTATACCAACACACACAACAAAAGGCAGTTTCTACAAATTAAAAAACAATGAGACTGAGAATCGAACACTTCCTGTATTGGGGAATCATGCATCTTCTATTATAAACTGTGATTCTGTATGCAGGAATCATGCATCTTCTTGTATATTGGCTGAATCGAAACACTCTTCTATCCGTCATAGATAACAAACTACGACTCTATCAGCTTGCCTGTAAACATCAAATAATATAAACTTAAAAAATGCCCTCCTATTTTCTAATCAATGCTACCATAACAGAATCTATTTTCTAAACACTGCTAGCCAGATTATGATGTTATTCAACTAATTTTCTATTCATATATATTTTTCGAAATAAAAATCTAACAATAAAAATGAACGATTATAAAGGAAACATAATTTGAAATTGAGATTACCTGACAAGAAGATTGCAGCTTTGCTAGGAGGTCGATGCTTTGCTAGATTAACGAAGAAGGGATCAGCGGATCTAAGGTTTCGATTTAGGGGTTCAGTTGGTATAGTGTGTTGAGGGTGAGAGGTGGAGCGTGGAAGATTGGGGGCTAGGGTTTCTCTTCGAATCGCTCAGGAAGGAGGTAGGGTTCAGAACAAATCGAAACCCTAGCTCGCGATTTGGGTTTCTTGTCGAGAGAGAGAGAGAGAGAGGGAGAACGGCAGAGATGTTAGAAATCGAAACCCTAGCTCGCAATTTGGGTTTCTTGTCGAAGAGAGAGAGAGAGACCGGTAGTAGGGTTTCCTTGACAAAGAAATAGACAGAGCGGGAGGTGAGAGGGTGGTTTCTCGTCGAAGAGAGATAGAGAGAACGGTAGCTTTTAGAAGTAGGGTTTCCTCGACGAAGAAAGATATAGAGCGGGAGAGAGAGCTGAATGAGAAAGAAGATGGGATAAGAAGTTGAGCCGTTTGATCGCGATCAAATGCGATCGGACGGCTAAGAACTTCAGCTCATGATAAGAAGTTGAGCTCACCATCTCATATTAGACTAACTCTCTCTCTCTCTCTCTCTCTCTCTCTATATATATATATATATATATATATATATATATATATATATAGAGAGAGAGAGAGAGAGAGAGAGAGAGAGAATATATATATATATATATATATATATATATATATATATATATATATATATATAGAGAGAGAGAGAGAGAGAGAGAGAGAGAGAGAGAGAGAAATGTTCTGTTGTGCACTAGGCCTTCGTGTGCACTCGTGTGCGTATTGAAGATCCGAACCGTTCACATTGATCTACACATCTAAATTAGTCTAAATATATAAAATCAAATTATTTGAAATTTATTTGCTCATCCATTAAAGTGTTACAAAATTGTATGGCTGAAATTTTTTTTTTTTTATAGTCACATGATGGATGGGCAAATCAATTTCAAATGAATTGATTTTATATATTTAGACTAATTTAAATGTGTATATCAATGTGAATGGTTCGGATCGTCGATACGAAGACGGGAACGCTGAGTCCACATGAGTGCACAATGGAACACTTCTATATATAGAGAGAAATCTTCGGTTGCTCACTACTTTGGTGAGCACAACGTGAGCTCTCACGAAATAGAGCACTTATGACAAATCCAAACCACTCATATTGTTCTATATGCCTAAGATAGCCTAACAATAAAAAATCAATTAATTTGAAATTCATTTGTCCATGATTTACATCATCACAAAATTGTATGGCTGAAAATTCTAACAGCATGATGGATAGGCAAATGAACTTCAAATTACTTGATTTTTTATTTTTAGGCTATCTTAGGTATATAGAACAATATGAGCGGTTTGAATTTTTCATAGGGTCTTTATTTCATGAGTGCTCACCAAAAATAGTGAGCAACCGAAGGAGACTCATATATATATATATATATATATATATATATATATATATATATATATATATATATATATATATACATACTAGGTTTGCCTGTGAGCACGTGCCTACGGCACGTTTTCGTGAACGATACAGCATATCAAATTTTGTTTCCCAACCTTCATGTTACTTTTTATATGCTGCATCGTTGAAGAAAACGTGTCGTAGGCATGTGTCCACGGGCAAACCTAATATTCAAATACTATACAACTTTCATGTACACTTTCTAAATACTTGCAAGAATTAATAATATCCACGTCAGACTCAAAATGCCGCGAAAACCGTGATAAATTCAACCTGGGTCCCACCCACACCTCTCTCGCAAAAATCACATCACCACAAACCATCACCCACTAATTAACCCTCTCAGAGTCACAACCACTCCTCACATGCTGGGTCCCCACACCCACACTCTTGATTTAGGGTTTCAAATTTTTTGTTTGGGGGGGGGGGGGGGGGGGAGGTTAGATCTGGGCCTTTGATTTTGAAGGGATTGAAGGAGAACCACTTGATAGTTTTCTTTGTGTTTTATTATATAGATATATATCACCCCCTCCTCCAGTCCACACACAACATTACCTTTAGTAAATAAGCAATTGATGATTTGGCATGCATGTGATTGGAAAATCCTTAAAAAGGTTGTCCAATGTATCACATGCATGCTACATAATCACTTGCTCATTTACTAAATGAGCAAGTTGCTCATATCCCTTTTACCCTATATATATATATATATATATATATATATATATATATATATATATATATATATATATATATATATATATATACATATATATATATACTTCTCATCTTCTTCTCCATATATACTAACTCCTCCTTCCTCCATACACCACCCCGAAGCCACTCCCTCTCTCACTGCCTTGAACCTGAGCCCCCACCAAGCACCATCACTGCATGCCAATGGTTGGCCCAGACCGGACCAGGCCAATTCAATCCGGGCCGGTCCATTTGCGGGTCGGGCCGATGGCCGTTTTTTTGGGGTTTTGCAGATCGGACTAGCCCGGTCATGTTCACGGGTTGGGGGCTGGTTCAGCCCGGCTTTGGCAGACCAAGCCGGTCCAGGCTAGCCCGGCCCTGATGCTACCATAACCTTCATAAATGGCATGAAGTAATATCAGGAATGAACAAGAGAGTGAAAAAGTGGACTATTGATTCCACAAGCACGGATAGATACCGACCTTCAATGTTATCTTACTGGCATTATAGTGTTAGGATCAAAGACCATCTCATTTAGATCACTTTTCAACAGAGAATCGAGTTTTTGGACATAACCACACCCTCCATTCGCCAAAACTTGTTGGGCACCAGCCATAGTGATCTGTCATTTCTTTTTCCGTAATATAAATCTCATCTTAGCATATAAAAAACATGTGCAAAATTCTAACAACAGACCAAAACTTCAGAGTTGTGGTAACAGTTGCGAATTTAGTATTTATATTATAGGCTAGATTAAAAAAAATACCTGTTATAAATAAATTATTTAGTGTGAATTGTCTATTGAACTCCCCCCACTCTTTTCACATTCTCCACCACCACCACTACATTCATTCATATTTATTCATATGTAATAATTATGTAATTGTCTCTTTATTCTTTGTAAGCCTATAAATAGGCCATTGGGTGAATCATTTGTAGGGAGATGAAAAACCTATGAATGAGAATAATCTTCTTTCGTCTTGTCTCTATTATCATTTTTATTATTTTCTGTTTTTTTACAATACGTTATCGGCACGAAGCTCTGAGAGCTGATATCTCTGGAAGATGTAATGGAGGAACTTGGGCTTGGGCCAAATGGGGGCTTGATTTACTGTATGGAACACCTTCAAGATAACCTGGACGATTGGCTGGATGAAGAACTGGAGAACTATTTGGAGGATGATTATCTTGTGTTTGATTGTCCAGGTATTCATTTCCAACTTCTTATCGGCATTATGTGCTTCATATTATTTATAGCTTTAATATAAAGTACCATTTCAAGTGATCTTATTCTTCTTAATACTCTTTATCGAAGTACAAAGTGAAAAAAAAATGTACTTCTACTGATTCCTAATATATATTTCTTGACAATTGCTATAAATGTATAGATGGAAAATATAGTAATCAACTGATCTGATCTCTTATTAAACAAGAGACTTTTACCTGAGTGAATCCCTTCATCCCTTAATGCAAAAGATGTATGAGTTTAGACAAGCATCTAGGTCTGATGGATATATGTACTTTCAACAAGTTTTGAGATAATTTTTTTATTGCCATTTTGATTGTTTAGAGCTTTAATATGTCTGTATTAGTTTCCTAACTCTCTGGGCTATGTTTAATGAGTTGGCACCCGTGTGTAAATAGAAACAGGGAAGACCACTTTTAGGTCTTGTCTGTTACACTGGGGTACTAAAGATTTCTAGGTTGATTTCTTTGTTTGGCATAAACAATTGTTAGCTTGTAAGTGAATGTGAGTTTCCTGCTTGCCATATATTTGCATATTCAGGGGAATGTTTGTGTTCTTATCGTAAAATTACTCCAATATGACCTTCCTCCTTTTGTTTTTCCTTCTCATCATTGTTGTCGTCAATGCCACGATGGCGACGGTGTGGGTTGTTTCCTAAACAATTGTTGCATCACAACTATTATTATAATTGTTACCATTGCCATCACTGCTGATTTTGGCTATTGCCTTCACAATCACGACAGTCTTTAGTCACCACCATCAATGTTGTCATCTGTATTGTCACTGCTTTTGTTGTCATAACCATTATTGTTGTCATAACATCAGATGCTCTGCTTTCATATACATGCCACTTCCTTATACTAGTCCTCTGATTTGATCAGTTGTGTTCAAGTTGCATATTTGATTATGTGTGTCAACTATTTATTTGTGCAGACTACTAATTCATTTCACGGTTAAGATAATTGAAATTAATCATCCATGAAACTGACATGTTATGGCAGGATCTGTGCATTAAAAGCTATCCAAAGCCAAAGGAATAATAGCATCTTCTCTATTTTTTTTTCTTTCTCTTTATCTAGATAATGAATATGTATCAATCCAAGATTCAAGTTTGGGATATATGTCTTGCAGACAGTGCTACTACACACACCATTCTTAAAGATAAGAAATATTTTTCTAATCTGAGAAATGATCAAGCACATGTCAATACCATATCAGGCTGTGCAAAGGTAATTGAAGGCTCTGGAAGAGCAAATTTTATAATGCCAGAAGGCACAAAATTCATAATTGAAAATGCATTATTTTTGCCTAAGTCTCAAAGAAACTTATTAAGTTTTAAAGATATTCGTCTAAATGGATATCATATTGAGACTATGAATGAAAGAGGTACTGAATATCTTTGTATTACCTCAACTATGATGGGCAAAAAAGTGTGTGTTAGAAAAATTACCAGCTTTCTCATCTGGATTGTATTATACAACTATAAGAATGGTTGAATCATATAATACAGTAAATATGAAGTTTACTAATACTGTAAACCAGAAGTTTACAGATATATTTAAGGTTTGGCATGATTGGTTAGGTCATCCCGGTTCAACGATGATGCAAAAAATTATCGAGAAATCATGTGGTCATTCATTGAAAAACCAGAAGATTTTTCAATCCCATGAATTTTCTTGTGTTGCTTGTTCCAAAGGAAAGTTAATTACAAGGCCCTCACCAGCCAAAATAAAGAACGAATTACTATCATTTTTAGAACGAATTCATGGTGATATATGTGGTTCGATTCATCCCCCGTGTGGACCGTTTCGGTATTTTATGGTTCTAATTGACGCATCAACTCGATGGTCACATGTGTGTTTATTATCATCTCATAATTTGGCTTTTGCAAGATTACTTGCACAAATAATTCGGTTGCGGGCACATTTCCCTGATTATCCGATAAAGACAATTCGTCTTGATAATGCTGGTGAATTTACATCCCAATCTTTTATGAATTATTATATGCCAGTTGGGATAAAAGTGGAACATCCAGTAGCCTATGTTCACACTCAAAATGATTTGGCAGAATCATTTATAAAACAGATCCAGTAGATTGCTAGACCAGTGCTTATGAAATCAAATCTCCCAGTTTGGGCCTAGGGATATGCTGTTTTACATGCAACACAACTTATACGCATCCGGACAACCAGTTATAATGATAATTCTCCCTTACAATTGGTTCATGGTCAGGAACCAAATATTTCCAATTTACGAATTTTCGGATGTGCGGTATATGTCCCAATTAATCCACCACAATGCACAAAAATGGGACCTCAAAGGAGGACGAGAATATATGTTGGGTATGAATCTCCATCTATAATTAAGCATATTGAACCGGCGACTGAAGATTTGTTTACTGCAAGGTTTGCAGATTGTCACTTTGTTGAATCACTATTCCCAACATTAGGGGGAGATAATAAACAGTTAGAAAAAGAGATTTCATGGAATGAATTATCATTGAAAAGTTTAGATTCTCGAACAAAGGAAAGTGAATTAGAAGTTCAAAGGATAATTCATTTGCAAGGTATTGCAAATCAACTGTTAGACGCATTTACTGACCACAAAAGAATAACAAAATCTCATATTCCAGCTGTAAATGCTCCTATCAAAATTGATGTCCCTGAAGGACAACCTATAATTGCTAGTGAGTCTAAGGCACGCTTGAAGCGTGGTAGACCACTTGGTTCCAAAGATAAACATCCTCGAAAAAGAAAAGGAGCAAATAACTATGATTGTCAAATCGAGGATGTCTCTCCAAAAGAGACCATTGATATTAACAATGAAGAGAATCAGGTACCTGAAATTAATGAAAATGAAGAGATCTCGATTAACTATGTCATTACGGAAAGAAGATGGGACCGGAATAATATAATTGTCGACAATATTTTTGTATATAATATAGCGCGCGATATCATAAATGAAAACGAGGATCATGAACCTACCTCTGTGGAAGAGTGTAGAAATAGAAATGATTGGCCAAAATAGAAAGAGGCAATTAAGTCTGAATTAGACTCGTTTGAAAAACGAGGAGTTTTTGGACCTGTAGTCCGAACACCAAAAAAAAAAGATCAAACCAGTAGGCTATAAATGGGTATTTGTACGAAAAAGAAATGAACGAAATGAGATTACTAGATATAAAGCACGGCTTGTCGTACAAGTTTTTACCCAGATGCTTGGTGTTGATTATGAAGAGACATATTCTCATGTGGTGGATGGAATAACATTTCGATATTTGATATGTCTGGCAGTGCATGAAAGACTTGAAATGCGCCACATGGATGTGGTCACGGCCTATTTGTATGGTTCGTTAGACCATGATATATATATATATATATATATATATATATATATATAAATCCCTGAAGGATTTAAAGTGCCAGAAGCACATAATGATAATTCCCGGGAAATTTACTCAATTAAGTTAAACAAAGCGTTATATGGATTGAAACAATCAGGACGGATGTGGTATAACCGTCTGAGTGAATTTTTAATAAAAGAGGGTTATAATAATGATCATATATGCCCATGTGTCTTTATAAAAGGTTTAGGATCAAAATTTGTTATAATTGTTGTTTATGTTGATGATTTAAATATCATCGGAACTCCTGAAGAGTTATTACAAGCCGTGCAATGTTTAAAGAGATAATTTGAAATGAAAGACCTTGGAAAAACAATATATTGTTTAGGTCTTCAAATTGAAAATTTGAAAGATGGGATTTTCTTGCATCAATCCACTTAAATGGAAAAAGAACTTAAAAGGTTTTACATGGATAAAGCTCATCCCTTAAGTACTCCCATGGTAGTGAGGTCATTAGATGTTAATAAAGATGTGTTTAGACCTCGTGAGGAACATAAAGAACTACTTGGTTCTGAAGTACCATATCTTAGTGCCATTGGAGCATTGATGTATCTTGCTAACAATACACGTTCTGATATATTTTTTGCGGTCAATTTATTGGCAAGATATAGTTCCTCACCAACTCAAAAACATTGGAATGGTGTGAAACATATATTTAGATATCTTCGAGGGACCATGGATATGGGCTTGTATTATTCTAACCTGTCCAAATCAGATTTAATTGGGTATGCAAATGCAGGATATTTATCTGATCCACATAAAGCCTGGTCTTAACTTTTATATGTGTTCACCTATCACCCCAAAATTTTGGAAATTCTTCTTCTTTACTCATATAGAATCAAGCGATCAGCCGAAACATATTTCACCAGAAATTCTTCTTCACACATGTTTCAATTAAAAGGGTGAAATCATTGTTAACCAAATAGAATCAAGAGACAATCCAAAAGATTGCTCGCTATGACCCTATCACCCCAACTTTTGGAAAGGATGGTAGAATTGATCGAGATTCGAGATACGACTTTTGAAGGTCCTAATCGGATGATCTCGTCAGGGGGAGAGATGATATGCGCTGCACTCTTTTTCCCTTCACCAAGTTTTGTCCCACTGGGTTTTCTTGGTAAGGTTTTTAACGAGGTAGCATCTTCATTGCATATCATTGTTAAAGATTACGTACTCTTTTTCCTTCACTAGGGTTTTTCCCATTTGGGTTTTATCTAGTAAGGTTTTAACGAGGCATATTCTTATTTACATTCAATAGACATTCAAGGGGGAGTGTTATAAATAAATTATTTAGTGTAAATTGTCTATTGAACTCCCCCCACTCTTTTCACATTCTCCACCACCACCATTACATTCATTCATATTTATTCATATGTAATAATTATGTAATTGTCTCTTTGTATTCTTTGTAAGCCTATAAATAGGCCATTGGGTGAATCATTTGTAGGGAGATGAAAAACCTATGAATGAGAATAATCTTCTTTCATCTTGTCTCTATTTTCATTGTTTATTGTTTCTATTTTTTTACAATAATACCATCAACAATTGCACACTTTTTACAAACTTCTCTTAACTATTTTATGTGCTGATTCTAATTAAACATCGCTCAACTGTATGTGATTCAAATCAAACACCTCCAAACTTTATTAAAAAAACAAACACCCCTCAATTCTCGATTTGGTCCACTAAATTTCGATTGAAAAACTATCCGAAACTGTTAGTGATACAAAACTCACCCATAAACTTTACTTGTGATATGAAAAGCACCCCTAAATTTTCATTAATGATTGAAAAAATTTCATTTTGAGAAGTGTTTTTTATGAAAAGAATAGAAGGGTGTTTGTTAAAAAAAACAGTTATGGGGTGTTTGATAGAAATACATATAGTTGAGGATAGTTGAGGGTTTTTTTAGAGGACCTTCAACTTTATTTCTCATATGCCCCCCCCCCCCCCCTCTCTCCCTCTCTCTCTCTCTCTCTTTGAATGCACAAAAATTGTCCATCTTTTCAAAATAAATTTTGTTTGCAGTTTAATTAAGTTTAGTCCCTTAAGGTTAAGAGTCATGGAGCACAAAGGTTTTTTATGATTAGTTTGTCCTGGAACATAAGGGGACTGAATTGTCCTGTCAAGCAAAGGGCGATCTTTCAACTCATCTCTTCTTCACACTGCGATATCATCTCCATTCAAGAGTCTAAACTCGATTCTCCATCTTCCGCGATCCTTAGGTCTATCGGAGGATCCATCATCTCTAATTGGATTTCCCTAGACGCCATAGGATCTAGGGGAGGCATTCTCCTCGGTTTCAAAGAGGCGATCTTCTCGCTTATATCGATTAAGTGCCTCAAGTTCTTCCTCATAGTTCAACTCTATTGGGTGCCTCTCGATACCCTAGTTTCGGTGATTTCTGTCTATGGTCCATCCTCCTCCGAGGGTCGACCTTTGTTTTGGAACGAATTCCATTCTCTTCACCCCTTTACTAGCGGCCTTTGTATCATTTGTGGCGACTTTAATGTCACTAGATTTGCTTCCGAAAGATTGTATCCTACGTCCCTGGGTAACTGTTCGTTCAATTTCAATGATTGCATCCGCTCGTTACAATTGACAGACATTCCTCTGTCGGGCAGATCATTCACTTGGTCGAACCTCCGTCATCACCCATCGATGGCAAAGCTCGATCGGTTTTTGGTTTCCCATGAGTGGATTAACCAATTTCACAACTCTTTCGCTCTAGCATTACCCAACCCTTCTTCTGACCATCTGCCCATAGCTCTTCACTCCAACTTCCCCTTCTCTCGCCATCACAAATTCATATTCGAAAAATATTGGTTGCACGATCAAGTCTTTGTCAACTTGGTAGTGGATTGCCTAGCCGCAATCTCTGGATCCTCCGGACTGGGGTCCATTCTTCTCAAACTGCACGTGATTAAATTCGGTTGCAAAATATGGCGCAATGAAAGGCAATTTAATACTAATTTCCTTAAAATTTTTTACCTATCCTCCATCGAATCTATAGATAAGATGGAGGAGCAGGGTCCTATCTCTGAAGCGCTGTTCGATGAACAGAATTCTTGCAAACGGGAATATTTCGATATCCTTCTCCAAGACCATCTAAAATGGGCTCAAAGAGCCAAATTTCGATGGCTCAAAGAGGGAGATTGCAATACAGCGTTCTTCCATAACTTCGCTTTCCATAGACAACGGTGTAACCGTATATCATCGATCATAAAAGATGGGATCGAACTATCATCTGACGAGGACATTCACCAATCTTTTCTCTCTTTCTATAAAAATCTCATTGGTTCCTCCAAACTAAGAGCCATTAGTCTCGATTGGAATCAATTGTACGGCGCGCAGACTACCAATCTTTCCTCTCTTGAGACTCCATTTTCCATGGACGAAATCAAAGCGGCAGTGTTTGCATTAAAAAGCGACGCAGCGCCAGGCCCAGACGGTTTCCCCGCCTTCTTTTTCCAAAAATTCTGGAATTGGTTGAAAGATGACCTATTCCGTATGTTCTTAGAGCTTCACCTAGGCTCGTTCTCTTTCGACCGTATCAACTACGCTCATATTGTTCTTATACCTAAAATATTAGGAGAGAATTCCGTAGCAAATTTTAGGCCAATTAGTCTGATCAATACCATATTCAAAATTATCATGAAAGTCCTTTCTACTAGACTTAGCGAGGTTATCTCCCCTCTTATTGATCCAGCCCAATCGGGTTTCATCAAGGATCATTTTATTCTTGATAGTGTAGCCTCAGCACAGGAAATCATTTCTCTTTGTCATAAGACTAAAACAGAAGGTATTTTGCTTAAACTTGACTTTCAAAAAGCTTACGACAACGTCAGTTGGGACTTTCTATTTGATATCTTGCTTCATAGAGGTTTTGGCCCCAAATGGATTGCTTGGATTAAATCCAGTCTTCTCGCCGGAACCTCTTCGATTCTTATTAATGGAACCGAGGGCCACAAATTTAAAATCAAATGTGGTCTGAGGCAAGGTGATCCGCTTTCTTCCCTCCTCTTCTCATTAGTTGCTGATGTGTTTAGTAAGCTCCTTCGTAATGCTTGGGAAGCCCGGGTTATTGAAGGTCTTGGAAACTCTCGCTGTTTCACTGGCGTGCTGAATCTTCAGTACGCCGATGACACCATCATTTTTGCTAAGCCTAATTCTCAGTCTCTGAGAAACCTGAAACTCCTCCTCTATTGTTTCGAATTAGCCTCAGGGCTTTCGATCAATTTTCATAAATCTTCTGTCCTCTGGTTGGGAGGTTCACCTAACAGGCAGGAAGAAATATCCAAATTCTTTAACTGCCCTATTGCCTCTTTCCCAATCACGTATTTAGGCATCCCCCTGAGATGGGGTAAACTGCAAAAATCGGATTGGTCCCCCATGATCGATAAGGTGGAATCCAGGCTATCTGTTTGGTCCAGGAGACAGTTATCCCGAGGCGGTAGATTGATTCTGCTCAACTCGATTCTATCCTCGATTCCACTGTATATGATGTCCTTCTACTTCATTCCCTTTTGGGTTATCAAGTGAATCGACCAGATCAGAAGTAACTTCCTCTGGTCTGGGTCTTCTCATTACAATCCCGGTTCACACCTGTGTAACTAGAAACTTATCTGTTCTTCTAAGGAAGCTGGAGGATTGGGGGTTTTAGACCTTAGGCACCAGAATCTTGCATTACTAGGTAAATGGCTCTGGAGAGTTCTCAATAAGGATGACCTCCCTTGGATCATTAGTATCAAAGACAGATACTATTCGATCGACGATTGGTGGAATTTCCTGGATCAACCTCATCGTAATGCCTCCCATTTCTAGAAGGGAGTCTGGAAAGCATCAGCGGCTTTCCATTGCGGGTTAAACCACGCCTGTGCCGATGGATCCATGACCAGATTCTGGACCGACCGATGGATCGGTGATTCTTCTTTAGCCACCGTTTTCCCTGCTATCTTCCGTCTGGCTTCCGATCCTCTTGCCTTGGTTGCTGACTACTATAGCAACATTGACTATCAAAGACAATGGTCGATCCCTCTCACATCCAATCTTCCACTTCACCTAATCCCTGCATTTAATGACCTTCTAGCCACTCTCAACAATGTTGTTTGGAAAGATAGAGAGGAGATTCTTTGGCGCTGGAATTCATCAGGGACCTTCTCGGTTCATTCTTTCTATCGTTTTCTTAACTTTAGAGGAGTATTATCGCCTTTCTGTGACCTGGTTTGGAAATTTTGTGCCCCCTTAAAGGTGAAAATTCTCGCGTGGCTAGCTCTCAATAATAAACTGTTGACCGTTGATATTCTAAACAAGAGAAATCTAGCTTGGGGCCAATTGTGTCCGCTATGCTTTTCCGCTTCTGAGAATGCAAACCATTTGTTCATGGGCTGTGAATTTTCGCGTCCACTTTGAAAAATTACAGTGCTAGCTTGGGAATCGCCAGTCATTCCGGCCAGTATGGTCGAATGCTGGACGAGGCGTCCCACTAGTGGGGCTTACCACAGATCGTGGTACCTTTCCTTTCAGATTATCGTGTGGATCACGTGGAGGGAAAGGAATAACAGAATCTTCCGTCAATTAGCTTCTACCTCTCATTCGATTACTCACGAATTTTTATTTTTATTCAAATTTTGGTCGTCTTCTTTAAAAGTTGAAGCTAAAGAAGCTCTCATGTATGAGAGATTGGAATCGGCCTACCATTGTCTTCTTAACCTCAACGCTATTTAATATTCATTGCATTTCTCAGTTGGACACGTTGCTCTTCTGACTACACTAGTCGTTTATCTCATTTCTGTTTTTGTAGCATTCTTAGCTACTATTTCCCACTGTTTTGGTTTCTTATTTTGGCTTGATGTATGTATCCATATTGTATGTATGCAGGGTTGAAGTGTAGGATTGCCATGTTTTGAGGCAGATCTGGCCGCTGTCTGGCTAGGTTGTTATGCTACCTTTTGTTCTGTTGGGTATGCAGCCGACATCAAGTTGCATTTTGATCTAGCCTCCTCACTTCTATTCTCCTTACCGTTTTGTTGCTTAGGACTTTGTGTAATTACCTTATGTTGATCTCAAGCCTGGAGGTCTTTTGGTTTGCTACTTGGCTGATTGCTCAGCTATCTATTGCTGGGCATGTTCCACCTCCTTTTGGATTAACACGTTAAGTACTTATGTTGTGATAATTGTTGGCTGTGGTTGGTTTCTTCTGGATGTTACTCAGCTATCTATTGTTGGGCATGTTCCACCTCTTTTTGTGTTAACATGTTAAGTATTTATGTTGTGATAGTTGTTGGCTGTGGTTGGTTTCTTCTGGATGTTGTGATAGTTGTTGACTGTGGTTGATTTCTTCTGGATGTTTAATATGGTTACTCACGTTTAGTTTGGTGTTTATCTGGGTGCTAATCAGTCGGATTGGTCCGACTGTGCGTGTTATATAGTGATAAACCAACGCATGGATTTTTTGCGTCGTGCTTCTTATCTTTATCTGTGCTTTGGCCCATCCTGTATACGGCCCTGGCTGCTGGGGATCTGTGTTCGTCCTCTCCCGGGTTGTGTTGCCTGTGGTATGTCTGATGGCGGCGCAACTGTTGGGGCAATTGAGTCAGTTAACGTGGCCGGGGATCGGATTTTCTCTCTTCGTCACGCTTCCTTCGTCGGCGTCTCAAGACATTAGCTTACCTTATTCCGCGGTCTGTATTGTTGGCTTCCTCGTGCAGCGGCTGTTTCTATTATTCTTTTATCGTTTCCTGGTTGTTGCATTCTTATCTGTAATTAATTTTTATGGTTTTCACCCGTTTTACTTCTTGTAAGACCCTTGATGTACTTTTTTAATTGATTAATACATGGCTGGAGTCAGTTGACTCTATCTGTATCATCAAAAAAAAGTTTAATCCCTTAACTAATACATATTTAAAATTTAAAAAAAGTTACACATTTCAAATGATATGCTATTACTTCTCCTATAAAAAAAGATAAATTTTGGAAAAAACTAGCTGACTTTTCACCTAAAGTCAACTAATATCCAACATTAACTCCATTATCCTAGGTCCCTGGTTCCTTATACGTTCACACTAGCGGAGCTAGGAATTTTCTATTATGTATCATTACTAATGAACTACAGTAATCAGTATGACAGGCTTTCGTCTTGCACAATTTGTTTTATTATTACAAAATAATGTTTCATGTAAATTAAACATTCAAATTCTAGTCCCAATATTTAGCACACAAAAAAGTCTTAAATAAACTTATAATCTATACTATTATTAAGTAAAGCTCCATTTTGGTGGCTTTTTACTATTATATCTCTATAAACATAAAAGGCTAAAAAAATATAGGGTTAATATCGGAGGTCAAAAATATAATTTGCATGTATTGAAAAAATAATTAACACATGCATGTAAATATTAAAATGAATAAATTAACATAACATGACTTCTTCGGTTTTGACAAGAGCATGACTTGCATGCACAATTTATTCATAAGAAAGTTTTCTCCTATCAAAGCCAGTAGGTCTAACACATGCATGCAAATATTAAAATGAATAAATTGTGCATGCATGCATGCATGCATGCAACCTCTTCGGTTACCTGCCCCTTCCTCAAAATTCTACACACCTTTAAATATTAGGGCGTGCATCGCACGCGTGCAAATAGCTAGTAAATATTATAGTTCAGCCTAAGTTGGCAGATGACCTCAAGTGCTGGCAGTAAATATGTAGATTTTCTAATAGGCTTAAAAAACTTTGCTGAATTATATCCGTGTAAAAACCTTCCGTGATTTTTTTTGTCACACAAAAACTTCTGTGAACTATGTTTTTAAAAAATCCAAGACGACGCTGTCGGCTTCCATTATCTTTTTTGACACGTGCACTGCACATGGCATATTTTTCGACAGAATTATATTTGTCTGAACATTATTACAAGCATCACTCTTCTACTCAGGTTGTACTAAAAAATCTCATTTATGTTTCCAAGTTTTTCACAAAACATCACTTATTTACTCAGGTTGTTTAAAAAGACCTCATTTTCCCCCCAAATCAACATAACCCTTAATCATATTCCCAATTTCTCCTTAAAAACTCTCATCGATCAAAAAGTAATCCTTTGCAAAATCCTCATGGCTTCCGCTCTACTCCTATTCTCATCCGTACACTCAATACCAAACAATAGCTTCCCCATTTTCCCTTCTTCTTCTTCTTCTTCTTCTTCTTCTTCTTCTCCTCTCAGGCAAGTAGGTATCGCTAGTTTTGACCCTCCATTCAGAAAAATCCAGCTCGAAGGTACCCACTTAATTTTTTTGTTTTGTATTCAACTCATATTTCAATTTCAAATTTGGTAAAAATGGTCTAATCTTTTATGGGCTCATGTTTGTTTGTGGGAAGTGACTTTGATGATCTGATTGTAGTTAGCCCAAATGGTGACTAGCTTTATTTGGATTGTTTATATTCTGTTGGCATGTTAGATTGTAGACTATATATTGGGAATTTGATGGGAATGATAGGTTTGATATAGGGATTATGTGCTTCGACTCTAAGGTACACCTGAAGCCAAGAGTTACTGAGTTACTTAGAGTAAATTCTTGATGTTGTGGGTAACTGGGTATGGAGAATTTTCTATTATTTGGTGGTTAGATATGAGCTTCGTATATATTATATGCTGTATTAATTTGTTTTGTATTGATTTAATAGATATATTGTTGTATTTGTATTGGTTGTTATATTTCAGGTAAAGCTCGTGCTTATATATCTTGTATTTACACTAGACATTATATCCAGTGAAGTGAATCAATGAGAAATAACATATTATTTTCATGGTATCAGAGCTAGGTTCCTATTTTAGTATTATGTTGTATTTTCTATGAAATATCCGATAATCAACTACATTTACTTTTTCATATTACTTTTCAGGTTATACTAGCATGTGCTATTTTGGTACTATTGAAGATGTTAGAGTGGTTTGTATAAAGAAGATATTTTTTGATGATCATTGCGGTGTACTGGTTTTGTATGTGTTGTTTTGGTACTTTTGAAGCTCATCATAGCACTAGTGTAGGTTATTAATATAGGGGGGTTCCGATTTTGAAACTAATATAGATGGAGTTGTGTATTTGTAACAAATTTTTGTATCAGGAACTGGTTTAATTTGGCACATGATATTTTGAAACTGATATAAATGGCGTTGTTGTATTTGTGACAGATTTTTGTATCAGGGTGCAAGTTTGGAACATGATATTTTTTCTATTTGTGCCATATTTTTTATGTTAATTTTGGTGTGGATATGTTGAATTTGTTGGATGTTATATTTGTTGATGAAAGGATGTGAGAATGTTATATATTGTGCATTTATTTTAATAATTTTGGTGAGAATGTGTTCAATGTGGTAGATGTTGGATTTGTTGTTGGATTTTGATAGTAGGTCATACTATGTATGATGAGTATGAAATTAATCGTAACATGATTTGAGGAGGTTTATGAATAAAACCAATAGTTCTATGAGTTTTTTTTAAACAACTAGAGTAGATGAGTGAAGTTTTGTGGAAAATTTTTGAAAATGTAAATGAGGTTTTTTATTACAATCCGAGTAGATTGGTGTGAGTTTGTGATAATGTTCAGACAAGGAAAATTCTGTCCCAAAATATGTTACGTGCGGTGCATGTGTCAAAAAAGTTAACGGAAGCTGATGCTGTCGCTTTGGGTTTTTTGAAAACATAGTTCACGAATGTTTTTTGCATGAAAAGTTCACAGTAGTTTTTTTGCTTGAGGGGTATAGTTCAGTGAGGTCTTTTGTAATTTAGCCTTTCTAATATAAGAGCATCATCTTTTATATTAAAAACTGTTTGTATGAACATCATCCATTGTAGATAATTGTGGGTTAAATGTGGAAAAAACCTCACTCAAGTATTGCCGTTTTTTAGAAAACTACGTACACAACTTTTTTAATTAAAAAAATCTCCCTCAATTATATTTTCAACACAAATTTTTTTAAAAAAATTGTACTCACCCATGCCTTGAAAACGTAGTTGAAGGAGGTTTTTTAATAGTTGTGTATAGTTTTTTGAAAATCAACACTATTTAAGAGATATTTTTTCACATTTAGCCTTAATTGTGAGTGAGTTTCAGGTTTGCGGCTAATTGAATGACTTTCAGAGTTCAGAGGATCAACTTTATAAAGTTCAGGGGCGTAGGGTCAATTTTATAAAATTTTATGAGGGACATAACACACAAATTTGGCTATTAATGCTTAGGTTTAATTCTACTTAAGTTTTTGTCCAAGCTGAGAGGTGCACCTGTCCCTCTTAGCTACAAGGTGGCTCGCCACAGCATGTTCCAGCAGAATTTTATGCTATCACCTAAAACTTATAATATATACTGCTATAGAATGGGAGAAAGCGGTGTCGGTTTAGACTTTATAGGAAAAACCAACTCATGTATTGTTTTTCCCTTAAAAATTAATGATAATTATTATGTATTGATCAACTATATTATATATCTATCTATAAGGAGCTATTGGGCAAATTAATGAGAGCTATAAGGAGTTGTTGGGCAAAAGAAGAGAGTATAAATGTATTTTGAATCAGGATATGTGGTTAGCAACAAGGTTGAACGGAAGTGATAATATCGAAGGCAAGTTCACAGAGGATGAAGTTCTAGTCGCAATCAAGAATCTGTGACATGATAAGGCGCCAGGACCAGACGGATTCCCACTCTTTTTCTATGGATTATACTGGGAAATTATAAAAGAGGACTTTATGAGGATTTTACAAGACTTCTATAAAGGTAAAGTGAATTTAGGGAGGCTGAACTATGCGCATATTGTGTTAATACCTAAGAAAAAGCAAATCAAGAAGGTGGGAGACTTGAGGCCAATCAGCCTACTGAATGGATCTTTCAAAATCATTTCAAAAGTCTTGGCTATTAGGCTAGGTCCACAACTTAATGATATTGTGGGGGAATCTCAGAGCAGATTTATTAGGGGAAGAGACATTATGGACAGTGTAGCGTCGGCTCATGAAGTCGTTTTCAGAGGAAACAAAGACAAAGCAGACGGGTTTATATTCAAGGTGGACTTTCAAAAAGCATATGATACTGTGGAATGGGATTGCGTCGACGAGGTTCTACTTCTAAAAGGGTTCGGGGAAACATGGAGGAGGTGGATCCATCAATGTGTGAGGAGGAGGAAAATTGTTTCTTATCATCAACGGGATACCAGGAAAGGAGATTAAATATCAAAGGGGATTAAGACAAGGGAACCCATTGTCATCGCTAATTCGCCATTGTGGCAGACGGACTGGCAGAGACGATAGCTAAAGGCAGAAAGGAGAACGTCGGTCATGGCATCAAAGTAAAAGGAATCCCTGAAGTTATATCGATCCTTCAGTACGCGGATGATACCCTGTTGTTCGGCTCCGCCTCAACAGAGGAAATAACTGCCATGGGAACGATACTGAGGTGCTTCGAGGCTTGGTCAGGAATGAAGGTTAATTTCAACAAGAGCTATATTATACCGCTTAGTGATAGTTGCTCTATCCTGATTACTTCAATCCAACAGATGCTAGGTTGCAATAAAGGTGATTATCCTTTAATCTATTTGGGGATTCCGATTAGACCTGGGAAGTTAACAAGGGATGATTGGCAACCGCTAATCGAAAAAATTGACAAAAGATTAGCTGGATGGAAAGATCGCATGCTCACATTGGGTGGAAGAATTACTCTCTTGAACTCAGTTATCAACAGTATTCCAGTATACCTCATGTCTATTTATGAATTACCAGGTTGGATGATTAGCAAAATTGACAAAAGCAGAAGGAGATTCCTATGGAAAGGGGCATACGGGGAGAGAAAGGGTTACATCTCATAAGTTGGGGGAGAGTTTGCGAAAGGAAAGATTTCGGGGGATTGGGGATCATCAATTTTAGAGATATGAACAATGCATTGCTTAGTAAATGGTGGTGGAGGTTGGTAAATAAACGCCACAATTGGTGGTGTAAGTCTTTCATCAAGTATCGGTCGAGGAAGAAATTCAGATACGGGGGAAGAAGTGTCATTTATGGAAAGGGATTTCCAAAATGGGAGACATTTTCTATAGTAACTCTAACTGCAAGGTGGGGAACGACAAGAACACTAGATTCTGGAAGGATAAATGGTGCAGAAATAACACCCTTATGGGACTCTTCCCATCAGCAGCCAGTGCAGTTCTGAACAACGATACCTTGGTGAGCGACGTTTGGCGCAACAACAGGCTTAGACTAGAGGTCAAAGATTCCATAGAACAAGACTATATCATCCAGCTCCAAATTCTGAACAACTACATTCATATAGAAGGGAGGTACACTCAAGGGGCTAAAGATGAGAGACGATGGATATTGGATTTGAGCTTCAAATTCACTGTATCCTCATTATACAAATGGCTCAATGATGGAGGAAGACGAAGCAAGGTAGCTGACATTATATGGTACATCAAAGTCCCTGCTAAAGTTAAAGTATTTCTTTGGTTGGTGGCTAATGACGCTATTTTATCAAAGGTCAAACTGATGAAGCACGACATTGCGGTTTACATTGTTTGTGCTAGATGTCAAAATCAAAAGGAGGATACGGATCACATCCTTTTTAAATGCATTCGAGCGAGATTGGTCTGGGGGGTTATGGGTCCTAGATTGGGTATTTTAGATAGCCCTCAATCAAGTTCAGAGGTGTGGGGAATAGTTAGAACTAACAGTATTAGGAAGGCGGATAGATCCGATTTGGAAATAGCTGTTGCCTCTACAATTTGGAATCTATGGCTAGACCGAAACGACTTTTTCTTTCGTAGTATTAATCATTGATGTTCAGTTTTGATGCACAAAATTTACCTTTGCATTCATGAATGGACAGGGCACATCGGATCCAAGAGATTGCATTTGGAGGAGGACGAGGAGTAGCTCGGTTTCACGCAGGACGACATTTTTGTGATGGGGAGCTATTGGGAGATGATGGTTTAGTAGTTGCCAGTATTTTGTTTTGGTTGTTCGCCGTGTGTTGGCTATTGAGGTGTTACCCTCTGTTTTGGGAATTTTTTGGTTGTTTACTGGGCCTTTCGGCAGACTATGTAATATTTATCAACTGTTTCGTTAATTATCATTAATGAAGTGATGACAGTAGTCATCTTTCTTATCAAAAAAAAAAAAAAAACTATATATCTATCTGTCTATCTATCTATCTATCTGTATTCTATATTATAATAGAGTGTGTTTGGTTTGACACATTAGAGAAAAATGAACACTTGCTGAACGTGACTTCAAAATTTTTGATGACAAATATTACGTGTTGGTCGAATATATATTTATATAATAAAACACAAAGAAAGCTATCAAGTGGCTCTTCTTCAATCCTTCCAAAATCAAAGGCTCAGATCTAACCTCACAAAATACATTTTTCTCCCCAAAATTTCAAACCCCAAAACTTAAATTCAAATCCCTCTCCTAAAAGAAAAAACTCATTTATTTATTTAATTATTCATCTCTCTCTCTCTCTCTCATTCTCTCTCTATTTACTCAGAAATTTAGATTTTCAGATTTCAGGTTTGTAAATTTTCAGATTTTTTATGTTTTTTTATTGTTCATGTTACATTGAAAATAGCAAATATATCTTCAATAAATAAATTTCATCATTTTCCACCCTCAAAGTTCTAACAAGTTGGATTTTATACCCTCATTATAATTATTTTTCAACATATATTAATGGAAACATGGACTTTCATTTACAACTAATTATTGTCATACTATTCAAACTTGAGCTACATAATTGTTGTTTTACTGTTTACAAGGCTTTTCATATGTTGTATCATTCCGACTCACGGGCAAATCTAGTACCACTATATAGCGGAAGAAGGGTGTATTTGACTATACTATTTGAAAAAAAAGACATGTATTGCAAATGCTTTAAATCAGTGGAAGATATTATATAGTATACAAATAATAGTAGCTCCTATCATAAAAAAATAGGTATGTATTTATGCATTGATCATGGTAATAATCTAGTATGTATAGTGAGATTAAGAGAGTTAGTGTCACTTTAGGCAATATAACTAGGGAGACAACTCAAAATTCATAAATCGACTATTTAAAATAAAAACTCACACTGGTAGATGTGATCTACATCTTAAAAATAAATTTTTTTTTGTATTTATCTGTGTAATATAAAAAGAATTTGCCGAGTTTTAATGGTTTATCTCGCAAATAAAATATCAAAGTTTTAAAAAGGGTGTAGAATAACTCCATATTTAGGTCGCATGATGAGGATGGTTATAACTCATCTAATTCATGTTAGGTTTTGTGAAAAATTAACAATGGGAATTAGGGTTAATATCTAGATCTAAGTTGCTTGAGATATTCACCCTATGTATCAAGATTGGAATACCTAGACTGCTATCACAAGTTAGTATTTATGGAATAAATACTGGTTTGGGTATCGGGTTATAAGCCCACAAACCCGTGTTCCAATATCCAATCAATTGTACGTTCAATACACGTGTTACTCATATACACATGCAATATTCATATATAGAGAATATACCCATATATCCAACAATCTCATCCTATATTCTTAATATATAAAGTACAAGATTATCTCATCAGTTCAGTATAAAACTGACTGGCTGATAACAGTCTATAATATAAGAAAAGTATCATAAAAGTATAGTTTCATAAGAACCAATATAATTATAAATCTGAATAGTTCAATTAAGACTAAACCAATATAATTAAATAGTTCCAAACCATATCCAATTCAGAATAGTTTACAAAGACTAATCCAATAGATAAAATAAATCATAGTCTCAAAACTAAACAAAGCAAATAAACTTCAAACCAAATTAAAGAGTTTTAAGCTCAAAAATGCAGTTTTAAACTCAAAAGAAGTTCTTATCAAGCAAGTGACCAGCAATAGAAAATCCTTACATGCTGCTTCATGATTACTCCTCCATATCGAGCAAATCATCATCTTCAAAATCGAGATCTAGGATTTCATCTCCATTATCTTTGCTAGCCCCTGTTGCTCAACATTGCAAATAAGAATTTCATGAGTCATCTCTCTTTGAATTCAAACAAATTGCACAAGAGTATCTAGTTTAAACAAAAGAACTTAGTACAATTCAAATTAGCTAGCAAGAGCTAGCAAGATTTTAACACAAATATCACAATCAAATATCTTTAACAAATAAAGTACAGGAACTTTTATAGTTTCTACACAAGAACCATACTATGTTTTATATTGGAATGAAAAGACTGCCATTTCAATCATGGTTTAACACTGAATCATCAAAATTGGAATGAAACATCTATATAATAAAACACAAAGAAAGCTATCAAGTGGCTCTCCTTCAATCCACCCAAAAATCAAAGGCCCAGATTTAACCTCACAAAACATATTTTTTCCCCAAAAGTTCTCCCCAAAACTCAAATTCAAATCCCCCACCCAAAACAACTCCTATATTTATTTTTTATTTTTTATTTTTCTCTCTCTCTCTCCCCCTCTTCTATTCAAAAAATTAAGAAAATAAAATTTTAAAAAATTTTAAAAAAATAAAAAATTTAAAAACTAAAAAAAAAATTAAAACTTTAAAAACTTTAAAAATAATTCAAAAAAACTAGAAAATCATAGAATATGTTTTTTGCTAGACCCTCAAAAGTTTCTCATATAATATGTTTGTTACTTCAATTAATTTGGTGAACCTCCAAAACTATTTTATATGATCAAACAAGGTGCACCGTTTCGAAGACGTGCCGTAGGCACGTGTCAACGGGCAAACCTAGTTAAAATATATGAACCAATAACCTTTGCGTGTTTTGAAACAGTGACTCTGTTGGTTGGAACTTGGATCTGACCAAGCATCCGAGTCATATGAGCTACACTTTCTTCCCAATGGTGACATGGGAGAGAGGCTCCGCAAGCTCCATCCGTAGAGCATTACATTCAGGTAATCCTTTAACGTACACATTTCTTATCCCTTCTTTTCCGCTCCAAGTTTACTTCTTGTTTATTGAAAAATGGTCCATACTAAAAATGAATGCACCTTCAGATTACAGTAATCATTTGTCTTTGTAACCCTATCTATTCCATTCATTCCAGAAATCAGATCCAAGAAATTCATCACTAACTAGTTGTTACTTTCTTCACACCCTTGGAATCAACTAAGTGATTGTCTCTCTCCTGTTTATGCTCAGCAGCTGATCACAATTGAGATTTCAGAAGTCAAACAGATGAAGCAAAGAAGTACAGGAAAGACCGTGATAAGTAAGTGGAAATGTGGGTGTTCGATAAGTTTGTTTTACTTTCCTCCCACACTAACATCTCAACAACCTCACTCACTCTCTCCTGTTTATACTCAGCAGCTAAATGCAAAGGTGGGCAGTTAGGCTGAAATCATGTGATCCCTGCAATTGGCCAGATGCTAATTAGTCAGACCACTGTTCAGTACTTAACCTGACGATGATCTACTTACTCCTTCAATGTGATGGTAAGATGGCATCTGCGTTTCTTCTCATTTCGTACTTGATTTTCTTTCTATTTACCTGCTCTCTGCATATCTATATTATTAGATAGTAAAACGTACACACAGACAGTGAAGACTTGCAGTCCCTTAGCCCAGTACCTCTTTTCGCCTCTCTTCAGAGGTTTGTAACATGATCAGCACACTTGCTACCCTTGAGAAACATATGACTTAGATAAACATCTGGCTGATGCTGTAGCTTCTGCCGTGTATCCTGAAATAGAATGCTCCCACCACCAATTTTTGTAGGGATTTCATAGGGTCCACGGTTACCTGCTTGTACATTGAGTCCTGCATCCCATATTGGTATCTAACTATATTAGATGTCTAAACCTTAATTTGCTTTGGATTCATACATAAAGATTAGTTCTTTTTAGACTAAAACCCATAAAAAATAGGAATAATTATATGGTAGTATGGTTGCTGTAGACTTAACGAGTCATCCCATAATAATAATAGTAACTATTATAGCTAGAGAAGTGAGATGCATTTTGTTTTATTATGTTTTAGCGTAGGCCATAACCTCATGCAAAGCAGGATTTAGTTGTGTGGACATCGGAGGTGTAATTATTTGTCATGTATATCAGCAAACTTTTTATGCCATATGCTACATGAGCAGTGCACTTGTTAGATGTAGTATATATTTTTATTATCGCATTCCATGTACCAAGTAGTATCATTCATAAGAGAATCCCTGTTATGAGGAAACCTCCATCTCTCACTCTCATTATGAAGCCCATCTCAAATCAGTTATAGTTTTATGTTTCTGTTTGAGAATTAAGCCATGCCCACAAACTGTTTGCTGTTTTGCCCAGTAAAAATGCCCAGACCCACAACCACTTTGCTCTAGGCCTTTGTTCATTAAGACTGATTTCACTCAGCCCTTTCGTTGTCCTGCATTGCCCTTGGGATTGTCGAGACAAGGATGCATCATTCATGCCCAAGTCCTAGTTGGTGCCTACTCCGATTTGCACGTGGAACCGATTTGTTGTGTTAGAGCATCCACAATGGTGTATCTCATATTTGAGAAAATGGCAGAAATAGAAATAGGAAATAGGCGTGCGCTCAGTGGTCGTTTGCTAAAAAATTCTCAAAAAATAACATGACGAAACAAGTTGTATCGTCTAGGAAAAAAAAATTGTAAAAATGTTAAGTTAATAATGTTTAAGTTAATTAACTATTGATTAGATATTAAAATACTTCAATTAAATAAATTAAATATTAAAATATATACTAATACCTAATTAATACACTTAATCTACCCCTAAGCTCAGAAATTGGCTTGACGGGACATGTCCCGTCCAAGCCTTTTTTTGGCTTCAAACGGCATCAGACCTTACATATAACGATAATTTAAAGAAATGTGATATGAGGCATTATACATCAATAATTGCAGTTTAAATGCTTTCCATCTAGTCAAGCTTCATTTTCAATATAACTTCATCATATTACGAATTGTAAAAATATTCACCAATGTTCACCAATATAGAGTGAGTCTATTATGAGATGGTGAGAAGAAACCCTTATCGTGAGCAAAAGATCTCAATCGTTGGATCTCGATCCAATGGCTGAGATCTTCTCTGCCCAAACTGTATAGATCTGTCTAAGTATTGAGGGCATTTAAGGGATTTCGAAATCCATCTCACGCTCATTCCGCTTCCTCTCTCCTTCCTCTCATTTCGAAATCGATCTCAAACTCTCCCCCAAATCGAAAACCTTAGATTGTCGCCATCGAATCCATCTAGTCAAGCTTTATTTTCAAGATAACTTCATCATATTAGGAATTGAAAAAATGTTCACCAATATCAACAAATGCCCGAACTCTATTCAACAAATAATTCTCATGGCACACAACCAAATATGCTTCAAAATAATAACTTCAACAAGCATTGCCAACTTAGATCCAGTATCAAATTTGCTTGTGATCAATTTGCAAAGGATGGTGATTTTCGTCTTTGGTTTGGAAAGCAAGCCTTGTTACAGATATAGCTTAGATTAAGTTATGGAGAAAAAGAAAAACAATATTGTTCACTGATTTTTGGTGCAAGAAATTGCCCAAACAAACTAGATGGGTAATATTCCACATCTTTTGTTGCTGGTCCGGGCTCGTTTGTCGGCCCACCCTCCAGGGTTGTTGAAGGGAATTGTTGTTTGTACACGTCATCTTGCTTCCTATATATTTTATTTTCTATCTGTAGTTTGTACCTGGGCCCAGTACTCTGGGTTTGTTTCGTTAAGCTCTTATTAATGAAACAGGGTGGCCAGATTCCACCTTTTCCCTAAAAAATAAAATAAAAAAATATTCCACATCTTTTAGTTGCAATTGATTTAATCTTTCGTGTTAACAACACTACTAAGTACTAGCACAACTCATCTCAAAATGTTTTAACTAATTGTAGGCTCATTCATCATATATAATTAACCAAAATAAAATGCAAGAAATTGAACATAAATCATAAACCATGTATGAGAATCAAACACTTCGCTCCAAAATATTGTGAAATAGCAGTTTGTAGATGAAGAACCCAAATCCGAGCCTGAAATGGCAGTTTGGAAATGAAGTGAGAGGGGTAGGGAAGTGAGAGGGGGTGGACTTGGGCGTCCAAGACTGAGGGCGTCAAGCTTCAGCCAAACCTGCCGCGAGATGATGAATCTTCGATTTGGGGGCTGTTCGAGCGTCTGGATTTGGGGGAATTCGATGGCGACGGGGTGGGTTTAGTGCGGTGGGTTAGAAGAATCGATGAGGAGCATCGGGATTTGGGGGAATTCGATGGCGACGATATAGGGTTTTCGATTTGGGGGAGCGTTTGAGATCGATTTCAAAATGAGAAGAAGGAGAGGAACAAGAGAGGAAGAGGAATGAGCGTGAGATGGATTTTGAAATCCCTTAAATGCCCTCAACACTTAGACAGATCTATAGAGTTTGGGCGGAGAAGATCTCAACCGTTGGATCTCGATCAATGGTTGAGATCTTCAGCTCACGATAAGGAGCTCAGCTCACCATCTCATAATAGACTCGCTATATATAATAATAATAATAATAATAATAATAATAATAGTATGAGATGGGTGAGAAGAAAATAATTTTTTGAGAGATGAGCGATTTGAGTCATCCGAATCTCGATCACAGTGTTCACATCACTCTACATGTCATCAAGATGGTGTGTACAAAATTTCAAATGATTTGGAGACCTCTAGCCTATGCATCAAAACATCACTCTACATTTCATCTAGATGGTGTGTACAAAATTTCAAACGATTTGGAGACCTCTAGCCTATGCATCAAAACGTTCAACATGTCATGAAGATGGTACAAAATACATATATATGCATTTATTTGAACGTCTTGATGCATAGGCTACATGTCTCGAAATTGTTTAAAATTTGGCACACATAATTTTGATGGCATGTAGAGTGATGTGAACGGTGTGATCGGGATTTGGATAAGTCAAATCGCTTCTCTAAAAAAATATTTTCATCTCACCCATCTCACTATCTCATAATAACATGACACTCTCTCTCTCTCTTTCTCTCTATATATATATATATATATATATATATATACATATATTTGAGAGAGGAGCAATTTGAGTCATTCGAATATCGATCACATCGTTTACATCACTCTACATGTCATCAAGATGATGTGTGCCAAATTTCAAGCAATTCAAAGACCTGTAGCCAATGCATCAAGACGTTTAAATAAATGTATATATATGTATTTTGTACCATCTTCATGACATATTGAACGTTTTGATACATAGGCTAAAGGTCTCCAAATTATTTGAAATTTTATACACCCCATCTAGATTACATGTAGAGTGATGTGAACGGTGTGATCGAGATTCGGATGACTCAAATTGCTCATCTCTCAAAAAAATATTTTCATCTCACCCATCTCACCGTCTCATATTAACATTATTATTATATATCTATATAATAAAACACAAAGAAAGCTATCAAGTGGCTCTTCTTCAATCCCAAAAAAATCAAAGGTTCATATCTAACCTCACAAAACATATTTTCCTCCCAAAAGTTTTCTCCCATAACTCAAATTCAAATCCCCCACCTAAAACAACTCCTATATTTATTTAATTTTTTTTTTCTCTCCCTCTCTATCTCACCCTCCCTCTTCTATTCAAAAAATTAAGAAAATAAAAAATTTAATTTTTTTTAAAAACTAAAAAAAATAAAAATTTAAGAACTTTAAAAATAATTCAAAAAAATCATATAATATGTTTTTTGCTCTATGTTTGCTACTTCAATTAATTTGCTGGACCTCCAAAACTAATTTATATGATCAAACAAGGTGCACCGTTCCGAAGACGTGCCGTAGGCACTTGTTAACAGGCAAACCTAGTGTATCCATAAAAGACATATCATAACAATTAGAATGATATTTAAGACAATTTAATCATCGAAAACACATCGACAAGTTTTCATGTTTCATATTGGAATAATATGATTATTCTAAGTAAATTCTACAGATATATAATACCATCAAAATTGGAATGACATTATATATTTGTGAAATTTATGTGGAATCATCAAAATTATCTAAAACATGTTAACTGTCAAATTGATGCTTAAGTTTAAACTTCTCTATGGATGTTATGAGTTCTAATAATCAAAATAACTAGGGTGTTAAGGCCTTTATAACTCAATAGCTCTTAACCCCATTTCGCCCACAGTTTTGACAATTAGACCTCTTTGTAATCCCTTAGTAAGGGCATCAGCCATATTCTGTTTTAATCTCACATCAATGAGGGTAATAATCCCTTGCTTAATAAGATAGTTCAACTTGCCTGTCTAAGACCGACAATGTAACATCCTGTATTTTTAAATCATATTAATTAGAATGTATTTTATTTTTCACGTGTTGTGCACGTGCAAATTTATGCATGCATTTCTATAAACATATTTCATCCTCATTTATTCTCTCTTTTTAGAAAGCCCAATTTAATCCTAAGCCTATTTTGTCTCTTTGTAGCCCCCATTAATTAATTAATTAATTAAATTAGTAGAGCCCATAGTCTTTTGGCCCATTAGTGAGCCCATGTAATTTAATTAATCTTTATTTTAGTATAACTTGTAGTGTAGACTCAAATAATAGACAATTAATTAATTTATAATGTACAACTTTAATTAGGGGACACTAGTTGGGACACGTGCTTGCACGTGTGTGTGCATTGCACACCTTCTCCATTGGCCGGAAATGCATAGAGGGAAGTGGGAGAGTGGATTAGTGGAGAGGTGATTTTTGGTCATGGGTGGTTGCTACAACATCCCATTGTATCCTAGCCATTTATCTACAAACATCTAATGCAATCCTAGCCCTCCATTTCACCCTAAAACTAGTATAAATACCTCTCCTTTGTATGCATACAACACTAAGAATTTTTTGCAACGAAAGAAAGAAATATATAGGGGAGTAAAAAGATTGAGAGAGAGTAAAAGATTGAGAGCATTTAGTTTGTGTGTGTTCCATCTTGGAGGCCGGCTACTTCACCAAAGGGAGGCTCGGGTTTCACTAAGTGCAAGGAGGAGGAGAATTTGTGGTGGTGCATACTAGGAAGAGAATGCCTCTTTTTATCAATCTAGGAGTTTTAGGAGTTCATTTCGTTTTCTCTCCAATAAGGTGGGCAATTTTTTCTAACTTCTAAGTAGTATCATGCTAGGTGGTGTGCTAATCATGCTAGAATAAATAGGTGAAAATATTGCACTTTGATAATACCATGATTAAGGTGAAAATGGAACATATGTGAAATTGCATGAAATGAACAAGTGAACTTGATTGAATGATATGTTTGTTGTTGTGATATTTGGAAATTGATCTAGCATGCTAAATTAGAATAAATGTTTCTCCATGTCAAAATATTTGTGTTTAGAAAAAAAAATGCAATTTTGAAAAATGTGTGTATGTGAAAAATGCTAATTGTGAGAATCTCTACATTATTAAAATAAGATTGGTTAGTAAATTATGCTTATTCATGATTAGTGTGATTGATGCTAAATAATCCTAAAGTTGTATGTTAATTGTGGAGAGAAATGACCATGAAATTGTTAATAGAACATTATGTTATTTTTTTTTCATGTACAATTGTAGGAAAAAAAAGAGAGGTACTTTATAGGGAAAATAAGAGTTAAATGGTGTTTTGAAAATCTTGAGTTACTGTATAAATTCCAAATTTCGGATTTTAGTTGTTGAACAGTCGACCGTATATGTCTTAACAGTCGACTGTCCAGACTGTTTATTTTCGAGTTTTAAATCATCACAGAACAGTCGACCGACTATGTCCTAACAGTTGACTGTCCTGACTATTTTAAATTTTTGAGTTTTAAATCATCACAGAACAGTCGACCGACTATGTTCTAACAGTCGACTGTCCTGACTATTTTAGTTTTTGAGTTTTAATTCTCGCAGAGCAGTCGATCGAATGTGTTTTAACAGTCGACTGTACTGACGATTTAAATTGATATCCAAATTTCTTGAGAAAAATTTTCTATAACCCTTGGCCTAGTGCAAAGGAGAAATTGAGACTTTCGCAAGAAAGAACTCATTATAAATTGTTAGTTTAAAGTATTTTCGGATAAAGAAAAGTGTATTGTTTAAAAGAGTTCGAAAAGAGATTTTTGATAAAAAGGAAAATTGAAAGTATGAATGTTTGATTTAGTATTGGCAAAGAGAATAAGAGAATGATATGGAAGGAATGAATTATGAATGTGACAAATTAGAAAATGAATTTATTTGTCTTATGCCTAAAATTAAGCATGAAAGAAAAATCAAATTTCCTAATGAATTATGAAAAGTCTAATGAATATGAATACACAAATGCTATGGACATGAAATGAGATTTTGAACTAGAGGGTAGCTAAAATCCTATTACCGGCAATTGAATGAATTAAAATTGTAAAGTTGAATTATTGAGATAAAAGACCAAGTTGGTCATGTTGTTAATTAAGACCGGTATAGAGCAAAGAGCTAACTCTAGGTGTGGATTTTATTCATGATTCAAATAAACTAAGGATTTAGATACATAGTGGTGGTGACGAAAGTGAGAGAAAAACACGAGTATGAGGGCCATCGAATTGGCGGTGTGAGAGTGATTCACAAACTGCCTACTTGATGCGTCATGACATGACGTGAGCACTACTCCGGAATTATCGTCCCGGTGGCGACGCTTGTGGGGTGTTTGACGACTACGAGTGGTGCTATCGTTCCATGGTGGAGGTTGAATTGTCCATAGTCTGCCTGCTTGATGCGTCATGTTAGTACGTGGGATTCCCCTCCAGACTGTCTAGACATAGGCTCGTAGATTGTAGAACATCTCGGATACTTACCGTAGTTATCGTAGTAGTTTAAGTCATGGCGAGGGATTGAACCCTACAAGATGAAGTACGATTAAAGGCTTGCCCTCGGACCTATGTAGTATGAGATGTATAGAATCCGAACAAGTGCGCATTAGTGTCATATAACATAACAACTGCATTAAGGACTAAGTGCACAACACAACACGACATCTATAGGATAGTCCCCGTAGTTTTGCTTGTGACAAGTGTGTGTTTTCTAAGTAAGAGAAAATTGATGTTTTATATCCTTGCATCAGTTGAATGAACTGATGAGCCAACAGTTTCTATGCAGCGTAAAGAGATTGACAAGAATAAGTATGCAAGCTGCTTAAAGAATGTTTCAAGTGTTGTACATTTTATTCATGTAGTTATTGTAATTTGCTTCCGATGTTTAAATGTAATTTAAAGATGTAACTCTGATGTAATGAAAGTTTTAAATTTCCATGTAAATTGTATGAAGAGAAGTGTAAAGATCCTGTGGAACTTTAAATTCAGTATGTTTTGGAATTCGGGGTGTTACAGACAGTTTGTCTCTTACCATTGTAAAGAGTATTAGTTGCTACAGTTTTTGTTTCGACATGGTCTTTAAATTCTTTGAATTTGTTAAGTGCTTCATCCTTTGTTTTTAAGAAATAAATATGACAATATCTAGAATAATCATCTATAAAAGTGATTAAATACTTCCGACCTCCTTGTGTCACAAAATTTTTAAAGTCGCATATGTCAGAATGAACTAGTTCAATAAGTTGTGTACTCCTAGAAACAGAACTAAAGGGTTTTCTAGTGATCTTTGTCTGAGCACACACTTCACATTTGTCATATCTTAAGGATGGATCAATTGGCAGATTAAAAGTTTTAGCAACAGCAAGTAATTTAATATAGTTCACATGTCCCAATCTGTTGTGCCAAGTATATGGGCTACACAGTTTTGAGCTAACAGCATTAATTACTTCATTTGCTAAACTAAGTCTATACATATCATTGACTAAGTAACAGAACCAAAGTAGTACGAGTTAACAGATAAAATAGCTCAACCACTTATCATGGAAACTGTCATGCCAGCATTATTCAGCAAGCTAATAGAAATTAAATTCTTTGCTAAAGCAGGAACAAATTTAACATTACGCAAAATTAAATTTTTACTTGATGAAAGACTGAGATTTGCAGTTCCAACTTGGAGCACCTTGACTGATTCTCTGTTAGTCATAGAGACAGACTCGTTTGCACCTTTGAGATCAGTTAGCAGGTTCTTATTGTTGCAAGCGTGGCATGTAGCCCCCGAGTCCAACAACCAACTAGTAGAGTCACTGACATTATCGTCACCAACAACACATAGAAAATTGGTGGGTTCAGTGTTGCCCTCTAACAAGTTCACCTTTTCATTGTTAGGTTGTTCTCCTTTGGGTAGCTTACATTCGGTAGCATGGTGACCCCACTTTCTACAGTTGTAGCACTTTCCTTTCTTTTTCACAATCTTTTTAAACTTAGACGGTTCACCCTTCTTATTAAGCTTGTTCCTCTTAAACATAGAAACATATTTGGTATTGGTTAGCACATTAACATGAGAACGTTGTTTCTTAGTCAACTCCAGAGTGATCCTAGTTCTAGTCTCATCCTTAACTTTAATACATCGTTTTAGTTGTGCAAGCTTAATTCGTTCCGGTAGTCTATACATTTCAGTCTTAAATGTAAGCCATGATGCAGGTAATTTAAAAATTATTGCTCCAGTAAGAAAAGCATCACACACAATGATATCTTCACTTTTCAAATTGGCTACTAAGTTTTCAAGATCAGTTACCTGAGGGAGAATGACTTTATTCTATCTGAATTCAAAACTCATGAACTTATCAACCAAGTGAGTCTTGGAGACCTTCTCCTCCTTTTTGAATTCATCCAGCAGATTATCCCATATTTCCTTAACTGTTCCGTATTTCATGTAAACATCTGCTAACCGATCTGAAATACTGTTCAACAGAAACTCCCTACACAAGTCATCGTCTCTGATCCAAGTGACATCATCCACATCTTCACTACACTCATCATAGGTCGTTTGACAGGTATAGAAAATCTTCATGAATTTCATTCCATGCTGTGCTTTCCGCTTCCAGCTATTGAATTCAGAACTACTAAACGTTTCTAGTTTAGGAACCTCATACGGTCGATCATGTTTTTCCATCTTAAGGAATAAACGATGAGTTCCTAAAGTTTGAGAGTATGTTTTGAATTATTACTACATAAGTAATTTAGATAAAGAAGATGATTTATCTGTAAATCTGTCAACTAATAACAGAATAAATAAATTAGATAATTGCATGAATCTTAAAGTTCAGAGATATCCAATCTGATGATGAGACGAAAGCAAGAGACCCCCACTATCTTCTTCATAATCAGAAAGCCAGAAAACAGATTCTCAATGGATCGGGTTCGGATCCGACTACACAGCACGTCGGATTAGAGGATGAAGACGACTAGGCACAGTGACTGATGGCGTGCAGCGCCATCGACTTGTTCAGTGACCGGACGATGGGGCGAGGGCGGCGCAGCCGAAGTCAGACAAGATCGGGATCAGGTTCGACTCGTCTTTGGTTGACGCCTCGACTGATGGTCGACTGCCTCGAACGAAGGAAGGCGACGACAGACGACGAACGGCTATGGGAGCGATGACACCGACCACGATTGTGATGGTCGGAGACGATGGCTTCGACGGGATCGACGGCTTCTACTGGATCGGCGGGATCCAGCAAACCCCCTTGATTAATCTCACAAATTGATTAATTATAATATCTCAAGATTGTTAGGTTTTGTGAGAAATTAATAATGGGAATTAGGGTGAATATCTAGATCTAAATTGCTTGAGATATTCACCCTAGGTATCAAGATTGGAATATCTAGACAGCTATCACAAGCCAATATTTATGGAATAAATACTGGTTTGGGTATCGGGTTATAAGCCCACAAACCCGCGTTCCAATATGCAATCAATTGTACGCTCAATACATGTGTTACTCATGTGCACATGCAATATTTATATATAGAGAATATACCCATATATCCAACAATTCATACATTACAAATTAGTACATCTAGAATTCTTATCATATCCATCATATCCAAACGATGTTCATTTTCATTCTGGATCATTGAGTTATGAATTTTGAGTTGATTCTAGCCAAATTGGTAACATGAAACACTAGCCCCCATATTCGAATATATAAAATAGAGACTACATTAAAAATTGGGGATATTTGTTGATTGAGTAAAAAAGAAAATTTTAAACTTTTACTTGTAAGAGCATCCACTATCGTTCATGCTATATTTTAGGTATTTGGAAATATGGAAATGGAAATAGAAGAGTTGCGTTGCTATCGTTAAAGCCAAAATTTGGGTTAAAAAAATTATAAAATACAAAGACGGAAGAATATCCTCCGTCTGATAAAAAAACTAAATTTTTTAATACTCCAAATTGAATAGAAGGAAGATCATGTTCCGTTTTACAATCATTAAAAAAAATTTGTTTTGAGCCAGACGGAAGAAGATCTTCCGTTCTTCTTCTGTCCGGTCACACGATGAATTAAAAATAATAAAAAAATTACCCGGACGGATGAAGAACTTCTGTTTGGGGCCCAGCCGGAAGATCTTCTTCCGTCTGGGCATATAATTTTTTTTTCTTCTTTTTTTGTTTTTAAGGAAAAGGACGAAAAAGTGAGAAAAAAATTGCCTGCCGCTTTCCCATGTCTCTTTCCTATTTAAAAAAATGCCGTAAAAAAAATAGAAATGAGAGGGATGGAAGAAGATCTTCCGTCTCTCCATTTTAATTTTTTTTTTAAAAAAAAAGACGGAAGATCATCTTCTGTCTTCTATATTTTGCATTTGCTATTTGACTTTGCTATATATGGCAGAGTACTGTTCATGCTTCGACTATTTTTTAGCCAACGATAGTAGCGTCTTTTTTTTTTCTTTCAAATTTTCTATTTTACAGATTTATAGTAGCCGATGGTGGATGCTCTAATGACACCTTTCAATGTAGAAAACAACCGCACGACCACAACCCAAATGGAAATTGAATAAAATAAGTGGTGATTCGCTTCACATGCGCAACATGAGTTTGAGAATCAGAGAAAGAAATTATACAGTCTAATAATTCGCATATGCATGTCCACGAAATTATTTGAATAACTTCGAGTGTATGTTAGTAAATGACCCACTTTCAATATTTATTTGTCAAACTATCCCACTTTCCAAAATAATTATCTAACTGACCCACTTCCAAAAAATATTAGATCCAACTGACCGAGTTGAATATAAAAACCTAAAAACAAAACTGATGCGGTTTGTTTTTGGGAGGCGTGTGAATACACCAGGTGTGAGTTCTTACTCGATTTGTATTGAAGGAGGAACCTCCTATGCAGACGGCCTTCGGCTGGCCGAACGGTACGGAAGTGGGCTAGAGTAGGGTGGAGGCTGAATGCTCGGTTCGGATCAGAGAGCTCGAATCCGAGGTCTCGTGTACCTGCAGATGGTTTTGGAACACCGGGGTTGGTCCCGGTGGCCGACCCTCCGACGATCTAGTTAGGCTACTAAGAGAAAGTAACAGTAACTAGGGTTTGAGTGGGCAGAGATTGATTACCTGAATCCAGGGGTAGGGGTCTGGTATTTATAAGAGAAGCCAACCGGGTCTGGATCCGGTTGCCCGTGGGGCTGAAGCGGTGGAAACCCGGGTGGTATGGGGCTAACGTGGCAGATGCCCGGGCGGTTTCCGGACTGACGTGGCAGACGCTTGGGCGGTTTTCCAGTGCTGACGTGGCGGATCCGGAGGATCAGGAGGTGCGCGCATCCTGAGGGAATCCCGTGGCCCAGGGTGGGCCACGTCATTTCTAATCCATATCACAAGCCCCACACAGGGCTGGGTGAACCCGCCGTGTAGGAGTGATTCTTCGCCTCTGTAGGAAGAGCAGAGTGGAAGGTGCGGTGAGAAAGTATGATTTGCTACGTCCAGAAGAGGCCAGGGGGTAGGAGGAAGGGATCCCTTATTGGAGTTTGCGCGAGATGCTAAGCGTAGAAGAGTTGGAGTGACGCTCGCCGAACCTCGGGGTCGGCAGACGAGCCTCGGAGGTCGGCGGACGACCTTCTCGCTAGTTGGAAGAGCGAGGGGACGTCGAGGTCTATCCGACTGAAGCTCTGTTTGCCGAAGGTCTCGGGTCGGTAGGCGAGTTCCGAAGGTCGGCAGACGATCCTCTCGCTAGTTGGAGCAAGGAGACGTCTTCGATTTCGTCGGAGCTCGGCTTGCCGAGCATCTGGGGTTGACAGAGGAGCTCTGAGGGTCGGTGGACGGCCCTCTTGCTAGTTGGAAGAGCGAGGGGCCGCCGAGGTCGATTTTTACTGGAGCCCAGTTCGCCGAGCGCTAGTGTAATGCCCTGATTTTTCAATTAATGAAAAATTATTTTACTTTGCACGTAGTGTGCACGTGCAATATTTTGGTTGAATTAAATCTCATAATTATTTTATTGTGATGTGTATAAATATTTAAATATGTGGCTTCAAATTATTTTACACAAAAGCCTTTTTCTTTAAATAAATAGAAAGCCTTATTTTAAAGGCCTTTTTCTTAAAAGCCCAAAATGTAATTTATTTATTTTAAATAACTATTTTGGCCCAAAACTAAAGCCCATGGATTAATCTATTTTTATTTAACTTGTCATGTAGAAGACTATTTTAATACTATTTTATTTTTTTTACAAAATTAAAATGTACAATTTTTAGGCCTAGTGGCATGCACGTGTATTGCACGTACACGTGCAACATGCACAAAAGTGCTAGGCCGGATTGCTTCTTGGAGGGAAAAACTCAAAATTTGAGTGGTAGGCATGGCATGGTGGTTATTTGGGTGTGGATAGTTTTTATAACTCCTACTTTCATCTTGGCCTTCCATCCTACAACCAACTAGTTAATCCTAGCCGTCCATTCTATTTGATTTCTAGTATAAATACCCCCTCCCATGGCTAGTATTCTTATGCAAATTATATCTTTCCAAACCTATAGTCTAATAGCATTATTTAGTAGTAAGTTGTGAGTTAAAAAGATTGAGAGAATTGTGTGGGATTGTGTTGCATTCAAACAAGGAGAAGAAGGCCGGCATCATTCCAAGGAGAGGAGCTCGGTTTTTGGTGGCTTGGAGCTTGTGCGCGCATTATCTAGGAGGAGGTGCATCTTGTCGCAAAAGACTTTTTGTTGCTAATTTTGTTTGTTCTCTCCCTACAAGGTGGGTAACTTTTCCTATTTCTAATATAGGGATCCATGCTAGACTTAATTATCACAATGATGCATGAAAAACATTAATAAGAATACACCTTAATTGGAAAGTTAGTCTATGAATTGATTGGAATGTTATGATTAACTTGTATGTGGTTTTATTATTAATTTGAGTTGTGGGTTAATGCTCCTTATTTCTAGTTAGGAATGTGCTAGTATTATATTGAACCATGAAGCATGAAAATGATTAATAAGAAAGCACATTGAGTTTGGAAAATAATCCCTAACTGATTGAATTGTTGACATGGAAATAGCATGTAATTCTATCGTTAAAAATTATAAGTTGCATGTGTAATTGATTATGATTATAGATTGATGGAAGAAAATACATTTATCACCATTACAAATTATATGTAAAAGTTAGTACTTTGTTAATGCTAATTTATGCATTGTAGAGATCTTTTTTGAGTTACTGTGGGAATGGATAAACTCAAAAAATAGATTTGTGTGTTGAATAAAAGATTAATAACAGAAAATTAATGTAAGAAAATTGTGGATAAAAAGATTAGAAGGCCAATTGTTAAGCAATGTCAAAAATGAGAAGTATAGTAGTTGTAATGTATAATTCATTGAATTGTGTGAAAAATACATTTTTATTGGTACAAAAATTATTTTATGCATACTGGTATGAAAATCATGCGAAGGGAAGACAATCTGGAATTTTTCAGTAACTTCTATAAAAGCAATATGAAACAAAGATTAATTGAACATCGAGACGTTTTAACAACAGTGGCAAATGATTCAAAAAGGATTTTAATTTGTACTGTGACAACCTGAGCATGTAGCTCAAGTGGTCGCTGTGTGCGGTTGTGTTCTCGGGGGTGACTGGTTCGAATCCCGTGTGCAACATTATTTTAGTTTGTTTTTTTAAAAGCAATTAAACTGTAGGCCGAGAGCATTTAATGCTCTCAGCCATAACCATACCGCTGGCACAGTTCAGCCTAGTGGCGGGTGCTCTTGGCTGTGTTCTCCGTGTGCCTGGGTTCGAATCCTACCCTCGGCATCTTTGAAAAAATATTTTTTTTTGGGTTTCGAGGTGTCCAAAAATTATGAAAAAAATATGGTTATTCTCATAAAAATGTAAGGGATTTTATAAAAATGATTTGGGCATTATTTGAAAGAGATCAACTATGGTTTGTGAATAAAAGACATAATTAGAACTATGGTTCTAGAGTATACACTTGTGAAAAATTGTAGCTTATAAGAATAAAATAATAATGGAGTATTAGAAGATGATTTGGCAAAAAGAACCTTGTTGTGTGATATAATGCAATTTATTCTCACTTGAGAATAATGTGGAAAAATATGAAGTATGAATATTCATTAGTGATGTGAATTTCAAATGTGGAATTATTAATTGATAAAGTGCATGAGTTCATGTATGATTATGGAATAATGAATGAATTAGAGATCATATGAATAAAAAAAGAAATCCGTTGGTTATGAATATGAATTTTATGAGTCTTAAGTACTCATTGTGGAAATTGTGAATTGGAATTGAATTGGAAGAGTAGCTAAGTCTCCCCCGGCAGTTGGAAAGAAAACGAAATGAAATATTGAAATTAGACCAAGGTTGGTCATGTCGAAATGAATGAATAAGTCCGGTTTAGTGGAGGGGCTAACTCTAGAGATTTAATTTTGTTCATGATTTTTAATAAAACTAAGGACTAGTACATAGTGGAGACGTGATGAAAGTAGAAGAAAAACACGAGTATGGGGGCCATCGGATTAGCGGTGTGAGAGCGATCCACAGGCTGCCTGCTTGATGCGTCAAGACATGGCGTGGGCGCTACTCCAGAATTATCGTCCCGGTGGCGACGCTCGTGGGATGTTCGAGTGGCTATGAGTGGTGCCATCGTTCCATGGCGGAGGCTGAATTGTCCATAGGTTGCCTGCTCGATGCGTCGTGTCAGTGCATGGGATTCCCCTCCAGGCTGCCTGGACATGGGCTCATAGATCATAGGACATCTAAGACACTACCGTAGTTACAGTAGTAGATTAAGTCATAACGAGGGATTGAACTCTACAAAGATGAAGAACGAATAAGGGCTTGCCCTTGGACCTATGTAGTATGGGATGCATAGAATCCGAACAAGTGCGCATTAGTATCATGTAATATAAATAAATGCATTAAGGACTAAGTGCACAATCACAACACGACATCAATAGGGTAGTCCCTTTAATTGAAATGTGACAAGTTTGTGTTTGCTAAATATGGAAAATTGAGTTATACTATTTCCGGCATAGAGAGGATGGTCGTGTATAATGTTCGTCGGTTGAATAAACTGACGTACCCACAATCTTATATGCAGGTAAATGACATGTTAAAGGTTAAAGAGGAATGGATGCTTAAAGATTATACCATGTTGTTGTACATTTATTTAATTGTTGTAAATTTTACTTCCGCTGTGCAAATGTAAAGTGTAATATTGATGTAAACTCTGATGTAAAGTGAAAAGTTTAAATTTCCTTGTAAAATTGTACTAAAGGAAGCGAAAAGATCCTGCAGAACATCTCGAATTCAGTGTATTTGGGATTCGGGGCGTTACAGCTAGGGGTCGGCAGCCGAGCCCATGTCTGGGACAAAAGGAGGGATTTGGGGCTCGAGATTTCATCCGAACTCCGAGCCTCCTGTAACAAGAGGAGGGCTTACGGGGCTCGCGATGCGATCCGAGCGTCGACCCTACCGCTGATTAGGAGGGGAATTTGTGGCTCGGAATGCTGTCCAAGCTCCGAGCTTAGGGACAAGCAGAGAAGGAGAAATGGCTCGGAGTGCCATCCGAACTCCGAGCTCCCTTGACGATCAGAGAAGGAGGTGCGGTTGGGGATTTCATCCGGGCGTCGACCCTTTTGTGAAATATAAGGGGAATTATTGGCTCGCAATTTTATCCGAGCTCCGAGCCCCCGTGTTAACAGAGAGAACGTGGTGTGGCTCGGGATTCTATCCGAGCGTCGACCCTTCTGGGAGATAGAAAAGGAATTACTGGCTCGCGATTCCATCCGGGCTCTGAGCTCCCTTGAACCAACAGGGGAAGAGGTGTGGCTCAGGTTGCTATCCGAGCATCGACCCTTCTGTGAAATAGAAGAGGAATTACTGGCTCGCGATTCCATCCGGGCTCCGAGCTCCCTTGAACAACAGAGAAAGAGGTGCGGCTCGGGATGCAATCCGAGAGTCAACCCTTCTATGAAATAGAAGGAGAATTGCTGGCTCGCGATTCCATCCGGGCTCCGAGCTCCCTTGAACCCACAGGGGAAGAGGTGTGGCTCGGGATGCTATCCGAGCGTCGACCCTTCTATGAAATGGAAGAGGAATTACTGGCTCGCGATTCCATCCAGGCTCCGAGCTCCTTTGAACCAACAGGGGAAGAGGTGCGGCTCGGGATGCTATCTGAGCGTCGACCCTCCTGTGAAATGGAAGAGAAATTACTGGCTTGCGATTCCATCCGGGCTCCGAGCTCCCTTGAACCAACAGGGAAAGAGGTGCGGCTCGGGATGCTATCCGAGCGTCGACCCTCCTGTGAAATAGAAGAGGAATTACTGGCTCGCGATTTCATCCGGGCTCCGAGCTCCCTTGAACAACAGAGAAAGAGGTGCGGCTCGGGATGCAATCCGAGCGTCGACCCTTCTGTGAAATAGAAGGGGAATTACTGGCTCGCGATTCCATCCGGGCTCCGAGCTCCCTTGAACAATCAGGGAAAGAGGTGCGGCTCGGGATGCTATCCGAGCTTCGACCCTCCTGTGAAATAGAAGAGGAATTATTGGCTCGCGATTTTATCCGAGCTCCGAGCTCCCTGGAACAATCAGGGAAAGAGGTGCGGCTCGGGATGCTATCCGAGCGTCGACCCTCCTGTGAAATAGAAGAAGAATTATTGGCTCACGATTTTATTCGAGCTCCGAGCTCCCTGACTTGTCGAAAATTCTGTATGAGGAAAAAAGGGACTGGGGGTAGTGGGTGTAATTTCATGCCCATTGCTGATGTTATGAGCGCAAAGATCAAAGCGTCTCCAGATCTTAGTGGCCATTAGATCCTGATGATTAAGATCCAACGGCCAGATTTTCATTGCGGAAATCGAGGAGTCGCCTTCTGCTTATAAATCCCCTCCCCTCTCTTCACTTTTTCTTCTTCATTTCTTTACTCTCACTTCTCCACTATTTCAAGAATAGGGTTTTTCTTGCCGTCGGTGACATTTTCTGGTGATCGTTCGGTAACTCTTCAGGTTAGTATTCTCTATTTTGTAATGTCGCGCGTTCAGTCCGGATCCGAGGCCAGCTCGTCGGGTCGCTCCACGAGGGAGTCCGAGTCCGAGACGTCCTCGTCTTTTAGCAAGTATAAGGTGAAGCAGGAGGTCCTGACAGACCCTAGGTCGGCTAGTAGTGACGACGTAGCCTTCATAGTGTCGCCAATGAGATCCCGAAGGCCGGGGAAGGAGCCTGCAGGCGAGTGCAAAGAGCAAGAGGAAGAGGATGAGGAAAATCATGGGGGTCAAGGAGCTGAGGGCAAAGAGGAGGAGGGAGAGGACGAGGAGGGCCAGGGCACCGAAGGTGAAGAGGAGGGGGAGGATGAGGATCAGGAGGATCCGGATACCGATGATAAGGATGAGGAGGATGAGGAGGATGAGGGCGCTGTTGATGATGAGGATGAGGATGCTGAAGAGGGCGCTGGCGAAGGCACATCGGGAAGGTCGGTCGGGGATGACCTTCCACCTCTCCCACCCCTGTCGATGCCGTCTCCCGAGAGGAAGGCTCGTCCTCGCCGGAAGAAGCGGAAGCTGACTATCCCGGACAGTCCTCTTCCGCAAGATGAACATGCACTCCGACCGGGGCTCAAGTTCCCCCCAGTATCCTTCAAAAATTCGGGGTCGATTCGGATGTATCCTGATGATATCAAGGATATAGGCCCCATCCCCCCAGTGCCAGGTGAAGAGGGCCGAGTGAAGATTCGGATGGACAGCATCCCGTGCATCTTGAGGGTGGACTATCTCCACATTTTGAGGGCCTCTTATTTCATCCCGCAGGAGTTCGAAGTCTTCATTCCGAGCCCCGGCATTCGGCCCACCACGGTCCTGGCACCGGGCTATTGTATGTTTCCTGAGGATGCATTCGCCTCGAGCCTGAGGCTGCCTTTGCATCCCTTTGTCAAGAGGGTCTTGAATTGGGCGAAACTATGCCCCATGCAATACAGCCCGAACTCTTGGAAGCACTTGATCTGCTTCATTCTGAGGTGCCAAGAAAAGGGGGTGAAGCCGAGGTTGACATACTTTCGAGCCATCCTAGGGATCAGCTCGCTCGGAGATCAGGAAGGGATTTTCTACTTCTCACCCAGGCCGCACAAGAAGATCATGCACGGCCATCCGGATTCCATCAAAGGGTGGAAAGAGAAGTATTTTGTGGTGCGGAGTGAGAAAGCTTGGGGAATACTGACCCAGTGGAGCTTCTTCAAGCCGTACCATAAACCTCCGAAGCGAAGCGACTTAACAGCAAAGGAATGGAAGCGAGTGGAGAAGATAGTTAGGGGGCACAGTATTGCGTGGCCTCGAGTGACCGAGCTGCACCTCGCCTGGGCCGGACTGAGCCCGGCCGACCCTAGTATGTTTCGTTCTGAATTTTTCATCTTTCTGCCTTCGTGTTAACTTTAGCCTCTTTCTTCATTCTTGCAGAGATGTCCTCCGAACAGGGGGATGATAGGCGAGCCCTGCTGGCCGCTGGCACGAAGGCGAGGGCGGATATGCAGAAGAAGAAGAAGAAGGCGGAGCAAGAGAAGCTGGCCGCTCAGGTCGGGGGGGTCCGCCAAGGTGCTGGCCCCGGTAGCCGAGGAGCCTTCTCAATTAAAGAAGGCCAAGAAGCATCACCACCCCCCAACGCCGAGGGCGCCCCGGGATGCAGGGGGTAGTTCGGGAAAAACTGCTGATGCCCCGGGGAAGGGGCTTCCCCCGCCACGCCCCACCACCGAGGAGATGGTGGGCCAACAGGGACTGCGGCCCTTTGCCCCCGATTGGTCGATTGTTTGGGGCGACAGTCTGCTCGACGAACCAGTGGCGGTAGAGTTCGTCACGAAGGCCGGCACTGAGCATGACTTCATGGCGCTGGCGTTGCAGACGACCGAGCAGGCCTTCATGCGCTGGTCCCAAGCGCATATTTCGGTGAGTTAATTTGGTGCCTTTTTCCCTGGTTTTAACTTGGTGGAATTTTTCTGATCTTTTTCCCTCGGACAGGCGATGCTCCATGGCCAGCATTTCCAAAAGTGCCTGGAGAAGGAGATTTACATCGAGAGGAGGAACGCAGAGAAGTACCTCCACGAGCTGAACAAGGCTACGGACGACCTGAAAGAGGCTCAGACCATGGTGACCGTCCACGAGGCCCAGATAGCCTCGCTCTCTGACATCCACAAGGCGGACGTGGCTCGCCTCAAGGAGAGGATTGAGGAGGAGGCGGAGAAGGGGCAGAAGGCCCTGAAGAGGATGGAGGCGGGCTCGGCGGAGGCTCTGGTCATAGCGCAGGACGAGGCGTATGAGCAGGCCAAGGCGCACTTCAGGCAGATCTACCGCGAGCAGAGCGTGGACCACCTCTACTATGGTTGGGAGGAGAACCTTCCGCCGACCCCGGGGGGCGACGAAGCGGGGGGCGTCCAGGCCGAAGATGAGGTGCCACCCCCCCCCCCCTCAAGAATATAATAGTTTTTTTCTTTTTGTTTCTTTTGATGTAAATGCCTCGAGCGGACTGACCACTGCGGCTTTTGTATCAATTTTTTGAAAGAAATAAAATATACTTTTTTGGGCCGAGGCTTCAAGACTTGCATTTTTTGTGATGTTTGCTCTCGTCTTTTGATATACGCACGGGACCTGGGTCGCCGCCCCTGTTGCTGCCGAGGTACCTCCAGATCGAGCGGGGGAGGAGGCCATGGAGGCTGCTTTGGCTCACCAGCGAAAACAAGCTCGGGACTGAGCGGCTGCCGTTAATTATTTCCTGAACAAGTCTAGGAAACTCGGTCTGGAGATGGCATGCCTGAAGAAGGCCATAGCTGACCGGGATTGGTGGGTAATCGAGACGGACTGGTCCCTCTCGGATGCCTCGAGCGGGCGGTCGGCTTCGGAGTCTTTCCTTCGCGAGGCCGTGGTTGAGAAAGAGTTGGAGATTCGCAGGCTGAAGCTGGTGTCAGGCACGGGCCCGATTGAAGAGGCCAGTAACTCGACCCCGGGGCGGTCTCTGACATTTCTATCGGATGAGGCCCAGCCTGATGATGCAGGAAGCTAGGTGGCGGGAGTATCTTCCTAGGCCGGTCTAGTCGAGCGTGAGAAGAGCCCTAAAGGAGGCACCGAGTTTGAATTTTAAGTCGAGTGCGAGTGAGTTTATGAGTTGTTCTTCGTATTTGTACCGACGTTCATTGAGTTGTAAGCAATGAGTAATAATAATAGCATTCGTTTTCTTGAACCTTGATTGTCTCGGTTGCCGAAGGTGGCTGCTGGGTCTGCTGCGAAGGGGTCGCCGCCGAGGCGACTGGGCGTAACGGGCAAGCATGCAGTGGCGTATCGCCCTTCGATAAGTCATAAATGGCAACGTTTCGCCTTCCCATGAGCATTAATGGCTACCTTTCGCTTTTCGCCGTTTTGTATTCCCAAACGTAATAACTGCCTCCCTCAGGGGGTTATATAATCTCCACTTCCCCCAGCTGATTGTTAAGAAGTGAAAGTCGCTTGACTTGGGTGCCTGCCAAAGGTGGGCGCCCAGAAACAAAATATTCTCCGAACGCTCCGGATCGGGGGCACACCAATCACCCTCGGACTATTCGGGGTACGGGCCTGGAGAGCCGTGAGACCCCGGGTTGTCCGTTGGTGAGTGGTGGGCCGGCCGATTGGTTCGGGGGTTCGGGGAGAGCCAAGGCTTGGTGGCTCTCCTGCCATCCTCGAACAATTCGGGATTTCGGACTCGCAAGAGTAGGAAACTCCGGGTTGTTCGTGGGCGAGAGGAGGGTCAATTGAAAGCAGAGGGTCAGTCCGGGATGGAGAGAGCAGAGGGTCGGTGGCTCCCCTGCCATCCTCGAACAATTCAGGGTTTGGGTTGCGAAAGCCATAAACCCCGAGTTGTTCGCGGGTGAGAGGGTGGTCAACCAAACGACTCGAAGCTCGGGGCGTCTGCCGAAGGCGGACACTCTAAACCTTAATATAAAATTTTGCTGAATCGTGACACTAGGTCGTAGCCGAGCGTATTGGTCGAGCGGCTTTGAAGAAAGCTGCGGCCTTGCTCTGGATTGACGACAAGCCGCTATCTCTTGGGAATGGCGGTGTGGGCAGTTACCGTCTCGTGCATCGGTTGATGGGCTTGAGGAAGCCCAAACCGAGCGAGGGATGGGTGCCGAGCCCCCACACCGGGAAGAAAGCCAGTTGCAAGCGTAGCAGAGGGTCGTCGCTGAGCGTCAAGGCCGAGGAGCTTTGTAGAAAGCCCCTGCCTTGCTCGAGGTCGACGTCGGGCTCCCGCACTTGTTCTCAGGAAAGACGGTGCAGGCGTGGTTGGCGGTTGTCGCCTCGAGCATCGGTTGATGGGCTTGAAGAAGCCCAAACCGGGCGAGGGACGGGTGCCGAGTCCCCACACTGGGGAGAAAGCCAGTTGCAGGCGTAGCAGAGGGTCGCCGCCAAGCGTCAAGGCCAAGGAGCTTTGAAGAAAGCCCCTGCCTTACTCGAGGTCGATGCCGAGCCCCCTACACTTGTTCTCAGGAAAGACGGTGCGGGCGTGGCTGGCGGTTGTCGCCTCGAGCATCGGTTGATGGGCTTGAAGAAGCCCAAACCGAGCGAGGGACGGGTGCCGAGCCCCCACATCGGGGAGAAAACCAGTTGCAGGTGTAGCAGAGGGTCATCGCCGAGCGTCAAGGCCGAGGAGCTTTGAAGAAAGCCCCTGCCTTGCTCGAGGTCGACGTCGAGCTCCTGCAATTGTTCTCAGGAAAGACGGTGCAGGCGTGGCTAGCGGTTGTCGCCTCGAGCATCGGTTGATGGGCTTGAAGAAGCCCAAACCGAGCGAGGGACGGGTGCCGAGCCCCCACACCGGGGAGAAAGCCAGTTGCAGTCGTAGCAGAGGGTCGCCGCCGAGCGTCCTGGCCGAGGAGCTTTGAAGAAAGCCCCTTCCTTGCTCGAGGTCGACGTCGAGCTCCCGCACTTGTTCTCAGGAAAGATGGTGCGGGCGTGGCTGGCAGTTGTCGCCTCGAGCATCGGTTGATGGGCTTGAAGAAGCCCAAACTGAGCGAGGGACGGGTGCCGAGCCCCCATACCGGGGAGAAAGCCAGTTGCAGGCGTAGTAGAGGGTCGCCTCCGAGCGTCAAGGCTGAGGAGCTTTGAAGAAAGCCCCTGCCTTGCTCGAGGTTAACGCCGAGCTCCCGCACTTGTTCTCAGGAAAGACGGTGCGGGCGTGGCTGGCGGTTGTCGCCTTGTGCATCGGTTGATGGGCTTGAAGAAGCCAAAACCGAGCGAGGGACGGGTGCCGAGCCCCCACACCAGGGGAGAAAGCCCCAAGCTTGCAAGGGAAGCTTTTTTGGCTCGCGATGCCATCCGAGTACCGAGCCCCAAGCTTATAAGGGAAGCTTTTCTAGCTTGCGATGCCATCCGAGTATCGAGCCCCAAGCTTGTAAGGGAAGCCTTTCTGGCTCGCGATGCCATCCGAGAGCCGAGCCCCAAACTTGTAGGGGAAGCTTTTCTGGCTCGCAATGCCATCTGAGTACCGAGCCCTAAGCTTGTAAGGGAAGCTTTTCTGGCTCGCGATGCCCTCCGAGGGCCGAGCCCCAACCTTGTAGGGGAAGCTTTTCTGGCTCGTGATGCCATCCGAGTACCGAGCCCCAAGCTTGTAAGGGAAGCTTTTCTGGCTCGCGATGCCATCCGAGGGCCGAGCCCTAAACTTGTAGGGGAAGCTTTTTTGGCTCGCGATGCTATCCGAGTACCGCACCCCAAGCTTGTAGGGAAAGTTTTTTTGGCTCGCGATGCCATCCGAGTACCGAGCCCCAAGCTTGTAAGGGAAGCTTTTCTGGCTCGCGATGCCATCCGAGTACCGAGCCCCAAGCTTGTAAGGGAAGCTTTTCTGGCTCGCGATACCATTCGAGGGCCGAGCCCCAACTTAGGGGAAGCTTTTCTGGCCCGCGATGCCATCCGAGTACCGAGCCCCAAGCTTGTACGGGAAGCTTTTCTGGTTCGCGATGCCATCCGAGGGCTGAGCCCCAAACTTGTAGGGGAAGCTTTTCTGGCTCGCAATGCCATCCGAGTACCGAGCCCCAAGCTTGGAAAGGAAGCTTTTCTGGCTTGTGATGCCATCTGAGTACCGAGCCCCAAGCTTGTAAGGGAAACTTTTCTGGCTCGTGGCGCCATCCGAGGGCTGAGCCTGAGACATGTTCTTTATTTGTAACAAAATATAAAGCCATAATCTTTTTTTAAGAAAGTTGGTATATTTACAACACTTGAATTTTACAAAAGACAAGGCACGACGTGCCGATTACAATCTTGATAATTTACATGGAGGTTAATCTCCTCCTAGGAATTTGATGAGGTGCTCCGCATTCCAGGGCCTCTTGATGGCCTTACCCTCTGGGTTAGTCAGGTGGTACGTCCCTAAGCGCACGACCTCCGATACTTTGTAAGGGCCCTCCCAGTTCGGGGCCAATTTCCTTTTCTGACTGGGATTGGATACCGCCAGTTTTCGGAGAACGAGGTCTCCAAGTTTGATGTCGGTGGGACGCACCTTCTTGTTGTAGAACTTCTCAATTCTTTGTTGGTAGATGCTTCTTCTAATGGCGGACTTCTCCCTGACCTCGTTTATGAGGTCCAGGTCGGCTTGCAGCTATTTGGAGTTAGCCGCTTCGTCGAAAGCCATGATTCGGGGTGAAGGGATCCCGATCTCCAAGGGAATGACAGCCTCCGCGCCGTAAGTCAGATTGAAAGGGGATTCTCCCGTGGGGATTCTCTTTGTTGTTCGGTGGGCCCAGAGAATGCTGGGTAACTCGTCGAACCATAACCCCTTAGAAGAGTTATCGAGTCGTTTCTTGAGGCCGTCGAGGATTTGGCAGTTCGCGTTCTCGGCCTGACCGTTAGACTGGGGGTGGCATACTGAGGAGAAGAGTTGCTAGATCCCGAGATCTTCGCAGAACTTGCAAAAATGTTTTCCCGCGAATTGAGTCCCATTGTCTGTGATGAGCACCTGCGGAATCCCGAACCGACAGACGATGTATTTCCAGAAAAACTGTTGGGTCTGTCGCTCGGTGATAGGTGCTAATGGCTCGGCCTTGATCCACTTAGTGAAGTAGTCGATCGCCACAATGAGGAACTTTCGCTGGCCCATTGCTTTTGGGAATGGGCCCACCAAATCTATCCCCTACATTGCAAAGGGGGTCGGACTGGCCATTGACCGGAGGTTCGCCTGAGGAGCCCTCTTCATGGGGGAGAACCGTTGACAGGGGCCGCACTTCTTCACTAGGGCGAGGGCATCTTGCAGCATAGTGGGCCAGCAGTACCCGTGATTTAATGCCTTCTACGCTAGCGAACTGCTTCCCATGTGGCATCCGCCGATCCCCTCGTGCAGCTCCTTGAGGGCGTACTTGGCTTCGTTTGGGGTTAGGCAGTAGAGGTAGGGTCTGCCATCCGTTGTTGTATAGGACATTTTGAAGAGGGTGGCATTGATGACCGCGAATCTTTCAGATCGGACCCTGATCCGTCTCGCTTCAGCCCGGTCTTCGGGGAGCTCTCCCTTGACTAGAAATTTTTTGATGAGAGTGGTCCAGTCGTTAGGAGGGGCTCCGTCTTCGACGCACAGAACCTCCGAAAATTCTGTACTTGGCTTCAACAGGACTTCAATCAGGACCGTGCGGTCGAGGCCTTCGAAGGATGAGGAAGCCAACTTTGAAAGGGCGTCGGCCTGGGCGTTCATCTCCCGGGGGATCCTCAAGACAGCCGACTCGTCGAAGGACGTTAATAGGCATTGGACCACGGCCAGGAACCTGATCATTCGATCGTTACGGGCCTCGTATTCCCCGGTGATCTGGTTGACCACCAGCTGGGAGTCGCTAAAGGCCCTGATCTGTCTAGCGCCGGCCTGGTGAGCCAGGTTGAGCCCGACGATCATGGCCTCGTATTCAGCCTCGTTGTTAGAGGCCGGGAAGTTGAGGCGGAGACAGTATTGAAGGAGGAAACCATCTGGACCCCGGAGAATGATGGCCTGCACCGCTTCCTGCCTCGCAGGAGGAGCCATCGACATAAACTTCCCACGTCTGGTCGGCTTCCTTGCTCGCGGGTTGCTCAGAGATGGTGCATTCTGTGATGAATTCGGCGAGGGCCTGCTCTTTGATGGCCGTTCTTGGTTGATAGCCAATGTCATACTGGCTGAGTTCGATTGACCATTTGACTAGTCGACCAGAGCTCTCGGGCTTATAGAGCACGGCCTTCAGGGATTGATCCGTGAGTACTTGGACCGAATGCGCCTGAAAGTAAGGACGGAGCTTCCGCACGGCCATGACCAAGGCGTACGCTACTTTCTCCATCCTGGAATACCGGGTCTCGACGTCGAGCAGGACCTTGCTTACATAGTACAGGGACTTTTGGACCCCTTCCTCTTCTCGGACGAGGACGGCGCTGAGCACGTTCTTCGAAGCAAAAAGGTAGAGCCAGAGTGGCTCCCCTGGTTCGGGCTTGCTGAGGATAGAAGGTTGGCGAGGTACTCCTTTAACTGGGCGAAGGCCTCTTGCTGCTGAGTACCCCACTCGAACCTTCCGGTGCCTCGCAGTGCCTTGAAGAACGGAAGGGACTTCTCTCCAGACTTGGAGAGGAAACGGCCGATGGTTGCCAGTCTCCCCGTTAGCCTCTGGACTTCTTTGACGTTCCTGGGAGGGGCCATGTCTATTATGGCCTTGATCTTTTTGGGGTTAGCCTCGATGCCGCGCTGGCTGACGATGAACCCTAAGAACTTCCCCAAGGAGGTGCCGAAGGCACACTTCGTCGGGTTGAGCCTCATGTTGTGGGTTCGATGGACCCCAAAGGCTTCTTCCAGGTCGGCAACATGGTCCTGTCCTTGCTGACTTTTGACGATCATGTCGTCGACGTATACCTCCATCTTATGTCTGATTTGATCTTTGAAGACTTGGTTGACGAGCCTCTCGTAGGTGGCACCGGCATTCTTCAGCCCGAAGGGCATAACCTGGTAGCAGTACAGTCCCCGGTCTGTGACGAAGGACGTCTTGGCGATGTCGGGAGGAAACATCCAGATCTGGTTATAGCCCGAGAAGGCATCCATGAAGGATAAGAGTTCGTGACCCGAAGTGGCATCGATCAGGGCATCAATGCTGGGGAGAGGGAACGGATCCTTGGGACATGCCTTGTTGAGGTCGGTGAAATCTATACAGATCATCCAACTCCCGCTCGCCTTCTTGACCATGACGACGTTCGCCAGCCACTCAGGGTAGCTGACCTCTTGTACGAAATGCGCTAACAAGAGCTTGTCCACCTCTGCGTTTACTGCCTGCTGTCGCTCCGGAGCGAACTTGTGCCGCTTTTGGACAACAGGTTTCGACCCGGGAATCACGCTGAGTTTGTGCATGATGAGATCCTCCGAGATCCCGGGCATGTCAGAAGGCTTCCAGGCGAAGAGGTCGACATTGCGGCGAATGCAGCCGATCAAGGCGTTCTTGAGGTCGGGCGCGAGGGAACAACTTACTCAGAAGTGCTTCGACGCATCCCCTATCTCGAATGAGACATATTCTAGCTCGTCCGCTGGCTCTGGTTCTGGCTGGGTTCTCTCGGGCTCCAGCTCGACGGCATCGAAGGGAAATACACCACTCCCGATCGCCGTCATGTAGCACGAACGGGATGCCTCTTGATTTCCTCGGACAACTCCAACTCCAGTGTTGGTGGGGAACTTCATTTTCTGGTGGTAGGCTGAGGGAACCGCCTGGAGGAAGCAGAGCCTCGGATGGCCGAGTATGGCATTGTAGGCTACCTTAACATTCATGACTATGAAGTCCATGGACTCGGTTCTTCTGTTCGGGGTCGTGCCTGCCGTGACGTCTAGGGTGACGATCCCCTCTATTGTCACTGGGATGCCGGAGAATCCGTGTAAGGTGTATCCGGCCGGCTTTAGCTTCTCACGGGAGAGCTTCAAGTTCTCGAATGCTCCCAGGAATAGAATGTTGACCGAGCTCCTGTTGTCTACGAGGATTCGCCGGACCTCAAAGTTTGCCATGCTGAGGCTGATGACAAGTGCGTCACAGTGAGGGAGCCGGACTCCCTCCAGGTCTTCCCCCGAAAAAGAAACAGGAAGTTGCTGGACTTGGGGGAGAGAGGGCCCTGAACGGTATTGACATCCCGGATGAATGCCTTGCGGGAAGTGTTGGATTCCCTTCCCATGGGCCCTCCGTGGATGCAATGTAAGATTGCCTGGTCCTCGGGCTCCTTGGGCTCCGGCTCCCGCTCAGGTCGCTGCCAGGGTGCTCGAGGAGGGGGGGAATCCCTCCTGTGTCTGGTATCCCTCTGTTCCCAGAGGCCTTCCCTTTTGAATTCTCAGAGGTACCCTCGTTGAATGAGGGCCTCAATTTCGTCCTTCAGGGCACGACAATGATCTGTGTCGTGCCCGTTGTCCCGGTGGAAGCGGCAGTAGAACCGCTGATCCCTCTTCTTACTGGTGTTGCTGGAAGGTCAAGGGGGGTACTACACGAGGTCGCTGTCTTCAATCGCTAAGAGGATCTTCGACACGTTTTGCGTCAGCGGTGTGTACCTCTCGAAGCGGGGGGGGGACCGGCGGAACCTTCTTTGCGGTGCCCCCGTCTCTTGGAGCTTTCTTCGCCGGTTCGACCTCGTCAGCTTTGCGCTTCCCCTTCCCGAAAACTTCTTTCTGGTCCTCTGGATTCAGGGCCTCTTCGGCTCGGATGTACTTTTCGACCCGGTTGAGGAGGTCAGGGAAGTCTATTGGGGGCTTCTTTGCCAGGGAGGCCTTCAGCTGTCCGTGTCGGACGTTGTGCCGGAAGGCGGCCGAAGCAACCCCAGGGTCAAGGGAGGAGACCGACCTCACCTCGGCGGTGAACCTTCGGACGAACACCCGGAGTGACTCCCCTTCCTTCTGCCGGAAGCCGAGTAGGGACGCACTTGTTCTTTCGGCTTTTCGACTGGTTACGAAGTGGGCGAGGAAGTTGCCCTCTAGCTGGTCGAAAGAATATATGGAGCCGGGGGTGAGTTTGGAGAACCATTCCCTAGCCGGACCCCGGAGTGTGGCGGGGAAGGCTCGGCACAGGAGGGGATCCGATGTGCTGTGAATCATCATGAGGGTTTTGAAGCCCTCCATGTGATCAGCAGGTTCGCCCTCGCCATCGTAGGTCTCGAATTGAGGCGGGCGGAAATTCCGGGGTATCTCTGCCTGCAGGATGAGGGCGGAGAAAGGAGGTCGGACAGGCCAGTACCCCTGAGCCGTCCTTGGGCCGCCGTCGCCGAAGTGGTCGAGGCGATTCTCCATTTCTTGGAGGCGCTTCAAAATGTCGTCGTCACACTCCGGAGGGATTGTTGAGGGGCGAGACACACTGGCCTCGGCATCCGATCGTGTGTGAGAGCGGTGGACGTTCTCATCAATGGGTATCCCTCGGATGGCCCCCATGATCTCCCTCCGGAAGTTCTGGAACTCCTGGTGAGTGACCGGGGCTCGCTCGGCCCGGTTTGGTTGAGCTGGAGGTTGTCGCCCGACACGGCTGAGCGCCGGCCCCCGACCTTGGGACGGAGGCTTTGGATGGTTCGAGGCCGAGTTGGAAGCGGCCCTTCCCCTACTGCGGCTGACCTGTCGGTCCAAGATTACCCCCCGGAGATCGGGTTGGATCGGACGAGAGGCACCTGGTTGGATTCTGTGACTGACCGCCGGGTGGTTGGATGCTTGAGCATCGGCGCCGACGCCCTGTGGAGGCACGTCCTACCGACGCGCTGAGGTAACAGCTCTCGTGGCTTTGGGTGCCATGTGAGCTTGGGTTGACTTCCGAATAGTTGGTGGCTGAGCTCGGACCGGTGTCCGCAATAGAGAGTTTCCCACAGACGGTGCCAACCTGATGCAGTTTGTTTTTGGTAGGCGTGTGGATGCACCAGGTGTGAGTTCTTACTCGATTTGTATTGAAGGAGGAAGCTACTATGCAGACGGCCTTCGGCTGGTCGAACGGTACGGAAGTGGGCTGGAGTAGGGTGGAGGCTGAATGCTCGGTTCGGATCAGTGGGCTCAGATCCGAGGTCTCGTGTACCTGCAGACGGTCTAGGAACACCAGGGTTGGTCCCGGTGGCAGACCCTCTGACGATCTAGTTAGGCTACTAAGAGAAAGTAATAGTAACTAGGGTTTGAGTGGGCAGAGATTGATTACCTGAATCCAGGGGTAGGGGTCTGGTATTTATAGGAGAAGCCAACCAGGGTCTGGACCCGTTTGGGGCCGGGTCTGGACCCGGTTGCCCGTGGGGCTGAAGCGGTGGAAACCCAGGCGGTATGGGGTTGACGTGGCAGATGCCCGGGCGATTTCCGGGCTGACGTGGCAGATGCCCGAGCGGTTTTCCAGTGCTGACGTGGCGGATCCGGAGGATCAGGAGGTGCGCGCATCCTGAGGGGATCCCGTGACCCAGGGTGGGCCACGTCATTTCTAACCCATATCAAAAACTTTTTGTATAACCCTAATTTATAAATTATAAACTATAATATTCTTAACCTTATAAAAGCTGGAAACTTCACAAAAATTAAGGAAACTAAGATTAAAATATCTTTCAAAATTTAAAATAAGATACATTGATAAAAGATTGATAGAAAAAAACATATAATTGATAAAGAAACAAGAGATTACTTATTAATAACTAGAAGAGTAACCAAAAACCTACATAAGAAAATACAAAAAAATTAACACACAAGGTATTAGACTATAGAAACGAAGAAGCAAGTTGGTATTACCAACACCTACTGTCACAAAAAATATTAAACTACAAGAATTATGTAAGGATGGATAATATTACAAAAATAGAATCATCATTACACTCAGAAAATTATATGATAAACATTCAAGTGTTGGAATAAGATTACAAAGGTCCAGAATTTATAGGAACAATAAGAAAAGATTTAAAAATCATAAATAAGAACATAAAAGAATTAAGTAGATATATAACAAAAGACTCAAAAGAAGAATTAGGCATAACAGAAGAAGACCGGAAGGAGTTAGAAGGCATAATAAAACTTAATATAAATATTTTAGAAATAGAAGATTTAATGGTAAATCCCAATTCAGAGAAAGTATAGAAAGCCTTAAAAAATCTAGATATAACAAATGAAGAAATAAAAATGGATCAAGAAAAAGATAAGATCATAACAAAATCTACAGAAATTTCAACTAATATGTATGAATACTTAAGACCACCACCTAATAAAAGACCTTATGACCTACCATGGAAATGACGAGGTAAAGAAACAAGTTAGGGAAAGAAAAAGAAAAACCAAAATATGATCTCACAAAATATTATGAAATATGAATAGCAGGAAATGACGAATAATTAGATTTAGAGTGTGATGTAGATAGAACAATAGAAAAATGGGTAAAAGCATCCATAATAGTAGGAATTAGACAAAACCTCTCAGAAAATACATTTGAGAAATTCATAGAAGTAACCTTTATAGGAATAGTAGCAAATTGGTGGAATGGACTAACTGAAGAAAAAAAGAAGTAATATCATGAAATTAAAATCAGTTGATGATAAAGGAACACAAAAAACTTCAGCACAAAGAACACTAGGATTAAAAGAAATAATTAAAAATCACGAGATAGCAATAGGAACAGAATTTAGTGTCTATGAAAAAACTGAAGGACATAATACATACAAAAAGAACCAAGCAAGATGGAGACCAAACAATTTAGAAATTTGTAATATGTGTTATTTTGATAACTATGCTTGTGAATTCAGAGAATATTACCATGATAGTTATTATAAATAAATTAAAAAAAATTGTCTAATCCTAGACTCATTTTTTTAAAAATTGCTAGATCCATGGAGTATAAACATATACGGTGCATATGTAAATGAGAAAGTAAAACCAGAAATAGATACTTTAGGGTATAGAACACATTTTGTAAAAGATTATAAAGATAAAATATGTCAAGAAGCTAAATCAACCATTAAATATTATAGGACATATAAACAAAGAATTTGTTGTGATGAAGCAAGACCAAACCATTGAGGATGTAATAATAGCAATAATTATATAAAAAGGTGTAAACACAAATTCCAAAAATATAAACCAAAAAACAGATGAACTTTTAAGATATATAAAAAACACTATAAAAGATACTTCAAAAGAATAAATAAAAACAAACAACACCTAAAAAACCCACAGAATGTAGTTGTTATATATGTGGAGAAGTAGGACATATATCACAAACTGTCCTAAAAGAATGAAAAAAGAAAATAAAAAATATGTAAAAGAATTTGAAGAAATGTATAACATAAACTATGAACCCTCGAATATGAAGAAGATTGGTTAGAAATAAGTGAAAATGATGAAATAATGGTAATGTAGGAAGATAGTAGAAGTAGTGAGGATGAAATAGAAGAACATGAAATAAATGTGATAATAAAAATAACAGAAATAGGAGAACCAATAGAGAGAGAAGAAAATAATGAAGAAGTAAGAGAAAGAATGAGTTTTGACATATAAAAATATGATAAATTAAGAGCAACCAAACTAGATATAAACCCAAAGGAGATATTTAAACTTCCAATATTTGAAAGAAAAAGAAATACCATAATAATAGCTAGAAATAATAAAAAACCTATAGATATTGAACAAGCTCAAGAAAAAGCTATAATTCCATTGATAACGGAAAGGATAATAAGACAAGAAATGAAAAAAAAATAAGTGAGAAAACCAGAAAGACATTAAGGCACATACATTTAGGAGCAATATAAATAATAATAAAAGCTTATTTCAAGGAAGGAATAAATACACGCTTAGAATATACTTATTAGATGATCGAATAATATTAAGTACACAAGATGCATTAATAGGAATAGTACATGAAAACTTATTGTATGAAAAAATAAAATTTATAATAAAACCTATTCTCTATAAGTATGACAGAAGAAAATAAGAATAAAAGTTTAGTCATGTTTCACAAATTATCGGGAATAGAAATGATATAAAAGTAAGGTTATGAGTATACAAATAAGAAATATTTATGCTTTTACTAGTAAGCATGAAGTAAAAAACAGAAATATCGATAACTTTAAAATAGAAACACTATTCCAGAAAATTATAAGATATAAACCAGCTTGGGAAAACCCTGAAATGCCTATACCAAATTATATAGAATTTGACTTTAACAAAGCAACAGATATTGCAAAAGGAAAAACACCATAAATAATGTCTGGTAAAAGATCACTATCAATAAGGAATAAACAACACATGTTGTTTATTCCTTATTTACATCAAAATAAGGAATAAACAACATGTATTGGAACTAATACCAATAATAAATACGTTGAATCAAAATAATAATCAATTTAAAAATAGAAATAGAATATTAAATGGAACAAACAAATAGCCCTAGTAAATACTAGAGCTACTAATTCACATATTAAACAAATATAAAAATAATAAAATTAATACCATTAGAAAAACTATATTACTATTTGGACTACTATAATAATAGGCATCAAATTGTCCATAAAATAGTATCACCACTAAGAATAAGCAGTAGATTTGAAATACTATTACATCTACATATAGACCAAAAGCACAATGTCAATGAAATGTTATTAGGAACTGACTTGCTTACATCTGTACAACCATACTCAATACAAGAAGACAAGATAATAATAACAGTAAATAATGAAAGTATAGTAATAAATAGAATATTGTTCAAATGAACCCATTAAAAAGCAACAAAAAACACATTATATATACTATCAAAATTTGTATATGAATGATATAAATCAAGAAACTACCATCGCTTAATATACACTGGAGCAGGCACAAACTTATGCTGTAAAAATATACTACCAAAATGAAAACAAGATGGAACTAATAAAAAAGCAATAACTGGATTAACATGACAAACTATTATACTTGACAAGTATCAACAAAATGCTACAATACAGATAGGAAGTTATATCCTAAAATACCAATAATATACCGATTTGATGATATAAATAATGATGTATTATTAGAAAAGAATTTTTACAACAATACTATCCTATGACTATATCACATAAAACGGTTATATTTATAACACCTTGCAAACACCAAACGATAACAATTAGAATAACACAACCTTATTCTAGGACAGATTTATCACATATCAGAGTTTCTTCAGCCCAACATAGTGAACATTAGTACCAAATAAAACTAGAATACAACTAGTCCAAGAAACAATTACATAAGAAACTTTGCAAAAATAATTAGAAGATCTGTGTGGAGAAGACCCTTTAGCAAAATGACATTTAAGTAAACCAACAGCTCATATAGAGTTAATAGAAAAAAAAAAACAAAGTAATAAAAGTTAAACCTATAAGAGACACTCTAACAGGTTTAGAAGAATTCAAAAATACATATAAAAGAACTAACAAAAAATAATTACAAAAGAAAATCACAAAGTCAACATTCATCACCAGCATTTATAGTAAGAAAACACTTAGAAGAAAAAAGAGGTAAATCTAGAATGGTAGTAAACTATAAGGAATTAAATAAAAATACTAATAGATTTGGATATCTTCTACTAGATATGAAGATACTACTAAACACTGTAAGGACAAGAAAGATAAATACAAAATTCGATTGTAAATCGGTATTTTACCCCGTAAAACTAATAAAAGAATCAAAATAGTTAACAACATTCAGTACACCATAAGAATTTTATGAATGAGACATATTACCATTTGGATATAAAAACAGTCCTGGAGTATTTCAAGAACATATGGATAAGATATTTGACAAGTACAATAATTTTATACTAGTATATGTAGATGATATTCTAATAGGATCCGAAAACGAAGAACAACAACATAAAGAACATTTACTAAAATTCATAGAAATATTAAAGAATGTAAGAATTATACTATCAAAAAAGAAAATGAAACTATTCAAAACAGAGATAAAATTCTTAGGAACAAAATTATCAAATGAAGAAATAGAACTACAACTACATATAGCCGAAAAAATAAAGACATTATCAAATGTTTTAAAAGAAAAAAGACAAGTATAAGCCATAATCAGACTACTAAATCAAACAAGAGGATATATTCCAAACCTGTCATCTAAAACAAATTGGCTACAAACAAAAACTAAAAAATTTCAAGAAATGGGAATGGACCTCTGTGGATAAAGAAAAACTAAAAATATTGAAACAAAAAACTTCAGAATTAAATAAACTAAGACTACCTATTATAGAATGTACATGGATAATAGAAACAGATGCCAGTGAAGATAATTGGGGAGCAGTTTTGAAATTTGTTGAAATAGGTGAAAAAGAGGAAAGACTAGCCATATATACTGGTGGATCATTCACACAGACTCAACAAAATTACCACATAAATGAAAAATAACTATTAGCAATCTTAAAAGCCATAAAAAGTTTGAATTATTCATAATACATACAAAATTCATATAAAGAACAGATAATACACAAGCAAAAAGTTGGATTAACAAAATAACAGACCCAACTATAGCAAATAAAAGATTGATAAGATGGCAAATGGAGTTATCACATTATGACTTTACAATAGAAAACATAAAAGGAAAAGATGACATTTTTTTATCAAGAAAATGACAATTTTGCTTTTACCGGATGGAAAATAGAGTCTAACAAATTATTCAGGAGATAGTCTTCCTAAAGGAGACTGTCAAGCAATTAAAAGGAGCATTTAACAAATTACAGTTGCAAATATGTGGTCTTCAGAGTATATTCTACCACCATATAAATGCAAAAAATAATGAGAAAATGAGTGAACAGAGTGAACCTATTAACCCACAAAATACATGTGAAATCGCAAAAATGGCCACATAAGAGGGAAGCTCTACATCCATACAACCAACTACCTACAAAGAGTGTTTACTCTCAGATTCTCCAAAATATTTCAAGAATGATTTATTTTTATAATATATTGAGAAATTATGTCAGACCACTAGGTCAATCAATTTATCAAAACTATTTTGCAGCAATATATGAAGAAAGCGATTGTACTACCAGGAGCAAATCCAAAGACAATAAGAGTATGATTCGAAAGAGGAATTATTCATTGCATATATCCATCCAGAGAATGCAGAGAACTTAGTCAGCTACCAAGAGAAGTATATAGATCTGCTAAAAGTTTTTTTGGACTTACAAAAACCTCCAAAATATATGTTCGAGTATTTTCAACAATTCCATAATCCTTTGAAGATGGCAAAGAACTACCAGCTGAGCATATTATAAAAATAAGGATGACTACACAAGTCCTGTTTGGAGCAACTAATATCATACCATATAAAAATGAAGAATTTGAAAAAACTAATCCCAGAAAGAAGAGCTATGAGGTCAGAACAATGTATTGTGAACTGTCACGCCCCGCTTCCCAAAATACGGGAACACGAGCATGTAACGTAGGCCCCACGAATGATTATGCATCATCCATAAGCTGTACCAGTCTAACTCAACAATATACAAGAGAAACAACCACGCAGGCAAGGAATATAATCACATAAACAATGAATAAACTCAAAGATAATCATGAAATATATTCACTAAATAATAATCCCACATCAGGGATAAAACAAATTCGTGTCATAAAGCCCAAGAATACAAAGTATGATAAAAAAAAATACAATAAGCAAATAAGAAAAGATAGCTAAGTAGTCTAATAGTCCAGCTCCAATCTTCAAAGAGTTTGCTCACCAAGTTCTTCTTGTAGTGCTCCTTCGGTACCTGTCAACTTGTGATCTAAAAAGAAAGAAAGAGAGCTCTTAGAGCTAGTCGTGGATAGCAAGTAGAGAAAAACAGAGGATAAAGGAAAACTAGAATATCAAAGAAAATGGACATGGTCAAAGTCAAAGAACAAATCAAAGAGTAGGCAAAATATCAAAGGTCTACAGTAAATTACACATGTAATGCGGGATGTCAGGATCAGGCAGGAAATGTAGGTTATTAAGTATTTTATTAATCTATCTAGTGCACGTACTACTGCATCCCATACTACAGGTTCCACGCAAACACCTAGTGAATGTTTTAGACTGATGGTGAATTCTCAGTCTGTGTACTCGGCCAAGTAATCAGTATTTCATGTTCACTATCAGTGTTTCCCGAGCATTGTTTATCGGGTAGTAGTTTATGGCCATTAGTATAGGTCAGTGCGGTTCACGCAGTAGGGCCCGACTGAGTACAGTTTTCGATCGTTCACTATCTAGTCAACCCATGATACCTCGACTTTTTATTAGTTATTTTAATCCTATGTGAGCATGCAAGAAGGTGTCAATATTGTATAATACTATGTGTGACTAATTATATGCGTTATAGGCACAGCATGAAGCCAACAAGTCATTTACACACATATCACATGATCAGGACAACATGACCTTGCTGTACTAAAATATGGATTACAACCACTACAAGATAGAAAATCTAAATCCGCCGGAAGTTCTAGAAAGTAGACTTCAATACGGTTCCAGCGAGTATAATTAAGGTATATAAAAGGTATAGGAACTAGGGTGAAAACTCTATTCTAATCAGGTTTTAAGTTCAGGAAGCATGCAGTAGGTTGTATTCAACTAATTGTTTTAGGTCAAATAATTCTTTAATAAAATCTATAAAAATTCTGGGTGATACCTATACATGTCTAGGTATAGCCTAAATTATTTTAGATTTTTCTTGTACTAATAACAGGGTCAAATAAAATATAGAACAGCAGGGTACGCATGAAATTATGAGTCTGAAATTACTAACACAGTTGCATTAAAGTGATGATACCTAACAGATGACAAATTGGAATTTAAATCCAGACTAGGGAAAAATTATCTAGACATCAAAGGCTACATTTTATATTTAGTAAGTTCTTCCAAATTATGTCATTAGCATGGTCAAAAATCTAATTCAAAATGAAACATACAACAGTCCAAAAATTTGTCTTAACATGAATAGGCAAGTAAATAAATCATATGGTCACATCTAGCATGCAAATTTGTAATCAAGTGAATCCTAGGTATCAAAATGCAATTTCTAAGGTTCAAGGTACATTTATTACAGTCATGGTGTCAATTCATCAATTAAAAACCGATTCAGTACATTCAATTTAATATGTCCAATTGTCAAGTAATCCTATGCAGGAATCTAGTTATTTAATGTGCATATGCATGAACAATGGGGACTGAGTTATAGATCAAAGAGATAGCACGATGTTAAGAGTATGTCGGGTTTACTCGTGTAAACCCTCTATAATCTTAACGGAATTGTCAAAAGCAATTTTTGATAGCAGTAAGGACGGATCTACTTGCAGGAGATCAAATAATCTTGAACACAAACAATAAAAAGGGTTCAAGAAGACTTGCCTGTCATTGCAGATATAAATAAATATGAATAACGGGATCAGAATCCTAGACGAAATCTCCCAAAAACACATTCGAAGACCGTGCAAAGAAATCCAAGCAACAAAGCAACAACAGCACTTGAATTCCACACCAGATCGGCTAGAACACAGGACAGCAAGACGAGATCTGATGCGCTCAGAACACGGAACACCAAAACAGACCAATAGGATTATCGCTCCATACCGGATCAGGCGAAACACCACACAGCAGGATTGCATCCGCTGTGCATACAACACCAAACACTGTAACCAACCACTTACTCCTCTTCTTCTACCTTTCGACAGAGAAAGAGCGAGGAGAGCGCGGGGCTGAGACTCGGCGAAGACGGTGGGTGGCTGGCAACGGGGCTCGCGATGCTAGCGGCGGCGACGTACGACGGTAACTGGTAGGGGAGCGACGCAATGGCGGCTCAACGACAACTCTGTTTTGCACTTGAAAATAGAGGAGTGGAGAAGGAGGCGCAAATGGTTGTTGAAGGGCATCGCGATGACGATGAAGAAGAGGCAAAGGGGTCTGCAGTGGTTGGAGGCGGACGGCGAGGGCACTTGGGGCACGGAGACGGAGGGACAGTGGCGACGAAGCAATGGGTAATGGGTTTCGGTGAGTTGGGTTGCGGTGGGAGACGAAGACGATGAGGGAGGAGATGGGTGCGAGGAGGATGATGGGGATGGCGAGGAGCGACAAGGAAGGGGATGGATTATGGTCGGAGATGGAAACAGAGAGGAGGAAGAGTGGGAGTTGGAGAGGGGATGAACAGGGAGAGGGTTTTGGGGTAAAACAGTAGGCGGCTGGGGTTTTTAATTAGGGTTAGTGTTATGGGATTAGTGAGAAAATTAGTATATATAGGGAAAAAGAGATATATTGGGTATTGGGTATGGATCCAATAGAATAAAATACATCATATATGAATATAAAGATCGATATAACCCAAATACAAAATAATGAGATATCCAATTACTAAATAAAATATGATTCATAACAAAATACAATTTGTACCACGTAAATTATTTGAAATAATTATAAATACAATTACTAAATAAGAATTGATTTGTTTCAATAATCAATAATAACAATAAATATTCATAGTAATAATAAGAATAGAAATAACCATGTAAATAAAAATAATAATACTAATAATAACACTTAGTAATAATAGTGACAATATGAATAAAGACACCGACAAAAATAATAGCAATCGTCGGAATAATACCAGTATATATAAAAATAGTAATTTGTTAAAATAGTCCAAACAAAAACAATACATTTGATTTGAGTTTAAAATATAAATATTTGATCAAGTAGAAATAGAGACAATGTTTATTCAAAATAGTTATAATTTTTGTTTAGAAAAATGTTTTAACAAAGAAACTCAAGACGAATTTAACAATAACAATTTCATACATATCGAGATACAGAAAAATACTCATGAAAATACGTATTTGCGGAAATAGGGGTTACATGAACTGAAAGACATACAAAATAGAGACAGTAATATATGGATCTAGGATAGTCCTGATCCAAAAAATAATGATTTACAGCATAGCAAAGATTAAGCAACCACAGTCAAAGAAAGAAGTCTTTGACAACTAATATCAAATTCCAGATAAAGGAGCCATGACAATGATAGAAAAGACATCTGTCCACTATTGTTGATTGATGAGGATGGAACCACAACATAAATGTAGACAATGTGGTAAAGAACAAGATAAGGCTAATAAAGAGTTATTTCTGATGTGAAGCACGTGGAGATACTGGCAAGAAAAGAATCTCTTATAACGTAAGCAATGACGTATTAGACGCAATTATTTACCTATGTTGTAAGCAGTGATGTAATCAGAACAATTATAACTGATGTAAAGTCAACCATTTCTCTATAAAAGGGGAAACTGAGTAAGTAAAAGGGCAGAATCCTAGAGGGAAAAATTCCATATAATCTTGTAAGGAGAGTTCTGTCTGTAAGAAGTTTGAAGGAAATAAAGAGAATAATTATCTTCATATCAGTTCTTGCATCTATCGGTTCGAGCAGAATATAAGGTATGAATAACTAAATCTCTTTCCCTTAAGGAGAGTTTTGTATGGTTCTACCTGAAGGACCTTGCAAAAAGGACCCATTTGTACCTTCTTAAGATAAGATGTACACCTATTAGTAGGAAACAAGCTAGGTTGTGGTTACCTGTACCGAATTGCTACTAGTTGTTCTAGACATATCTCTTGGATAAAGCTCTTTTGAAGAGCATAGTAGTCCTGAGATGGGAGGAACGTAAAAGAAGCATTGAAATTGGGGTGCATTCTAGAGGTATTTTATCTACTTGTAGTAACTGGTACAGAGCAGCTCAAAGAAACTTAACTAAGTCGGAAGCATGGTGGACCATTTTGTTTTGATTTTTATGGTAGCCTTAGGAATCTTTCCCTATTCCTCATTTCATACTTATAAATCACAAAATCACTAAAAAGGAAAACGAAAATTAATAGTTTAAATCATGCCTCTGAAATTTATGAATTAATGATTAACTATAGAATGTAGGTATTTGATGTTTATTATCCTCAGATAGTAACAAGTATGTATGATTTTTTTGAGTTTAAATTATTTTTCTTTAGCGTACATCGAGTAATAATTGTTACTATAAATCGAATTAATCATGGAGAAACTAGTAATATAAGTGCTCAAATAATTGATGACTTAACTTTTTACGAAAAATATTTATTATTTTATGAAAATTGAGAATTTTGGAGCTATATATGGAGTCATGCAACAGCAAGAAGACAATTTCTAGAAGAAAATGAAAATATAGAGGAAGAAAACGAACATATTGTGGAAGAAAATGAACATATGGAAGAACCCGAAGAACCCCCATATGATAGTGACGTATCATAAACAAATCAGAAACCATGAGAAATTTTGATGTCATGCTTGATTACTATAATATTTTTGAGATTGATAACGCACATTATTTTCAAGAATATTATTTTACAGAAGGATATCATCTTTGAAGTTTTTTGATACTCTGTTTATTTCTCTTTACTGGTTATTATTACAATTTCACACATTTCACGCTTCGCAACAAGTTGGTATCACAGCCAGTTAAGAGTAAGTTATTTTTACTTAATTTCTATAATTTTTGACTAATTTAACACTAGTTTCGAAACTGTAGAATAAAAAAAGTAATATTTAATTTAAAAATAAAAATTATTCTAAAACTGAAAAACTTTTAGAATTTAATAAAATGTCACGCATCCTATAGAAAATATTATAGGAAAGATATCAAAGAAATTTAAATACAGACTGGATCATAAGTGGAATTATTCTCAGAACTGGGTCGTTTCGAAAAATATTTTCAAAAACAGGGTCAAAAAGATAATTAGCTCAATATTTTCAGCTAATTAGAATATAGCAGTGTACACATCATACGGTGTAATTATGTGAATAGTGACAACATGAGACTGGCAGAATATATAACAAGGTATGTTAGGTTTATGTCTTGCATACTATGGTTCGATGTGAAGAGAAGACGATGAGGAGAGAAGATGTTCGAAACATCGTTGGTAGAAGAAGAAAGAGCATCAACAGGCAACACAACGGTCGTGAGAAGAATCATCAGTGTAGTGGCAGTCGACTGTCACTAAGTGTAGTCGACATGTCACGCCCCGCTTCCCAAAATACAGGGTTACGGGCACACAACTAAGGCCCAGCGAATGATATAAACACATCATTCATAAGATGGCACAATTAACTCAACAACATGAAATATATTCACAACCACGCAGGAAAAATATAATCACATAAACATTGAATAAACTTCAATAATTCATGAAATGAATCTACAAAATAATATCCAACATCTGGAGTAAACTTCGGGACAAAAGTGCCCAGAAAACAATGTATGAAAACAGCAGTAGTGACTAGAAAATCACGAAAACAAGAAACTAAATGCATGGTAAATAAAAGAATTTGGCTTCGTCATCTAGAATATTTGTTAGTCCTTCAGTCAGTTCTTCTCCTGTACCTGTGATTTCAACATCTATAGTTTGGGGGGGAACGTCCGTTAGAACAAGCTATGGATGGAAAGTAGCAACAAGCCGTGAACAATAAAATAGGACATAACAAGGAACAATCAACAGGAACAAGGAATCATATGATCAAGTATGGAACAAGTAAGAAGTGTAACATGTAAACGAGTAACGGGAAAACATGTAAACATGTAAATAGGGATCATGTAACTTGTAAACAGAAGTCATGTAACTTGTAAACAAGAATCATGCACGTGCTCAGTGTTAGCCTTAAGTCTATCAATATTTTATTAATCCTATCTAATGCACGCAATCCTGCTTCTCATACCACAGGTTCGAGTACATACAAATATGTTAACGTTTAGACTCTAATGGTGAATTCTATAGGATTATGTACTTGGGTCTTCCAGTGACAATAACATGAATCATATCACGTAACCAGGAACGTGTAATCGTGTAATTATGTAATCATGAAATCAGGAGCATGTAAAAGGAAATCATGTAATCAGGTCATGTAATCATGTAAGCATGAAATGGATTCTAGAGGTGGCCCTCATCGTCTCAAGACAGAGCACTTAGTTCCATATAACTTTTAAGCAAGAACAGGTAAACATGTAAACAAGAGTCACTATTACGAGAAACATGGGCATCCTTTCGAGTATACTCTCCTATATTGTCTACTATTAGGTCTTTCCCTTATTACTCTGATTTGTTATTCTTTTACAATAATTAACATGAACATGCAACAATGAGAACGAGTATCAGGAAAGGATCAAGAAAGATATCAAGGGATATGCAATGCACGTTATAGAATTCAATTTATAAAATACGAGGAATAAATATATTTATATTTATATACATGAAGTTACAAATTTTGGACAACAATACGTTGTTGTACAAAAACTGACTTTTCCGCTGTTACCGGAGAGCGAATCAGACGTTACACCACGAGAATCTGAATATCTTGTATTCCGTAAGTCAGATTGCAAAACCGTTAGATAGTTTGGATTCCAGACACAGTGGGATCTAACTCTCATTTAATAAGTTTTAAATAATATTATCTGCAGATAGGTCAAAAGTCTGGTTCTTTACTTAACTAGTGCTCTGACAACAACCTAGGGTCATGTTCTCATATATATAACGGGTCTGGAAATTCATCAATTAATCTTATAAAATTTCAAAGTGACTCCTAATCATATCTGGTAACCACGTAGTTAATCTTCGATCTTCATTTTACTGATAATACACTATTTCAAATATTAAATCGTGTCGATAAGTCTCTAGACAGAAATATGGAATTAAAAACCTAGTAGTATTAAAAATAAGATAATTTGCAGTCTATAAATCGGTATTTAGATCCATCAAATGTTCTAGAAACTAGATCCACAGGACTCTGACTTTCATTTATAAAGGTTAAAATAATTCTAACAGAAACTGGGTCAAAATTTTATTACAAGATGGTATAAACAGCATGGTAACAACAAAACGTACTCCTATGCAACAATCATGATAATCAATCCACATATACAATAACAAGAAATGAACCAGCATTTATACTCAATAATTAGGATGGATTTCTACTGTTAACATGACAAAATTTATTATCACTATAGCATTAAATTCACGAATCTAGTTATAACATCATATACAACCAAAATGCATTCAAATCATTATTTTTTCTACTTAACGTGCTTCCTAGTTTATGTTCGTGTAGTGTAGGCATATGATGACGGATAACAGAGCTTAGTATTGAGTCCAGGAAACGACACGAAAAGAGAGTTATTACTTTTTCACCGATGAATTGGTAATAATCTCCTTGAAGGGTAACAAGTAAAATGAGATACGATGAACAAAGTAATGAGCTACTTGCGGAGATCAAATAGTTCTTGAACTAGAACAATAACTTGGTTCAAGAGAACTTGTCTTATGTGTTTCTTACGACATGAAGGAGAAGAATGGTGACTGAACACAGGTAATCGGCAATGCCAGCGAGAAAACGGCAACAACATGGAAACGAGATGATCAGATGACAGCAGTAGTAACACGATGGTGAGGATGATGGTAACAACAACGAGATATGAGTGGTGGTCGCCACTAATGGCGGTGACTGCGGTGGTTGCGATGATCGGGGTTACGGGCGTTGCAACGAGGGAATGCAGGTGGTGCTGTGGTGGCGATCAGTGGAGAGGGAAGCGTGCGGCGGCTCTCGGGATGCAGGCTACGAGGTGGTGCGCAGTTGAGGTAATCAGGGTGATGAGGGAGCCGAGGTGCAGCAATTGTGAGGGTGAGGATTTGTGGTGGTCAGCTACGATGGTTGTGAAATGATGGTGATGACGAGGTGAAAGCAAAGGTGGGCTAGCAATGGGGCTTGATGGAGGGGCTGGCGACGGGGTTTCGAAGGTAGCAAGGTAGGGAATGGGTTTGGGAAACGAAACAGAAGAGAAGAAGAAAGGAGGAGGGGGTTTGCGGCTGATGGGGATTGATTAGGTTAATGAAGATGATTAGGGTTAATTAAGATTAAGAGTATATATATAGGGATTATAGTAGTGGGTTTAAATTGTATGGGCTTGGTTTATGGGCTTAGAACGGGCTTGGGTTAGACTAAAAGAAAAAGAAATTAAATAATAATATAATATAATGGATTAATTAAATACTCAACATGATAGAATAAAATAGAATGGATTAGAATACTGGTTCAACTTAAAAATTGACTGGCTGAAAGAATACAATAGATTGAAGAGGACAGCAAGATTTATTATTAAATAAATCGGAATACAAGAATTTAAGAAGGGGAAAGAATTACAAATAGAAATCTGTAAAGTTGGAAACATAGGTTACACTACTGCTGCAGCTCTCTGACTTGAGGGTTTGCATTAAAGTGGCAGTCGACTGCAACTAGCAGTAATAGCTGTATATGGGCCATTTATGGGTGAGTCTTTTGAGCCTAACTTCTTCTCCAAGTCATACTGTACAGTTCTTATCGTGTAACTTCTTTCCTTAGGATATATCAGATAGTTATTGTATCAAGACTACAACCTAGGGTTTCTCTAGATTTCTATATATTGTAATAGCCTTCATTGAGAGAGGAAGTACTTCATTATGAGTTTCTGATTGTAAACAACAGATTATCTTCTGGTGATGCTTGAGAGATAGATATGTTTTTGGTGAGAGTGTTTGTAACTCTTGTATCTACTCTAGTTGAATAATATCTTGTTATTTCTTCCCCGGATTAGGGTTCGTCCAAACTAGGATAAAATTGTGTGCTTTGTGTGCTTGGTTTGATCTACTTGTTTGATTGTTCATTGGATCAGTTATCGCTTCTCGCTCCTAACTACACTTCGCTGCACCTAAATTTCTAACAACTGGTATCAGAGCATAGGTTGACGAGTTTCTTGGTGAAGATAATAGATAAGAGTTTCTTGAAGGTTAAGTAGTTTGACGGGAAGATCAACTTTAATATCTGGAAGGTGGACATGTACGGCATACTGGTTCAAAAGGGCTTGCATCATGCCCTAAATGGAGATGAAGGAAAGACATCCAACATGAAGAAGGATAGGTGGGAAGAGATTCGTTTAAAAGCCTTGATTTTAATCCGCCTGTCATTGGAGAACGAGGTCAAGTGTAACTTCCATGAGGAGAAAAGTGCAGCGAGTATGGGTTGAGACTCAAAATTGACTACTCATGATCGTCGTTATTGGATCATATATACTATAACAGAAAACTATTTCATTTCTCAATGAAGAAAGGTACCCCTCTTCGAGATCATATTACGAAGTTCAATAAGGTGTTACTTGAATTCAGGGCAATAAACACAGATGATCCAAGCGAAGAGGATAAAGCTTTCAGTTTGATATATTCATTGTCAAATTCATACGAGCATTTGAAAACTACCATGGTACATGAAAATCTGCCAAAGAGTCTTTTGGTTGCCGGTGTAAGCAAGGGCTTGAATGAGGATGAACTTAGGAAGGAGATTCATAAATTAAGGTTTACTTCCATGAGTTGCTTAGCAATGGCTGAAGGAGAAAGTGCGCATAAGGATGTGGTCTATTGCCACCATTGCAAGATGATAGGGCATTACAAGAAGGATTATCGCAAGTTGTTGAATCAGAAGAGGGCCAACTTAGTCAATACCACTGAATTAGGTGAAAATTTCAATTGTCTTCTTGTTACAAATCCTTTAGCTGTGGATTCTGGCTTGTTTCTTGATTCGAGTAGTTCTTCTCACATTTCTGCAAGAGGGAGATGTATTCTACTGAATGGCGAGATCTGTGACGTAGTGGGTGAGGGAACAGTTGAGTTGGGATGCCAGATGGAAAGGGGTACACACTAAAGGAGGTCATACATATTCCTTTGCCGACATAGAATCTGATATCCATGAGAACTCTAGAAGCACGAGCTGTAGGTACACAGCTCGAGATGGAGTTCTATCAGTTTGGGAAGGTCGTCGTAAGGTGATGAGGGGAAAAAAAGGAGTGTTGGGTCAGGTCAGTACAACCTCTAAAAGAATTGTGGGAACATGAAATCTTGCGCAAGTATTTCTAAACCTAGTGTTCCCTAAAGTGTCCTTTAGTTTGCCGCTACTAGAATCATCGAAGAGAGACCACGACATTCAAATATTGTCGGGAGGTGAAGAGTGCCTCGGGGTAGGTAGAGTTCGTGCGGAGGGCGACACCTTCGCGTTAATGCCTATTGGGGTATGCCATTGATGGAGCATACTATTGGTGAAATAAAGGTGGAGATAGATTCAACTAGTAGAAGAAGCCATTGAACCATGTTCATTTACAAGAGGAGAATGAAAGAGTTTGGATGCAATTAGTCACACAGTGTTGGAAACATGAGTATGCAATCCAAGATGGAGATTGTTGGGTTTATGTCTTGCATTTTATTGTTCGATGTGAAGAAGAGACAATGAAGCGAGAAAAGGTTCAAAACATCGTTGGTAGAAGAAAAAAAGGCAGCAGTAGCAGGCAACACAGAAACAGGCAATGCAGCAGCAGGCAGAGGTAACAACAGTGTAGTTGCAGTCGACTGCCACAAAGTTCAGTTGACTACTGCAGCTCTCTGACTTGAGGGTTTGCATTGCAGTAAACTGCCATTTTGGGTAGTCGACCACAACTAGCGGCAACAACTGTATATTGGCCAATTCTGGGTAAGTCTTTTGAGCTCAACTTCTTCTCCAAGTTAGAGTACCTTTTTCTTCAGGATGTATTTGGCAGTTATTGTATCAAAACTGCAACCTAAGGTTTCTCTAGATCTCTATATATTGTAATAGCCTCCATTGAGAGAGGAAGTACTTCACTGAGAGTTTTCCATTGTAAACAACAAATTATCTTCTAATGAGACTTGAGAGATAGATAGGTTCTTGGTGAGAGTTTTTGTAACTCTTGTATCTTCTTAGTTGAATAAACTTGTTATTTCTCCCCCATATTAGGGTTCACCCAAACCGGAACAATATTGTGTGCTTTGTGTGCTTGGTTTGATCTATTTGTTTGTTTGTTCATTGAATCAGTTATGCTTCTCTTTCCTAACTCCACTCTATTGTGACTAAATTCCTGACAAGGTGAAGTTTATTGACACACAATGAATTTATCTGTCATTGATCATGAAAAGATGAACAACTAGAAGACAGCATAAACATTGAAGATGGTCTAAAACATTCACTATAACACAAAAGGCTTTTCCCGGCAGTTTTTTTCCAATACCCCGACGTTTATAAATGTCGGGGTAGCCCATACCAGCATTTTTGAAAACACTGGCGTAGATACATACTGACATTTTTTAAAACACCTGTGTAGCCCATACTGACATTTTTGAAAACACCGGTGTCGTAATAGAGTGGGGGTCTACATCGGCGTTTCCAGCAAACACCGGTATAGATGAAACCTACCCCGGCGCTTTGAAAACGTCGAAGTAGATACATTTTCTTTTTGCCCTGTTTTCCCATAATACCTACGCCGACATTTCTAAAACGCTGCCCTAGGGTATTTTGTTTGAAATTAATTTATTTACATTCTCTACCTCGACGCTTTGGAAATGCCGGTGTAGATGCATTTTTAATTTATTTCTTGTTTTCCTATAATACCTACATCGGCGTTTTTAAAATGTCGCCATAGTGTGTTTAGTATATAGTTACTCAGATACCCCGACGTTTCTAAAACACCGACGTAGGGGTTTGTTTGAGACTAATAAATTTACATTTTATACCCCGGTATTTTCCAAATGCCGGGGTAGCGTTTTAAAAAAAATTCCCCTTTTTTCATTTGAATTATCAAAAAAGCAATAATATAATTCAATTCACAATATAATTTCAACCACCTGTAATACAATTCACAATCAATTCCACAATTTTCAAGCTAATCTAGCATAATAATATAATTTACAACCAAATACAATAAATAAGCATAATAAAGTAACATACATTCCATTAATTGTCCAAGCATTCAACATATTTAAGAAATTACATAATCTTCAAATAAACAGTTTCAAAACAAATATAACACAAATATCACAGTACTTGTCACAACAAACTATAATAACCCCCAAGAGAAGACTTGACTGGACCGCTACTAGCCTACTACATACCACTCGAGTTGCCTCATCGGTTGAATTTCCTTGATTTGCACGACTCAAAATTTGATGGAATCATAAGGCTGTCCTGTGCAAAAAATTAAAAAATTAATAGACTAATAAGTAACGACGGTGAACTGATACAACATCAGAGTTCTTGCTAATAAATTGATGTTACCAAAATAAGTGAGTAACAGACTAATTAGTTTTCAATTATTCATTATCAGTTATGCTTATGCCCCTCCAAACAAACAAAGAATCATCATACTTGAATCTATACTAATAATTGTAAAATATGACTTGTAGTGTGTTGTTTTCCTGTGTCTTTGCTGCAAATTGCGAGATGCCTTTGGAGTTCTTAAGAACCTTAGTCCAAAGCCTACTTTCCACAAAATCTTGATCCAGATCCTGTTTATGCATTTGGATTTTTATGAATCATTCTTAATTTGTGATTCATCTCTTTTATTGATTAGGGAGGAGTTCAAAGAGTCCAATATATGGTACTCTTTGAGGATCTTTGCTTCTAGAGTTATTTATGTTGAAATGTAGTAAGTAGTAATATGTATATTCTATTTCCTAATCTATAGGAAACAGATTCCCCAAATCTCTCACCCCTGAATCTTCTCTCAATCTCCTTTCTTCTCCTCCAAGATTGTAATCCTTATATATAGATGTATACTGTAAAGAATAAAGAATAAGAAGAATAATAAATATTTTCTCCCAAATTCAACATGGTATCAGAGCCTAAAATATTCTAGGCTAACTGAAGAAGAGGCACTGTTCAGCCTCATTGATCACCAATCACTTTCCTGACTTGAGATCCAGATTCGAACCCGAACCCCGAAACCCCGACTTTATCCATCGTCTTCATTGATTGGACTCCGATCCGGTCGCCATCACAGTTCCGAAGTTGCCTGACTCCGACCAAACTCGAACGGCGCCGTTGATTCCCCAAGCCATTACCTACCGCTGCAACCTCCATCAACATCCCCGAAGTCGACAACCCCTGATCATCGTCAAAGACCCTGATCCCCCCAAAGCCCTCGTCTTCAATCTCACACCCCATAGTCGCTTCTTCCTTCCTGCAACACCACGATCGTCTTGCACGTCGCAGTCCACCGAGCTCCACCTCTTCCTCTTCCCCTTCCTCTATCGATCTCGACCCCGTAGCCCTCCATCGATGCCAGCCTCACCCTAGCTGCTTCCGTCGCTGTCGAAAAACTCACCTTGATCCCACAAACCCTGTGCGTGCGTCGTCGATCCCGTCACTATCGTCGTCGCCGCTTCCCATAGTTGCCGTCAACACTCCCCATCGACGCCCCCCGTCGCCCCCTTCGAGCCACCCAGATCCGAATGTCCCCTGACCTTCCTTACCCTCTTCCTCGACATCAGCCGTGACCAGAGCGGTGAACCTATCGCTGCTCCCCCTTTCCAACACCGGATCCCCATTTGCGTCGCCCAATTTGACGAACCCTGTCGAACTCCACAGTACCACCGTCGTGCCGTCCGCCGCCCTTGCTCTTGCCGCTATCTCTTTTGCTGTTGCTGTTGTGCTCTTTTTGGTGTGTGCTGTTTTGAGGAGTGTTGTTTACTGTTTTTGATCCCATCTGTTGTTTGGTGTTTGGTGTTTAGATCATTGGTTCTGCTTGCTGTGCTGTTTGTTGTGTTGCTATGGGACAATATCCGTATGAGTCAAGGAAGTGTACTCATTGTGGCAAGATCGGACACACGAAAGCTTGTTGTTATAAGATTATTGGCTATCCGGAGATCTGGGATCATAGCAGGGATATTCGGGAGAACACTTGCAATCAACCCACTGTCACAGGTAGAGTTGCTGATCGTGCTGCTACAGGTAATGATGATAAGGTTTTTAATATTTCTAGCTTTGTTATGAATAATGCTTGGATAATTGATTCGGGTGCTACCGACCATATGACTTTTGATTCTAGATAAGTTCAAAATTTTCAATCTTCCACCAAATCAACTATGTCCACTGCCAATGGTGATCTCGCCACTGTTACTAGCGAGGGTACCATACCTCTCACAAACAACCTAACCTTAGATACTGCCCTAGTTGTGCCATCTTTGAATTTTAACCAATTATCTGTTGCTCAAATAACTGCTGCCTTACATTGTATTGTAGTCTTTTGACCTTCACATTGTGTGTTTAAGGATATTCAGATTCGCAAGACGATTGGTTATGAGGTTAGACACAGAAAGCTCTATTACCTGGATTTAGAATCTAAAAGTTCAAGCAAGTTTACTCAAGCTCTAAGTGTGGAAGAATCCGAAGATGAGAAGAAGAAATCAGATATTTGGCTATGGCATCGACGTCTAGAGCATGCTTCTTTTGGTTATTTGAAAAAATTATTTCCAAGTTTATTTTTGAAGTTGGATATTTCTACCTTTCGGTGTGATGTGTGTGAACTCGCAAAAAATCATCGTGTCTCTTTTCCTCCTAGTCCAAGTAGAAGCTCTCTTTCATTTATGATTATCCATTCTAATATTTGCGGTCCATCCAAAACCACTATATATGGAGGAGCCAAATGGTTTGTGACATTTATTGATGACTGTACTCGTATGACCTGGATTTGTTTGATGAAGTCAAAAAGTGAGGTTAGTGGCTTGTTTCAAAAATTTCACAAGCATGTTATGATTCAGTATAAATCACAGATTCAAGTTCTTATGAGTGATAATGGCGGAGAGTACCTGAGTTCGAATCTGCAACAATATTTGGTGGAACACGGCATTGTTCACCAGACTACATGCTCATATACACCTCAACAGAATGGGATTGCAGAAAGGAAAAATAGACACTTGCTCGAGGTGGTTCGTGCTTCTCTTATCCATGGAAATATGCCACTCATTTATTGGGAGAAAGCCCTTGCTTCTGCTGAATACTTAATCAACCGAGTTCCTTCTAGTATCCTAAACTTCCTCATACCATTTCAAGCATTAACTGAAGCTATGAATGCACCAAAAGTTGTCAACTTGCCACCTTGTGTGTTTGGGTGTGTTGCATTTGTTCATCTTCATCAACATGGATGCAATAAGTTAACTCCTCGAGCTGTCCACTGTGTTTTCGTGGGATATGCACAGGATAAGAAAGGATACCGGTGCTATCACTCACCAACTCAAAGGATGTTTGTGACTATGGATATTGTATTCCATGAAGTTGAGATGTATTTTTCTTCTTCTACGACTGAACTATAGGGGAAGTACTGAAGTGAAGTTCAGACTCATGGGTATGATGAAGGGATTAGTGAAGTTCAGACTCTTGGGTATGAAGAAATAATTACCAGTCAGAACGAACAACTGTATACAAATAATGACGAACACTTGAATGAAGACCTAGCAAGGGAGGAAGACCTTCACGAAGAAGTGCAACCAAGGGAAGAAGCCCTTCTTGAAGAAGACCCTCATGAAGAATTGCAACCAGTACCAAATCTCAGTGAAAGTGAACTGTCAAAACCCCAAAACCAATCGTCATCGTTGTCCGAAGCTCCTAGAAGAGAACTCCCGCACCGTACTAATAGAGGTATTCCAAAATTCACTTATGAACCTGATCCCACTAGTAACGTCAAATATCCCATAAGTAATTATGTATCAACTCACCGCTTGTCAGAATCAAATAAGTCATTTGTAAATCACTTATCTACTGTATTTAATCCTAACAGTGTGCAGGAAGCTCTTACTAATCCAAGGTGGAAAGCAGCTATGGATGAGGAGATGAAGTCTTTGAAAAAGAATGAGACTTGGGAGATAGTCGAGCTGCTAGCAGGAAAGAAGCCAGTAGGATGCAGATGGATTTATATGGTGAAGTATAAGTCCGATGGTTTAATAGAGCAATACAAAGCAAGGCTGGTTGCCAAAGGATACACTCAAACGTATGGAATTGATTATGAAGATACATTCGCACCTGTGGCAAAATTCAATATTGTTCGAGTCCTACTGTCACTTGCTGCAAATCTTGACTGGCCGTTGGAGCAATTTGATGTGAAGAATGCATTTTTGCATGGAAAATTGACAGAGGAGGTTTATATGGATCTTCCACCAGGATCGAACAAACCAGTCCGACACAGTAATAAAGTGTGTCGATTGAGGAAGGCACTATATGGTCTCAAACAGTTGCCAAGAGCATGGTTTGGGAGGTTTACAAAATCAATGAGGACATTTGGATATTGTCAGAGTAATTCTGATCATACCTTATTCCTGAAAAGGAAAGAAGGTAAGATTACTGCTCTCATTATATATGTGGATGATATGATAGTAATTGGGAATGATCCTGAGGAGAGAATGGCATTGAAGAGCTACTTGTCACAAGTGTTCGAAATGAAGGATCTTGGCCCTTTAAGATATTTTCTTGGTATTGAAGTTTCTCGCTCGAGAAATGGTATATTTCTGTCTCAAAGAAAGTATGCTCTCAATTTATTGAAGGAAACTGGAATGTCTGCTTGTCAGCAGATTGGTACACCATTAGAAGAAGGACTAAAACTTTGCAACGAACCTGATCATGTGCCTTGTGATAAGGAAAGATATCAGAGATTGGTTAGACGACTGATATATCTTTTGCATACACGACCAGATTTATCATATGCTTTAAGTGTGGTAAGTCAGTTTATGAATGCACCTCAGGAACATCACATGGATACAGTGATGAGAATTCTGAGATATATTAAGTCTGCTCAAGGAAAAGAGGTTCTATTTGCGAAACATGGTCACTTGAAGGTTGAGACATATACTGATGCTGATTGGACATGATCTATAATTGATAGGCGCTCCACTTCAGGATACTTTATCTTTGTTGGAGGAAATATAGTTACATGGAGAAGCAAGAAGCAGAATGTTGCACGCTTTAGTGCAAAGGCTGAGTATCGCGGAGTAGCTCTATGTATAGCGAAAGCTTTATGGCTGAAATTCTTGTTGCAGGACTTAGGCTGTGGTCCGAATGAACCTATGAAGGTGTATTGCGATAGTCAAGCAGCATGTGATATTGCCGCTAATCCAGTTCAACATGATAGGACGAAACATGTAGAGGTTAATAGATTTTTCATCAAGGAAAAATTGGATGAGAAAGTCATTGAGATATCTAAAGTGAAGTCAGAAGATCAACTCGCAGATATCCTGACCAAGGCAGTTTCGAGTCGGCTCTTCTTGAAATTTGTTGATAAGTTGGGCATGTTCAATATCTATGCACCAACATGAGGGGGGGGGTGTTGAAATGTAGTAAGTAGTAATATGTATATTCTATTTCCTAATCTATAGTAAACAGATTCCCCAAATCTCTCACCCCTCAATCTTCTCTCAATCTCCTTTCTTCTCCTCCAAGATTGTAATCCTTATATATAGATGTATAATGTAAAGAATAAAGAATAAGAAAAATAATAAAGATTTTCCCCCAAATTCAACAATTTACACGAGATGGTGCAGGGACAATGGTTGCCAGGTATGTAATTATCGATACCTTCTACTATGGTTATTATTACTTTATAATTGATGACAGGTTTAGATATCCTGAATTAAAGTTTTGCAATGTTTGTTTCTATCAGACGCGCTAGCATACACACAACTTCAAAATTTCAAGTTTGACGAATATTCACACCAACACACATTTATAAAATTTCAAGTTTGAGGAATATTCACACACACACAACTGTAAATATCAAGCTTCGTGAATATTCAAACACATATACTCACAATTATAAAATTTCAAGTTTGAGGAATACTCTATAGTCTTTTTGCCCACACGGAAAATTATAATTTCAGACAACTATAAAATTTCAAGTTTGAGAAATATTCCATAGGTTTCTTTGCCCACAATGAAATATATTATCTTAAACATTTATTTATTATAAATACAAGAATGCCACTAATGAAGGTAAGTTGTTATGAGTGCCTTAAGATATTTTATTGTTGCAAAGAAGTACATGAAATAAAATTTTCATTCATTTTTTTAAAGTTGTCAGAAGAATTTGTATGAAAATGAGCAGTTACCCATAGTGTGAAATTTGATGAAAATAAAATTGTAATTTATTGACTTATCATCAGAACACTAATTTTATATTAAAGTTAATTTTGGAGTAACTTGAACTGATTACATACGCTAGTAATTAACTTATGTGTATCATATGTGTAGAATGATTAGTAGTTGAATTGCTTTCTTTTCCACCTTATTAATTGAATGTGGAAATTTCTGATATATGTATAGCTCTTTCAGATATTGAACAAACAAAGTTAAACCTAAACCTTATCTCTTTGCTCAAGCTCAAGTCTTCATCTCAATCCAGCTGCCCTGACCTACTGCCAAGCAATAATAAAAAAAAGCTCAAACTTTAAGATTTGTACACAAAGAAAAAATATAAGCACAAAGAACGGAAACTTACGACCTTCTGCAATGTTACTGAGATATGAATTAGAGAGTGATCGGCCGGTTTATCTACTACACATTTATGCACATCATTAAGTTCAGCACTTAATACAGTGCTGAAAACTATCTCTGAACCAAAAACATAAGCTATATACAGGTCTCATTTAAGACTTTAGGCGCCACACTAACGGGAATGTCAATTGACCCAAAATCTGTGAGTCTTTTTCTGTGCAATCTGATTTTTTTATTATATAGTAGGGTAACATGGTTTAGATTGTCGGAGAAAAGATTCTGTGGTTCTCACATCTTGGTATTAAACTATCAAAAAGTTTCCCCATTTGTTAGCAGAGATGAATTGCCTTCACCTTAGATTCATGCCTGATAGGCTCTGCGTAATCATCTTTCTCAAGGTAGTTTTATGAAGCATATATATATATATATATATATATATATATATATATATATATATATATATATATAATCTTATATTCTTTCATTAGGTATTCTTGTTTTATGAGTGCAATCATCAAATCAATAAGTTTTTTAATTACATATTAAGCAAGGTTGTTGGTTGTGGTTTATGAGTTGCTAATCTGGATCCATATATAAGCTGGATTTTAACTTATATTCTTAAATCTTAATAAGAAAGATTGGGATAATGGTTTGAAATATCATATAAAACTGACCAAAATGGAATGGGCTCTTGCATATTCACACAATGTAGTTATGAGTCAAGAATGAAAAAGAAGTTTCAGAGTTATTAGAGATAAACAATCAGATATTAAAGAGGAGGGATGTTCAAAGCATATGTTCAAGGCCAACCTTTTGTACTGTGTATTTTCAGATGTAGTGGGCCTACTTCAATTTTAATTGGAGATATTTTCTTAGAAGAGAATTCCCAGGTGTAACATCTTTTAGAAGAATGAGTAAATCGATTTATTGGTCATGTTATTAGATTGCAAAACTTTTATGGGAAGTCTAGCCCTAAAAAATTTCTTTTAGTGAAAATTCATATATTTGTTTAGTTTGGCTATCACATTAGGGTTTAGTGGATTGGAATTAATTAATATTGGCTAGCTAGTTTGTTTCTATTCATTTAGAATGAGACTAGTGATCATTCTAGTCCGACACCAGTTTTTTAAGATAGAAATTACCTAACTCACATTGATTATTTATGGAAGAGGTTAGACTAATCTATGTTCATTAACGACTCCAAATATTTATAGAGATGATTATTATTGTAAGTTGTTCTCAGCAAATTTATTAGAGAAGTTTGTTTCTAAGAATAAAAGCCTATACACCTCAAGTCTAGCAGATATTTGGGAGGTAAGTTGTAACGCCCCGAATTCCAAATACATGTAATTCGTAGCAAATACAAGATCTTTTACTTCAAATTCGTACAAATTTACAAGGAATTTAAAAATTTTATTTACACATGTTCTTTACATCAACACAACGGAATTTAAATGAATACAACATGATATACAATAATCAAAATTCTTCAATCTTGTAATAGTTCATCATAGTGACTTTAAGTTCATGCCAAGTCCAATCTTATAACTAGAAAACTGTGAGCACGTCAGTTGCATACAACTAACACAATGCTATAATACAGCGATCTCATTATCTTAACAAACACAAACTTGAATGTAGAAAGAGAAAATGTAACTATCCTAAACATGTCGGTGTATGTTATGACTTAATGCCTAATGCAGATGTTTACACTACGATGACACGAATGCATACTTATTCGGATTCTATGCATCTTATACTACATAGGTCCGAGGGCAAGCTCTTATCGTAATTATAGGGCTCATTCCGTCGTTATGAAATCCTACTACGATGAAAAAAATAAGATTTAGACATTCCACAAGTATAGGTTCTAGTCCCAGAGTACATCCGCCCGACCATACAGAACCCACATCGCGCAAACATCCCGTAAGCATCGCTCTAGCTCAAAACATTGGAGACTTGTCTCCTTTCTGCCCGACTATACATAATCCCGGAGTACATCCGCTCGATTATTCACACTCCCGAAAGTAATTGACACTCCTCTCGCATAAAACTCGCAGTCCCAGAATACATCCGCCCAACTGTAACTATAGTTCCGGAATACATCTGCCCGACCATGTTGAGCCTAGTCCCAGAATACATCCGCCCGACTGTAACTATAGTCCCTGAATACATCTGCCCGACTATATAGAGCTGCCCCACTCATGTTTGCTCAAGCTTCATCACATCTCCTTTTCTAGTGCATGTCCTTAGCTTTAATTATAATTATTAAGACCTAAAGCTAGCTTATCCACTGGGCTTAGACAAAACACCAAGAGATTTAGCCCACACTGGCCACTTCTCAAGAGAAGGTCAACCCACATTGGTTACTTCTCAATTTCCATATATCACAACTGCCTGTATTCTAGGCCTCACTCACTCTAGAACAACAACCGTCTCAAAAGAGGCCACATAGGTTACATCTAACCTCATCATAGATAACTCATTCTTTATTCATAATTTTCTCTTTATTCATTTTCCTTAGGTTTATCAACCAAGAAGTAACAAACTTCAACAGTCAATGACTATTGAATCAATTAAAATTTTTGTAGACAACCTCAAATGATTCACTTTAACAATATTCAATACATTTTAGTTAATAGATACTTGTCGTGCATTTCTATATTTCAAATACATTTCTTAATGCAATATTCTTTAATATTAAAACGACTAGAAATTTCGTATTTCAGTTCATAATTATTCCATTATAATCCATCTTAATTATTTGCTTAGTTCAATGGATTAATATCCATGTAATTTTACAAGATGATGTTGACTTTTAGTTTGGTGTACACAAAACGTGCTCACTCATACTAATAATGTAGCGCCCCGAATTTCTAATGTAATAATTTAGAAAATACGTGGCACAATCCCAGCATCCACTTCAATGTAACAATATACACAACCAACACCACTAAAATTTTGAATTTTTATTACAACAAACTTTTACAAATCACAGCGGAATTCAAAACAACTCAAACAATATTTTCTGTCATTTACAACTCGAAATTATCTCAAAAACTGCTTTTACAAATATACACCAAACTCTTATAAATCAATCTATCTCAAGCATCCACACCTCCAAACTTTAAGCAACCTGCAACATGTGAGGCTAGAGATGATCCCTAACCCCCAAAACTAAAGGGGTTAGCCATAAATGGTGTGAGTGACATAAAATAATCAACATAACTTAATCTTAAAACATAAGGTCATCAACATGTATTAACCACAATGATAAATGAATAAGGAATAACAGAGATGTAAAGCATGAAAACATCATAGAATAAAAACAACAAGTGCATCTAGTCTAAAAGTCAAGTATAGGAAAACTGGAAAACACATGCATAAAACCAAGTCAAGAAAACACACTTTCTATATGCGGACTCTCTAATGCATACTTGTCGAAGTCTATGCATCCCATTCTACATAGGTTCGGTGCAAGCCCTTAACGTCTCCACTTCAAATGGGTTTAATCCCCGCTATGCGACTATTCTTAACACGATGACTACTAAGAGATAAAGATAAACTGTGAGAATTAGCCCATGCCTGATAATTCAGGAGATGGATCCCACTTCTCAGGTATTTTACCTGGATAATTCAGGAGATCATCCCACATCTAGACATAGACACATCATCACATGATTACCCCATGTGTGTCGCCTCGACCTTGATAATTCAGGAGTTCAATCCCACATCTCAAGCAAACCACTTGGATAATTCAGGAGATATATCTCTCACCTCAGGTAATTTACCTAGATAATTCAGGAGATAAATCCTTCATCTCAAGATAGTTACTTGGATAATTCAGGAGATCAAATCTCTCATCTAAAGCCGTATTGAGGTGCATAACTCATGTTCCCGTTCATCATAACACCACTAGTGCCTGTCCTTATTATTTGTGGGTTATTTAATTACTCAACGAATCTCCTAGAGTGGTGTACCCTACCGGCCTAAAAATCAAACTGAATAACTGAAAATGCCTCAATGGGCCTCAACAAAATAACTTAACAAATATCTCAACACCGGTATACTAGGGTCACGTACCTCTAGAGACTCAAACTCAAAAGTCTAAACAAATTCCACTAAACAAAAAGTGGCTCAACTGAATATCTCAAAATCATATTCATAACTGAATATCTCAAAATCAAATACTGAACTGAATATCAAATGTAGACTGAATTATCTGAAAACCAATCAATCGAAATAACACTAAAGATTACAAACATCCTTCAGTACCAGTCGACTTATACAGTGGTAAGTCGACTGTCCAGAGGACTATATGCCAAATTTCACAAAAATAGACTAAGTCATATCAGTCGACCTCAGAGGTCACCAGTCGACTGCATAAGGCTAAGTCGACTGTCCCGAAGGGACTAAACAAATTTCACACAATAGAATTCTCAGTGAACCAGTCGACTGCACAAAGGCTAAGTCGACTGTCCAGGAAGAACTGAACAAATTTTACTAAGAAGGTTCTCAGCAGACCAGTCGACTGAGAGAAGTCTAAGTCGACTGTCCCGAACAATTTTCAAAGGTCTGAAGGTACAGCAGTAGGGTCGTACCAGTCGACTGCATAGTAGGCCAGTCGACTGTCGGCCTACAGTTTTCTAATTAGGTCTGAATATAAAACTAAACTGGTGTTTTTCTAAAGGTCCTTTGTTTATGAAAAATAGTTCGTCTTTTGGCAAAATAACAATCTAAATAATCTTCATTATGGATTCATCACTCAATCATCCAATATGTCAAAAACTCGATTCTCAAGATCTATAATCGCTAATCTTTCCATTAGGGTTTCTCAAAAGCTAAATTTCTTTCACAACCATGATCAAAGTCTGATTTATGACCATGAGATCCAGATGCTCGGCATCCGATCCAAACATAATCAATCCTTAACATGTTTTCTAACAATATAATCTCATAATTCAAGATCTGCTCAATATCTCAATTTCCACAACATGGTCCAAACAAATTACAATGGTTCACATACATACCACATTATAAGATCCATATCATTCATATAACAAACAAGCAAACGATGTCATTCACATGACTCAAAACAAACGATTTCATAGCACTCACAAAATCAAACAATAACACAAACAATGTCACTCACCTTTGATTTTTAGAAGAATCCACGAAAAATCTTCCTTTTGCTAGATCCAAAAATCCTCCTCTTGATCGCCAAGAAAATAGTAATATATTAAATCTGGAGTTGTGCAGGGAATGACGGCTGCACACCCTCTTTTATACAGGCCGGAATTAAAAGCAATTAGGGTTTTGAAGTACTTTTGCAAAATAGTCCTTTTTCAATTTATTACTTCACATATATAACCTTCTTTAGTTAAAATAAGTTAAATAAATCAAAACTAAATAAAATCCTTTTACCACTAAGTTTTCCAACAACCCAGCACGGTCCAGAGATAAGAAAATCCCGGATTTACACTCAGGGGGGCGATTTTGCACAAAAGCCCTCCTTTTTTGTAATATTTGCAAATACCTCTTAAAATATTCGTAAAAATCCAGAAAAATCCGAAATAATATATAGTAATACATATTATAGTTTCCAATAAAAATATTTGACTTTTACCTTCCAGAAAAACATTTTCACAAAGATCCAACATAAATCTACATTTGCAAAAACACCCTTTTTGTTTAAATCTTTACAAAATCGATTTTAAATAAATTTCAAATATATTTAAATTCAAATGATGACCATGGGGAACCAAAATATCAGTAAAAATGAATTTTCATAGTTTATTTAAGATCCAAACGACTTTTAACATAAAAGCCCCTCTCTTTCGAGATATTTGTAAAAATAGTTTCTTTATCCAGAAAAATCCCAAAATTTAGAATACACTCCATAATAAGTATGAAAACTTATTAAAAATATCAAATTGTATATTTACACCAAAATTATTTGCACGTGTTTGGCACGTGTAAAAAGATAAATCTTTTTAGAAAATATTTTATTAAATTTCCAGTAAATCATTTTATTTCATTTTCAAATATTAAAATAATATTTGAAAATATGGGGTTCTACATCACTCCCTCCTTAGAAGAGTTCTGTCCTCAGAACTACTGCTAATGAGGTCCAAACAAACTCATCAAGAAGGAATGAAAACTTATGGATAGGAATATAATTTAAAGAAATACAATCACACAAGGGAATGCATCTCAACAAAAGATGTACATCATACAGACGAAAAACAATCATGCAAAGAATTCAGAAAATCAAACTTCCGCTGCGCAACTCTGATAACTGCCACCGGAAGCCATGCTGCCACAACTACTGAACTCCTGCATCCAACTCTGACCTTCCACATCTGCTTCATTGTTCCAAGATTCAGTGGTCACTCCAACCTTAGAAAGGACATGACTAAGGATGACCACCTCAAGGCCTTGCCTAAAAACACTTTAAATTCCACACTAAGACTAATAAGATTTGGGCGACACAATTGCATACAAGAAGACAGTATCAATAAAACTTTTGTCTTTATTCCATTAATCCAACTAAATCTTGTTACATGAAGAAAATACTCAATCTTCAATTATTCCAAATAGAAGTTTTATTTAATACAAAAGAATGAATTTCCAAGTTCTTGCACACACACGTCACATTCCTGAGTTATCTGCATCCTCATCAGTCAATGCGGACTCTCGCCCTTTCCTCAGATCCTTTCTTTTCCTTGCATTCTCTTTCTTTAGCTGTGAAAGATTTGTCGAATATGCCATTCCTGGCCACAATGAAAACAAGTCTGCTTTGCCAACTTCGAACATGCTGACCTGTAGTGACCTGCCTCCCTGCAGAAATAACAGATCACTTCCCGAACTGCTGGTGCCTTCTGCACTGGATTGCTGAGCTTGATTTGCTTTGCCGACTTCGGACATGTTGACCGGTAATGACCTGTCTCCTTGCAGCAATAACAAATCACTTTCTTAGTTGCTGGTGCCTTCTGCACTGGGTCACTGAACTTGACTTCCTTCGCTGGGGATTCCTTTCCTTCCTGATCTGATGTTGGCCTCTTCCTCTTGAGAGACTCGTCCTGCTTGGTGGGATCAGCATTAATAATCACCTGTCCAATCTTATAATTCTGATCTTGGTTCCGAATCTGCGCCAAATTAACTGCCATCAGCGCATCCAGAGTCTGATGCACCTTGGCAAATTCAGCCTCAAGGTCAATTCCAGTTCCTCGAGAACTTCCAGATCCATCCTCATTGTTGTCCTCGTTCCGGGGTCTGGATGCAACCATACTGATCACTATAAAACGAGGGTAAAGTTAGAGAATCACACACACATTACACATTCACATCCATACCCTATGGTAGAACCATACCCCAAACCAAAACATCATGTTTCAAACGGAATGAAATATATGCTTAAGCACAAATACAAACGAGAATGAGAAAATGCCTATGTAGTATAGCAAATTTACATAAGGAATATATCATAAAATATACAATAATGTAGGAATTAAACCAATGTAAAATGACATGCATAGCAAGTATGTTGAAATATGTGGTACATATATAGAAATTTGTAGGAAGTACATGTAGTATTCAAGAATGTAATGATAATAAATTTTAAGCCAAAATATAAGTAGTGGGTGCACATAGTATACTCGAAAAGTATGAAGTAATAAATTTAATAAGTAGCTTTTAAATAGTGGAAAGAAATTATAACAAAAGCGGTCAACTATAAATAATAATAAAGGTATCGAATATAAGGTGCAAATACATAATAAAGATTTAAATGTGCAGAAACATATCATATTTATATGAGTAAAATATTGCAATCAAGTTTAAATGCTCCAAAATAAATAAGACAATATAAAATAATGGAAAATATATATAGTATCGAAAATCCAAGTATATATAATAAAATGAAGATAAATATGCAAAGCAAAATTTATAGTATAGCAAACAATAATGGAAGGAAATAAAAGTAGCAATAATAACTTAACTCGTAGTAATTCAAAAATTTAATGTAATATGTAAAAGTAATATCAAGGTATACGAGTAACAAAACTGAGGTGCACAAAGTATACAAGAGAGCAAATGATTAAAAGAATCTAACGGAAAATAATTAAATTTTATAACTAGGAATAAATAAATAAATGAAAATTACTTTGGCGAAAATCACATAATCCAGAAATTATATACAGTGGGTAAGATAGCAAAACATATAGTAGATCATGAATAAGTAAAATAGAGGTTATATAAGTCGAAAGGGTAATACATTACATAAATAAATATCAAACACACAAAGCGAACAAAAGATGTCAAAAATAGCTAGTGAGAAAATAATTGCTTTATGCAAAAATAATCAATACTCTTGCGATAAAGAGATTTCATTCAAGTCTAAGCATACAAACAGCCTAAATTACAGGTCTTCATGACCAAACAATCAAATCACACACATCAGATGTCCACCAGGGTACTCACACTTCTAATGTCCACCTAGGTACTCACGCTCTAGTATCCACAATTAGGTTGGTTTTCATACTATGTCTATTATTACTATTGAAGCATGCTCTGATACCAAACTGTAGCGCCCCGAATTTCTAATGTAATAATTTAGAAAATACGTGGCACAATCCCAGCATCCACTTCAATGTAACAATATACACAACCAACACCACTAAAATTTTGAATTTTTATTACAACAAACTTTTAAAAATCACAGCGGAATTCAAAACAACTCAAACAATATTTTCTGTCATTTACAACTCGAAATTATCTCAAAAACTGCTTTTACAAATATACACCAAACTCTTATAAATCAATCTATCTCAAGCATCCACACCTCCAAACTTTAAGCAACAACCTGCAACATGTGAGGCTAGAGATGATCCCTAACCCCCAAAACTAAAGGGGTTAGCCATAAATGGTGTGAGTGACATAAAACAATCAACATAACTTAATCTTAAAACATAAGGTCATCAACAACATGTATTAACCACAATGATAAATGAATAAGGAATAACAGAGATGTAAAGCATGAAAACATCATAGAATGAAAACAACAAGTGCATCTAGTCTAAAAGTCAAGTGTAGGAAAACTGGAAAACACATGCATAAAACCAAGTCAAGAAAACACACTTTCTATATGCGGACTCTCTAATGCATACTTGTCGAAGTCTATGCATCCCATTCTACATAGGTTTGGTGCAAGCCCTTAACGTCTCCACTTCAGATGGGTCCAATCCCTGCTATGCGACTATTCTTAACACGATGACTACTACGAGATAAAGATAAACTGTGAGAATTAGCCCATGCCTGATAATTCAGGAGATGGATCCCACATCTCAGGTATTTTACCCGGATAATTCAGGAGATCATCCCACATCTAGACATAGACACATCATCACATGATTACCCCATGTGTGTCGCCTCGACCTTGATAATTCAGGAGTTCAATCCCACATCTCAAGCAAACCACTTGGATAATTCAGGAGATATATCTCTCACCTCAGGTAATTTACCTGGATAATTCAGGAGATAAATCCCTCATCTCAAGATAGTTACTTCGATAATTCAGGAGATCAAATCTCTCATCTAAAGTCGTATTGAGGTGCATAACTCATGTTCCCGTTCATCATATCACCACTAGTGCCTGTCCTTATTATTTGTGGGTTATTTAATTACTCAACGAATCTCCTAGAGTGGTGTACCCTACCGGCCTAAAAATCAAACTGAATAACTGAAAATGCCTCAATGGGCCTCAACAAAATAACTTAACAAATATCTCAACACCGGTATACTAGGGTCACGTACCTCTAGAGACTCAAACTCAAAAGTCTAAACAAATTCCACTAAACAAAAAGTGGCTCAACTGAATATCTCAAAATCATATTCATAACTGAATATCTCAAAATCAAATACTGAACTGAATATCAAATGTAGACTGAATTATCTGAAAACCAATCAATCGAAATAACACTAAAGATTACAAACATCCTTCAGTACCAGTCGACTTATACAGTGGTAAGTCGACTGTCCAGAGGACTATATCCAAAATTTCACAAAAATAGACTAAGTCATATCAGTCGACCTCAGAGGTCACCAGTCGACTGCATAAGGCTAAGTCGACTGTCCCGAAGGGACTGAACAAATTTCACACAATAGAATTCTCAGTGAACCAGTCGACTGCACAAAGGCTAAGTCGACTGTCCAGGAAGAACTGAACAAATTTTACTAAGAAGGTTCTCAGCAGACCAGTCGACTGAGAGAAGTCTAAGTCGACTGTCCCGAACAATTTTCAAAGGTCTGAAGGTACAGCAGTAGGGTCGTACCAGTCGACTGCATAGTAGGCCAGTCGACTGTCGGCCTACAGTTTTCTAATTAGGTCTGAATATAAAACTAAACTGGTGTTTTTCTAAAGGTCCTTTGTTTATGAAAAATAGTTCGTCTTTTGGCAAAATAACAATCTAAATAATCTTCATTATGGATTCATCACTCAATCATCCAATATGTCAAAAACTCGATTCTCAAGATCTATAATCGCTAATCTTTCCATTAGGGTTTCTCAAAAGCTAAATTTCTTTCACAACCATGATCAAAGTCTGATTTATGACCATGAGATCCAGATGCTCGGCATCCGATCCAAACATAATCAATCCTTAACATGTTTTCTAACAATATAATCTCATAATTCAAGATCTGCTCAATATCTCAATTTCCACAACATGGTCCAAACAATTACAATGGTTCACATACATACCACATTATAAGATCCATATCATTCATATAACAAACAAGCAAACGATGTCATTCACATGACTCAAAACAAACGATTTCATAGCACTCACAAAATCAAACAATAACACAAACAATGTCACTCACCTTTGATTTTTAGAAGAATCCACGAAAAATCTTCCTTTTGCTAGATCCAAAAATCCTCCTCTTGATCGCCAAGAAAATAGTAATATATTAAATCTGGAGTTGTGCAGGGAATGACGGCTGCACACCCTCTTTTATATAGGCCGGAATTAAAAGAAATTAGGGTTTTGAAGTACTTTTGCAAAATAGTCCTTTTTCAATTTATTACTTCACATATATAACCTTCTTTAGTTAAAATAAGTTAAATAAATCAAAACTAAATAAAATCCTTTTACCACTAAGTTTTCCAACAACCCAGCACGGTCCAGAGATAAGAAAATCCCGGATTTACACTCAGGGGGGCGATTTTGCACAAAAGCCCTCCTTTTTTGTAATATTTGCAAATACCTCTTAAAATATTCGTAAAAATCCAGAAAAATCCGAAATAATATATAGTAATACATATTATAGTTTCCAATAAAAATATTTGACTTTTACCTTCCAAAAAAACATTTGCACAAAGATCCAACATAAATCTACATTTGCAAAAACACCCTTTTTGTTTAAATCTTCACAAAATCGATTTTAAATAAATTTCAAATATATTTAAATTCAAATGATGACCATGGGGAACCAAAATATCAGTAAAAACGAATTTTCATAGTTTATTTAAGATCCAAATGACTTTTTACATAAAAGCCCCTCTCTTTCGAGATATTTGTAAAAATAGTTTCTTTATCCAGAAAAATCCCAAAATTTAGAATACACTCCATAATAAGTATGAAAACTTATTAAAAATATCAAATTGTATATTTACACCAAAATTATTTGCACGTGTTTGGCACATGTAAAAAGATAAATCTTTTTAGAAAATATTTTATTAAATTTCCAGTAAATCATTTTATTTCATTTTCAAATATTAAAATAATATTTGAAAATATGGGGTTCTACAAATAAGTTTGAATTTAGTGTATCGGATTTTCAGGATCAAATAATATCAAAAGGAGATCCAAGAGAGATTCACAAATATAGAAACAAGGAAAGTAATAAAGGAAGACTGCATATATAAGCAAAAGAGGAAGATATTCAAAAAGAGTTCTCAATTAATTGGCCTTCAGGAAATCTATCAAGACTGGATTTTTAGTAATATTTTAGTGAGATATTTATTGTAAATGATTGATTAAAGATTGATTAGTTTATGGTAAGAAAACAAAGTGGATTCAAATTATACAGCCAAGACCGGTCGACCGTACATAATGTCGGTCGACCGCGTCACAGTTGACCGCAACCTAAGTTGCTTAAGATAGCGGTCGACCTTTCATCTCTCTACTCATGTCAGAGAGCTGAACGGTTGACCGCACATTTTTGACGGTCGACCGTAATCTGAGCTGTATACTATTTTGGAATGTATCGTTTCTATTTTTGATCGATACAATTTCTCTTCTATTTAATTGAACGAATCCATTGTGTCTTCTTCATTTAATCAGTCCGAGTGTGAGCATTTATTTGGTTGTATTCTTCAGTCAAGATCATTAACGATCTGAAGTTTTCTTTTCATTTCTTTTCCACTTTGGTGAGATTGACGAGACTTGGATTAGAAGTCCTGTGGGTGTAATAGGTCTCTCGGCCTGAATCCAAGAATCACTGTACAAGGGGAGTATAGTGGAACGCTTGTGGCTGAGAATTGCTACAAGTAGGTGGTGTAGACATAGACCTGGGGGTCGAACCACGTTATATCGCTGCATCATCTGTGTTTGCTTTTCTTATCACTCTTACATTTACTTTACATTATTTTATTGTTTTTAATTCCGCACGATCACCCTATTCACCCTTCCTAGGGTGATTTACAGTGGTATCAGAGCGAGGTGCTTATAAAAAGCTTAAAAGCTTAAGCAAAAGGTCCAATGGCCAAAATCCCTCCTCCCCAAAACTTGTACTCATCGGAGCCTTTCTTCTCCAATGGGACAAGTCTTACACGATCACCATTTTTTGATGGAAAATGCTATGACGTCTGGAAAGTTCGTATGTCTCATTTTTTACAAATGCTCAGAGAAGAGGTATGGAATGTATGTATTAACAAAACAGAAATCCTACTCAGCGATGGAAAGACGAAATTCACAAAGGCAGAGTTATCCTTCAAGACAGCAAATTCCAAAACCATGACGGTTCTTTATGCAGGGTTAAACAATGAAGAGCTAATGCGATGCGGGCGTAACTGCAAAACAACTTACGAGATCTGGAACAACATGCTGAAGCGGAATGAAGGAACCGCTTCCGAGGTAAAAGCTAAAGTGAATTTGTGTTTCTATAAGTTTGATGTGTTTCGCATGTTACCAGGAGAAAATGTGGATCAAATGCTCGCTCACTTCGATATCATTGTCCACAAACTTGAGAGCTTGGGTAAGGGGCTTGATGATGACCATAAGGTCGGAAAGTTCATAAGCTGTCTCACGCTAGAGTGGGACGTTAAGGCCGCGGCAATGAGAGAGACTCTCGAAGACAAGGGATTCAACTACTGTACATTTCAAGGAAAGCTAAAGACGTACGAGATGGAAATGTTGGAGACAAAAAGATACAATCAAAATATCGGGATTGAACCAAAGACTGAGGAGAAAACCATTGCACTAAAGGCAGAAAAGGCCCGACCATCAAAAGCTGATTCAGATCATGAGTAGTCAAACGAGGACATTGCTCTATTAACAAGACAATTTTGTATGTACCTCAAATACAAAAATATGGCAGGTATCAAGAAGAAAGGGAAAAGGAGGATGTGTGCTACAAGTGCAAGAAGCCCGGACACATCCGTGCAAACTGTCCTATTCAACAAGACAGAAACAGGGACCACTATCGCTCAAATCCAAGTCAGAAAAAGAAGGCGCTAAAAGAAACTTGGCTAGACTTGGATTCAAGTGAGGAATAGCAAGGTTACGACAATGTCGGTTTTATAGCTCTTGGGAGTGGTGAGGTGCAATCACCTTCTCAAGAAAAGGTAATAAAAAAACCAACTTATGATGAACTTGTAGATATGTTTAATGGTTTGAAAGACTATGCTAAGAAACTAAGTCGTGAACTTAGGCAATATAAACAAAATTCTAATGAAATACATGACGCTTGCATAACAAAAAATCACAAACTGAAAAATAAGAATGCCTTAATTTTGAAAAACTTAAGTCATGTCGAAAAGATCATGATGTTTTGCTAGAAGAAAATGAGATTTTAAAACAATAAATTTGTGAATCGCTAGCAAAACATGATGATCACTTAAGAGAGATTCAGGAGAAATCTATTTATATTGCCAAGCTCACAAATGATTTAGAAGAATGTAAAAGAAAATTTGATGAAGTAGTGGAAGGATGTAATGAAGCCCTTGAAAAATATAGGATTCTTGATGCCACACTAGATACTCTTCGTTGGAACACAAAAGACGATGAGATAACTAGAAAAAGACTGTGTAAAAAGGTATTTGAGTTTGAAAAAATTATTGAAAAGCATGAAGGGCCCAGTTACTTTATTACAAAAAATTCAAGATCCTATCATGATAATCGAGGGCTTGGTTACGAAAAGCCAATACATCATCAAAACTCTAAATCATCATGTCATACACACTTGTATAAAGGTCAACACAATCACAAAACAAATCTAAATCATACAAGTGTGCATGACCCAAGGCATAGTCGTATCACATGTCATTACTGTTGCAGATTAAGACATATTTCATTTAATTGTTCATTAAAAAGGAATACTAATCTTGTCTGGGTAAGAAAGAATGTTGATGCAGGCTCAAAGCTCACATGGACTCCTACAAACGTACAGGTGGGCATTACGAAGCTTTCAACGTGAAAAAGTGCAGAAACCTTGATAGAAGACGCACAAAACTAAACAGGCATAGTAGTAACCTGCATCTCTATCAAGGAAATAAGTGAAGAACGTTGTTCTTCAAATAAGCATAGCACCGGGTAAAATCTATACTTGCTTAAATTTACAATAAACATGAATTTATGAATTGTGCTTACAAAAGGTGAATAACTAGTCGACCGAGCGGTCGACCGTACCTCCTAAAATTTCTTTTATGTCGAGATCGGACCAGTTGACCATGCGGTCTACCGTCCACCCCTCTGACCTTGCTTACTTAGTTAAAATTTCACTTACAGTAGGGTGCGGTCAACCGTGTACTAAACTGGTCGACCGACACAGTCGGCTGAGTATGTTTTTTTTCTTTCTACTATAAATAACTCTTCATCCCCAACAAAATGAGGTTGTTGAAAGGAAGAATCGATCTCTTCAAGAAATGGCTTGTACCATGCTTAGTGAAAAAGATTTACCTAAATCACTTTGGGCAGAGGCTGTCAATACAACATGCTATACCATAAACCAAGTAATCATTAGAAAACATCTTGAGAAAACTCCTTTTGAACTATATTATGGCAAAATTGCCAACCTAAGCTACTTTCGTGTCTTCGGATGCAAAGTATTCATTTTACATACCCTTGATAACTTGGGGAAGTTTGATCGTAAAAGTGATGAAAGTGTTTTCCTAGGATATTCTCTTAGTAGGAAAACATATGGTGTATTCAACAAAAGAAGATGCACAATTTAGGAATCTATTGATGTTATTTTTGATGAAACTAATCCCTACTCCAAAGAAATATTACATGTTGTTGATGATGATGAGACAGGGGTTCATGTTGAAAAGAAACAGGTTCATATTGAAGAAGAACCACAGCAGATGATCAAAATCAAGTGGTGCTTCAAGACAAAGATGAACCTAAAAACCAAATCAATGAGATTCCTACCCAACAAATTGATGCCATGGAAGATGAAAATATACAACATCAAGGCTCCACAAGGGTGAGAGGCGTCCTGCATGGAAAATCATGTCTAGTCATCCACCATCTCTTATACGAAGTGATATATCCAAAGGGATAACTACTCGTACTCAAGCTCAAAATTATATGTGTTTTACCGCTTTCGTTTCAATACTTGAACCTAAGAACATTAAGGAGGCCTTGCAAGATAATTATTGGATCATTGCAATGCAAGAAGAACTTAATCAATTCGAACAGAATCAAGTATGGAGACTTGTTCCTCGACCTCACAATAGGGCTATACTTGGCACTAAGTGGGTGTTTAGGAACAAGTTAGATGAATCCGGTACAATCACTAGGAATAAGGCCCGTCTTGTTGCACAAGGTTATAATCAACAAGAGGGTGCAGATTTTGATGAAACTTTTGCACCAGTTGCTAGGCTTGAAGCCATTCGTATTATACTTGCTTTTGCTGCATATATGGATTTTACTCTTTTTCAAATGGATGTTAAAAGTGCATTTTTAAATGGATTTATTTCGGAAGAAGTTTATGTGGCACAACCACCGGGATTCACTGATGTCACACACCCAAATCATGTTTTTCGGCTTGATAAAGCTCTTTATGGTTTGAAGCAAGCCCCTCGTGCTTGGTAACGGCTGAGTTCGTTTCTTCTTCACATAGGCTTTTCTAAAGAAAAAGTAGACACTACACTATTTATAAAGCATGCTTTTAAAGATATCTTAATCGTTCAAATTTATGTTGATGATATTATATTTGGATCCACTAATGAAAGTCTTTGTAAGGAGTTTTCAAAGCAAATGCAGGATGAGTTCGAAATGAGTATGATGGGAGAACTAACTTATTTCCTTGGACTTCAAATATAACAAAGAAATGATGACATTTATAAACCAATCCAAGTACGCAAAATAACTTGTCAAGAAGTTCGGACTTGAAAATGCTAATGCTTACAAAACTCCGATGGCCACTACCACTAAGCTATCTAAAGACGAATCTGGTAATAATGTTGATATTTCTACTTACAGAGGTATAATCGGTAGTTTACTTTATATTACTACATCCCATCCTGATATTATGTTTAGTGTCTGTTTATGTGTACGTTTTCAATCGTGTCCCAAAGAATCACATTTGGTTGCCGTTAAGCATATCATTCGATATCTTAAAGGCACACCAAATACTGGTCTTTGGTACCCGAAAAATAGAAAATTTTCTCTTGTAGGATACTCTGATGCAGATTATGCCGGGAGCTTGACAGATAGAAAGGGCACTAGTGGTACATGTCACTTCTTGGGCAATTGCCTTGTCTCGTGGGCATCCAAGAAGCAAAATTCTGTTACTCTCTCTACTGCCGAAGCTGAGTATATTGCGGCAGGATCCTGTTGTGCGTAGGTATTATGGATGAAACATACTCTCGAGGATTATAAAGTAACCATTGATCATATTCCAATCAAGGACAACACTAGCACCGTTCATATGACCAAAAACTCTGACCAACACAGTCGCACGAAACACATTGATATTAGGTATCATTTCATTAAAGATCACTTTCAAAAGGGTGACATTTCACTTGAGTATATTTCTACTGATTCGCAACTTGCTGATATTTTTACAAAACCCTTAGACGAAAAGCGTTTTTACTTCTTGAGAGGAGCATTAAATGTTATTGATTTTTCCGCCTAAAAACTTTTTGTGTGGGTCGGTCGACTGTGCGGTCGACCGGCTTAGTCTCGATTTTAGATCATTTTTCGACTCTCTAATTTTTCTTATTGCGGTCGACCGGCATGCTCTCTGGATAATTTTTCTACAAATAGCAGTTTGCGGTCGATCGGTATGCGCTCTGAATGAATCTTTTCAAAATCTCTTTTTGCCGTCGACCGTGAGGTCGACCGGTTCCCTTTCTGGTTCATATTTTCAAAGTTTTATAAAATCGATGTTCCTTTCTCAAAATGTTGAATTTTTTTTTGTTGTTTTCCTATGTATTGGGGAGAATCTTGAATCTATGATATTATGAAGAGCTCTCACTGTATAGCAAAGAGTCTCGCTATCAACGGTATCATGTAAGAAGATTCTCTTCCACTTTCTTAAAAATTACAAGTTTGTATTCATTGTAATATCATAAAATGTTCTCATATTCTTTGGTGTTTTCATTGATGATTTGCTCTACAAACTTTCCAAGGCTTATTTTACTTATGTCTCCTCCATTTATCCCCTCTTGGTGTCTTCCAAAAATGGGGAGAATTATTTTTTAGAATGTTTTCAAAATGTTCTTCTTATATTTCATGAACAACTATGTATATTACTCTCACCCCTCTCTTATATTTGTTCTTTAAGTTCTGTATTACAGGTAGCATTATATTAAGGGGGAGTATTCACTCCCTTAAAAGCTTTATCTATATGAAAATTTGTATTACAGGATGTGCTAAATTCAAGGGGAGTATTCATATGTTGTGTTTTAAATTTTCAAACATTCATGCATGTTTTGTTCACACCAAAATGGAGAGATTGTTGACTCTTAGTTTGGTGTCCACAAAACGTGCTCACTCATACTAATAAGTTTGAATTTAGTGTGTCAGTGTCACGCCTCGCTTCCCAAAAGAGAATACAGAATACAGATACGTGACTAAGCCCAGCGAATGATTATCATCATCCATAAGCTGTTCAAGAATCTTTACAACATTTCACTAGAATAATCAGAGTCGGAAGCAAAAGAATCAACCAAGCATGCATAATCGAATCAAAATACTAACAAGAATACTTGAAACCAAAATATATTAATCTCAAATATATCCAGATCTGAACAAGTTAATATCGTGGGTCACATTGCCCAAATACAAAATAATCCAAGTACAAGATACAATTGTTCAAGATTATAAGCAACAAGAAATAATAAATAGATATAGTAAAAGTCTCCAGCAACTAGTATTTCATCTCGCCTATTCTATCTGGCAACTGATCTCCAAAAGCTGCAATTTAACAATTGCAGGGAAGAGGAAAAGAGAAAACAAGTACCTGTCAATTGCAAGTTACAGGCCACTTGTAATGTAGGATACAAGTACATGGGGAAACTAACTAACAACATGGAATAAGCATGATATCAAAATAAACAACTAGCATGGCAAGGTGATCAAGTGTAAATGGCAGGAATCAAGTGTCAAGTAAACAAGTATCATGTAAACAAACATCACGTGTCAAGTATCATGTAATCATGTATCAAGTGCAATGTATCAAGTATCGTGTACAAGTAATCAAGTATCAAGTGTCAAGTGATCATGTTCAAGCCTTGTATTATTACTATCTAGGTAGCACTTCATGCGCCCCAACTTTTAACACATGGTTGCTACATTCAAACGAATTGCGTTTAGGCCTAGTGGTGGGTTTCTATAGGGCCGTGTACTCCGGAATCAAGTCAAGTAACAAGCAATAGGTAAATAGGCATGAATCACGTAGTGAAATCGTGGCAACAGAAACAGGCATGAATCATGTAGTCATGAAACATGGCAACAGGTAATAACAGGCATGAATCATATAATTATGAAACATGGCAACAAGTAATAACAGGCATGAATCATGTAATCGTGAGTTCATGGCATAATATAATAATAATAGGCATGAATCATGTAGTCATGAAACATGGCAACAAGTAATGGGATCACGGGCCCCCTTCTGAGTACACATACCTATATTGTCCACTGTTAAGGTCTTTTCCTTAACCCCGGCTTGATACTTTTATTATTAGTCTCAAACAAGCATTTATGTGTGCAAAACATATCAAAAATAACATGGCATGATCAAGTAACAAGTTCAAGTTGCAAGATAAACATGTACGGGTGCAAGATCACTCATAAAGGGATAAAATAACCAAATTTCTAGTTCAGGACAGCAAGACCATACTGTTGCAAAACTTAAATTCTCAGTGTTACAAACATGCAAATATGAATCCATCAAAACTTATACAAAATAGACTCCTAACCGAATCCAGCGAGTATAAATAAGTCATATAGTAATTCACAAAAACATAACTCAAAACTGATTTGAATCCAGAAAATATGTTCAGCCAGAATCAGAAAATCGAATTCAAAGTCAGGAAAACATCATCAAAACACCTCAATTAAATCCAGAAAAAATATGGGATATTCCTCTATATGTCTAGTATCAGAATATAAACTTTCATAATTTTGCAGTAAAATTATTTCAGTCATCAAAAATCAGAAAATATCGATAAACGACAGTTTGGCAAATCTGGAATTCCCAACACTGCTGTACGAAAACTGTAGTATCTTGCAAACCGTGAAACGAAATCCAAATCCGCCAAAGGGAGAAGAAAATAGACACAATATTCTAACTTTCATATTTCATAATTATTTTTCATACAAGAAAAGAATTTAGGGTGAAAATACAAATCTTTACAAAACAGCGAGCAAAATCCAGCAAGTATAGTTTTTATAAACAAGCATAAAACGGCATATAAAACTCATCAATAAAATCTACCAAAATTTTGAGTAATCCCTAAAGAGGTATAGAAATACTGTGCAAAATTTCAGGTCAAAATAATATGCTTAGCACTAGTATCAAAATAGTTTAGTCAACGAAATCATCAAGAAACGAAATCTGGAAACGAATTACACCTCTGTAGTAAAACAGTCATATCTCACACATACGAAAACGAAATCAATCAAGGTCAGAGGGGTTGGAAAGAAGACGAATTTCCCTACAAATCATGTTTTATACCGAAATTAAGATACTGACCGTAATATGGTCTAAATTACTGATCAAGACAGACCATCGACAAAACACAAAATTTCCTCAAAAACCAAAATCAACATAGATCCAACGAAACTTGATCCAAACACAACCAAATATGAAATCGAGCCTACCAAGTATCCAAATATCATGAAATAGGGTAATTAACATATCCACAACAAGTACTTCACATGGATCTCACAAGCACACGAGTTCTCATAATTTATTCACATAAACATCATATCAAGAACGGGCAAAACCTAAGTTGTTTCATGTCAAATTTTTGTGTCGTGAGGCAACTATGGTCAAAACACTATAGAGACAATATTCATCAAACATACATCACACACACGATTTGTCTCTAGAACCCAACTACACTACAAGCGGATTTATGACTTGTATCATACAAAGGAATTTGAGTACAAGTTACTTGCCTTAACCGACGACGAAAACGACTTCAAGCAAGAATAATGGGAATGGATTCCTGGCCAACGAATTCCAACAAGTAAACAACAAAACCACGAACAAGATCCACGAACAACGATGAACAAAACCCACGAACCCGACGAAAACACGAACACTCAACGAACACAACCACGAACCAATACACACCAACGACCAAGCACTCGAGAGGTGCCCGCACACACCACCCAACACACACGCAGCGGCAAGAACAGAAAGGGGAACGACGACACAAGAGACGGTGTCGCAGCTTGCGGTTGTGACTGCGGAGAGGACCGGGGGATCTGGGCTGCGTCGCGATGGTCGGCATCGCTGTGCTGCAGCAGAGCGACAGGAAGAGGATCGGAGAGGGGACTGGCTAGCGTGACTGCGGGGACGTTGGGGCTGAGCAGGAGCAGGGCCACAGAGAGACAGGGACGGAGAGGGGTGCAGGTGACTGGGTGTGTCACGGAGGTCAGGGAGAGAACGAGAGAGTCAAGGGATAAGGGTCGGAGTGTAGGGAAGTGGGTTCGGAAGGTAGGGGATGATGAAGTCGGGGAGCGGCGCCGAAGTGCTGGCGGAGCACAGGGGGTTGAGGTGCAGAGGTAGAGGCGGCTAGGGTTGAGAAGCTGAACAGGCTGAGCATTGGGGGGGGGGGGGTAATAGGTTTATATATGGGGTGAAAGTTTTAGGGTTTAGAGGTGAGGGGGAGCGGCACAGTAAAAAAGAGGGGGGTAGCGGGCCGGGTTTGGGGTGTAATGGGTAGGGGATTAACTTAACGGGTAGGATAAGGTTTTGGGCTGAAGGGATTTGAACGGGTAATGGGTTTAGGTGGGTATTTAGGTATGGTTAATGGAATGGGTAATTTAATAGGGCTTTTGGTGGTATGCATATATGCAGATAATAAGTTTTAGGAGTTATAGGGTAGAGTATTAAAATGGGTTTTAAAACTCAATAGTAAAATAAAATAACCAACTAAAAAGATTGTTTATAATAAAAAAAATGAAATTTGCATTACAAAATAAAATTTATTTAAAATACTACAAATACAGTTAGTAAATAAAAGTGAATTTTTAATAACCAATAAAAATAATAACAATAATACAAATAACAATAATAATAATAAGAGTAATAATAATAAAAATAAGAATTGTGTTACAATATAAAAATCATGGAAAAAGTTACAACCAAAATTGTTGATCGAAACAAATTTTGATAGGATGTCCAATAGTACAATTTGACAAAGGAATTTGAAAACCAAAAAAAAATAATTTGTGAAAATTTTAAATGCAGAAAATATACAAAAATACGTTTTTCGGAAAATAGGGGTTACAATCAGATTTTTAGGATCAAATAACATCAAAAAGAGATCCAAGAGAGATTCACAAATATACAAACAAGGAAAGTAATAAAGGAAGATTACATATACAAGCAAAAGAGGAAGATATTCAAAAAGAGTTCTCAATTAATTGGCCTTCAAGCAATCTATCAAGACTGGATTTTTAGTAATATTTTTGTGAGATATTTATTGTAAATGATTGATTAATGATTGATTAGTTTATGGTAAGAAAACAAAGTGAATTCAAATTTTACAGCCAAGACCGGTCGACCGTACATAATGTCGGCCGACCGCGTCACAGTCGACTGCAACCTGAGTTGCTTAAGATAGCGGTCGACCTTTCATCTCTCTACTTACGTCAGAGAGCTGAACGGTCGACCACACATTTTTGACGGTCGACCTGTAATCTGAGCTGTATACTATTTTGGAATGTATCGTTTTTATTTTTGATCGATACACTTCCTCTTCTATTTAATTGAACGAATCCACTGTGTCTTCTTCACCTAATTACTTCTGAAAAAATTTCTGAACTAATCTTTTATTTAATCAATCCGAGTGTGAGCGTTTATTTGGTTGTATTCTTCAGTCAAGATCATCAACGATCTTGAGTTTTCTTTTCATTTCTTTTCCACTTTGGTGAGATTGACGGGACTTGGATTAGAAGTCCTGTGGGTGTAATAGGTCTCTCGGCCTGAATCCGAGAATCACCGTACAAGGGTTTGGAGTATAGTGGAACGCTTGTGACGGAGAATTGCTACAAGTAGGTGGTGTGGACGTAGACCTAGGGGTTGAACCATGTTATATCGCTGCGTCATCTGTGTTTGCTTTTCTTATCACTCATATATTTACTTTATTTTATTGTTTTTAATTCCACACGATCACCCTACTCACCCCCCTAGGGTGATTTACAGATGAGTCTGAATTTGTATTCGACTTTAAATTCTCTTTAATCATGCACAATCTTCTTTTAATTGAATTCAAAAGTTCCTCTGATACATTATTGAATGTGGATATCATCTCTAATTTCAAAAAAAATATACCTTAAAAATAATTTGGAATTATTTCTAAAGTTCTAATGATTTTTTAGAATATTATCACATTTCCCCCCAAATTTTATAACATGAAAACCCCTTTCAAATAAATAAAAAGGAAAATGTGTATGGCCGGGATTGAACCCTAGACCAGTCAGCCAACCGCAAGCCCAACCAACAGGCTAGTTCACTTTTGTGAAGGAAAACTCCTTCCGTTTCTTAAATGCTTGTCTACTGTTTATCTAAAAAAAATAATAATCAAATTTTAAAGAAAGAAACAGAGCCTCCCAAGACTCGAACCCGCAAAGCCAAGCACTGTTCACAGTGCTCTGAACCCCCGCCGAAACCCAATACTCCGAAGCCCGTTCTCTAAATATATATGGGTTAATATTCTTTTCTTTTAATTCTCTGTTTCCAAATTTCGTTTAACAAAATTTGTTGATATCTGATTTGCTTTATATTAATATTATGATTACTTCCAAATTTCACTTTCCTCAATAATCTGAGTATTAGTACGATATTAATCTTATAAAAATTTTATTTTAACAATATAACGAAATTTCTCCCCAAAATTTTGTATTAATCTACTAACACTTCTATAATTTTGAATTGCATAAACTATTATTCCTCATTTAATTATACTTTGGGAAAATCTACACTAATATAATGCATATAATGCAAATTAATGCTAATGTGTTTCTTTTCCTAAAATTTTCACCAAACTAGAATTTTTAGGATTTTCTTCACATACAATTCAAGAATTTTCTAGCATGTAACAATTTAAAAATTAGAAATTTCCATTCATATAACACACTAGTTCCTACTCCTACATTCTTTCTAACTAAAATACATATTGGTAATCAAATTGGACAGAAAAGCAACTTCACAAAATCACACAAAAGAATATTACTAATAATGTACAATCTACATTCTAGATAGTTTCTACATTCAACACACCAACTAAAATAGCAACTACTCATGTAAAAATATTAAGCAAGCATAAATTCTTCTAAATTAGAAGGTAATAAGAACACCCATATCTTTCTTGATGCAAACAGTAAGTACAACTCCTAGAAAAATGCTCCAAGCTCCCTCAAAATTGGTCTTCTCCTCCTTAAGCAATGAAAAACCGACATCCAGTTGCTCTTTCTCTTTTAATTTTTGTATAGAGTTTAGTGTGTTGTTCATGGTAAAGGAGGTGGTTATTTATAGGATTATTGTGTGGTTGAGATGACTCCCACTACCCAAAATAACTCCCCACTTTCTCACACACACCCCCACTCACTCCCACTCATCAAATATAGGCTGGCCAGCCCCCTTTGTGCACAAAACATGTGCACGTGCACCCTATGTGCACACTATTCTCATACAATTTATTTATTTTATTAGTTTATTATTAGGCTAGGTATATGTTACACATGGTAGGTGTACTAGTCTAACTAGATTTTAAATACACAATTAAATGTAGAAATAATCATGGGCTTTTGAATTTGTAATTAATTTTTAGTGGGATACAAAATGAATGTAGGCATATTGGATTTAATTAAAACAAATCACAAAATTTCACTACAAAAATGAGAAGAAAAATTTTAGAAATAAAACGTGCATAAAATTTTTACGTGCAATGTATGTAAAAATAAAATATTAAATATTTGAGTAAAAATTTAAATTCAAATACACAATCGAATTCGAGAGAATACATATATACATATATATATATATATATATATATATATATATATATATAAGAATCAAAATACAAAATACGTAGAAAATGTTTATTTTAAAATACGTTAAAGATGCTTTCTACAACAGTACAAAGCATAAGTATGTAATACGTGCGTTGCAAAATTGTAGTAACTCAATTTTGCAGGGTGTCACATAAGTCACGAGACATGTGCTTTTAGTGACACAAAATTCAAAGATTAAAAATTTAACATAAAAAATTCATAAGATGAGATATAAGAGATTGCACAAGGGTCATCTTTTATAGATGGAATCTAAATCTCTTGAACTCTGAGCAAGGTGTTCTTGGGCTGATTTTTATGAATCTTAAGAGGGCAGCTAAAGATCCATGATATAGAAAGTGGCATAGGTATAAAAAGCTGGAGATCAATTCTAGGTGTAGATATTTCATTTTAAACATATCTACGATGTATCACTCAGACGTGTATTTCTAAATCAAACAATAAGTAAAACTATAAATGTAAAATATACAACTGATAAGTGTGAACGGAATTGTATCAAGAGGTTTGTTGACCTTGTCATATTGACCATCTAAGTTATCAAGGAGGAGAAGATAAGCTGTCAAGATCAACAACAAGAAGAAGAGGTTAGAAGCGAAAAAAATAGACATCAGTCTAATAGCTAGCTCCACAGGCTCATATATGATATAAAATTATTGCTAAGTGTCTTATATAGGTTATAATACTTACCGGTGGTGGGACTTGAGATTGTTGCTTGATTAATTGTGACATTTGCTCTTGAAGAAGTGCCACATGTGCCTTCAAGTGTGTCATCTCCTCGTTCTGGGTCCCACTGGAAGTAGATGCACGATGACCGAATAACCAAGTGGGGGTCGGTCTTAGTCCCATACCACGTACACGACCATGACGCTCTTTTCCCCTCACTTCAATCATAGCTTGGCGCTGTCATGTTAATGGGTCGTTGGAGGCTATCGAAGATTCAGAGGAAGTGGTGGAAGAGATGTCTTCATACTTCTTTCTAGCCATATTCTGTAAAAGGAAGAAAATTAAAAAAAATACGAGACATTTGTTCAATTTGAACAGGCTTTTGTAAATATCAAAGAAACACTCAATATAATATAAAATTACCACAATCTCCTCTGCTGCAGAGGTTGCAAATATCCCATCTTTGGACCTATGGGTGACTTCAAAAAAATCTATGTCGCCAAAGGTCGTGTGACCCATTTCTTCTTCCTATATATTAGTAAGATGACTTCATTATAAACATACAACTCTAAGTCGAAACTTTTAAATTCAATTGTACTTACCATTTCTCCCAAACTAGAGCAAAGCTGTGTGTACCTGTGGTGTGCAACACAAGTTACTGTGAATGACTAGCAACACTGACCTCCGCTCTTTTCTATACATTTCACAATGATTACAACGATATAACTTAGAGTCGGTACATAACCATGAGTAATGTAAATATCTGCCCAATCGCCGAACTCCAGTAGTGAACGAGGAATTGCCAATCTGAAGGCTCGACATCGGGGGCACATTCCTTGCATTATCCGCCTCGGACCTGGTTTTGTCATAAACTTTCCCTTTAAATCACTTTTGCTCTCCACTTCTTTGAAATTGACCTTTTCACCCAAGATTCGAGTGAGTCTGGAAAAGCGAAGTATTGCGGCAAAATTTGAGAAGTTTAGCAAATTTATAACTGAATTGCATAAACCAAAGATCATTCATTTCGTTTTTATGAGGATAATACCTTGATTGTTGAAATGACACTTGTCTTTGTCGTGGCGGGTACCTTCGGCCAACTTTCATATGACAAAAGAATTAAGCGAGAGTTCCTTGCTATTACACCGATAAAATACACGAATTTACCTGCATTAGCACCTACAGGCTGTCAAGCGGTGTTTGCCTCCACGACAATCCTCTCGACGTTTTTTAATTTCCATATCTCTGTCATCTTTGTCCTTCCTCTTTGTTTTTTGGCAGTGGGCGTGCTTCCCTCTCACTCCTCTATCTGAATGCCACTATTTTCTAAAGGCTGCTCCTTCTCTAGCCCTTCGATGCCTTCAGCTGTGTTGATCCTTTTTGATCGCCTTGGCATCTTGTACCTGTCACAAAAAAACATCATTGGAGAAGAAAAATTAACAAGCAATTAAGACAAATAATAAAATTAAAAGACAACATGTTTGGAATTGATAAATGTCACAATTAATGAACAATTGATGCATATATACATTTACTTTTAAGACAAATTAACAACATTTAAGACATGAAAAATACAAGACATATAATATTAAATATGAAAAATCAAGCAAATCACTATAAATTGTTGCATATATAAATTTATGATATAAACAGGAATCTCAATATGAGATATTACAACACGCATAAACACTAAGGAGTATAAGATACAATGAAAATCGTACATATTTAGTTAAACAAGTCTTCAAACTATAATACAACATCTTCCAATACATCACACTCTTCTCCATTCGTGCGGAGCCAAGTAGGGTAAATCTGCCATCGGTTGTGTTTACATCAAACATAGAAAACTCAGAAGCAATGTAACTGTTCATCACATCATCGTCTTCATCATCTAAAGTCTCACCCAATTGGAATACATCTCTTGGTTGCATAATAAGAGCCACGTACGATTTTGGCAATGTTGGATCCTCAATGTAGAAAACTTGTAGCACTTGGGATCAGAACACAAATCGTTCGTGGCTAATGTGTGTACCTTTGTGAATCAAATTTGAGAAGTTTACAATTGTGAACCCTAACTTAATGTTGTTATTAGCAAAATTCTTATCAAACCCAACCCAATCCCTATAACGCCCCGGATCCCTATTACGGGACATCCGTGACATCACCAGAATCTTTTCCTCCAAATGCATCTCAACACAGTAAATAACACGGAAATTTAGAACTTTAATTGCCAAATAGAATCATTACATCAATAATTACAATCCTTATCTTGTTCTTGAATAAGGAATACAAATTACATAAACTTATTACAACTGATTACAAAAATATTCAAACTCCTCTTATAAAGCTATCAGCTGTCTTCCAGATCGGCAGTCGATCGGTCACTGCCAAAAATCCGCTGAGTGGTCTATCTGCCTCCGTGGGACTTGCCCCTCGGCTTGAGCCTTCTGCTGCATGACTCTGATATTTCTGCACCCTCTCGAATGGTAGGCATGTACACTGCCACCCTACTTGGATGCCCTGCTGGGTTGGCTCTCCTGCCCTCTCGACATGGTATCCAGTACCTAATTAAGTGGGCATGTCAGTAATTCAACTGACGCAATGTTGATAAGAAAACATCGATCTCCAACTAGCACATCCACGAATCATCTTGAATGGGAAAGAAACGTGCATCCTAACTTTCTAGTGTCTGTGTATGCCACGACCCGAAGTCTAATGTAAAATACAAAGTACAAAACAGATGCACTTAATCAAATGTCAGCAAGACTCTGGACACACATGCATCCCATACTACATGTGCCCCAGATCAAGCCGTTTCTCTAGGTTCAGGGATTCGAAACCTCATCATGCAATGCATTCTATTATTGCACACTTCCTGTTCCTGTAATACCCCAAATTCCAAATAGGTTTGAATTCAATGTTCCACATGATCTTTACACTTCTCTTTGTACAATTTTACAAGGAAATTAAAACTTAATTACATTAGAGTTACATTTTTAAATAGCGGAAGCAAAGTTATAACAATTACATGAATGAAAATACAACACTTGAATAATTCTTTAAGCATCAGTTCCTCCATAGTCTTTTTCGTGCACTTTGTCCTGCATAGAAACTGTAGGCATGTCAGTTGCTTACAACTGACGAAATGTTATACACAGTCATCCTCGTCATGCCGAATGGTATAACGATTCTCAAATACTTTAATAAAGCACAAACTTGATCAAAAACAAGGCTAAAAAGGGACTATCCTATTGATGTCGTGTTGTGCTGTGCACTTAGTCCTTGATGCAATTATTTATGTTACAAGGCACTAATGCGCACTTGTTCGGATTCTGTGCATCCCATACTACATAGGTCCGAGGGCAAGCCCTTAATCGCCCTTCATCTTGTACGGTTCAATCCATCGCCACGACTTAAACTACTACGGTAACTACAGTAAGTATCCTAGATGTTCTATGAGTTACGAGCTCATGTCCAGACAGCTTGGAGAAGAATTCCACACATGACATGACGCATTGTGTATACAGCCTATGGACAATTTAGCCTCCTTCATGGGACATGACACCACCCGCAGTCACCAAACACCCCATAAGCGTCGCCTGCGATACGGACTCCTGGAGACGTATCCACGTCATGACACGACGCATCGTGTAGAAAGCCTGTGAATACTCTCACATCGTAGCTCCGAGGCCCTCATACTCGTATTTTTCTCTTACTTTCATCACATCTTCACTATGTATCTAATATTTAGTTATTGAATCATGAATAAATCAATACTCTAGAGTTAGCATTTCCTCTATACCGGTCTTAATCATCAATTCAACAATACGACCCAAACTTGGTCTTTTCTTTCAATATCTCATCTCAAAGTGTTAATTCAATGCCGGTATAAGGCTTAGCTACCCTCTAGTTTTCAATTCCATTTCAAGTACATTTCATTTGTGTTTTCATATTCATGAGATCTTTCATAATTCATCACGACATTTTATTTCACTTTCATGTACAATTTCATGCATAAGACAAATGAACTCATTTTCTAACTCGTACATTCATAATTCTTTTATTCTTATTTTATCAACACTAAATCCCAAATTCACACTTTCAGTTTTTCCAATACCAAATCTCATTTCAAAACTCTTTTAAATATTGCATTTATTTTTCTTTATCTAAAGACAATTTTAGACTAACAATTTATAGTAAGTTCTTTCTTGCAAAAGTAGTCTCTAATATACTAGGCCAAAGGTTATAGAAAATTATCTCGCGAAATCTGATATTATTTGAACTTCAGGACAGTCGACTGTTAAAACATGGCAAGTCGGCTGTTCTGCGAGGGTTTAAAACTCAAAACAAATAACCAGGGCAGTCGACTGTCAAAACATGGCCAGTCGGCTGTTCTGCAAGGATTTAAAACTTTAAAACAAATAATCAGGGTAGTCGACTGTTAAAACATGGCCAGTCGGCTGTTCTGCGAGGATTTAAAACTCGAAAACAAATAATCAGGGCATTCGATTGTTAAAACATGGCCAGTCGGCTGTTCTGCGAGGATTTAAAACTCAAAAATCACTAGTCAGGGCAGTCGACTATTACAATGTAGTCGGTCGACTATTCCGTAACTAAAATCCAAAATTTATTACCTGACAGTTAACTTTCGACTCTAATTCGGTCGACCGTCGATTGCACCAGGTTGTTATTTAGAGTAAATCATGGGTATATTTTCGACATTGAAAACAAGAATCACAATTTTCACATTATTTATAATTAAAGTTCCCAAAAAGAGTATTTTTTGAACACAAGTTTTCATCTTTCTACATTGGCGTTTCTTAAAAAATCAACAATCAAATTTTCATGGTGAATTTAATCAATCGTTCGTCTCATAAGCACAAATTTCTCAATAAAGTATATTTCAAGAGCATGATAGATTCTAGCACATCAAATCACAATTTTAGCAATTAGCAATCAATTGGCCAAGCATTCTCTTATCTACAATTTTTCTTCTCTAGATCGGCGAACATGAGGCTAAATTACTAAGTTTCTCTTTAGCAATTCTATCAATTCAAACCCAAGCATATGTCTAGATTAGAAGCATGAGAATCACCCACTTATTGGAGAAAACGAATAGAAAGCCCCTAGAAATCTTCTAAAATGCGCGAATGGATCCTTCTCCTCCTAGATTGTGCCTCCAACTCGTCTCCTCCTCCTTGCTTGTATGGAATCCGAGCTCTCTTCTCCTTGGATGTAGTCCGCCCTCTCCTTGGAATGAGCACACACACAAAACTCCTCAATCTTTTACTCTCACAAAACTCTTAATCTTTTTCTCACTCTAATGTTTCTTCTTTCTTTCTTATTATCAAATTTCTAATGTACTCCATGATAAGGGTGAGGGTGGTATTTATACTTCTTTGAGAGCAAAATAGATGGCTAGGATTAAATCAATGGTTAAGAATAGAAGGCTAGGATGTGTTAGGGAGTTGTAGCAACTACCCATGATCACATAACCACCCCATCCACTACACCACTCTCTCCATCTCTCCCTCTCTCTTGTACCATCCGACCACCCCCTTTTGGCACACTAGGCACATGATAGTACAATGCACATTTCTCCCGTAGTACCCCATATTAATTGTTGTACATGATTAATAAATTTGTTGTCTACTAAATGTGTCTGCACTGCAAGTTATAACAATTTAAAAGGTAATTTAATTAGTTGGCTGCAAAATAGTGGGCTTTAGACCCATGGATTATTAATAAAACACTTAATTAATTAGGATGGGCTTAAATTAGAAAAATAGGCCTTAGGCTTTTTATAATAGGCTTTTAGAAAAAGAAGAATTTAAAATGATCATTTGTTCATGTTATAAAAGATATAATTTTAAGGGAAAAAGAATAAGAATTTATACGTTCAAAACACGAAAAAATCAATAACTTCTCAATTAATTATAAATAGAAATTCAGGATATTACAACACTCCCTCCTTAGAATAGTTCTGTTCCCGGAACTACGCTTAAAAAGTGATAAAACAGAACACAACAAGAAGAAAAGAAAAGAAAAGAAAATACAAATCAAACAAAGAGCTCAGGATGATCCTTCATCATCCTCTCCTCAGATTCCCAAGTAGCCTCTTGAACCAACTGGTTTCTCCAGACTACTTTGACCATCGGTATCGTCCTGTTCTTCTAGACTTTTACCCGACGATCCACAATCTCAATCGGGAGCTCAATGTAACTCATATCCAACTGCAAACCCTCCGGCACTTCAGGCAAATGGTGACTCGGATCTGGAATGTACTTTCTCACCATAGACACATGGAAGACATTGTGCACCTGAGACAACTCTTCCAGCAACTCCAATCGGTAAACAGTTTTCCCAATCCGCTTCAATATCTTGTACGGACCTATGAACCTTGGGGCTAACTTCCCACCCCTACCGAAGTGAATGACACCCTTGCTAGGTGAAACCTTCAGAAAAACAAAGTCACCAACCTCAAACTCAAGGTCCCTCATCAGGTTGTTTGCATAGCTCTTCTGCATACTCTGAGCCTCCGCCAACTCTTCCTGATTAGATCGATATTTTCAGAGGTCTGCTGCACGATCTCAGGCCTGAACATTTGCCACTCCCCGACTTCAAACCAACAAACAGGTGTTCTGCACTTCCTGCCATACAGAGCTTCGTACAGTGCCATCATAATACTAGTCTAAAAACTATTGTTATAGGCAAACTCTACTAGAGCTAGATGCCTTTCCCAATTGCTTCCAAAATCTAGAACACAACACCGAAGCATATCCTCAAGAATACAGTTGACTCTCTCGGTCTGCCCATCGGTTTGAGGATGAAAAGCAGTGCTGAAATCCGTCTTGGTTCCGAGAGCTGTCTGAAGACTCCTCCAGAAATACAAAGTAAACCGCGCATCTCGATCAGACAAAATGGTTAACGGAACACCATGGAGCCTGACGATCTCTCCAACATACAGCTCGGCCAACTTTTCCATAGACGAAGTGAGTTTCATCGCCAGGAAATGAGCGGACTTGGTTAGTCGATCGACAATGACCCAAATCGCATCATTGCCGTTTGAACTCTTGGGCAAACCCGTGATGAAATCCATACTGATGTTATCCCACTTCCATTCCGGAATAGGTAACGGTTATAATAGACCTCCGGGTTTCTGATTCTCGGTTTTGACCTGCTGACAGAACTTACACTTCACCCCAAACTCAGCCACATCCCGCTTCAAACCTGACCACCAGAAATGTTGCTTAATGTCCTTATACATCTTGGTACTCCCAGGATCTACAGATACAAGAGTAGCATGTGCCTCCTGAAGAATGCTCTCCCGTAATTCTGCTTGATCCGGAACACATAGCCTCTCTCCAAACCACAACACTTCATCCCTGATCTGAAACTCTGACAACCTGCCATCACCAACCTGCTCCTTCATCTTCTGAATCTCTGCATCTTTCTTCTGACTTGTGATAATCCTTTCATTCAGCATTGGTTGAAGCCTCAACTGAACTAAAGATGATCCCAAGCCTTGTAGAATGATTTCAATACCAGCCCGGCCCAACTCCTCTGCAAGATGCCTCTGAGTTGTAATCAAACTAGCCAGACTGCTCTTACGGCTAAGTGCATCAGCAACAACATTAGTCTTCCCAGGATGGTACCTAATCTCAGGACGAATGTCCTCAAGTGGTTCCATCTGTGTTGCCTCAGATTCAGATCATTCTGCTGATAGATGTAATTCAAGCTTTTATGGTCCGTGTACTTGTTCAGCTTCTCACCATACACGTAATGTCTCCACTGCTTTAAGGCGAAGATAATCGCAGCCACCTCTAGATCATGAGTGGGATAATTCTTCTCATGAGGTCTTAGTTGCCTAGACTCATAAGCGATCAATTTTCCCTTCTTGCATTATGACACAACCAAGCTCATGATGTGAAGCATCACTGTAGACATCATACTCAACACCTGCTCTAGGCAACACCAAAATGGGAGCAGTAGTCAGCTTCTCTTTCAACTCCTGAAAGCTTGCCTCGCACTGATCAGTCCACTTGAAGTTCACATTCTTCTTGGTCAGACTAGTGAGCGGCACGCCTATTTGAGCATAGCCCTGAATGAACCTCCTGTAGTATCCCGTTAGCCTAAGGAAACACCTGATTTCCTTCATTGTAGTAGGCCTTGTCCAATCCTTCACCGCCTCTATCTTCTGCGAATCAGTTGCCACTCCCTCCTTAGAAAGGATGTAACCCAGGAATGCCACTTCAGATTTCCAGAGATCGCACTTGGACAACTTGGCATACAACCCATGCTCCTGAAGCCTCTTCAAAACTGCTGCCAGATGCTCAGTGTGTTCCTCCTCCGACTTGGAGTACACAAGAATATCATCGATAAACACCACGACGAAAGAATCAATAAACAGTCTCAGAACTCTGTTCATCATGTCCATGAAGATTGCAGGTGCATTCACTCCAAACGGCATAACTAAGAATTCGTAATGCCCTTGTCGAGTTCTGAACACAGTCTTATGCACATCTTCAGTCTTCACTCGAACCTGATGGTATCCTGACCGAAGATCTATTTTGGAGAAAACAACTGCTCCTTGTAGACGATCGAACAAGTCATCAATTCGGGAAATAGGATATTTGTTCTGAACAGTGACCTTATTCAGCTTTCGGTAATCAATGCACCTCCTCATCGAGCCATCCTTCTTCTTTACCAACAGCACCGCTGCTCCCTAAGGCGATGTACTTGGTTGAATAAAGCCTTTCCCCAATAGTTCCTCAATCTGCTGTTTGATCCCATCCTGCTCCATAGGCGCCATCCTATACGGTGCCTTGAAAATGGGTGCACTCTCTGGCTGAATAGTGATGCTGAACTCCACACCACGATGCGGGGTAACCCGGGCAAATCTTCCAAGAATACAGTCGGGTAATCCCGAACCACTGGAATTTGCTGCACCTTTATAGGAACCTTCTTACTGATAGCTGCAACCAAACCTGAACATCTCTTCTTCCCTTGGAAAGTGACTTCAGGACCACGTGGAGCCTTCACTGTTACTTTCTTGATCGTACACTCGATGTTTGCATTGTACACCGACATCCAATCAATGCCAATGATAACATCGACTCCCAAGACATCCAGCTTGATCAGATCAATCCCGAAAATTTTGTCCCCAATTACGATCTCGCAGTCCGCATAGTACTGATCAGTGGTTAAAGTCTCCCCTGATGGAGTAGCTACTGCTAAGACCTTACTTGGAAAGACTTTCGGTTCAACTCCTAAAACTTTAGCAAACTTAGGTGATACAAAAGTGTGAGAGGATCCAGTATCGAACAGAACAACAACTTTCTTTCCATTCAAATAAAGTTATCCTGTTACATAACACACACTTGTTACATAACAGTTTACTAAATAAAGCGGGAAATGAGAACAACAGAAAAACACTTCTAAACATCCTCCCTCGTACCAGCGATGACGTGATCCACTTCATCAGCATCAGCTTCAGTCAAGGCAAATACTCACCCCTGCTAGTACGACTTCTTCCCAACTTGCTACGTTGGTCCACCACGAGTGACATTCTGTGGCTTGGGGCATTGAGATTTGTAATGTCCCACCTCACCACAGTTGTAACAAGTTACCACAGGAGGTCTCACCGCAACATTCCCGGGTCTCCTAGCTATGTTGACAGCATTCGCTCCTGTCAGTTTGAATCTTTGAGCTGATGACTGTCCCCTAAAATTGCCAGAAATTGCGGGCCTCTTCCCAACATGCCAATTCCTCTTCCGGTTCTAAACAACATGGAACTGCTCCATATCTGCCTCAGTGGCTGCAGCTCGTTTAACCAACTTGTCAAACCTTATGATACCGAGGGGTATCATCCGTGATCTCAGACTTGGCCCCAAACCATACTCAAAATTCCGAGCCTTCTTTGCCTCGTCCATCACCAGTTCGGGGGCATACCTCGAGAGTTGAGTGAATCTTGTCTCATACTCTCTAACCGACATACCGCCCTGCTGCAGTGCCAGAAATTCCATGGCCTTCTTCTCCTGGACGTCTGATGGAAAATAATGACTGCGAAACTCCTCCAAGAATTTCTTCCAGCCAAGAACAATATCTCCAATCGTTCGCTTCATCGAGTGCCACCATACAGCCGCATCCTTCTCGAACTGCAGTGCAACCAACTTCACCTTGCTGCCCTCTCGAGTCTCCAAGAATTCGAAGATAGTCTTGACCTGTCTGATCCAATTGTCAGCCACGTCAGGTTCCGAATTCTCCTCAAACACAGGTGGTTTCATCATTTTGAATGATTCCACGAGTTTGATTGCTTCGGGTACTGGATTCACAGGCACCCTCCCTTGGTTCTGATTCATGGCAATGACATTGAGTGTCTGATAGACCCTCGCTAACTCCGTTTCCAAGTCCAGCCCTTCTCCACTTCTAGCTCTTCTTACAACCATATTCTGATGCAAAAGATCCATTAAATTCGAAATAGAAATCATGAATTTAAATCAACTTTTCATTTCATTGAATTCCAAACTTTATACATTCAAATTTAAAATATTTCTGACATCGAATGAAAGCAGTAAGAAGATACAACATTCTAGTTCCTACGATTCCTTTTGGCTTCTCGAAGCTCTTCCCGTAGTTATGCCACTTCTTCCTTTAGTACATCGTACATGTTTTTTCTCTTTTCGAGTTCCCAAATACGATGACTGAAAGTTGCAATATCTTCCTTGTACTTCGCACACTGTGCCTGCAATAGCTCTGCTCTCTCCCTCTGAGTCTCTACCTACCTCTGAAGAGACACAATGAGACTACTCGGTACTGGTTCTTCCTCGTCAGAGGAATTATCAGATGAATCTGAAGAAGGAGTGATCTCTCGGGACTCAGGCCATTCCTTCTCAAATTCTTTAGGATCTTCTTCGTCAGAATCAGCTTGCCCGGGGTAGTAGTCCTCCTCGACTATGTGCCAGTCATCACCGCCAGCTGGGTCGAAGTGGTTCGCCATCATAGAAAAAGGAGAAGAAGAAGTATAAATCATAGAGTAACACAAATGTAAGTGGCTTACATTTAAATCTCTAGACTTAACACACACTCTAATATCCATTCTAGGGTGTCGTTCCTTATAAATTTGCACTACTTGGAAGTGTGGCTCTGATACCACTCTGTAACACCCCAAATTCTAAATAGGACTGAATTAGAAGTTCCACGGGATCATTACACTTCTCTTCGTATAATTTTACAAGGAAATTAAAACTTTATTACATCAGAGTTACATTTTTAAACAGCGGAAGCAAAGTTACAACAATTACATGAATGAAAATACAACAACACTTGAATAATTCATTAAGCATCAGTTCCTCCTTAGTCTTTTTCGTGCACTTTGTCCTGCATAGAAACTGTGGACATGTCAGTTGCTTACAATCGACGAAATGTTATACACGGCCATCCTCACTATGCCGAATGGTATTGTCATGCCCCGCTTTCCAAAAAGAATACGAAATACGGATACGCAACAAAAGCCCAGCGAATGATTTTCATCATCCATAAGCTGTTCAGGAATCTTTACAATATCTCACAAAATAATCAGAGTCGGAAGCAAAAGAGTCAACCACACATGCATAACTGAATTAATAAACCAACAAAATATACTTGAAACAAAATACAATATTCTCAAATAAATCAGAATCTGGACAAGTCAGATATCCTGGGTCACATCGTCCAAATACAAAATAAATATTCAAGTACTCAAAATACATTGTTTCAAGCAACAATAATAATAATACCAATAAACAAGAAATCCAGTACTAATATCTCATTTCGCCAATACCGTTTGGTAGCTGACCATCCTGATCTCCGATTAATAATTGCAGGAGAAGAAAAGAGAAAATAAGTACCGTCAATTGCAAGTTGCGGGCCACTTATAATGTAGAATACAAGCACATGGAAAACTAACAAATAGCATGGAATATTGCATCAATAGTAATAACTAGCATGAATCAATAAAATAAAGTCAACTAGCATGGTATACTAACAGTACAGATGGATGTGTCAAATATAGTGTCATATGGCAACTAATAGTGTCCAGTAATAGTAAGCTCAGTATATCAGTGAATCAGGATAACAGTATAATAGTATCAGTCTAACAGTATCAGTCTAATAGTATTAGTCTTATGTTCTTACAGTTTTGTGTGTATTACTAGCTAGGTAGCACTTCATGCGCCCCAAAAACCTAACACATGGTTGCTACAATAAACAGTTTCGCTTTTAGATTTCATAGTGGACCATAATGGGGCAGTGTACTCAGGTATCAGTAACAGTAGCAGTAGCAGTAAAGTAACAGTAACAGTAGCAGTAAAATAACAGTAACAGTAGCAGTATGGAATACTAGTTCATTCCAAGTACACGTTTCCATATTTTCCACTACTAGATCTTTCCTTAAGAACCCCTGCTTGGTTACTTTTATTATGGTCATCAAAAAGGCATGAATGTGTACGAAATAGTGTCAAACTAACATGACATAATCAGTATTAGGTTCAGGGAAACAAATAAACATGCATAGATGAGGTACAGTCACATAAACGAGCAAAACAGTGTATGTTCATATTCAGGATAGCAAGACAGTACAGTACTAAAACAGTGAATCTCGTCGCTACAGAAATGCAAATCTGGATCCATTGAAGAATCTGAAAAATATGGGATTTTTTAATCTAGCTAGGTTTCCTGGGAGTCAAGTTGCTAGGGTCTTCTTTGAGAATCCAGAGAATACAAATAAGTCATATCGTATTTCACAAAATCATAACTCAAAACTGATTTGAATCTAGAAAAATACGTTCAGTCAGAAATCAGTAAAACAAATTCTCAGTCTGAAAAAACAGCATCAAAACCTCTCAAATAAATCCAGGAAAAATCTGGGGTATTCCCCTATATGTCTAGAACAAAATATAATGTTTCATAATATTCCAGTAAAATTAGTTCAGTCATAAAAAATAAGAAAACATCAAGAAACGATACTTTGGCCAATCTAGAATTCCCAACAATGCGGTACGAAAACTGAAATATCTCGTAAACCGTGAAACGAAATCCAAATCCGCCAAAGGGATATGAAAATAGATAAAATATAATAACTTTCATATTTCACAAGAATTTTTCATACAGTAAAAGGAATCAGGGTGAAAACACGATTCTTTACCGGACAACGAGCACAGCAAGTATGACTTTGGTAAACACGCATGAAACGGCGTATAAAACTCATCAATAAAATCTACAAAAATTCTGGGTAGTTCCTCACTAGATAAAAAATACTGACCAAAGTTTTGGATCAAAATAATGTGTAGCACAGTTAATAAAAATCATTTAGTCATCAAGAACATCGAAAAACAAAATCTGGAAAAGATCGACACTTCTGTAGTAAAACAGTCATAACTCACTCATATGAAAACGAAATCAAGTAAGGTCAGAGGGGTTTGAAAATAGGCAAAATCCTGTAAAACTCATGTTTTATACCGAAATTAAGATACTGACCTTAAAATAGTCCAAAACAGCAAACAAAACAGATCAACGACAAAATACAAATTTTTTCCTTTAACAACAACTCACCATATATCATACAAAACTTGTTCAAAATACAACCAAACATGAAATCGAGTCTACCAAGTATCCAACCATCATGAATTAAGGTATCTAGCATGTCCACACCAAATATATCACATGGGTCTCAACCAAATCACGAATTCTCACAAAAGTCTCACATATATGATCAAAATCAAAAACGGGTAAAACCTAAGTTAATTCATGTCCATATTGTGTCGTGAGTCATCTATGGTCAAATTTTCACAATAGAGACAAAACTCATTAAACATAACACAAACAAGAGTCGTCTCTATACCCAACTACACTATATATGGTATTTTTGACTTGTATCAAACAAATGAATTGGAGTACAAGTTACATGCCTTAACCGAAGATGAAGAACAATGAAAACCAAGAGTAAGGAGAAAAACCCACGAACGAAAATCCACGAATCAAAATCCACAAACTAAAGAATCCAAGCAAACTTGAGGCAAAATCCCCACACGAACAAAACTCCACAAAGCGAGATGATCCAAGAGGGATGATGACAATAGTGGCTTGCGGCCACAAGAGAACACCACGAGATAGAGACGAGGGATTTTGTGTGGTGTGAGGTGGTCGGGATGGCCAAGGAGAGATTAGGTCGATCGGGTGATGGAGGGGATGGCTGTCGGGGTGAGGTCGGGGTGCACAGGCTGGGAGGGGGAGGTGTCGGCCTGGGCTGATCAGCTGTAGGTGGGCGGCGCAAGGGATGGGGAGAGAGAGGGAGTATCCGGGAGAGAGAGAGGGAGACTAGGTTAGGGTTAGGGTTTGTGATTAGGATGCATATATATATATATATATATATATATATATATATATATATATATATATATATATATATATATAGGGTTAATAATACAAGTTGGGTTGTGGGTTTAATTGGGTATTAGGAGTATTAATAGGTTATACCAATGGGTTGTGGATTTGGGTCAAATCAAATAGGAATACAAATAGGATTTTGGTTTAATTAGGTCTTGGGTAAACAAATTGGAATAAAAATAATGGGATTGAAATGATAACAACCAAACACCACCACAAGCACCCAAGAAAAAAATAAAAAGGATAAGAACAAAATGAAAGAAAGACAAAATACTAAAGAACGAAACAAAAGAGACAACCAATCACACACAAAGAGCTCAAAATGAAATAAAACGAATATATATTGAAAATAACTCCAATATACGGTTCAGAAAAAAATACAAGAGAGAAAAATACACCAAAATAAAAAATACACCCAAAATACACAAAATGAAAAATAGGGGTTACAGGTATAACGATTCTCAAATACTTTAACAAATTACAAACTTGATTACAAACAAAGCTAAAAGGGACTATCCTATTGATTTCGTGTTGTGCTGTGCACTTAGTTCTTGATGCAATTATTTACGTTACATGACACTAAAGCGCACTTGATCGGATTCTATGCATCCCATACTACATAGGTCCGAGGGCAAGCCCTTAGTCGTCCTTCATCTTGTAAGATTCAATCCCTCGCCATGACTTAAACTACTACGGTAACTACAGTAAGTATCCTAGATGTTCTATGAGTTACGAGCTCATGTCCAGACAGCCTGGAGGAGAATTCCACGTCATGACATGATGCATTGTGTAAATAGCCTGTGGACAATTCAGCCTCCGTTATGGGATATGAAACCACCCGCAGTCACCAAACACCCCATAAGCGTCACCTGCGATACAGACTCCTGGAGACGTATCCACGTCATGACACGACGCATCGTGTAGAAAGCCTGTGAATACTCTCACATCGTAGCTCCGAGGCCCTCATACTCGTATTTTTCTCTTACTTTCATCACATCTTCACTATGTATCTAATATTTAGTTATTGAATCATGAATAAATCAATACTCTAGAGTTAGCATTTCCTCTATACCGGTCTTAATCATCAATTCAACAATACGACCCAAACTTGGTCTTTTCTTTCAATATCTCATCTCAAAGTATTAATTCAATGCCGGTATAAGGCTTAGCTACCCTCTAGTTTTCAATTCCATTTCAAGTACATTTCATTTGTGTTTTCATATTCATGAGATCTTTCATAATTCATCACGACATTTTATTTCACTTTCATGTACAATTTCATGCATAAGACAAATGAACTCATTTTCTAACTCGTACATTCATAATTCTTTTATTCTTATTTTATCAACACTAAATCCCAAATTCACACTTTCAGTTTTTCCAATACCAAATCTCATTTTAAAACTCTTTTAAACATTGCATTTATTTTTCTTTATCCAAAGACAATTTTAGACTAACAATTTATAGTGAGTTCTTTCTTGCAAAAGTAGTCACAAATATACTAGGCCAAAGGATATAGAAAATTATCTCGTGAAATCTGGATATTATTTGAACTTCAGGGCAGTCGACTGTTAAAACATGGCTAGTCGGCTGTTCTGCGAGGATTTAAAACTCGAAACAAATTATTAGGGCAACCGATTGTTAAAACAAGGCCAGTCGGCTGTTCTGCGAGGATTTAAAAGTCAAAAACAAATAATTAGGGCATTCGACTGTTAAAACATGGCCAGTCAGCTGTTCTGCGAGGATTTAAAACTCGAAAACAAATAATCAGGGCAGTCGACTGTTAAAACATGGCCAGTCGGCCATTTTGTAAGGATTTAAAACTCGAAAATCACTAGTCTGGGCAATCGACTATTACAATCTAGTCAGTTGACTGTTCCATAACTAAAATTTGAAATTTATTACCAGACAATCGACTGTCGACTCTAATTCGGTCGACTGTTGATTGCACCGGGTTGCTATTTAGAGTAAATCATGGGTATATTTTTGACATTAAAAATAAGAATCACAATTTTCACATTATTTATAATTAAAGTACCCACAAAGTGTATTTTTAGAACACAAGTTTTCATCTTTCTACATTGGTGTTGCTTAAAAAATCAACAATCAAATTTTCATAGTGAATTTAATCAATCATTCGTCTCATAAGCACAAATTCCTCAATAAAGCATATTTCTAGAGCATGATAGATTCTAGCACATCAAATCACAATTTCAGTAATTAGCAATCAATTGGTCAAGCATTCTCTTATCTACAATTTTTCTTCTCTAGATCGGCAAACATGAGGCTAAATTACTAAGTTTCTCTTTAGCAATTCTATCAATTCAAACTGTAGCATATGTCTTTAGAAGCATGAGAATCACCCACCTATTAGAGAAAACAAATAGAAAGCCCCTAGAAATCTCCTAGAATGCGCGAATGGATCCTTCTCCTCCTAGATTGTGCCTCCAACTCGTCTCCTCCTCCTTGCTTGTATGGAAACCGAGCCCCCTTCTCCTTGGATGTAGTCCGCCCTCTCCTTGGAATGAGCACACACACAAAACTCCTCAGTCTTTTACTCTCACAAAACTCTGAATCTTTTTCTCACTCTAATGTTTCTTCTTTCTTTCTTATTATCAAATTTCTAATGTACTCCATGAGAAGGGTGAGGGGGGTATTTATACTTTTTTGAGAGCAAAATAGATGGCTAGGATTAGATCAATGGTTAAGAATAGAAGGCTAGGATGTGTTAGGGAGTTGTAGCAACTACCCATGATCACATAACCACCCCATCCACTAGACCACTCTCTCCATCTTTCCCTCTCTCTTGTACCATCCGACCACCCCCTTTTGGCACACTAGGCACGTGATAGTACAATGCACATTTCTCCCGTAGTACCCCATATTGATTGTTGTACATGATTAATAAATTTGTTGTCTACTAAATGTGTCTGCACTACAAGTTATAACAATTTTAAAGGTAATTTAATTAGTGGGCTTCAAAATAGTGGGCTTTAGACCCATGGATTATTAATAAAACACTTAATTAATTAGGATGGGCTTAAATTAGAAAAATAGGCCTTAGGCTTTTTAAAATAGGCTTTTAGAAAAATAAGAATTTAAAACGATCATTTGTTCATGTTATAAAAGATATAATTTTAAGGGAAAAAGTATAAGAATTTATACGTGCAAAACACGAAAAAATCAATAACTTCTCAATTAATTATAAATAGAAATTCAGAATATTATAGTTCCTGATTGTACAACATGATTAAGGAGGTATATAAAAGAAATAATTTGGGGAGCTACCCCATTATCACCAATAATTGTTGCATCGGACCATCCTAAGAAGCCGTGATGAACTTACAGATATACAGCAACATATCCATTGCGCAGAAGATCCATAATGATCTGTTCGTATCCACCAATATAAAATATGACAGCCTCGAAGGTCTAAAACCCCCTATCCGCCAGGAAATCGACAACCCGTTCTTACCACGGTACTTCAGGAATCAACAGTGCAAGATACGCACAGCAGCACGTATCCCTAAGGACAGGAAGAGACAATCTTTGGTTTTCTCCACCTAGTGCTAACTCTCAGAACAAGTCAGATTATAGGGAATCACTCCTAACACCAATTCGGTCTTTAAGTGAAAAATAAGGAAAACCCCATCAATGCAGTTTACTGAAAATACGCTAACACTCAAATCATACACGGTGTCGATCAAACAATGTTGAGCCTGACTGGTCTATTAAAATAACAACTGATCACGGGAATCACACTCACCAATTCCCAATACATTCACAGGTCATCGAACAATAACCCTGACCCATGACCCTCAGCGAGTAGTCCAACGGCGCCTAAAGGATGCAATATAATTTGAATGAAGGTAAGCACACACATAACCACCAATTTCTGACCATTGACAGACTCAGGCATCGAGACACCAAATACAAATCGACCATGGCTATCTCCCAACTCACTCTTGTCCACCATGAGTACTAAGCACAAGAACTTGTCTATGTCCCAAACGAAGTGCTAAAAACATTTTTAAAAACTCGATAGCTCATGATCACCATACTGCGGCACGCAGAGGATTCCTCCTCAGTTGTCCGATAAAAGTAGTTCAAGAAATAACATTCGCTGTGACCCAAGCTAAACTCGCTGGAATCCAACAAAATCAGGTTTCTAGAAGAGTAGGAGACTCTACCGCAATCCCCCAGTGATAACCTTCTCAAATTCCCTATAGAACTCTGTTCCCTGGGTTAATACAAACCTGAAGTCAATCAAGACAGTAGGTTGCTGATCTTGGAACATCCATAACTTCCAACATACAACTTCGAATTGCTTGATATTACCCAATCTGGAAAACTAAGATCCTGGGTTATAACTCTCTAGTTAACCATTTTCTCAAATTCAATCATCTTGACACTATAATAACCTCATATACTCTCAGTTGTATATTCCTTAATGCACTTGCAGCACTTTCCCAACATCATAAAAATTTGCTCACTCATCGGAATTACTCGATTCTGGATCCTATGGAAAGGTGGGAGCTTCTACTACAACTTCCCAGTTGAACACATTCTCAGATTCAATCAGTAAGGTCCTCAAAAACACCAATCTCTAAATGGTGCACACTCAGAGAAAAAGTGATTCTTTTAGCAAACACTGCCCCAACTAGGACTGGATCTGCCTCAGTCTTGGGAAAATAATAACTTTCAACCTACAAACTGGAATTACAATATTTTAGATGTTTTGGAAAGCTATGACTCCCTACTACAAATTTCTAGTTGATCAATTCTCCAAATTCTCATGAATCCAGATGTACACATCTTCACAGATCAGTCAATTTGTACACAGTTGAACCTGGTCTACTTTGAAATTCAATAACAATTCAACCTTAAGTCCAAAGATCATGAAATTTTAGATTCTTAACCCACACATATACGATTTCATTGTGTCGAAAAATTGCACTTAGGTTCAACCTATATAAAGAGTTACGACTCCTCAAACATAGCATAAAATTTTAGCTGCTCTTTCAATAGGGTCTTTACTACTCCACACCATTTACTTTTGAAACTTGTTCAGATGTCATCTAAAAATTCTAAAGCTTTGGAATCATCAATTAGACTCATACCAAAAGCTTCTTGCAAAATTTCATAGCAGTATCATACACACACAAGTAGTTATGGCCATGTGAACTTCATTTTAGAAACAGCCAGCTTCAGTTCTAACATCCAGACCAGTCGTAGCTTACAAATTATTTGAGGCATCAAACAATCTCAGAAAATTATAAAATTTAAGATTGTGGTCATAGACACAAACAAGAGTATCAAAAAAAATATTCAGCTCAAAATACCCACCCAATTTTGAGTTACAAAATCAGAAAGACACCACAAATTTCACACAACAGCAGCTCCTTTGGCTGCTTTCTGTCGGAAAGTTGGGCTGGTAGTTGGGTTATCAAACGTACTCCAAATATTATGAAAACAGTCATGGAAGCCATAGATACATAGCTCAACAAGTCCTAAAAATTTGAGTCCAAAATTCCCAACCATTTGAGAGCTAGAAATTCTCAAACTCACATACTTATACATGATCTTAACAATTTCATGAAACGAGATTTTCTACCACATAAATTATTTTTTATTAGCATGCTAACTTTCCATACATGGTAACAAAATTTCTTTTAGCTATTACCATATGCCAAAATTCACATACACATAAAACTAATTTTTTTAGAGTGAGAGTATCACCCACATCTTCATTGTTGCAAGAGAACCTCCTTGTAGGTTTGCTTGCTCTTCTCCTTGGCTCACTTGTTGCTCTTGTAGAATCTTTGGCCAACTCCTTCTCCTTCTCTACTACTCTTCTTCTCTTCTACTACTCAAAGACTCTACCTTTTCTTCTTCTCCTTCTCTACTTTTTTTTTTGAAGCCAAAAACAAACAAGAAGATAAGAGATGAGATAATGAGTAAAGTGGGGGATTTATAGGATGAAGTGCTAGGGTTGGGGTGGTAGAAATGGGCCAGACAACTTGATGGAGGATGGAGGGTGAGGATGGGAGGAGCTAGGGTTGAGTAGGAATGGATGGATGAGATGAAGACAACACAAATTTTCTAGAAGTTTCTTGGAAACCTCTCATTCTTCAAAAGTCAACCCACATGGTGAATTGTTCCAGCATTGGATCTCCATCAAGATCCAAGCCATGATCACATGATGCTAGGGTTCATAACCGTAGGTTAGGTCAAGAGACCCTAGGTCACCATACCCTAACCCTAACCCTAGTGCATAAATAGGCATAGCTATTCAATCCAATAATAATGCACCAAAACAATTCGAGTACTACCTTGGTTTTAAATAACCAATTGATATATATATATAATAATAATAATAATAATAATAATAATAATAATAATAATAATAATAATAATAATAATAATAATCATCTAAGTTATTATTTTCTCCCGAAAATTGTCTGGTCAAAACAATCGGGACAAATCCCCAGTTTGATCGAGAAGATATCCCGAATCTATCTTATCTGGTTCAGAACCGCTCATATATCTGAAATCTCACGATTAAAACTGATGATTATTAGAAGAATATGTAATCATGTGTAATACTTAGACGTGCACGGATTACAATGTAAAAATAGCTATATGCTATTTTGCGGGGTACTACATCACTCCCTCCTTATAATCATTTTGTCCTCAGAACGTCGCTAGTGGAAAGGAAAACAGAACACAAACATCAGTGGTTCATGAGAGGTTTCCCTGAACCATTTCCAGTTCCTCGAGTGATATTCCCGTTAAACTGGTCTTCTACCATGTCAAATTGTTACTCCTTAGTCTTCTGGGTGGATCCATCATGAATTTGATGCTGCCATTCTTCCGCTCCTGCTCTGGAGTAGACGATAGTTGCATTACCTTGCTTGTCCTTTACCACAAGTGATGCTGACTTACTTTTTGATTACGACTTCTGCTGATCGGTGGCCACTCCCTCCTTAAAGGGACAAAGTCACACATTTCTGTTCTGATCTTCTAGCAGCTCTTGTTACCTGTACATTAGGTTATGAAGCGACATCTGATTGCAATTTTGCTTTCTGGATATTCGGCTGCAGACTTGCCTTCCGATATCTAGTTGCAGGTTTGCCTTCTGGACATTTGGTTGCAGAATTGCCTTCCTGTATCCAGTTGCAGGTTTGCCTTCTAGACATTCAGTTGCAGCTTTGCCTTCCGGTATCCAGTTGTAGGTTTGCCTCTATTGATGTCTGGTTACAGACTAGTCACCACTGAATACGAATGCACCAAGCTTGCCAGTAAAAATGAAATACATTGAGACTGTTTCAGATATAGAGAAGATCATAATCATAAGTTGGAGAGCGCTACCAAATGATTTATGATCATCCTATCTGCCAAACTAAGCTTAATTTGAAAAAAGTCATTCATCAAGGAAGTAGCACATTGAAAAGTCTTCCAAAATATAATATCATTCATAACTGAGTTGAACATTCATAATACAAGGTGGATAACATCCTTCTTCAACCTTCAAAACATTTCAAAATATAGTTGATCCACATGACATTAAACCCTGTTACTGATGTTCTGCTACTGGTTCGCTGAGCATCCTTCTTGTAGTTGTGGGCAATTCGGCTTGATATGCCCCACCTTTCCGGAGTTGAAACATGTAACCTTATTCCTTGGGCATTGTAACTGAAAATGTCCCTGCTTATCGCAAAGAAAACAGGCTCCTGCACTGGCGTTGGTCTTCTTCAACTTCTGGTTCCGACAGTTGTAACACTTCTTGGTTGTAATTGCCTTCTTAGAGTGTTTTCTTTTAGAACATTTGGTTATTTTCCCAATTCTCCTTGGCATGATGGTCTTCTCAGCAGTTCTTAGCTTGGTGTCTTCCTGGAGTTCCCACCAATGATCCTGTAAGCGTGTCATATAGGATTGAAGTTGCTTTTGCTCTTTCTTTAGGTGTGTAATCTGCAGCTCGGCCTGGCGAACCTCTTTGTCCTTACTTTCCTTCAGTATTTTCATTCTCAGATATATGTCAGCTTTTATCTGTTGCTCCACGGTTGGCCTTGATGATGGTGGGGGTGAGTCCCTTTCATTCTCGGCCTGTTGTGGAACTTCCATTATTTCTTCTTCTGCTGACATCGGTCCATTTGTGGGCATTGGTTCATCTGCCACCACTGATACATGACTGATGAAGACATCTTCGAATACCATTCTGCAAAATACAAACGAGTTCAGTCCTAGTTAGAGAGGAATCTCAGATATATATCAATTGCTTGAACTATCTGAACACAATCCTGCCTCTAACTGGCACTTTAAGTTTTAATTTCCTACTGTGTTAGATTACAATTTGACTTTAGCTCTGATACCAATTGTAATGCCCCAGATCCCTATTACGGGACATCCGTGACATCACCAGAATCTTTTCCTTCAAATGCATCTCAACACAGTAAATAACACGGAAATTTAGAACTTCTATTGCCAAATAGAATCATTACATCAATAATTACAACCCTTATCTTGTTCTTGATTATTTTTTGTTTTGTTCTAGGCGAAAGAGAATAACTGAATACAAGTTACATAAACTTATTACAACTAATTACAAAAATATTCAAACTCCTCTTGCGAAGCTATCGGCTGCCTTCCAAAACGCCAGTCGATTGGTTACTGCCAAAAATTCGCTGAGTGGTCTATCTACCTCCCTGGGACTTGCCCTTCGGCTTGAGCCTTCTGCTGTATGACTCTGATATTTCTGCACCCTTTCGAATGGTAGGCATGTACACTGCCACCCCACTTGGATGCCCAGCTGGGTTGGTTGTCCTACCCTCTCGACCCGGTATCCAGTACCTAATTAAGTGGGCACGTCAGTAATTCTACTGACGCAATGCTGATAAGAAAACATCGATCTCCAACTAGCACATTCACGAATCATCTTGAATGGGAAAGAAACGTGCATCCTAACTTTCTAGTGTCTGTGTATGCCATGACATGAAGTCTAATGCAAATTACAGAGTACAGAACAGATGCACTTAATCTAATGTCAGCAAGACTCTGGACACACATGCATCCCATACTACATGTGCCCAGATCAAGCCGTTTCTCCAGGTTCAAGGATTCGAACCGTCGTCATGCAATGCATTCTATTATTGCACACTTCCTGTTCCTGATAGTATAATATGATTGAGGAGGTATATAAAAGAAATAATTTGGGGAGCTACTCCGCTGTCACCAATAATTATTGCAACGGACCATCCTAAGAAGCCGTGAACTTACAGATATACAACAGCATATCCATTGCGCAGAAGATCCATAATGATCCGTTCGTGTCAACCAACATAGAACATGACGGCCTAGAAGGTTTAAAACCCACTATCCGCCAGGAAATCGACAACCCGTTCTTACCACGATACTTTAGGAATCAACAGTGCAAGATACGCACAGCAACACGCATACCTAATGACAGGAAGAGACAATCCCTGGTTATCACCACCTAGTGCTAACTCTCAGAACGAGTCGGATTATAGGAAATCACCCCTAACACCAATTCGGTCTTCAATTGAAAAATAAGGAAAACTCAATCAATGCAGTTTACTGAAAACACGCTAACACTCAAATCATACACGGTGTCGATCAAATAATGTCGAGTCTGACTGGTCTATCAAAATAACAACTAATTACGGGAATCACACTCACCGATTCCCAATACCTTCACAGGTCATCGAACAATAACCCTGGCCCATGACCCTCAGCAAGTAGTCCAACGATGCCTAAGAGATGCAATATAATTTGAATGAAGGTAAGCACACACATAACCACCAATTTCTGACCATTGACAGACTCAGGCATCGAGACGCCAAACACAAATCGACCATGGCTATCTCCCAACTCACTCATGTCTACCATGAGTACTAAGTACAGGAACTTGTCAAGTCCCAAATGAAGTGCTAAAAACATCTTTACAAACTCGATAGCTCATGATCACCATATTGCGGCACGCAGAGGATTTCTCATCAATTGTCCAATAAAAGTAGTTCAAGAAATAACAATAGCTGTGACCCAAGCTAAACTCGATGGAATCCAACAAAATCAGGTTTCTAGAAGGGTAGGAGACTCTACCGCAATCTCCCAGTGATAACCTTTTCAAATTCCTTATAGAACTCCATTCCCTGGGTTAATACAAACTTGAAGTCAATCAAGACAGTAGGTTGCTGATCTTGGAACATCCATAACTTCCAACATACAACTCAGAATCACTTGATATTACCCAATCTGGAATGCTAAGATCCTGGGTTACAACTCTCTAGTTAACCATTTTCTCAAATTCAATCATCTTGACACTATAATAACCTCATATACTCTCAGTTGCATATTCCTTAATACACTTGCTGCACTTTCCCAACATCACAAAACTTTGCTCACTCATCGGAATTACTCGATTCCGGATCCTATGGAAAGGTGGGAGTGTCTACTGCAACTTTCCAGTTGAACACATTCTCAGATTCAATCAGTAAGGTCCTCAAAAACACCAATCTCTATAAGGTGCACACTCAGGGAAATAGTGATTCTTTTAGCAAACACTGCCTTGACTAGGACTGGATCTGCCCCAGTCTTGGGAAAATCATAACTTTCAAGCTACAAACTGGAATTACAATATTTCAGATGTTTTGGAAATCTATGACTCCCTACTACAAATATCTAGGTGATCAATTCTCCAAATTCTTGACACATGAATCCAGATTTACACATCTTCACAGATCAGTCAATTTGTACACAGCTGAACCTATTCTACTTTGAAATTCAATAACAATTCAACCTTAAGTCCAAAGCTCAAGAAATTTTAGATTCTTAACCCACACATATACCATTTCATTATTTCTGAAAATTGCACTTAGTTTCATCCTACACAAAGAATTATGACTCCTCAAACATAGCATAAAATTTCAGCTGCTCTTTCAACAGGGTCTTTACTACTCCACACTATTTATTTTTGAAAATTGATCAAATGTCATCTAAAAATTCTAAAATTTTGGAATCATCAATTAGACTCATACTAAAAGCTGCTTGCAAAATTTCATTGCAATATCATACACACACAAGTAGTTATGGCCATGTGAACTTCATTCTAAAAACAGCCAGCTTCAGTTCTAACATCCAGACCAGTCGTAGCTTACAAATTGTTTGAGGCATCAAACAAATTAATCTCGGAAAATTATGAAATTTAAGACTATGGTCATAGACACATACAAGAGTATCCACAATAATTTTCAGTTCAATATACCCAGCCAATTTTGAGTTACAAAATTGGAAAGACACCGCAAATTTCACACAACAGCAGCTCCTTTGGCTGCTTTCTATCCGAAAGTTGGTCTGGTGTTTGGGTTATCAAACGGACTCCAAATATTATGAAAACAGTTATGGAAGCCATAGATACATAGATCAACAAGTCCTAAAAATTTGAGTCCAAAATTCCCAACCATTTGAGAGCTAGAAATTCTCAAACTCACATACCTATACATGCTTTTAACAATTTCATGAAAGGAGATTTTCTACCACTTAAATTATTTTTCTTAGCATGCTAACTTTCCATACATGGTAACAAAATTTCTTTTAGCTACTACCATATGCCAAAATTCACATACACATAAAACTAAATTTTTTAGAGTTAGAGTATCACCTACATCTTCGATGTTGCAAGAGAACCTCCTTGTAGCTTTGCTTGCTCTTCTCCTTGGCTCACTTGCTCCTCTTGTAGAATCTTTGGCCAACTCCTTCTCCTTCTCTACTACTCTTCTCCTCTTCTACTACTCAAAGACTCTACCTTTTCTTCTTGTCCTTCTCTATTTTTTTTTTGAAGCCAAAAACAAACAAGAAGATAAGAGATGAGATAATGAGTGAAGTGAGGGGATTTATAGGATGGAGTGCTAGGGTTTGGGTGGTAGAAATGGGCCGGCCAACTTGATGGAGGATGGAGGGTGAGGATGGGAGGAGCTAGGGTTGAGTGGGAATGGATGGATGAGATGAAGACAACACAAATTTCCTAGAAGTTTCTTGGAAACCTCTCATTCTTCAAAAGTCAACCCACATGGTGAATTGTTCCAGAATTGGATCTTCATCAAAATCCAAGCCATGATCACATGATGCTAGGGTTCCTAACCCTAGGTTAGGTCAAGGGACCCTAGGTCACCATACCCTAACCCTAACCCTAATGCATAAATAGGCATGGTTATTCAATCCAATAATTATGCACCAAAACAATTTGAGCACTACCTTGGTTTTAAATAACCAATACATATATATAAAATAATAATCTAAGTTATTATCTTCTCCTGAAAATTGTCTGGTCAAAATAATTGGGGCAAATCCACAGTTTGATCGAGAAGATATCCCAAATCTATCTTATCGGGTACAGAACCGCTCATATATCTGAAGTCTCTCGATTAAAATTGATAATTATTAGAAGAATATGTAATCGTGTGCAATACTCAGACATGCAGGAATTACAATGCAAAAATAGATATATGCTATTTTGCGGGGTATTACAATCCCCGCGAAATAAGACAACCCAAAAATCACCGTAATAATTCAACTCAATGGTATCCTCAGCACCCCATAGTAGTCGAGATCTCTATCTACAGGCCTCATGTCGGTCTTGGAAGCCTAACTTCTTGTCTTGGAAGTCACTACCATTCCACTATTTTGAGACTTCAAATTGTGTTCACGATCTTTAGTATGAAATCTGTAGCCATTATGTATATATCCCCCGTATCTTTTAACCATCTTAAGGGGACCTTTGGAAAGATTTTTTATTTCAGATGACACACCTTCATCACCAAAAAATGTACCTATAAATGTTGTTCAAATCATATCAGCACCACGAATAATATAGATATAATCAAGAATGAGCTGGATTTTCAGAAGTCACCTACATGAGATTCAAACCACTTATGGAATTTTTCATTCATCATATTGTTTTGTCCACGTGGTTGCAGTGTTCTTGGTCTAGCCCTTCTTTTGATGTCCCTGACAAATTCAAGTGAAAATAGGGAAATCAATAAGGAATAAAAAATGTAAGTTCATATAACACTATGTGTTTTTCATTATATTCGGTTTCAATTCAAATCCAACTTACTCTCGAAATGGCTCAACTGAAGCATGGTGATCGAGCACATATCGATGTGCTTGTTCCCATGTTAAGTTATCTAATTCAAATGCATCAACTTTACCAATAGTAGTGCCAGATGTCTTGAAAAGATATTTAGCCCCATCAAGGTTGTGTGAGGTTTCGATGGTAGTCTCAGATCAAATACACAGCGGAAAAATTACAAAGAAATATCGAAACCTAGCCATGAATACATGAGAAAACCATAAATCGTGTTTAGGAGTTATACCTTAATGATGGATCTGCTTTCTCCAATGAATGTTGATCACAACACTGCAATACTGTTGTGCCTCTACGGTATCCACACGAACGGATCAATTCAAGCTTTCCCCCAGGCCACTGTGCTAGCTGCAGGAAGGGGATGTTCCTCATGATCTCTCTCTCTCTCATACACAATTTCTGTGACGGTTAGGGTTTTCTCATGTAATCCTTTTCCACAAATATGTATCATATATATAGCAGCAAAAAATCAACCCTAAGAGAGTAATGAGGCTGTTGGACTCACAAATCTGACCTGTTTCAGATTCGTGTGTAGGCCCTTGAACTTTAGTCAACCCATTTAATCTAATTAAATGTCCAACCAATGTCAGGAGTCCAAATCTTACTTGGATCCCCAATTAAATTCATCTTATGAATTTAAATCTCAACTTCGATCCATTCTAAGTGTATGACCCTGTAGGTTCCCGTTACGTTGAAGGTAATACTAAAATCATATTCTAGTATTAAAAACAGTGAGCGGTATCTAGCAATACTTCACTGCTACTAAAGTAACGGGAATGTCAGTGATTAAACATACCCTATCCGTGACCAATGTTACCATGTAGTCTAGTTCCTTTGTCCAGATATCTTAATTGAACACAAGGCATTGAGCGTGTCATCCTTGTATAGTTCAATCTTTGGTTTCTTGAAGTCCGAGTAGACTTACTAAAACAAATGAGCTTAATATCTCAAATTGACTCATTTGAGCATGGCCATGCATTTTGCAGTCTCACTCAATCAAGGGGCCCATAGATATCGCTCCTGTTATGTAATATGGACAAATCCTATCTAAGTCACTCACATCCCTCCGTATGATTTATAGTATATCCAATAGTCGACTTTATAATCACTTTATTACAGGCAACATTTGACGACATTAAAATATATAACTTCTCATGTAGGGAACCGTAGTGAATTCAAGTCAAAAGAATACATACACTATGATCACTGTGAGAACCGCTTATGACACTCACGTAACAATCCATGCTGTGTTCTCATGGTGGGTCAGTCCAGTACATTATTACTCTAATATGTACCCATGTGAAGACTTGATATCTCATATTCATGACCCGTGAGATATGGTCATCAGTCTACGCACATACTAGTCTCTATGCATTATTGTTGTCCTAATTTATAATAGTACTTGACTAGGGACATTTAAGAATAGTATTCTGATTATAACCAATAGGATCTCACAATCAAGTCATGCACTTGATATCCCATGGTATTGAACCTACTATTCTAAGGACTTTATTATGTTCATTTAATCACAATAAACAGCACAATAAATGAAATGCCTCATATATGAAATAAATATCATGATACAATGTAAACTAGTAGTGTCAATACACAATTGGTTTCTAGGGCATACACCAACAGGTTGGACATGTCAGGATTTCTCCTTGGCCTAGTCAAATATGTCTCTACACCGTGAAAATACCTTGAACAAGAATTGAACACTCCTCTGAGAAATACCCTTCTGCTATTGAGCCTTCAAGATATGCTTTATTTTTAACATAACCCTTAGGCCGGTATAGGTACATAAATATGTAAAATTAATGAATTAGAATGGTGTATGGGAATAAAAGAAACAAGCTATAGAGAATTCAGTTTTGGATGATGCATGAATAATTACCTCTCAATGGGATACATCCACCGATAATGTACAGGTCCCCCGATTCTTGCTTCACCGGCAAGGTGGATTATCAAGCAAATCATTATAGTGAAGAACGATGAAGGAAATATCATCTCCATTTGACTAAGTTTCAATACCGCACACTACTCCAATTGGTCAATATCTTCAACACACAATATTCTTGAGCATATTCCTTTATTTACAAAGATCTTTCAGGACAGTAGTGATTTACTCACACATTGAAGATCTTCGAGCCATGGGAAGGAGATCCTACATCAAGATGTGGTAGTTGTGTGACTTTAACCCTGAAGCCTTTTCTCCTTAGAGTTGACACACCTTGCTATGTTAGAAGAATAGCCATCAGGAACTTTAAGTTCCAGTAGAACTTTGCAAAAAAATTCCAACTCCGATTTTGACATTGAATAATTGCAGGAGGTAGCGTACTCTTCCATTCGGTAATTCCTCTGGATGGAACTTATGTCGGATGCCCATTAAGGCAGCTCTCGAGATTGTTCCTATACAATTTTCACCGATATTTTTTCTGATATGCATCACATCTAAATTATGGCACAATAAGTTGAATTTCCAATACGGTAACTTGAAGAAAATACTCTTCTTCTTCCATCCGCCTAAATCCGTCATGCTATGACACTCATATGCGTCGCATAGATCGGTGTCTCATGTTGCTCATCCCTTTCCCTTTTCTTGCCCCTTTGGTTCTTTTCCATATTTGAACTGATGATCTTTTAGCTGCCTCAACACATTTGACCCAGATGAAGCTCAAGGAGCATGTCTCCACTCATTAGTACCATCAAATGTCGCTGACTCTTCCCTGAATATATGTGTCATGTAACCATCTCCTATGACCCATATAGCAGAACTTTCTGTCGTTATACAACCACCTTGAAATAGTTTGGTCAACAAAACAAGGACACGCATAATGTACTTTAGTGTTATATCCAGATAAATTTGCATATGCAGAAAAATCATTGATTGTCTATGTCAACGCGACCCGAAGATTAAATGTTTCTTTAGCCGTTGCATCATAGGTTGGAACACCCTCCTACAATTTCTGAAGTTCATCTATTAACGGCTGTAGGTACACATCTATATCACTTTCAGGGCCTTTCAGTCCAGGAACTATCATGGAAAAAATAAATGACGACTGCTTCATGAATTTCAAATTGTACGGAATTAACACAACAGACCATATTCTGTATGTACTATTGATTTGCTTAAAAGGGTTGAAACCATCACTAGCTAATCCAAGTCTCACACTGCGAGGATCTTCCACAAAATCGGGGTATCTTTCATCAAATTTTTTCCAAGATTGAGAATCGGCAAGGTGCCTAAGAATCCCATCATTATTGCGACCTTTAGCATGCCATCTCATATCAGAAGAAGTTTTCGAAGGCATAAACAGTCTTTGTAGCATAGAAATCATAGGAAAGTAACACAACAGTTTGGAAGGGTTCTTTCTCCTACTTCCCTTAACAGGCCCACTTGTTTGATCATCTTGATTCAGTGTTCCTGCCAATTTCGAAAAACTGCAGACTTCACAATTCTTGAGACTCTCCTTACCCCTCCTGAAAAGTATACAATTATTTGAACATGCTGCTATCTTCTCATACCCTACATCGAAAGACTTGAGCAATTTTTTGATTCTATAGAAGGAGTTTGGAATACAGATTTATGGAAATGCTTCATTCAACAGTTCAAGTAGCATAGTGAAGGACTTGGCAGATCACCCGTTTAAACATTTGATCTGAAATAGTCTGATAATGAATGGGAACTTAGAAAATTTGGTGCAATCACGATACACAGAAAACTAGCATCTTCCAGCAACTTAGTAAAAGATTTGTGTTGTTTACTAATTTCAGGGTCGGGCCTTTCCTCCTCCACCCCACCACCAATGTGTGATGTTTCTGTTGACTCATTATGAACTTGGATTGTTGGATTATTGGTGTAGAATGAAACGTTATGAATCCCCAAGACATTCTGCACCAAAGCATGCATCTCATCCGGAACACTTAAGTCATCGTTCACTAAGGGCTCATCTTCATTTTCTAATATAACCGGACAAATATGAGCTGACGTATGACTCTCTCCATGACAAAACCACCGTGTATACCCTAGAAGAAAACCATTGACAACCAAATGTATCTGTACTATGTCACATGTTCTCAAATTACAATTTGTACATCGGAGGCATGGACAAAGAATTAAGTTGGGATTACGGAAATTTCGTTTGGCGAAGATAATAAAATCTTTAACACCATCCCGGTACTCCTTAGATAATTGTGGTTTATTAATCCAACTTCTATCCATTTGAACAATAGCAATCAATCTGAAATTTAAATTGATATATTAAATAGTATTAAATTGAAAACTAATTTTTCTAATAAATATTACCTTTTAAAAACCTTCCCTAGTTGATTTTCATGTACATTACACATGTCAACCAATACGATAAAATTCATGTGTATTACAAGCCTATCAACAAAATTAACTCTAAAATAAATAAATCTCAACAAAATTAACTCTATTCATATATCCCTAAAATTGGTTTTTATAACCCTAAAATGAACTTTTATCCATTTAAATAATAACACTCAATTTCAGATTTAAATTTCATAAATTTAAAGTTAATGACTATCATTCAAGTGACTATCTCACTAAGTCGATTGTCCATGAAATGTCCAATCTGGTTTTATGAATAGGCCAAGTTTGTAATATAGATTAAATGGTGATTATGATAAATCATAACAATTATTGTACATAACTACATAAAAGTATTATCAAGATGTTACCCACGCACAGGTAAATTTTTTTTACTTGTTTCCTCACGCACCCACATACGTGTCACACAATATTATCAAGAAATTACATAATGAGATTGAGAACTTTATTAAAAGAGAAACAAACTCGAACCCCCAATTCAACAAATATATGTAACTCCAATTAAACATAATACCTCAAGATCATACACCACTTAAGAACATTAAACATTTTTAACATATCACATAAAAAAATGTGACTATATTCATGGAACTCTAAAATCTATAATTAAGGTCATAAAACAAATAAACTCTAAAACAATTAACTCTAAAATAAATAATTCTCAATAAATTTAACACAAAAACTATTAAATCTCAATACAATTTACTATATTCACACCACTCTAAAAGACCTTTTTACAAATTATGTAATACACTTTTGTGGCAATTGATCAAACACCTTGCGTTCGACTCTAATATCGGTTCAAATATAATCTCCCTTGGATTTGTTTTTTCGTTCAACGAGATGATGACGGTGAAGGATATTTGCTGTTGAGAGGAATTGCACAAATAACGAGGGTGCCGTGCGGTCGAGATGAGAACAAGAAGAACAAGAAGACGCTTGATTTATTTAATTCATAGCTAATTATTAGTAAAAAACATGCTAGCACAATAATAACATTTATATTTTGCACTTGATAAATGATTCAAGCCCTAGAGAAGAATTAATTTTTATACCACTCACGAGCCAGAAGTTGTCGATGGTGGGGGGACGGAAGGGGACTACGTGGATGGCTACGGCGACGGCGACAAAGGGAATAGTGTTGATCGGGAGTTTGGGGGGAGAGAGAGTGAGTAGGACAGAGAGGCGGGGACGGCGACGACCGGTACAAAGACAGCGAAGGAGATGGCAGGCACGGGTACAGAGGGGAGGAGGCGCAAATGGCGAGAGGAGGGAGCGCGTGCAAAAATGAGGGAATTTTTAGAATGGGAGCAAAATGTTAGGGTTGGGGAAAGTTGGGAATTTTATCTCATTTCCTACCCTGGCGTTTATTAATAAAAATGCCGCTGTAGATTCTCCCTACCCGGTATTTGTTATAAAATTCCATGATATATCGCTAGAAAATTTTACCTCGTTCCTGGTCCTAGCCTACCCCGGCCCGACTAGCAAAACGCCCGGGTATATATGCCGCTGCAGCTTATAAATGTTGTAGTGATTTCACAACAAATTGTGCAAGTTTAGAAAAAAAAGAAACAAACAAATTATGCACGACTTTTACGTCAAACTTTGAGAGCAGGCATGATTTCCTATCTTAGGATAATACACAAGTGATCTACCTATGAAAATCAATTAATCTCTATACAAGCCTTGCACAAACACACCATTTATAATTAAACAATATGTGGGATATAATCATCCGAGTCTTCATAATTTCCATTCATATGAAATCGAAACGCAGGAGTAGTTTTACAGATTTAGGTTTCTCTCCCTTGCGATCACACAAGGGGACATCTCGTATTCCAAATCTCAACTCCCAAACGTGCAGACAAGTTTGACCTTCGAAGTCATCCCCTTTATTCAGATCATACTCATGCACCTGAATTGGAAGCAAAGCCAGCTCTGGAACAGTCAGTGGGAATGTAAATTCTTCACACCAAGAAGGAGTCCTATTGTCCTCTATTGCCTTTGTTTTCTTCATTACTCTATCAGCAGGAACTCCAGATATTCCGACCTATTATCAAACAAGTATAGTCAATTAGAATATAAAGATGAATCTTGCAACCCTCATCAGAACTTCCAGATTTTCGTACAATACTGTCTCAAGAACATTTCGTTCGGTATGAGTCATCAGAACTACCCATGTCCAATTTTCATGGGGTGGAAACTTTAAAAATGAAGATGGTAAAAATCGCAGCAGATCAGAGCCGTACGATTACTGCACAGATCTCAAAGCATCTACAAACAGATTAACCATCACAGGCAGGCCTGGGCCTTCTCTAGACTCCTTCAAAAGACTTGGGCTCCTTCCAAGCCTATAAAAAGTGACAGACTAGACTCACTAGGAGAGACACCCAACCCACGCAGGCTAGGAGTCAAATCTCTTATCCCCTAACAAGGATATCTTATCTCTTGAGGGGGAGAGACATAAAAGAGATAAGAAAGTTAAATCAATCCAACAGACACCAATCAATCTCCTGAAATGTCTCTCAAGCCTATAAATACCCCTCCCCCTCTACAGTCAGAAGGTAATCAATAATTTGCCAGTTTTCACTCTCTTACTCTCTCTCTCTTTCTGGTTCTGACTTGAGCGTCGGAGGGTCTGTCGCCGGGGCCACCCCCCGGTGTTTTAGGCTTTTTGCAGGTTTATTGGCCGCATCAACAACCGTCGAATTCAAATCACGGTGGTCAATCAACGATCCAGATTCATTCTCAAAATATCTAACCGTTTTTAATGGCCAAGGTCACAGGTCAGACTTTTAGTAGTTTCCGTCAACTATTAACTCACTATCTGTTTGCTCCAAACCGAAATAAGCAGCAACAGATTGACGCCTTCTGTGGGAAACTACACAAGTAAGACTTATCGCCATGCCACCAAGACTAAGAACTAAAGGGGCCGCCTCCAGCCGTCACACCAACTCTCTTCGTCAACCAGCTCCTCCTATGGAATATCAGATTCCTCCTCAATAGTCGTCCCTACAGCCTATTCACGCTCCTTCCAATAGAGAGGCACCGGGGGGCTCCCAACATGAACAACATCCTCAGTGCGACCACATCTCAGTCTATAATGCTTCAACTGATTCAATGGCCTCACGAGGCCCACGCGGGTCTAGAGATCTCCGCCAGATCATCAGTAATAGGAAATAAGGAATCTATCTATGAATCCAAATGGATGAGATGCGTGCCCGATCTGAGGCCTCCCATTCGGGACATCAAAAGAATCAGAGAACACATCTTTCTAGACAAAGATCAAGGCAATCCTCCTCTCACAGGGGGTGTCCAACAATGAGGATCCAACTCATGAGATTCCTGTGCAGAACAGAAGGTAAAACGCCTCAGTCACTAGGGTCAAATTGGATACGTTCGAGCTTGACAACCTCCATGCTATCCAAGGAAGTCAAGATCTGGGCCTCCCCCCTAATGAAGGATCCGCCGATTCAACTAGATCCCAAAAGAAGGACGACAAAGTCCTTCGCCGTATCCAAGAAGTAGAGAATAGTCTAGAATAGATGAAGAATGAGAGAAACCGCTCTAGCAGGGCCTACCGCCCTAGTCGACCTCCTTTCCGCAGAGCCATCCACGATGCACCCATCCCAATGGGCTACAAGGCTCCTCAATTCGAATCCTACAATGGAGAATCAGACCCGACAGACCATATCGAGAGCTTCAAAACACTCATGATGGTCTATAACGCCACTGAGGCGCTCATGTGTCAAACATTTCCCAAAACACTGAAAGGATTATCAAGGGAATGGTACTCACGCCTAACTCCAGAATCAATATTCTCCTTTGATCAGCTCGAGGAGCTTTTCATTCCGCACTTCGTTACTAGCTGCAAGGCTGAAAAAACAAGTGTTTTCCTATTAGAACTGAAGAAAAGAGATGGAGAAGCGCTGAAAGACTTTGTCAAACGCTTTACAACTGAAGCAAGGTCGATTTCCTCCTTGAACACTTTAGTAGCGGTTGCAACTTTCCACCACAACGTCACTAACAGAGACCTGAAAGCCTTCCTCGTAAAAAAGTCATCCAAAAGTTTCACTGAGCTCCTAGAAAGGAGTGAAAAGTATATCAGGGTCGAGGAAGCTCTCTATCCTCAAGGCAAGAATGTTTCATCTTTCGGGAACAAACAGAAGAATACAAGTGAGGAAGAACCCAGGAAGTTTCAGAAAAACGGTGCAAGTTCACGCCGTCCAACTCTAGCGCCACGCTTCGACAAGTTCACTCCTCTCAATGCAAGCGTATTAGCCATCCTTATGGAAGTTGAGAAGGATGAAATAATCTGCCCTCTCCCAAGATGACAACATATAGCAGGAGAAGAGACAAAAATAAGTGGTGCACATTTCACAGAGATCATGACACACTACTGACAACTGTCGAGCCCTTAAAGAAGAACTGGAAGCCCTAATTCGCAGGGGCTCTCTTCAACTTCGTTCAGAAAGACAACGACGCTGAAAACCCTCGACCCACGGGGGGGGGGGGGGGGGGGGGGGGGGGGGCTAATAAGCGTCAAGAAAGGCCATACGAACCGCAAGACTCTCAACTCATGGCCGTCCTCCACTCCATTCATGGAGGCCCGATGGGGTGAGATTCCAACTCCTCCCACAAAGCTTTCGTCAGGGAATTCAACTCCATAGATAACATTCTTCCTGCCATACCAGGGTCCCGATATATTTCTCTGATAAGGACTTAGGAGGCATCCGAACACCTTATTGCGACGCATTGGTTATAAACCTTTGCATGGTGAATCATAAGGTACGCCGCATCCTGGTGGACAATGGCAACTTAGTAAACATCCTCTTCATAGCCACATTCGAGGCTCTCAAGCTTTCTCGAGACCGACTCAAGCCAGCCGATTATACACTCCACGAATTCTCCGGCGTCCTTGTTCAAGTAGAAGGCGTCGTCACACTGGATGTGATAGCAGGGAAAGCCCCTGCTATTCGAACGGAAGCACTGGACTTTATGATAGTCGATGTCAAACCCTCATACAATGCTATATTCGGCCGTCTCGACCTAGCGACCTTCCATGCAGTTGTCTCCGCATTTCACATGAAAATGAAGTTCCCAACAACAGTTGGCGTAAGCCAAGATGTAGGAAGCCAATAGGCATCTCAAACATACTACACAGCTACAATGGGGGGCTCGGTCCTCCCCTTCGACGCCATAAAGCTACGGCCAGAAAGCAATCACAATAATTCGAAGACTGTAAACGAGCTTGAAGCCACTGCCATAAACAACTCTACCAAGAACTTCCAAACCTGCCGCATCATCTATCACCAGGTCTAAACTAGTTCTCATCATGACACAGTAATAAACCTGAATCCCTCGTCCGAAGCCACTCCGCTTATTCAACGGAGACAAATAGTCATGCCTAAACATATTGGTGCATCAGAAGGTTTCTCATTCTCTATGCAAAACAATGGGGGGCTCCCTCCAAAATAGGCAAGTTCAGACAAGGTCTACCAAGTTGTTCGGCTAACAGCTCATCAACTTGAAGACCGGAGGGCAGGGAGGTATCAGCAGAACTTGGAAGGTGGAACTCCTTGAAGGTGAACGAGGGCGTCTCAAAATTCTCTCTTAATTGTAGTAGCGAATTCTCACAATTTGTAATAACAGCTAGCCACTAGAGCAGACACTTAGTTTTATTTTTCAATAAAATATTCTACGAATTTTGGCAAAATTCTTGTACAACTTTACGAATGCATACAATGAGTTGAGTGCCAAACTTGTACAAAAAAATGGCACCAAAAGCTTGTTAAAAGTTTCCTACAAGATGAGTTCAGAGTCCGTACCCATGGTTCAAAGTTACTCCAGCAATTTGCAATGAAGCAACTTCAGAGTGCGGTTCACCATTCGATTTGCTCCTGCAACCTGTTAATTCATCAAAGCAAACAACGAGCTAAACGCCCAACTTATACATAGAGCGGCGCTAAACACTCGTTATAAGCTTTCTACAACACAAGTTCGTAATCCAGATCCATGACCCGAGGTTACTCTCACAACATGCAATACTGCACATTCAGAGCACAACTCACCGATCGATCTGTTCTTGAAACTAGTTAAAGTTCCTTGGAGACTTATACAACGAGTTGAGTGCCAAACTTATACACATAAACGACACCAAACACTTGTTACAAGTCTTCCCGTAAGACAGATTCGGAGTCCATACCCATGGCTTGAAGAGACTCTAACAATTTGCAATAAAGCAAGTTCACAGTGAGCTTCGTCATTCGATATGGTCCTGCAATCTGTTAGCGTCTCCATGACCGCTTCGGAGTCCATACCCATGGCTCAAAAGAGAATCTGTCAATTTACAAAGAAGCTAGTTCAGATTGCGCTTTACCATTTGATCTGCTTCTACAACCAGTTAATACTTAAACAAACAAGTTCGAAATCCATACCCCTGGTTCAGAGTTACTCTCACAACCTGTAATTTCACATGTTCAGAGTTCAACTCGCCATTCGATCTGTTTCTACAACTAGTTAAAATCCCTAAAAGACATATTAAGATGTCTAAATTGTGGATCGGAGTTACTTTAGCAACACTTGTAAAAAGCAACACTTAGAGTTCAACTCTCCACTCGATGTGACTCTCACAATCTGTCAGAGGGGGCCCATACAGCAAGTTCGGAAAACAACTCTCATTCAGAGTTGTCCCTGCAACTAGTTGGGTTCGAGAGGGAGAAATTTCCAACTCCGTCATACACCGTCGACAGTTCTTTAGCTATATGCAACAGACTTGAGTCCCTATTATTTAGCAACAAAGAACCCAGTCGATGGCACCCCCACCATGACAGAACGGATAAGGCACGCAGAAGACTTCTTATCCCATAAACTATAAGTCTCATTACAACAGCATAATTATAATGGGTCTACATTTCATGTCTAGGAATCGCTACCAAAAGTCCTGCGAACACTGTGCGACAAACTGTCATGTAAGCTGTTCTTCCAGCTACACACTGGAGAAATGCTCTACCTAAGAGAAACAAATTGTAACACCTCGCAAAATAAAATGATTTATTTTGCATTATTAAATAATATTAAATTGGTAAAGTTGACTATTTTGACTGTTTTCTTGGAATTGCAATTTTGCATGTGCAACACAGTGCAAAGTTAGAAAATATTGAATTCTTAAAATTTCATGGTTAATAATTTATTTTCCTCATTTATTTATGATACTTTAATTTTTCAGATTTATTTGAATTAATTGGGCAATTTTATGAATTTTTCAATTTTATACGTGCAAAACACGTGCAAATATTTTCTTGAGAAACTCAAAGTTAGAAATTATTTTGGGGAAAAAATAATACTTTTTAGTAGGTATTATTTATGAATTTTCTCGGTTTTTTAATATTTATTTGGCATGTTTGCAAATATTACAAAAAAAGGGGCTTTTCTGCAAAATTACCATTTGGAGTAAAAACTCCAGATTTTTGGCTTTCTAGGCTGAGCATGATGGATAGACAACTCAGAGGTAAAGATTTTAATTTTTTTCTAATAGATTTGGTTTATTTTTCTAATTTATTAAAGAAGGGTCTTTTTGTAAAATTACCACTTGGAGGCAAAAAAGTTAAAAAAATATTTTTTCTGATTTGATATAGGTGTCGGCAGATCTAGGAGGTTACTTTTGTTTTAAGTCTTAACTAAATTGGTTAATCTAGTTACCTAGTATAAAGGATCTATATGTGTAAATATATATTCTAAAGGAATATTTTGTAAAATCTTCTCAAAAACCCTAATACCCAGATTTCGGCCTATATAGTGGCTGTTGCAGCTGTCTCTTTGCTGCACAAAACAAAAGAAATATTTTTATTATTAAGAGTTTCGAAGCAAGGATCTTGGATTTTTGCGAAAAGAATGGTTTTTTCTGATTCTTTATTAATTTGGTTGATTTCTTCATTGAGGTGAGTGACATATGTTCGATTTCTTGTTGTTCTATGCATGTTATATATGATGATTTGTTTAGTAGAATACATGATGGATGATTGTATGATGAAGTGATGATTAATGAGTAATTAAAAATAGAACTTTGTGAATAATGTGTAATGAATGATTAAATCTACTGTATAGAAGACTTAAGAATGTTAAGAACTTAGTAGGAATCATGGGTATGTTGTTCTTCTTCATGTTCTTTGTCACGCCCCGCTTCCCAAAATACGGGAATGCAAGCATGTAACAAAGACCCAGCGAATGGTTATACATCATCCATAAGCTGTAACAGATTAACTCAACAATATACAAGAGAATACAACCACGCAGAGAAAAGAATAATCACATAAACAATGAATAAACTCCAAAATAATCATGAAATAAATTCACTAAATAATAATCCAACATTTGGGATAAAACAAAGTTCGAGTTATAAAAGCCTAAGATACAAAGTATGATAAAAGCAATACAATAAGCAAATAATAAGAGATAGTTAAGTAGTCTAATAGTCCAGCTCCGATCTTCAGAGAGTTTGCTTACCAAGTTCTTCTGATATTGCTCATTCGGTACCTGTGAATACTTGATCTAAAAAGAAGAAAAAGAGTACCCTTAGAGCAAGTCGTGGGCAGTAAGTAGAGAAAATAGAGGATACAGAAAAACAAGTATATCAAAGGAAAGAGACAGGATCAAAGTCAAAGAACAAAGCAAAGAACAGGTAATAATATCAACGGTTTACAATAATCACGCATGTAATGAGTGATGTCGAGTCAAATTCAATACAAGATCAAGTATGCAGGTCATTAGTCATTTTATTAGCCTATCTAGTGCATGTACTATGCATCCCATACTATAGGTTCGGTGCAAACACACAATGAACATTTTAGACTGATGGTGAATTCACGGTTCGTGTACTCGGCGTCGATAACGATAGTTTTACAATCAATAATTAACAATCAATATTTTGCATTCAATACTTCTTCTTCCAATCAATACTTCTCATTATAGTCAATATTTCTCCTCCTTCCAATACGATACAATGATAAGGCCTTGCCGAGTACATTCTCCGATCGTTCACTACCAAGTCCTACCCATAATACCCAAGCTTTTTATTAGTTTTATTTTCATCCTATGTTAGCATGAAAGAGGGTGTCAATGTTGTATGATACTAAGTGTGTCTAATTCTATGCGTTACAGACAAATCATGAAGAAAACACATCATATAAGCACAATTCACATAATCAGGACAACATGACCTAGCTGTACTAAAACATGGATTACATACACTACAAAATAGCAAATCTGAACTCGTCAGAAGGCCTCGAAAGTAGACTTCCACACTGTTCCAACGGATATAATTAAGACATATAAAAGATATAGGAACTAGGGTGAAAACTCTATTCTATTCAGGTTTTATGTTCAGGCAGCATGCAGCAGATTGTCATGTTCACCTATTTGTTTCAGGTCAGAAAACTCATTAAATAAATCTATAAAAATTCTGGGTGATTCCTACATGTGTCTAGGTTCAACTAGATTTATTTTAGATTTTTCTTTTACTGTTAGCATGGTCAATTAAATTAAGAAATAGAAGGATACGCATGCATTTGTGAATCTGAAAATTCTAACACAGCTGTACTAAAATGATGATATCTAACAAACCACACATCGGAATTCAAATCTGCAAAAAGAGAAGTAAATTGTACATCAGAGGCTAAATTTCATGTTCAGAAAGTAATTCCAAATTATGAAAGTAGCATGGTTGAAAATCTGATTCAAAATGAAACAACTAACAGTCCAGAATTTGTTTCAACATAAAATGGACAATAAATAAATCATACAATCATATATTTCATGCAAATTGGTAATCAAAGTGATCCTAGGTGTCAACATGCATAAATCTATGTTTAAGATACAATTTCACAGGCATGGTATATATTCATCAATCAAATCCAATCTAACATGCATATAATTCTTCAACAAGTCTATAACATGGATCTAGTTAATTACATGTAAGTGCATATGTATGAAACAATAGGGGTTGGATTTTAGATCAAAGAGAACGGCACGATGTTAAGAATATATCGGGTTAGCTCGTGTAAACCCTCATTAGACTTAACGGAGTTTCAAAAGCAGTATGATAATGAAAATGACTGGATCTACTTGTAGAGATCAAATAAACTTGAACAAAACAAAATATTAGTTCAAAAAGAGACTTTCCTGTTAATTAGTGGATTCGAACAATAAATAATAACGGGATAAGGATCCCGGACGACAATCCACAAGATCACGAGCGAGACATGTGCAAGAAACCAAGCAGCAAAAGACCAAAACCCACACCGAATCTCTGAAAAATAGCAAACGGCAAACCCAGATCCACTCCAACAAAACAATAAACACGGGAACCAACCACTCACCCTTCGTCTCCTTCTGCCGAACACCAAACAGCCAAGTACGGGATCCCAGTAACCAACACAGCAAACACCGACACTGGCCAATCACGCTTCGTCTTCTACCTTCGACAGAGAGAGAGAACTTCGGCGATGCTGGGGCTGGCAACGGCACGGCACTGTGGTGGGGCAACGATGATAGAAGGCGACGATGTTGCGGTCGGGAAGCAACGACAACGGTGAGACTCCGACGCGACGCGAACTCTATTTTCCACTCGAAAACAGAGGAAGACGCCAACGGGGAAAATGAACGGGCTTCGACGGCGACGATGACTTCTAGGGGATCTGCGGTGGATGTAAGGGGTGCACGGAGGGGCGATCGGAGCACGGGATGGCGGGGAAATAGGTTTGGTGCAGTTCGGTCGGTGGGTAATGGCGATAGCGAGGATGAGGAGATGGAGACAGGGATGATGAGGAGCGACGATGAGATCTTGACGAGGGGTTGACGATGGAGACGGGGCAGAGAGGTCGGTGTGATAGACGGGAGGGGCGACGGGCTAGGTGGATGGGTTTCGGTTGAAGATGAAATAGAGGAGAGGGAGAAGAAGCGGGATGATTAGGGATAATTAATGATGGCTAAGGTTAAGGTTAAAAATTGATTAGGGTTTATTAATAGAAGATTAGTATTTATAGGAAAAAGATAGGAGATTGGGCTATTGGGTATTTGGGTATAGATCCAATGTAATAAAATACATTGTATATAATACAATTGATCAACGTAAATCCAAATACAAGGAATAAGATATGTGATAAAAATATAATCTGTGTTACAAAAATTATTTGAGAAAATTATAAACATAATTATAAAATAAGTAGGGATTTGTTTTAATAATCAATCATAATAATAAATAATCACCAAGACTATAAGAACACTAAAATAACCATGTCAACAAAATAATAATACTAGTAATATCAATCAATCAATAAGAATAAAAAGACTATCAATAATAATAGTGACAATAGTAATAATAAAATAATAATGATAATATTAATAACTAAATAGCAATAAATAATACCAACAACGATAATAGCAATTATCAAAATAATAACAGTATATAAAAATAGGAATTTATGGAAATAGTCCAAACAGAAATAATATTTTTGGAGGGTTAAAATGCAAATAGTTGATCAAGTAGAAATGGAAACCAAGTTTATTCAAAATAATTAGAATTATTTTTTAGGAAAATGTTTTAACAAAGAAACTCAAAACGAATTTAACAATAACAATTTTATAAATCTTGAAATACAGAAAAATACTCAGAAAATACATATTTGTGGAAATAGGGGTTACATTCTTGCTGAATTGATTGTATATAATGGGTTGTAAGACTTATAATACACAAAATTGAATAAAGTTGGATTCTTTCACTGCTGAAGGGTATATGTTTCTATTTGGTGTTTTTGTTGGACTGAACTCGATTAAATGAATGTTGTGGATACATATAATCTAGGGTAAACCAATACAATTAGTTTTTTTATGTGTATAACAAGTTGTAAAAGGATTTTAGAATCAAGGATCATGTTTTTATGCATTGAAGATTGAGTTTTGTCTTCGGATCTAATGTGCAGGCCCAAAGTGAAGATTTTATGTTTTTGCGATGTTTTCAAGTGAATCTTTAACTTATATTGATACTGAGATTTAAACTGCATACTACTCTTATAGACTGAATCTTGTGAGTTGTGCTGATGCATATACATATATATATATACACCTATGTACACTTACAGATATGCACAATTCTGATTTGAAGAATTTCATTTGGAAAATTGCTCTTTTGTGATTTTGTTGAGAGTTTGATTTAAATTATAAACTCCAGTATATTAGACAAGTTGTATTTGATCATCTTAGGGTTTTTATTTCACGAATTCATGCTTTTAAAGATTTAAAACTACGTATCGATTGTGAGATATACGAATTTCAAAGTGGCTGAAAATGCACCGTCAAAACTGCTGCATGTCCCAGTTTAGAGCGAGTTTTTGACTTAGTTGCTGATGAAATTTTCTAAAACTTATAAAATAGAAATTGTAGTTTACTGCGTCTCGTTTTCAGAATAGTTGACGAATCCTTAATCTGACTAATAGATTGTAAGATATGATTTTTTTTCTAGTGTACTGTCAAGCTTTTCAAAAGGATTTTGAGCTGTCTAAAACTGCGGTATGTTCCAGTTTGGAACGAGTTTTTGACTTAGTTGCAGATGGAATTTTCTAAAACTTATAAAATAGAAATTGTATCTCACTGGATCTAGTTTTCAGAACAGTTGACGGATCCTCAATTCGACTAATAGATTGTAAGATATGATTTTTTTTCTATTGTGCTGTCAAGCTTTTGAAAAGGATTTTGAGCTGTCTAAAACTGTTGTATGTTCCAGTTTGGAACGAGTTTTTGACTTAGTTGTAGATGGAATTTTCTAAAACTTATAAAATAGAAATTGTAGCTCACTGCGTCTACTTTTCAAAATAGTTGACGGATCCTTACACCTATTTATAGATTGTAAGATATGATTTTTTTTCTACTGTACTGCAAAGCCTTTCAAAAGGATTTTGAGCTGTCTAAAACTGCTGTATGATCCAGTTTGGAATGAGTTTTTGACTTAGTTGCTGATGGAGTTTCCTAAAACTTATAAAATAGAAGTTGTAGCTCACTGCATCTAGTTTTCAGAACAGTTGTCGGATCCTCAATCCGACTTATAGATTGTAAGATATGCATTTTTTACAACCGTAGTGTCATAGTTTCAGATTTTTAATATATACAATTTTCGAAGGATTGATGTTTTGTGAATTTTTTGTAACTTCAAAATACGAAACTCAGTTGTTTAAGATATTTAATCTCATATTTTATTTCAGAAAATTTTGTAAGTATTCAGATAAATTTGGATTTGTGTGATTTAAAGATATTTCTTAATATAAACGATTTCGTAATGGAATTAAGAAATCTTATTGTGAGAATTGTGTTGATATTTCAATTTGTGACTCTCTAGAGGTTGAATGGAATTTCTATAAACCGGCAGATGAGTTTTCGTGGTTATTGGCCAGTTGGGCTTTGGGGTTGTTTTGGTGGAATTAAGTCCGGCAGGGTACACCAACTCTAGAGAGGGGGAAGTTGTGTTATAATTAATAAGAATCAACTTAAGGACAGACACTAGTGGAGATGTGATAGAAGTTGAAAAACGTAAGTATGGCTCTATCTTTAGTCCAGTGGATGTATTCCAGGACTGTGTGTTGTTGTGTCCCGAGAGGACAGTTGGTATGTTCGCGTGTCGAGGGCAGCATGCCTATTCACGAGATGTACTGTGTATCTATATGTCGAGGGTCGGCAGGCCTATTCACGGGATGTACTGTGTATCTGCACGTTGAGGGTATGCAGGCCTATTCGTGGAGTACACGGCAGAGAGGTGATTCTCCAGTTTTAGATCTATGCATACATGATGCTTGCGCGTCGAGGGTTGTCAGGGCTATTCGCAGAGTATTCTAGATCTTGTTTCTATAGTAGGATTAGTTGCATAATGAGGGATTTAACCCTATAAAGTGGAGAACGATAAGAGTTTGCACAGGACCTATATAATATGGAATGCATAGAATCCGACAAGTATGCATTAGAGAGTCATCATACTGCATTTGTGTTTTCTTAACTTGTATTATGCATAATGTTTTCTGTTTTCCTACACTTGACACTTAGCTTAGTTTCACTTGATGTTTTCATGCTTTATTTATCGTTATTTCATTTTTCATATTTACTACCGTGGGAATGTGTTGGTTATGAGTTTATTCTTTATGTTTTATTTATATGGTTTCTTTTTTTGATGTCACTCACACCGTTATGGCTGACCCCTGTAGTTTTGGGGGTTAGGGTTATCTCTAGCCTCATATTTTATAGGTAGGTACCGTTAGCTTGGGATTGGATGCATGTGGTAGAATGTTAATATGGCATATGCAAATTGTAAAAGAATGTGTTGCAAAAGAATGAAAATGTAATTCAAGGTGTTAATTTTTCGCTGTGCTATGTAAAGAATTGATGTAATAAAAAGTTTTAAATTTTCCTGTATTTGGTTTCTGTGTTTATGATTACAATTGAAGTTGATTCTGGAATTTGTGCCAAGTATTTCTAATTTTATTTATTGGAAATTCGGGGCGTTACAGAGTTTGGTATTAGAGCATGCTTTAATTAGTAATTTTAAACATGGTATGGGGAATAAACCTAAATGGACATTTGATGTGTGAGAACCTAGGCGGACATTAAATGTGTGAGTACACAAGTGGACATTAAATGTATGAATACCTAGTTGGACATTAGAAATGTGAGTACCTTGGTGGACATCTGATGTATGTGACTTGGTTGTTTGATCATGAAAGTCTGTAGTGAGATTTAGACTGTTTGTATGCCTAGAATTGAATAAAATTTCTTTATCGCAAGTGTATTCGTTATTTTTGCATAAAGCATATACTTTTCTCACTAGCTTTTTTTGACCTCTTTTGTTCGCTTTATGCATTTGATATTTTATTATGTAAGGTATTACCCCTTCAACTTGTATCTTTTCTATCTTACTTACAAATGTTCACTATATCTTTTCCTATTTTTCTCACTATGTATAATTTTTGGATTTTATGATTTTCGCCAGTATTTTTTTCAGCTATTAAATTTAATTATCTTTCGCTACATTCTTTTAATTATTCATTCTCTCGTATTTTTTTTAAATGTTTCTTAGTTTTGTAGTCCTCACTTTTGTATCCTATCACTTTTACTGTTTTACATTTGTTTGCTTACTAAATAACTTTTGTGTAATTAACTTGTTTCTACTTTTATTCGGTTTCTTTTATTGTCAGTGATTGATTTTATTTTTAGTTTCTATATCTCTAACTGAGTTTATATAATTTCTATTCATTAGTACAATCATTAAGTTTTCACTCATCGACTTGTTTTTCTTTTAAAATTGTTTCTATGACTTTACTATTGGTTCTTACTTTTTATTTTTTTGTCCAAATTATTATTTTGCAACTTTTGCTGTAATTCAACAGTGCATCCTTTATCATTTCACAAGCTCATTTTTATTTTTGCAACTCTTACTCATTTCTTTCTTGATGTTTTTATCCTTCTTACTTTCATGCGCTTTTGCGTTACTCGTATATTTTGCTATTACTTTTACATATTACATTAAGTTTTGAATTACTACAGGTTAAGTTATTATTGCAACTCCTATTTTCTTTCATTATTGTTTTTACTATATTATAAAATTTTGTTTTGCATATTTACTTTCATTTTATATATACTTGGATTTTTCGATACAATATTTTCCATTATTTTGTATTGTTTTATTTATTTCGGAGAGTTTAAACTTGATTGTAATATTTTACTCATATAAATATGATATATCTCTACACATTCAAATTTTTAACATTAATTATGTTTTTGCAACTTATATTTAATACCTTTATTATTACTTACTGTTTACTGCTTTTGTTATATCGACTTTTCACCATTTATAGCTTTATACTTCTCGAATATACTATATGCACTCACTACTTATATTTTACCTTATTTCAATTTTTATTATCATTATATTCTTGATTTCTATGTGTACTTCCTACTAATTACTATATATGTACCATATATTTTAACATACTTACTATGCATATCATTTTATACTTGTTTAATTCCTACATTACTGTATACTTTTATAATATACTTATTGTGTAAATTTACTACACTGCATATTTATTTTCTCATTCACATTCTCATTTATGCTTATGCATGTATTTCATTCCATTTTTCTCCTTACTTTTATATATCATTTTCACTTCTACTAATTTGTACTATTGTGTTTGATATTTATAATATATACATCTATTTTAATATTCCATCGTGTGACTTCCAACTCCATTCCTTACTTTTGCTACTATTTTTATATCACGAATTTCAAAATATAATATCATACTTAAATTAAATGTCCAATATCCCTGTGCATATGGAAGGCTACATCTTCCACTTTACCATTTCAGTACAACCTAATGTCGAGATGGCAAATATGCAACTAGACGTCAATGGAGGCAAACTGCAACTGGATGTCGGGGAGGCAAAATGTGCAACCGAATATCTAGGCGACAACCTGCAACCTGATGTCGTGGAGGAAAATCTGCAACTTGATGTTAAGGAGGCAAGTCTGCAGCTAGACATCAATCAGGCGAACCCACAACAAAAGAGATTTTCTACCTATTTGTTAATTGATATTTCAAGACTTTTACTTATATAATGATACTAATGGTAAAAAAACATTTTCTTTATGACATTTTGTTTATACAATTACACTTTATGTTTCCATGTAATTTGAACTAGTATAGTTGATTTTACTCTATTTTGTGTTTACGAAATTTTTAAATCTATGTGAAGATTGAGTACATCAACCATGGTCTAAGCTTTCGTTCTTTTGTAATTACTATTTATTGCTATCGTTTCCCAATTCTGTAGCATTTTAGATTTCTCACTTACTTTTATTTCCACCTCCTAATTAATGATTTGACGCTTACTTTTGTAATATTCAATGAATTTCTTTTACGTCTTCTTGCATATATATTTTGGTATATTTTGCTCGTTCCCCTTTAATGTGCTTTTAGAGTATTGATTATAATGTTAACATTCACTAGTATACTCATTATTCCTTGTCTTATACATTCTTTGTTATTAATATTACTAAATTTGTTCGTATTTCTATGTATCTTGACTGGTTATTTTTTCCAAAACTATTTTTTTTTATATATAACCTTTAAGTTTGTGTTCCTTCGTTATTTGTTTGGTTATCAACCTTTTTATATTTGGGTTTTATCTCTTCACGTTTGACTTCTTATTCTATAAGAATAGTTTTACTGTTTTCTAACGTTTTGGGATTAATTGTGTATTCAATTGGATTTCTTATACTTTTGCCACGTCAGTTTCCACCTTTTACTCTTCGAGCTATAATTATATGTTTTTTTGTTTTACTTAATAATTAAACCTAACTAAAATAATGATAGGGTAAATTTTCGAAACTGTCTTGTAAGTTCTGTATTTTGTTTTTTTTTGCTTAGAGTAGTTCTCAGGACAGAACTATTCTAAGGGGGGAGTGATGTAACACCCCGCAAAATAAAATGATTTATTTTCCATTATTAAATAATATTAAATTTGTTAAAGTTGACTATTTTGATTATTTTCTTGGAATTGCAATTTTGCACGTGCAACACACGTGCAAAGTTAGAAAATTTTGAATTCTGAAAATTTCATGGCTAATAATTGATTTTCCTCATTTATTCATGATATTTTAATTTTTCAAATTTATTTGAATTAATTGGGCTATTTTATGAATTTGTCAATTTTACCCGTGCAAATATTTTCTTGAGAAACTAAAAGTCAGAAATTATTTTGGGAAAAACCTAATATTCGTTATTAGGTATTATTTATGAATTTTCTGGATTTTTTTTATATTTATTCGGCATGTTAGCAAATAATACAAAAAGAGGAGATTTTGTGTAAAATTATCACTTGGAGTAAAAACTCTAGATTTTTGATTTTCTAAGCTGAGCATGATGGATAACCAACTCAGAGGTAAAGATTTTAATTTTTGTTCTAATAGATTTGGTTTATTTTGCTAATTTATTAAAGAAGAGTCTTTTTGCAAAATTGACACTTGGAGGCAACAAGTTACAAAATTGATTTTTATGATTTGATATAGGTGCCGGCTAGAACTGGGAGGTTACTTTTGTTTTAAATCTTAACTAAATTGGTTAATCTAGTTACTTAGTATAAATGATCTATATATGTAAAGATATATTTTAAAGGAATATTTTGTAAAATCTTCTAAAAAACCCTAATACCCATATCGGCCTATATAATGGCTGTTGTAGCCGTCTCTCTGCTGCCCAAAACAAAAGAACTATTTTTATTATTAATTTCTTGGAGTTTCGAAGCAAGGATCTTGGATTTTTGCGAAAAGAAGGGTTTTTTCTAATTCTTTATTAATTCGGTTGATTTCTTCATTGAGGTGAGTGACATATGTTCGATTTCTTGTTTTTTCTTATATATGATGATTTGTTTAGTAGAATACATGATAGATGATTGTATGATGAAGTGATGATGAATGAGATTGTATGATGAAGTGATGATGAATGAGCAATTGAAATAGAACTTTGTGAATAATATGCAATGAATGATTAAATCTACTGTATAGATGACTTAAGAATGTTAAGAACTTAGTAGAAATCCTGGCTATGTTGTTCTTCTTCATGTTCCTGCTGAATTGATTGTATATAATGGGTTGTAAGACTTATAATGCATGAATAAAGTTGGGTTCTTTCATTGTTGAAGGGTATATGTTTCTGTTTGGTGTTTTGGTTGGACGGAACTCGACTAAATGAATGTTGTGGATACAAATATCAAGGGTAAACCAATATAATTAGTTGTTTTATGTGTATAATAAGTTGTAAAAGGATTTTAGAATCAAAGATCAAGTTTTTATGCATTGAAGATTGAGTTTTGTCTTCAGATATGATGTGCAGGATGAAAGTGAAGATTTTGTGTTTTTGCGATGTTTTCAAGTGAATCTTTAACTTATATTTATACTGAGATTGAATTAAACTTCATACTACTCTTATACACTGAATCTTGTGAGTTGTGCTGATGCATATACATATATATATATACACCTATGTACACCTACAGATATGCACAATTCTGATTTGAAGAATCGTTTGGAAAATTGCTCTTTTGTGATTTTGTTGAGAGTTTGATTTAAATTATGAACTCCAGTATATTATACAAGTTGTATTTGATCATCTCAGGGTTTTTATTTCATGAATTCATGATTTTAAAGATTTAAAACTACGTGTCGGTTGTAAGAAATACGAATTTCAAAGCGGCTGAAAATGCACTATCAAAACTGCTGTATGTCCCAGTTTGGAGCGAGTTGTTGACTTAGTTGCTGATAGAATTTACTAAAACTTATAAAATAGAAATTGTAGTTCACTACGTCTAGTTTTTAGAACAGTTGACGGATCCTTAATCCGACTTATAGATTATAAGATATGAATTTTTTCTACTGTACTGTCAAGCTTTTCAAAAGGATTTTGAGCTATCTAAAACTGCTGTATGTTCCAGTTTGGAACAAGTTTTTGACTTAGTTGCAGATGGAATTTTCTAAAATATATAAAATAGAAATTGTATCTCATTGCATCTGGTTTTTAGAACAGTTTTTGGATCCTCAATCCAAATTTAGATTGTAAGCTATGAATTTTTTTCTACTGTACTGTCAAGCTTTTCAAAAGGATTTTGAGCTGTCTAAAACTGTTGTACGTTCCAGTTTGGAACGAGTTTGTGACTTAGTTTCAGATGGAATTTTCTAAAACTTATAAAATAGAAATTGTATCTCACTGCGTCTAGTTTTCAGAACAGATGACAGATCCTCAATCTGACTTATAGATTGTAAAATATGAATTTTTTTCTACTGTACTATCAAGCTGTTCAAAAGGATTATGAGCTGTCTAAAACTGCTGTATGATCCAGTTTGGAACGAGTTTTTGACTTAGTTGCTGTTGGAATTTCCTAAAACTTATAAAATAGAAGTTTTAGCTTACTGCATCTAGTTTCCAGAACAGTTGACGGATCCTCAATCCAACTTATAGATTGTAAGATATGCAATTTTTACCACAGTACTGTCATAGTTTCATATTTTTAATATATACGATTTTTGAAGGATTGATGTTTTGTGATTTTTCTATAACTTCAAAATGTGATACTCAATTGTTTAAGAGATTTAATCTCAGATTTTATTTCAGGGAATTTTGTGAGTATTCAGATAAATTTGGATTTGTGTGATTTAAAGATGTTTTCTTAATATAAACAATTTGGTGATGGAATTAAGAAATCTTATTGTGAGAATTGTGTTGATATTTCGATTTGTGAGTCTCTAGAGGTTGAGTGGGATTCCTGTAAGCCGGCAGGTGAGTTTTCGTTGTTATTAGCCAGTTGGGCTTTGGGGTTGTTTTGGTGGAATTAAGTCCGGCAGGGTACACCAACTCTAGAGAGGGAGAAGTTGTGTTTTAATTAATAATAATCAACTTAAGGACATACATTAGTGGAGATGTGATAGAACTTGGGAAACGTATGTATGGCTCTATTGTTAGTCCAACGGATATATTCATGGACTGTGTGTTGTTGTGTCCCGAGAGGACAGTTGGTATGTTCGCGTGTCGAGGGTCGGCAGGCCTATTCACGAGATGTACTGTGTATCTGCACGTCGAGGGTCGGCATGCCTATTCGTGGGGTACACGGTAGGGAGGTGATTCTCCGATTTTTGAGATATGCTTACATGATGCTTGCACATCGAGGTTTGTCAGGCCTATTCGCGGAGTATTCTAGATCTTGTTTCTATCACCGTAGTAGGATTAATTGCATAACGAGGAATTTAACCCGATAAAGTGGAGAACGATAAGGGCTTGCACCGGACCTATGTAGTATGGAATGCATGGAATCCGACAAGTATGCATTAGAGAGTCATCATACTGCATTTGTGTTTTCTTGACTTGTATTATGCATGATTTTTTCTGTTTTCCTACACTTGACACTTTGTTTAGTTTCACATGATGTTTTCATGCTTTGTTTATCGTTATTTCATTTTCCATATGTTACTACTGTGAGAATGTGTTGGTTATAAGTTTATTCTTTATGTTTTATTTATATTGTATTTCTTTTGATGTCACTCACACTGTTATGGCTGACCCCTGTAGTTTTGAGGGTTAGGGTTATCTCGAACCTCATGTTTTACAGGTAGGTACCGTTAGCTTGGGATTGGATGCATATGGTAAAATGTTAATATGGCTTATGCAAATTGTAGAAGAATGTGTTGTAAAAGAAAGAAAATGTAATTCAAGGTGTTAATTTTTCGCTGTGCTATGTACAGAATTGATGTAATAAAAAGATTTAAATGTCCCTGTATTTGGTTTCTATGTTTACGATTACAATTGAAGTTGATTCTGGAATTTGTGCCAAGTATTTCTAATTTTTTTTATTGGAAATTCGGGGCACTACACAAACCTCTTCATTGGCCTCCTACTAGCTAACAGCTCTATAGGGCCATCTCAACTCTTTCTGATGAAATTCAAGACAAGTCTTTCTTAGGCATGCAAGCTCCAGGTTTATCCGACCACCTTCACTTGAGCAAGCTCCAACTCTGTCTCGCTTAAAGCGCCGTGCGAACGGGAGCGTGCCAACTCTGTCAAGCAAAACGTATCACGAAGGAGAGCAAGATCTATGTCCCAAGGACCTCGTTCGGTGTACGCAACTACTTGTCAGCAAAGAGACGAATGGAATCACCTCAATGCTGAACAAACACAAGTGACTTCACTTCAATATTAAGAAAATTCTAAATACCCACAACTCATTCGCTCTAAAAATGAGTTCGGCGCTACGCACGCCACTTGAGTTCTTCCAGCCAACAACTCGTCAACATCGAGCAACGGGTCTAACCCCTGATCTTCGCTCAGACTCCATAAACAACTCGTTGGCCCCAAACAACGAGTTCAACGCTTTGCTCTCCGCTCAGGCTACATTAACAGCTCGTTGGCCCCGAACGACGAGTTCAATGCCTTGGTCTTCGCTCAAGCTCCACCGAATAGCTTGTTGGCTCTAAGCAACGAGTTCAACGCCTTGCTCTTCACTCAGGCTTCATCAACAACTCGTTGGTACCAAACAACGAGTTTAACCCTCTGCTCTCCACAAGAGCTCCATCAACAACTTGTTGGCTTCAAGAAACGAGTTCTACGCTCTGCTCTTCGCATGAGCTCCGTCTACAACTTGTTGTATCTAAGCAACAAGCTCAATGCTCTGCTCCCTGCATGAGCTCCGTCTATAACTTGTTGGCCCCGAACAACAAGTTTAATGCCTTGGTTTTCGCTCAGGCTTTGTCAACAAATTGTTGGCTCTAATCAACAAGCTCAATGCTCTGCTCCCCGCATGAGCTCCGTTTATAACTTGTTGGCTTCGAACAACGAGTTCAACGTTCTGCTCTTCGCATGAGCTCCGTCTACAACTTGTTGGCTTCGAGCAACGAGATCAATGCTCTGCTCTCCGCATGAGATCTGTATACAACTCGTTGGCCCCAAACAACGAGTTCAACGCCATGCTCTTCGCACGAGCTTCGCCAATAACTCGTTGTTCCCAAACAATGAGTTCAACACCTTTGTCTTCGCTCGAGCTTCGTCAACAGCTCATTGGATCCAAACGACGAGTTCTATGCTCTGATTGCCACTTGAGCTCTGTCAACTACTCATTGGCTCTACACAATGAGTTCGACACGTTGGTCTTCGCTCAAGTTCTCCCAAACAATTCGTTGGCTCCAAACAATGAGTTCAACGCCTTGCTTTTCGCATGAGGCCCATCAACAACTCGTTCACTTCAAACAGTGAGTACAGTGCCCCGCTACTTGCTCGAGTCTTTCTAACAACCCATCATCTTCGTACCATAGGCTTGGCATCCAATACCGGCCTAAAATTGTCTTTACAAAACTTGCTGGACGCAACAGCAAGTTCCAGCTCTGTCTGCAAGTTTGTCTCTACAAAATTTGCTGTGCGCAAATAGCGAGTTCAACATGGGGAGCTCTACGACCAACTTCATCTCATGATCGCCACTATAAGCTTTTTGGGTCAAATGGCAAGCTCTACGCACAACTCCGTCACTAAGTTGTCCCTCCAAACTCACTGGGATCAAACAACGAGCTCTACAGCAACTCTGTCTTAGAGTTATCTCTTCCAAGCTTGTCAGGTGCAAATGGCAAGATCTATGCATAACTCCATCACGGAGATGCCCTCTCTAAACTTGTCGGGAACAAACAGCAAGTTCAACACTCAACACCATCACAGGGTTCTCTCCAAGCTCGCTGGGATCAAACAACGTGCTCTACATCAACTTTATATCAGAGTTGTCTCTGAACTTGCTGGGATAAAATAGCAAGCTCAAACGTCCAACTCCGTTAACGAAATCTTCCCAAACTTGCTGGGATCAAACAGCGAGTTCTACACCAACTCCTCTATGGGTTGCCTCTACAAACTTGCTGGGATCAAACAGTAAGTTCAACCCTCAACTCCGTCAACGAGTTGTCTCTTCAAACTCGCCGGGATCAAACGGTAGTTTCTAAATCAACTCGATCAAGGAGTAACCTCTATAAATTTGCTTGGATCAAACAGTAAGTTCTAACTCAGCTCCACTACAAGTTGCCTCTCCAAACTTGCCGGGATCAAACGACAGTCTCTACACCAACTCTATCTCAGAGCTGTCTCTGAACTCACCGGGGTCAAACAGCAGTTTCTACATCAATTCTATCTCAGAGTTGTCTCGAAATTCACCGAGATCAAACAGCAGTTTCTACGTCCATTTCCGTCCAAGAATTGCCTCTACAATCTTTCTGGGTGCAAACAACAAGTCTACACAGCTCATATAGTTCAGCTATATATGTACGAGATCCACCAATCATGGGTTATGAAGAAAAAATCTTGGTATACACATAAATAATTATATATATATATATATATATATATATATATATATATATATATATATATATATATATATATATATATATATATATATATATGGAAAATGCTCCATTGAAAACGCAAATGTTGTGAAAACACGTGAAAACCACCTAGGCCGGAACAACGGCCTAGGTTATAATGCATTATAACCTAGGCTATTGTTTTCAACAACGACCTAGGTGGTTTTCAACATTTTCATCGCTACAGTACGTTTTCAATGGAGCATTCATCTATATATATATATATATATATATATATATATATATAATTATATGCAACTCCAAGCCCAAAAAACTTCAAAAAATCTCCAAGCAAATACACACTCAGTTTGAGAAATAGGAGGTAGGGTAAAGAAAAGCTTCGGATCGGGTCGGGTTACAACCAACCCGCAAGCAGGGTTCAAAGGGATAACGGTAAAGGGGTATAAACGGGTCGGATCCAAACCCATAGAACCGCTACCCAACAACCCGCTCCGCTTTCTTCTCCCTTTCCTTCTTCTTCTTCACAACAGAGTGCCAAACTTTCTCCACTCTACTCGAATCACAGCCAAGGTCAAAATCACTGAAAAACTCCGTCCTTTACCAGGAAGAGAGGCTCGCCCGTAAGCGAAGAGGTGAACGAGCTACTCCATCTTTGTCTTCAAAAACGGAGCTACCAACCCCGAGAAGCGCAACCAAAATCGAGCTCAATGAAACTCGACCGAAACGACCAAGGCCCATAGCTCGGCAAGCCCGAAGCTCCAGAGCTCGCCAAAACCCCTCCATAGCTCGACCATAGCGAGCTATCGCCATAGCTCAGTCAAAAGTAGAGCTTCAAAGCTTGGCAGCGAAACTCAAGCTCGATAGCTCGATGAGTCTCCAAATCCCCATAGCTCGACAAAATGAGACTAGCTCGACGCTCCCATAGGACGACGAAGCTTTGGTAGCTTGGCGGAGAACAAAATCAAGGCTCGAAAAAAAAAGAGCCTCATCCCCAAAAAACAGAGCGCTCGACCATAGCTCCGATAGTGCAAGCTCGAAGCTCAGAGACCTCGAAGGCCATAGCTTAGCTAAAACACGAAGCTCACACTCTAACTCCAATCTACTGGCCGAGCAATTCTATCCCACTTTGGCTGACCTCTCCCACTTTCGCCGAGCTACTCTGGCCGAGCTACAACTCGTCGAACTCCCTCCGTATCGCCAAGCTCCAAAGACGAAGGAAACTCTGAAGGTGGTCGACGATGCAACCCCCTCGACGAAGCACAAACACATTGTCTCCGAGCTCCAAGCGACCTTCATCAACCTCCCAGAGCTCCGAGGCCATTTCGTCGAGCTATGAAACTCGCCGAGCTCCAATATTTTGTTGCCGAGCTCAAACGAAGTCATTGAGCTGCGAAGCTCGCCGAGCTCCAATACTTCGTTGCCGAGCTCAAACGAAGTCGCCGAGCTGCCTCGCCGGGTTTGCATCAGGTCTCGCTGAGCTCCAAGAACCTTGTCAAACTCCTAGTCGAATCCCTCGCTTCCGAGCTCTTCATTGCAACCTCGCCGAGCTCCATAGGCGCCGAGCAATGCCTCTCCCTTGCCGAGCTGGAAGCCCACAAGTCGAACTCAAGAGCAAACAAGTAAGGATCGAAGTTGGCAAAATGGTTGGGTGAGCTAGGGGCTTGCTTCAGCGAACAGAGGCCTCTGGATCCTTACGAAAGACACGATCAAATGCGATGAAGGGCTAGGTCGAGCCACGATGCTGATCACATCATGGTGCAATCATGGTCGCTCAAAATCCTCGGCGCACGAGTCTGTGATGATTGACAAATTAGATTAATCAGAAGAAGTGGGTTTAGCTTTGTAAATTTGCAAAAAACCTCCTGTAATTCATTTAAATTCAAAAAGTTAATAAAAAATCAAAAAATAATTATTTAAATTCAGAAAATTAATATTAAAATCCGAAAAATAATTAAAATTCCGTTTATTTATTATAAAATTCGAAAAAGTGCTTTTAAATCGGGAAATTTTCCAGAAAATTTGGAAAAATCCGAATAAATATGGAAAAAATCTGAAGAACTATGAAAAAGTCTAGGAAAATATTCACTACCTTCAGATCAACAGATCAGTTCCAGGTATCTCCAAACACTCTGACTGCTAAGATTATACGCCATATTCTAAAAGTAAGACGTACTACTCCCTGAAAGCCAAGAAAATTACCTTCCGGGAGTGGGGGGCTTATGATGATGGTAAAAAAGTAGATCAGAGCCTTACGATTCATGCACAGATCTCAAAGCATCTACAGGCAGATTAACCATCACAGGCCTCTTTAACAGGCCTGAGCCTTCTCCAGGCTCCTCTAAAAGACATGGACTTCTTCTAAGCCCATAAAAAGTGACAGACTAGGTCCACTAGGAGAGACACCCAGCCCACGCAGGCTAGGATTCAAATCTCTTATCCCCTAACAAGGATATCTTACTCTTGAGGGGGAGAGACATGAAAGAAATAAGGAAGTTAAATCGATCCAACAAACATAAATCAATCTTTTGAAATATCTCCCAGGTCTATAAATACCCCTCCCCCTCTACAGTCAGAAGGTAATCAACAATTTGCCAGTTTTCACTCTCGTACTCTTTCTCTCTCTTTCTGGTTCTGACTTGAGCATCGGAGGGTCTATCGCCAGGGCCACCCCCGGCATTTCAGACTTTTTACAGGATCATCGGCCGCATCAACAACCGTCGAATTCAGATCTCGGTGGTCAATCAACGATCCAGATTCAACCTCAGGAGCTCTAACCGTCTTTAACGACTAAGGTCACAGGTCAGATTTTTAGTAGTTTCCATGAATTATTAACTCACTATCTGTTTTCTCCCACACCGAAATAAGCCGCAACAAAAAACAATGACAAAAATAGCGCAATGCACAACCCTAGTTCAAACACACAAAACAGGCACTCTCCTTGTGCGTTCTTGTTAAGAGTATAAATAGAAATATCTCAGTCCTCAGGACAATATTATAGTTTTTCTGTAATGACAAGGACATTTCACATAAGAGCCATGCCAAGTGTACAACAGAGTTAGCGCAAGTTGGGTATTACAAAACACAAGGACATGGGCTCGAGCCAACACCCATTAATTGCTTCGCGAGCTCTATATATGCTTGTGCCTTTGTAGTACTAAGGTAGTACAAAATTTGCGGTATAATTAGCAATACTCACATAATTCATCAAGTTTCGTTTACAATGATTGATTGCACCAATGAATATTTTTCCATTGACCCAAGCATCTTACCCATGCACAGAAGTTTGCTGGCGAATATGTATCAAAGTGCCATCCGTCTCCCATTTACACCATTACCTTTGTTAATGGCATGAAGTAAGATCGTGAAATGACAGGAGCGCAAAAAAGAGAACTCATTTATTTTACATGTACTGGTAAATACTCACCTTCAAGGCTTCATTGTTTTCTTTACCAGCATTACAGTAGTAGGGTCAAAGACATTGTTATTCGGACCATTTTTCAACAGAACATCATGTTCTTTTTACATAATCACATCCTCCGTTGGCCCTAAACATTCCGTGCATCAACCATAGTGATCTTCCGTATCCCTGAAACAAAATTATCATCTTACCATATATAAATCATACAAAGAATGATTGACTAAACAAACCAATTTTATAACAATATAAGAGAAACACAGAAGGCACAGATGGAATGCGATCAAGAATTGAGTAAAGAAAAAAGAGTCTGAATGCGCGAAATACATCTGTAGAGGCATATAAGGAGAAATCTCTAGAGACAGTTGAGACGTCCATATAGATTATTCACCAATTGTGAAGCTTAACATTTTTTGAAGAAATACCCAAAATACAAAGTTATGTTTTGGTAGTGATGAAGGTAAAAATCGCAGCAGATCAGAGCCGTATGATTCTTGCACAGATCTCAAAGCATCTACAAGCAGATTAACCATCACATGCCTCTTTTATGGGTCTGGGCCCACTCCAAGACATGGGCTTCTTCCAAGCCATAAAAAGTGACAGACTAGGCCCACTAGGAGAGCCACTTAGCCCATGCTGGCTAGGAGTCAAATCTCTTATCCTCTAACAAGGATATCTTATCTCTTGAGGGGGAGAGACATGAAAGAGATAAGGTAGTTAAATCGATCCAATAGATACGAATCAATCTCTTGAAATGTCATCCAACGGACACGAATCAATCTTTTGAAATGTCTCTCAGGCCTATAAATACCCCTCCCCCTCTCCGGTCAGAAGGTAATCAATAATTTGCCAGTTTTTACTCTCTTACTCTATCTCTTTCTGGTTTCTGACTTGAGTGTTGGAGGGTCTTTCGCCGGGGCCACTCCCCGGTGTTTCAGGCTTTTTGCAAGTCCGTCGGCTACATCAGCAACCGTCGAATTCAGATCACGGAGGTCAATGAACGATCCAGATTCAATCTCAGGAGCTCTAATCGTCTTTAATGGCCAGGGTCACAGGTTTGACTTATAGTAGTTTCCTTCAATTATTAACTCACTATCTGTTTGCTCCCACACCGAAATAAGCAGCAACAGATTGGCATTGTCTGTGGAAAACACTACACAAGTCGATCTTGTCTCCATGCCACCAAGACTAAGAGGTAAAGGGGCAGCCTCCAGCCATCGCACTACCTCTCTTCGTCAACCAGCTCCTCCTATGGATGATCAAATTCCTCCTCAGCAGTCACCCAGGCAGCCTAATCACGCTCCTTTCAACGGAGAGGCACCGGGGGGCTCCCAGCATGAAAAACATCCTCAGTACGACTGCATGTCAGTCCATAATGCCTCAACAGATTCATTGGCTTTGCGAGGCCCACGGGGGTCTAGAGATCTCTGCCAGAGCATCAATAATAAGCAACCAGAAGCCGACCTGCGAATGAGGTTGAATAAGAGGCACGCCCGATGTGAGGCCTCTTATTCGGGACATTAAGCAAACCAGAGACTTCATCCTTCTAGACAAAGATCAAGGCAATCCTCCTCTTACAGGGGGCGTCCAGCAATGGGAAACCCGACGCATGAGAGTCAAAGGTTTCCTGTGCTAAACAGAGGGCAAAACACCCTAGTCACAAGGGCTGAATTGGATAAATTCAAACTTGACATCCTCCATGCTCTCCAAGGGAGTCAAGGTCAAGGCCTCCCCCTAAACAAAGGATTCGCCGACTCAACCGGATCTCAAAAGAAGGATGATCAAGTCCTTTGCCGAATCCAAGAAGTAGAGAAATGTCTAAAGCAGATGAAGAGTGAGAGAAGACACTCCAATAGGGCCTACCACCCTAGCCGACCTCCTTTCCGCAGAGCTACCCTCGACGCACCTATCCCAAGGGGCTTCAAGGCTCCTCAATTCGAATCCTACAATAGAGAATCAGACACGACAGACCTTATCGAGAGCTTTAAAACACTCGTGATGGTCTATAATGTCACCGGTGCACTCATATGTTGGACATTTCCCGCAACACTGAAACACTGAATGGATCATCAAGGGAATGGTATTCACGTCTGACACGAGAATCCATATTTTCCTTCGATCAGCTCGAGAAACTCTTCATTGCACACTTCGTTACTAGCCGGAGAGCTGAAAAGACCAGTGTCTCCTTGCTAGAACTGAAGAAAAAAGATGGAGAACTGCTAAAGGACTTCGTCAAGCAATTCACAGCAGAAGCGAGATTAATTTCCTCCTTGGACTCCTCAATGGCGGCTGTAGCCTTCTGCCACAACGTCATGCATAAAGTGCTGAAAGCATCCCTCACCAAGAGGCCACCTCGAGATTTCACTGAGCTCCTAGAAAGCAGCGAGAAGTACATAGAGTCGAGGAAGCTCTCAACCCTCAAGTTAAGAGAGAGTCACTTTCCGGTAACAAACGGAAGAAATCAAGTGAGGAAGCGCCCAAAAAGTTTCAAAAAATGGTGCAGGTCAACGCCGTCCTCCTCCTATGCCTCTCTTTGACAAATTCACTCCTCTAAACGCAAGTGTGTCTACCATTCTCATGGCAGCTGAAAAAGATGGGATAGTTCATCCTTCTCCCAGGATGACGACGTCCGGCAAAAGAATAGACAAGGGCTTATGGTGCACCTTTCACAGAGGCCATGGACATACTACTGATAATTGCAAAGCCCTCAGACAAGAAATTGAAGACTTGATTCAGCGATGCTACCTCTCTCAGTTTGTACAACGAAACAACAACGCCGAAAACCCTCCACCACGAGGGGCTAATAAGCGTCTTGAAAGGCCTTCCGAATCCAGAGACTCTGAGCATGTGGCCATTCTGCACACCATCCATGGAGGACCTATGGGGGGAGATTCTAACTCCTCTCGCAAAGCCTTTGTAAGAGAGGTTAATTCGGTTCATAATACTTCATCCCCGAAGGGTTCGGGCCTCTTAGTCTCCTTCTCTGATAAAGATTGTGAGGGCGTCAAGACGCCTCATTGCGATGCACTGGTTATTAATCTAGGCATGGCAATTCATGAGGTGCGGCGTATCCTCGTAGACAACGGAAGTTCCGTGAACATCCTGTTTATGGCTGCATTTGATGTGCTAAAGCTCTCCTGAGATCGACTTAAGCTAGTCAGCTATACACTTCATGGCTTCTCCGGTGCACCTTTCCAAGTCGAAGGAATTGTCGCACTCGACGTAACGACAGGGAAAGCACCCATAACTTGGATAGAGTCTTTAGATTTCCTGGTAGTCGATGTTAAATCCACTTACAATGCCATATTGGTCACCCAGGACTAGCCGCTTTCCACGCTGTCGCCTCCGCGTTTCATATGAAAATGAAATTTCCAACGGTAGCAAGCGTAGGCCAAGTAGTAGGAAGCTAACAGGTAGCACGGGCGTGCTACACTGCTACCATGGGGGTTCGGTTCTCCCTCTCCATGTTGAAGAACTACTACAGGAAAACAATCGATGTAACGTAATATCTGCAGATGAGGTCGAAGCTGCTACGCTGGGCTGTCAAGCCGAAAGTTTTCAAACTTGTCAAGATACTTCCTCCCAGTTCCGAGAATGTCCTCATCAGAACCCACTCAACTCCCTCACCCGAAGCCGCCCCACTCATTCATCAGAAACAAACAATCTTGCCTAAGCACGTTGGTCCATGTGAAGATCCCTCTTTCTCCATGAACACCAACGGGGGGCTTACCTAGAAGCAGGAAAGTTTAAACAAGGTCAACCAAGTTGTTCGCTTGACGACTCATCAACTTGAAGACCTAGGGGGCAGGGATGTGTCAGTAGGGACTTCGAATGTGCGGCAGGATGTGTCAGTAGGGACTTCGAATGAGCAACACCCTATGAAGTACAACGAGAGTGTATGAAACGCACTCTCCTAATTTTCGCAGAATTTTTATTTTTAAAATTTTGTAATAAAGGCCAGCCACTAGAGCAGCCATTTAATTTTTTCTTTCAATAAAGCCCGCTTTTATTAACGGTCGTACATGTAATAAGGATCAGCCATTAGAGCAGCCCCTTAGTTTATTTTTTAATAAAGTTATCCAATTTATTTCATTACATCTTAGTCAACTTATTAAAGCAAACAATGAGCTAAAAACTCCCAATTTATACTTAAAGCGGCGCTAAACACTCGTTATAAGCTTTCGACGACACAAGTTCGGAATCCAGATCCACGACTCGGGATTACTCTCGTAACATGCAATCCTGCACATTTAGAGCACAACTCACCGATTGATTTGTTCCCGGAATTAGTTAAAGTTCATTGGAGATTTATACAACAAGTTGAGTGCCAAAACTTATACACATTATGGCACCAAACACTCGTTACAAGTCTTTCCGTCAGAGGGATTCGGAGTCCATACCCATGGCTTGAAGAGACTCTAACAATTTGCATTAACGCAAGTTTGGTGCACTTTGCCATTCGATCTGCTCCTGCAATCTGTTAGCACCTCGACAGCTGGTTAAGAGTCCATACCCATGGCTCAAAAGAGTCTCTGTCAATTTGCAAAGAAGCAAGTTCAAAGTGCGCTTTGCCATTCGATCTACTCCTGCAACCTGTTAATACTTAAACTAACAAGTTCGGAATCCATGCCCATGGTTCAGAGTTACTATCGCAACCTGTAATGACACACGTTCAAAGTTCAACTCGCTATTCGATCTGTTCCTACAACTAGTTAAATTTTCTCAACGACTGATTAAAAGGTCCAAAATCATGAATCGAGTTACTCTAGCAACACTTGTAAAAAGACACTTGGAGTTCGACTCTTTATTTGTTGTGACTCTCACAATATGTCAGAGGCCCCATACAGCAAGTTCAGAAAACAACTCTCCTTCAGAGTTGTCCCTACAACTAGTTGGGTTCGAGATGGAGAAATTCCCAACTCCGTCATACACCGTCGACAGTTCTTTAGCTATATGCAAAAGACTTGAAGCCCTATTATTTAGCGACAAAGAAGCCAGTCGATGACACCTCAGCCACGACAGCAAGGACCAAGCATGTAAAGGGAGTTCACCAAATCATAGAATTATCATAAATCCACATGTTCATATTCAGTGGTACTACAAATGTAACCACCCGTGATTTTCAAAAATAATAAAAAATAAAAAAATATAAATATATATGTATTAGATATATGTGGCTGTTTGGTTTGGTGAAGGAATTATTATATAAATGTAATGTTTGGTAAAATAATGTGAATTGTTTAAAATGGTGGTGGGGGGGGGGGGGGGGCATCTGAATAACACACATATGTATGCTGTGTTAGGGGAAACGTCACCATGGTGACGTGGCTTTCCTCATGGGGCCCACCCGATTTTCACACTGCTTGTTTCGGAATTTGAGTTGAGATGAAACAGTGTACTAGAGCATGTCCCATATCGGGTACAGAGTAAACTAAAATAAAATATAAATAGTAAAAGCCAAGGATCAAGAGTCACCTAATCGGTTAACCAACTTTTGAGAGGTAGTCTGTGGTGGGCAGTTGTACTACATAGTATCTAATTTGTCTTATAAATTGTATAAATTGTCTGAGCTAGGGGCAGGGGTGTTACAACAAATATTTACAAGTATAGAATTATCAATCATACAACTCGATCTAAAAGCCTTCCTTGCAACTTAGTGGGCGAGGAACGTTGTTCCTAAGAGACACAAGCCTCCTTGTGGAATGCCTGACAGTCACTTTCTTTCCTTGGCTGCAAGCATCTTTTACAGAAAACATCGATCCTATAGATTAAGATTGCTGATCGGCACACGAGGCACGTGACTCTCCACCAACCAAAGTCAAACTCAACAAAGCCGACGCCCTGCTCGGGGTGCCACCAAGATGTCGATGGGGCACCAACGCTGTTGGCACCGTTCCCCCAACAATCAACCCAACTCCTCCTACCGTCGCACTCTCCTTTGCATTATTCGTGGTGCCTTCTTTTGCTCCAACCAGTGGCACCTTTTTCGCATCGACTACATGTGAAGTACTCACCATCCGTAACCCACCAAGCCTCGCTTGAAGGCGGTATAGCTCCAAGTCCTTCTCGATGACTATTTCTCTGAGCAAGGCACATTCTCCAATATTGTCTTTTGTCACTTTCGGAGGCAGTGGCAAGTTGATCAAACGATCAGAATACAAGAGTTCTAACTCGCAATCCCTCTCAACGAGGGCCAACTTAAGGTGAACAAAGTCCAACCATTCCTCATCTGACTGAACATGCAAACGGTCGACCACCAACTTCGTTATGCGCAGTCGCTTGCAAAGGTGCTTTACCTCGTCACTACAAGGTTTTTTATCGGATCCCACAATCGTCTGTCAACAATTCCAAAAGCATAGTCAGACAAAGGATTAAAGTACTAAGTGTCATGGACAAACATCGCTTCAAAGTACACCAACACAACATGACAAGTGATAACCAATCTAGAAGATAGTCTTACGAACACTAAAAGGATGATACATGAATGCAGTGGCCCGTCCGCAATTAGGCATCACCAAAAATAAACTACGAGTCCCCAATAAAACAGACCAATGATAGCCTGGAAGACAAAGGACATATCAAGGTGAATCAAGTATCCACCTGCTTCGGTACCATCACGGACAAGGAACCTCCAGCTGCGCCCTTTCCCTTGTCCTTCTTCCCAAAACCACTCCTCGCGCCACCCGCAGGAGTTCTGACCTCACCATCGTCCTTCTTGTCTAGATCTAAGGGCTCATCAGGTTGAAGGGTCACATGGTAGCCTTTCCCGTCGAAACTGGGAATGCGCTCCACCACATGTGAGATCGCCAAGGCATAAGACTTCAACATCACCCCTTGCAGCTTAGATTTGCACTCCGCGTGAACCTTGGCCACCTCGAACTTCACCTCCGAGGCCGCATCAGTGCTGACCTTCCCCAGCTCCAGCAGAAGATTGGTGTTCTTCTTCTCTAACGCCCTCTCTCTCTCCTTGGATGCCTCTAGCTCGAGGCGCATTTCCTCCATCCTCGCATCCAACGCCTACAACTCAAGGCGAGCCTCCTTCTCCTTTTTCTTCATCCCTTCCAACTTTGCCTTGGACTCTTTGACGGCCTTCTTCTTGTCCTTCTCGGCACGTGAGATGGGGGCCCTCATGTTATTCTCCTCAGCCACATAAAAGTCTACCAAGTGCCCAAAGTGGCTCATTGCTTGAAATGAGGAGAAAACAGTTAAAAACATAACGATGCAAGAAAAGAAAAGCACAAGCTAAACAACTAAAGATACTAGGTCATACCATCACATGTGCCCTCGCTATCTCCACGACCGATCTCTCGGGGGGCTCCATCTTCAACCTCTCCCTATCAGAAGGAGTAGAGATGTGGCAACAGGCCTCAAGGCAAGTAGCGGAATTTCCCAAAAAGTTCTCCTGGGATTTCATGTTCCAGTTGGGGGTATAGACCATGTCCTCCTGACTAGCAAGCACTGTGGCAGCCATAGCAGTCAGTGGAGCTGACGCGGCACTAGCCATGATCGCAGCTAAAGAAGAACCTGCCTCAACGGCAGGCGGTGCCCCTGCAGGGGACTCAGTCTGTTCAACAGGAACCAGAGGCGGTAAGCCCGGGGAGGAAGAGGGATGGAATGCCGACCTCTTCTGCTTCTTCTGCTCTTCCTCTCTTTTATTCAGTTGCGCATCCAGATCTGCAAAAAGGTCCTCGAAATCCTTGTTTGTCCTACCTGCAAGATGAAACACGGAGTAGTCAGAAACTTTAATGTCAAATGAAAACAGCAGAGACGTGAATAAAAGAACTAGAAATCAACAAAAGCATGGATAGCACGGCATGAAAACGATAACAGCAAAATCGTACTAGGAACGGCCGCTCCAAGACCGCTTTCAAAAAGCACTTCATTGGTAATATCTTGCAAAGACAACACCTTCAGTCCCAGAAGCGCGTCGCTAAGGCTCTTCTCTTCTAAGCTCATTACCGGCTCCACTCGTACCGCCGAGGTAACCGTTCCCCTCCAAGTAGTGGGAATCCCCTACGACTCGGCACTACGAACGACGAAGAACTTCTTATTCCAACATCTTACCGATCAAGGAGCATCGACCAGCCCCCTATTCTTGCGAGGGCTGAGATACCAATGCTCCTCCATTTGGCTGAGTCGAATAAGCTTGAAATGTCATCTGAACACCGCGAGACTCAACACAGCTCTGAGCTGGCGGCACTACAAGACAAAGCCAACAACGTGCCTCCATGTGTTCGGCATCAGCTGCACTGGACACAGCCGATACCAGTAAAGCAGCTCTTTAATGAAGGGGTGGAGGGGCAGACGAAGCCCCATGAAGAAAGCGTCGCAAGGAAAGAAACAGTTATCCTCCGACATGGTAGAACACGCCCTGACCCCAGGCCCTGGAAGGACTAGGTTGTACTCACGAGGAATGCCAAAACTTATTCTTATCACGGCCAACTCATTGCGTGTAAGAATGGTGGCGGTATGGTTAGCCTCAGTAGTATGGACGGGCTTCGGCTCGTCGTATTCCATGCCGCTCCTAAGGAACCACTGATCCACTACCATATACTCTCTAATCAACTCTGGAACAAGGAACAACGGGGTCTTGAGCATACACCCCCTGTGTCTCTCAGGTTCGATGATCGTTTCCACAATGGTGGAACGATCAGCCTCACCAGGCATGCTCATTTCTCTAGGAAAGTGATCAAGCATAACACTCTCTTCTCCATCTAGACCAGCTGATCTAGTAGAGGCACAAACCGATGGAATACTAGACATGACAAACAGCGGTCGCAGGAATGATTACCTAGCCAAAGTGGAAGAAACTCCAAACCAACAGCTGAAGCTAGCACCCCCGTCAAAACACAGGGCAAGCCACCGAGCACCACCAAGTGAAACACCGTGATTTCTAGAGAGAGAAGCTCTCAAAAAAATTTAAGGAGAGAGAAAGTGAAGGTGATAAATGAGGGAGGGGAGGTAGGATCAATCCCTATTTATAGGACCCTAGGGGTTAAATCACCACGTGGCTGGATCTGAGCCCTCCTCAGGAATCAACGGTCAGATCACACCAACCTGGGTCCAATAGTAGCAATAACTTGACAACAGGACAGTCAGTCGATAACACGAACGATTGCCACAATGTTCGGTCAATAGAAGAATCAACACGAAGGAGTGAACAATCTCACAAACACTTGGTGGATGTCGTGGTTTCACAAATACTTGGTGTATGTCGTGGGATGGGCAATTTCACAAACACTTGGTGTTGGTCGTGGGATGGGCAATTTTGCAAACACTTGATGAACGTGATGGGGTGAGAAATTTCACAAACACTTGGTGGGCGCCATATTCAAAACCAATAGAAGAGAACCCATCACTAATCAAGCTTCCTTGTGACAAAGCCTACTAACCCCGCAGAGTCTCCAAGCCTGTTCAAACTCTTTCCACAAAAATCAGCCAAAATTTCTAAGAGATGATCAACTCCAAAAAAACTCAAGCGCACTAGTACTCCTACCTCGATGTGAGAGGACTCCACCGAAGACAATTCGATTCCTAACAAAGTGAGCTTCTAGCATGATCAAAAGCTTCAAAAATCCCCACAAATCTCCAAGAAACCAAAAGAGTTGTAAAAGTGGAAAAATTCTCCAAAAAATAAACTTACTATTTTCGTATAAGGAGATAGGGTAAAGAAGTTGTCGGAGCGGGTCAGGTTCATGACCCAAACCTGCAAGCTAAATCCAAAAAGTTAAAGTGAGGGGGTATTAACGGGTCAAATCCAAACCTGAACGCCCAAAAAACACACACACTTCTCCTCCTCCTCCTCCTCCTCCACCACCTCCTTCTTCAGAACTTGAGTGCTAAAACGAAGCTTGAAAAAGCAAAGAATGGAGCTTGCCCAAATCTCGTCTTCACTTCATCTTGAGCCACCGCCTCGACCAAAATTGGGCACCTCCGCTCACCGTCAAGCCCCCCACGGTCGAACGTCACTCCAAGCCATGGTTGTCCTCGCCGAAACCCACAGAGTCCAAAAACAGAGCACTCGATGAAGAAGAAGACAGGGGTTTTCGAATAGCTCGGCGAGAGCTCGAGCTCTAGAGCATGGCGAAGCCTAGCAACCCATAGCTCGAAAACGGTGATAGCTCGGTGAGAGCTCGAGATCCATATTTCAGCGAAGCCTCGAAAACCCATAGCTTGACGAAATGCAACCCGTAGCTCGGCGAAACTTCGAGGACACCACATTTGGCGAGAACTGCTCCCCTAGTTCGACGGGAGCAAAGCTTGACAAATTCGACAAGAAAGGAGCTCGCCAAATTCGAGCTCGACGAGAACTCCATAGCTCGACGAGCCTTCAATTCTCCATAGCTCGACGATGACCTCTCACCACAGCTCGACGACGACACTACGACACAGTAGCACGACGATATCCTCAAAAGTCGAAGAAATTGTCCATAGCTCGGCGAAATGGTCGACCGAGCTAAGGGGTTGCTCACAGCTTGAAACACCCTAGATTTTTTAAATAATTTTTTTGAGATTAATAAATGAATTAAAATTATTTTTGATGATTTAATAAATATTTTTCTGAAATTTATCTTTTTGCACGTGAAAAACACGTGCAAATATTTTCTTTGGAAGTTTAAGTCAAAAATTATTTTAGGGATATTTATTAGTAGGTATTATTTGTGAATTTTCTGGATTTTTCTGATATTTATTTGACCTATTTGTAAATATTACAAAAAGGGGCTTTTGTGTAAAATTAGCACTTGGAGTAAAAAACTCTAGCTTTTTCGGATTTCTGGGTTGAGCATGATGGCTAGCCAACTCAGAGGTAACAAGTTTACTTTTGTTTTAATAGATTTAATTTATTTCGCAAATTTCTTAAAGAAGTGCCTTTTTTGCAAAATTCCCACTCAGAGGCAAAAATTACTAATTTGTTTTTCTGGGTTTGAAACCAGTGTCGGCCAGATCTGAGTATTTTTATTTTTATTTTAAATCTAAATTTAATTGGTTTATCTAATTTCCAAGTATAAGGATTTGTATATGTAAAGATATATTCAAAAGGGATATTTTACAAAACCTATTCAAAACCCTAATTACCCTATTTCTGGCCTATTATAAAGAGGTGCAGCCGTCTCTTTGCTGCACTACACAAAGGGTTTTCTTTATTTTATTTCTTGGAGTTTCGAAGCGAGGATCTTGGTTTTCTTGCGAAATGAATGACTTTTCTTATTCTTTTGTTACTTCGGTTGATTCTTAAAAAATGTGAGTGACATATGTTTGATTTCTTACTGTTGTATGCATATTGTATGTGATGATTTGTCTATTAGAAAGTATGTTTGGGGATTGTATGATGATAAAATGAATTATTGATGGATGGATGTGTAAAGATTGAATCTTTTCATGAAACTATGCTATCAATAAAGATGACTTGAGATTTGTTAAGAACCTAATAGAAATCATGAATAGGTTGTTTTCTTTCATATGCTTACTGAATTGATTGGTTATAATGAGTAGGTATGTTGTATGATGCACAAAATTGATTAAAGATGACATTTTCACTTTGTGTATAATACATATGCTCTGTTTGGGGTTTTTGATGAGTAAAGAATTTGATGAATGATTGTTTTATTGCATATATTCATGGGTAAACTGATTTGAGTGATTGGGTATGTGTACAATGAATTGTAGAAGGGGTTTTGGATCAAAGAGATCAAGTGTTGATGTTTTGAAAAAGGTTTGTTCTCGGGTCTGTTGTATGTAGACCATAAATTGTTTTTTTGTGTTTTTGTGAAGCTTTCAATTGAATCTTGATTTGTTTTGGATACTGAGATTTGAAACAAACATTACACTACTCCTATGCACTGATTCTTAATGCTTAAACACATATATAGGCATATAAACACACATACATATAGTTTCTATTGATGAACAACCAAAATTGGTTTTGATGCTTTTTGGGAAGTTTTCGAATTGAATTTGAGTTATTTGGATACTGAGATGGTTTTGATCAAAGTACTACCCATATACTATGATGCAAACACACACATATACACCCTTATATATATAAGCACTGTTTCTTGTTGAAAATGGCTATTTTATGATCTTGACGAAGTTTTGATTTGTTTTATAAACTCCAGTATGTTAGACAAGTTGTATTTGATCATCTCAGGAATTTTGTTTTACAAATTTATGATTTTACAAAGATTTATGGAAGTATCAGTAAAAATGTGCACGAATTTCAAAGCTGCGAATTTCTGCTTATGACAGTCGACAACCACTCTTTTGCACTAAAATTGACAGTCGACTATCAATTCTCTATTTTTTGGATTTTCACTTGACAGTCAACCGTCGCGTTTTGTACTAGTTTTGACAGTCGACCGTCAGTGTTTTGGCTAATTGTTTTCTTGAGTTTTCTTCGTTTTCCTTGAATGATTATTTCTTCGATATTACGGATTATTGATCTACTATTTTAGAAGATGTTTTTACTACATATTACACTATTTCACAAAGAGTTACGTTTTGATTATTATAGATTTTGAATTGTATTTCTATAATTTTATAAAGGGAAATATATATGGTTCTTGAAGAAATTGATGCTTTGTGATATTCTATGACTTCAAAATATGATTCTCATTTATTTAATAGATTTAATATTTTATTTCAGTTCTGGAAATTTATGAGTATATTGAATAAACTTGGTTTTTTTTGGTTAAAGAAGTTTTCTCGATATAAACATTTTGATGATGAAATAAAGAGTTCTATTGAAAGTTTTGTGTTGATATTCGATTTTTGAATCTCTAGGAGTTGAGTGGGAGTCCTACCGGCAGTTGAGATTTTGTAGATTTTGACCAGTTGGGTCTTGGGGTTGTTTTGCAGAATTAAGTTCGGCAAGATCCACTAACTGTAGAGAGGAGGAAATTGTGTTTTAATAATAACCAACTGAAGGACGGACACTAGTATAGATGTGATGGAACTTGGAAAACATAAGTATATGCTCTTGGGTTCCAGTCCAACGGATGTGTTTCAGGACTTGTGTGTTCTTTCTCGAGAGGACTATTAGTATGTTCGCGTGTCGAGGGTCTGCAATGCCTATTCACGGAACATACAGGTACATTCGCGTGTCGAGGGCCGATGGGTCTATTCATGGGATGTGCCTGTGTACTTGCACGTCGAGGGGCGGCGGTGGGGTACATGGCAGGGACGTGATTCTTCGGGGTTTTTTTTGGGAGCTATTCTTACATGATGCTTGTGCGTTGAGGGTTGTGATGCCTATTTGCAGAGTAATCTGGATCATGTTTCCATCAATGTAGTAGGATTAGTTGCATAATGAGGGATCTATCCCTATAAAGTGGAGAACGATAAGGGCTTGCTCCGTACCTATGTAGTATGGAATGCATAGAATCCGACAAGTATACATGAGAGGGTCATCATATTGCATTTGTGTTTTCTTGACTTAGTTTTATGCATGTTTGTTTTCTGTTTTCCTACGCTTAACACTTAGTCTAGTTTCACTCGATGTTTTCATATTTTATCTATTGTTATTTTATTTTCCATTCGTTATTACTGTTGGTATGTGTTGTTCATAACTTTATCCTTCATGCTTATTTACATTGTATTTCTTTTGATGTCACTTACACCGTTATGGCAGACCCGTGTAGTTTTGAGGGTTAGGGTTATCTCTAGCCTCATGTTTTATAGGTAGGTACCTATAGCATGGGATTTGGATGCATGTGGTAAAATGATAATGTGGCTTATGTAAATTATAAAAGAATGTGTTGTAAAAGAAAGAAATTGTAATTCAAGGTGTTTAAGTTTTCCGCGGTGCTTTGTAAAGAATTGATGTAATAAAAGTTGAAAAATTTATCTGCGTTTTGGCTATGTTTACTATTACATTGAGGTTGATGTTGGGAATTGTGCCACGTATTTTTGAGATATTATATTGAAAATTCGGGGCACTACACAGTTGCTGTTAGTCGTTGGAACTCTCAAAAAATCAAGTTCGAGCGCAACGGACGGCTCAGATGCATCCACGTCGCTCGCTTTCTTCTCCACTATTGTCATACCCCACTTCCAAAAAGGAAATTCGGAATACAGATACGTGACTAAGCCCAGTGAATGATTTTCATCATCCATAAGCTGTCAGGATCTTTACAACATTTCACAGGAATAATCAGAGTAGGAAGCAAGGGAAAGTCAACCACGCATGCATATATGAATCAATATACCAACAGGAATTTACTTGAAACAAAATTTAATAATCTCAAATAAACCAGATCTGAACAAGTCAATAATTATGGGTCACACTGCCCAATACAAAATTCATGTAGCAAATTACATTTATTCAAAATAGAAGGAAGTAAATATAGCAAAAACTCCAGAAACTAGAATCTTAGATCACCTACTCCATCGGGCAGCTGATCACCATAATCTGCAATTAATAAATTGCAGGAAGAGGAAAAAGAAAACAAAACGCCCGTCAATGCAAGTTACGGGATGCTTGTAGTGCAGGCACAAGTACAGAGAAAGAAAAACAAATGTAGGGTAACAGCGGAAGCAAGCATAGCATGAAATAGATATGATAACAAAATAGAACAACTTGCATGGCAAGATGAACGAGTACAAGTGGCATGTATCAAGTGTCAAGCAAACAAGTATCAAGTAAACAAGTAACGAGTAACAAGTAACAAGTGTCAAGAATCAAGTATCATGTACAGTAACAAGTAGCAAGTGTGAAGTGATCATGTTCAAGTCTTGTATCTAATCTTATCTAGGTAGCACTTCACGCATCCCAGGTTTTTACCACATAGTTGCTACCTTCAAACAATTTCGTTTTAGACTTCATAGTGGACCATAGAGGGCAGTGTACTCAGGGACAAGTATCAAGTAATCAAGTATCAAGTATAAAGTCTCAAGTATCAAGTATCAAGCCTTAAGTATCAAGTATCAAGTATCACGTAGGATCTATAGATCACCTTCCGAGTACACATTTCTGTATTTTCCACTATTAGATCTTTCCCTTTAACCCCATCTTAGTTATTTGTTATTATTACCAAACATGCATGTACGTATACAAAACATGGAAAGAAACACATGGTATGATCAAGTAACAGGTTCAGGTTGGAAGATAAACATGCACGGGTGAAAGACAACTCATAAAAGGGTAGGACAGCGAAAAGTCTAGTTCAGGACAGCAAGACAGTACTGCACCAAATCTGGAATTCCCGTTGCCACAAACATGAAAACTTAGATCCGTCAGAGAATCTGGAAAATAGACTCCCGGCCGAATCCTACAAATATATATAAGTCATTGTATTTCACAACAACAGGTCTGAAAACAGATTTGTATCCAGAAAACATGTTCAGCCAAAAATCGGGAGTTTGTATTCATAAACATGAAAACGGCATCAAAACTTACTGATTAAATCCACAAAAAATATGGGGTATTCCCTAGTATGTTTAATAACATAAAATAAAGTTTTATAATTTACCAACATAGATAGAATAGTCAATTAAAATCAGAAAACAGCGAGATACAGTAGTTTTGTAAATCTGGAATCATAAACACAGCAGTACCAAAAGAGCAGTATCTCACAAAATATAAATCGAAATCCAGATCCGTCAAAAGGGTGATAAAATAGATGCAGTAGGCTACAATTCAAATTCACAAAGTTTTTATAGACAGCAAATAGATCAGGACTAAATTAAGGTTCTTTACTGAACAGCACGAAAAATTCTGCATGTATAGTAGTTGTTTGCAAGCATAGAATAGTGTATAAAAGTTATCAATTAAAACCAAGAAATTAAGGGTTACTTCCAATCAAGTCTAGTTGTAACTAGCAAAATATTGCTACAAAATATTATCTTTAACATCAGTAGAAAAACAAATAGTCATACAGAATTCACACAGAACATAATCTGGAATTTTAAGCACATCTGTAGTAAAATAGCCATAACTCGCAATTCGTAAATCGAAACTGAGATCTGTCAGAAAATATGGAAAGTAGAAAAAATTATCTATAATTCATATTCACAAATAATTTTCAAATACTGATCTTAATAGGGTCTAAATTACTGAACAAAAATGGGGAATAGACAAAACAGAAAATATCCTTCATGCACAAAATCAACTAGTTCTTATAAAACTCATCCAAAACATAACCAAACGTGAAATAGGATATACTAGATATCCAAGCAACATGGTATAGGATATTTTACAAGTCTACAACGAGTTATACTATATCAAACACATCATGCATACAAGATCATACAACAAGTCATGAATCACGAACAACATGCATGTATACAATAAGAAGTGGTTATCCCTAAATTATTTCATGTCATGTGTGTAATGAGGAAACTACGGGCGGTCAACACAAGAGACAAGATATAATAGGGGTTTTGCACAAGAATTTTTTTTAGAACACAACTACACTACATGCGGTATTTAGTACTTGTATTACACGAAGAAAAGAATACAAGTTACTTGACTTATAGATGACGACAAAAACAATGAAGCAAGAATAAGAATAACGGGAACGGGTCCCGGGCACGAACTCAACGAACAAACGAACCCATGAACCACGATAAAAAACACACGATCACAACTCGGATCATCACATGCACACAAAGGCCAAGCAACAACCGTAGGTGCACTACGGGGGAGTCGAATGGCGCTCGGGGGCTGGCGGCGCTGCTGCTGGCATTAGTAGTCGAAGGGAAAGTGACAAGGGGACCAGGGGCCGCAGCGCTGCAGAGGGGAGCATCGAGGTTGAAGAGGTTGGGGAGCGCTGTCGTCAGGGTAGCAGGGCAGGAGAGCGCGTGTGGCTACAGTCATGGCGTGATGATGCTGTCGAGGCACCGAAGGTAGGGAGGGGGATGACATAGGGATGAGGAAGAGGTCGGGAGAGAGGATGAGAGATCAGGAGAGGAGAGCGCCTATGGGTTCTAACGTGAATAGGGGGGATGCATGGGTATATATATGGGGGATAGGTTATTAGGGTTAGGTAGACTGCGGATAAGGGTAAAGTGGGTTTTGGTTATGCAAACAGGTAGGGTTGGGGTTATAATGGGTTTTAGGATCCAAAAGAATAGAGTTATAGGGTTTTAAATAGGGCTTGTGTTCAAATAAATCCAAATAGAAGTGAGATGGCACAAAAATGAATAAATAAGATAGGCATGAACAATTAAAATAATGAGGATCAAAGAAATACAAGCTCGATCAAACAGAGATGAAATAATAGGAGATAATTGAATCAAGAACTCAAATAAAAAGACAACAAATCAAATAGATGAATATATTGAAAATGAAGGTCCAATACATGGTCCAAAAATAGATACAAGCTGAATAAATACACAAAAAGAAAAAAAATACCCAAGAATACAGAAAATGGAAAACAGGAGTTGCAAATCCTACCCACCTAATAAGAAGAATTTCGTCACCGAAATTCAAACAAGAGGTACATAGGGTAACCCCGAAAGAAAAGAAAGAACAAAACCAAAAAGCTACTTAAACAGATGAGGAAACTTCTGTTGAATCTCCTCCTCTAGCTCCCAAGTCGACTCACCCGGCGAGTGAGGATTCCAAGAAACACGAACTAGCTTGATGACCTTGTTCTTAAGCACTTTCTCCCGCCGATCCAAAATAGCAATTGGCAGAATCTCACAAGTCAAATCAGGCCGAACGGTCAACTCAGAATAGTCGATCATGTGGCTCTCATCTCGGATATATTTCCTGAGTTATGAGACATGAAAAACATCGTGCACTCCTGATAAAGCTGGCTGCAATGCAAGACGATATGCCACATTGCCTACTCGTTCCACAATGTCGAATGGTCCAATAAGCCTAGGGCTGAGCTTGCCCCCACCACCAAACCGAATGACACCTCACCAAGGCGATACCTTTATGAAAACATGGTCACCAACCTCAAACTCCAAAGCTCTCCGATGGACATCAGCCCATCGCCTCTGCCTATCCCGAGCTGCCTGCAAGTGCTTCCTGATCTGAGTCACCGCATCAACTATCCTGGTGATCAACTCTAGACCCAACAACTTTCTTTCACCAATGTCATCCTAGTACACTGGTGATCTATACTTTTGCCCATAAAGTGCCTCGAACGGTGTAGCTTTAAGACTGACTTGAAAGCTGTTATTGTACGAGAACTCTACGAGATGCAAATGGTCCTCCCATGATCCACCGAACTGCAGTATACAGGACCTCAACATGTCCTCAAGAATCTGGATGGTCCTCTCTGACTGTCCATCAGTTTATGGATGAAAAGTTGTACTGTACTTCAATTTACTCCCCAAACTACTCTAAAGACTTTCCCAAAATTGAGACGTGAATCTCGTATCCCTGTCGGATACAATACTAACTGGAACCCCATGAAGTCTGACAGTCTCTTGCATGTACTTCTTAGCTAGGCTCTCAGTAGACTGTCTGACATAGAAGGGAATGAAGTGAGCACTCTTCGTCAATCGGTCGGCAATCACCCAAATGGCATCATGACCCTTAGGACTCCTCGGCAAAGTGGTCACAAAATCCATAGTGATGTGTTCTCACTTCCACTCCAGAATGGGAAGCGGTTGAAGAAGTCCGGCGGTCCTCTGATGCTCTTCCTTAACCTGTTGGTAGATCGAACACTGAGATACAAACCGAGCCACAGTCCTCTTCATACCGTGCCACCAGAAATAAAGCTTTAAATCCCGATACATCTTAGTACCTCCAGGATGGATAGAATACGATGACTGGTGGGCTTCCACAAGCAACCTCTGACGAACTTCACCCTTCAGGACACACAACCTGGATCCAAAACGAAGCATCCATCAACATGAATAACCATATCCGTTCTGGAACCATCCTCAACTTTAGCTTTTTAACCCTACAATTGCACATCACCAGCCTGAGCCACTTTGATCTGATCAACAAGAGACGACTGAAGCTGGAGCACCAAACAACTTTGATCAGAACTCGACAAAAACACATCCAACTCCAACCTCCGCATCTACTCAACCAAATCACTCTGCTGAGTTAGGAACATAGCTTCTGATCTCCTGCTCAAAGCAACTGGCACCAAGTTCACTCTACCAAGATGGTATTGCAAACTGATGTCATAATCGACCATAAGCTCTAACCAACGTCTTTGCCTCATATTCAACTCCTTCTGGGTGAAGACGTACTTGAGACTTTTGTGGTCTGTAAAGATCTCCACTCGGTCTCCAAGTAAATAATGTCTCCATGGCTTCAAAACAAAAATTACCGCCGCTAACTCCAAGTCATGAGTCGGATAGTTCTTCTCATGCGGCCTCAACTGCCTCAATGCATAAGCAATGACTGGGCCCTTCTGCATCAGAACTGCTCCAAGACCCTTACCAGAAGCATCACAGTGAACTACACATCCGCCTGAACCATCTAGAATAGTCAACATTGGCGCTGATGTCAACCTGCTCTTCAACTCAACAAAAGCCTCACTGCAAGCCTCAAACCAACAGAACTTCACATCCTTCCCAATCAGCTTAGTCAATGGTCCTGCTATCTTCGAAAAATCTTGGACGAATTTCCGATAATAGCCAGCTAGACCAAGGAAACTCCTCACCTCTGAAACTGACTTCTGGCCAATCCTTCACAGCCTTAACCTTGGACGGATCCACAGAAATACCATCGCCAGAGATAATGTGCCCCAAGAAGTAACCCTGTCGAGCCAAAACTCACACATGCTGAGTTTCCCATAGAGCTGATTCTCCCTCAAAGTCTGCATAACCAATCTAAGATGCTCAGCATGATCTTCCCGATTCTGAGAATACACCAGAATATCATCAATGAAGACCACCACAAATCTATCCAGGAACTGGGAAAAGATCCTGTTCATAAGACTCATGAATACAGCAGGCACGTTCGTGACCCCGAACGGCATCACAAGATACTCATAATGCCCATATCTGGTCCTGAATGCAGTCTTCTGTACATCAGTCACCTTCACTTTGGTCTGATGATACCTAGAACGAAGATCCAACTTCGTGAAAACAGCAGCTCTGCTCAACTAATCAAATAAGTCATCGATCCTGGGTAGTGGAACCGGTTCTTCACAGTAACACTGTTCAATTCCCGATAATCCACGCACAGTCAACGACTACCATTCTTCTTGTTGATAAAAAGTACTGGACGAAACACTGGGACTGATGAACCCCAAAGCCAGTAACTCCTGAATTTGCACCTTAAGCTCTACTAACTCAACCGGTGCCATCCTGTAGGGACTCTTCGATATCGGTGCTGTACCAGGCTGAACTTCAATACCAAACTCCACATCCTTTTGGGGGTACAGGAAACTCCTCTAGAAAAACATCCAGAAATCCTGCACTACTAGAGGCACAGCCTCACAGCCTAAATGCAATTCCATCGTACAAACCTCCTGCTCATCTGCAGTCTCGGCTCGACCAAGGGACATCTCCCAGGCATGGAACTCAAACTCTGCGCAACCTGGAATCCGCAATACAACTTTATTGACACGAAAATCAATGATGGCATTGGATTCACCCAACCAATCCATACCGAGAATGACGTCGAATCCTGAATTCCCAATTACAATCAAGTCGGTCTTGAAATCTGCGCCACCAATAACCACGGGGCACTCCTGCACTTCCGAGAACAAATGAAAACACCGCCCCCTATCACAATGTTCCAAGCCTCTGACATAAAGCTGCACTCTAGCTGATGGAGAGCCACGAAGAGGGAAGAGACGAAGGAATGGGTTGCCCCGGAATAAAAAGGAATATGAGCAGGGAAGGAGCAAACAAGAACAATACCTAAGATAGAATCAAAAAGACAAGGGGAAAAAGAATGGTTGAACAGGGGTGAGGAAAACATAATGCAGAAAGATGACATGAAAGAATAATGCAAAAATGAATGAAAGAAGCAAAAGAGAAACAACAAAAACAACAACAAAAATGCAAGATATACCTGCAACAACACCCTCTGCTGTCTCAGCAATTGCAGCTATCAGGTTGAAATCCTGGCCTCTCCTAGGAATAGCGGTCCTCTGACCGACAATCTGGCACTGAGGAAGAAGCGGTGGCCTGACTGGACCACCAGCTGGGGCTACCTGCAGAACTGGACCCCTGGCTGGAAGAGCCATCTGCTGCTACCGTGGACAATCCTGCACTATATGGTCAGGAGCACTACAACCAAAACAATGGCGACTGGCACGCCTGCAGTCCTTGCGCTCATGCCCAAGAAGTCGGCAAAAGTTGCAAAAACTAACCCTCTGAGGACCCGTAGAAGAGTATGGAGCCGCCCTGACCGGATGGGCTGGGACAGGCCTCTGAATCGGCCCACCAGAAGGCCTAGCAAAAACAGAGTGCGGAACATTCTGCTGAGGAGGAGGCAAACCACCACGAGCATGCTCCTGAGCTCGAGCTGCCTCAAGAGCCTCAGCATAAGTACGCAAGCGAAGGGAGACGAGCTGCACCCGAATCTATCGCTCAAATCCCAGTGTGAATCTACGAGCCCTGTCCTCTTCGTTCGCCACAAGCATGGTTGTGAAGCGGCTAAGTTTTGTAAATTCCGCTACATACTCATCCACAGACCTGGGGCCCTGTTTCAAGAAAGTCTAATGTTACAACATTGCATGGACAATATGTAACAAAATCCCAATAATAAAATAATGACCAACCTGTTTTAGGGCCAGGAACTGTTGCTCCATTTCCACTTGAGTGCTGCTAGGGAAGAACTTCTCCAAGAAGGTCCTAGTGAACGTGGCCCAAGTGATCGGTCGTTCGAGCCTTTCGGACTTGGACCTCCACCAAATGTGGGCCAGATCCACCAGCTGGATGGCTACCACATCCACTCTATCGGTATCTGCAACTCTAGCTGCCAAAAGCAACTACTCAGTCCGGATCAACCACTGTTCGGCCTCAAAAGGCGTCTCAGTGCCGGTGAATCTGTCAAGATGCAACCTCATGAAATATGTGATTGTACCCGGACGGGGAGGGAGAGCTACCTGCATAGGCACAGCGGGAGGCAGAACCCGAGCAGCTTCCAAAGCAGCCATCACAAGGTCATTATGGTTTTGGTGCATATTGATCAACCATTCCAATACATTGGTAACGGCCTCAAGCCCGGACTGATCTTCCCGAAGACGAGAAGTAAAACCTCTGCGAGCCATCGTTTGCACAAGATAAAAAACATTCAGCATCCAGATCAAAGTTGATTATAATTCATTCATGTATGCATGGTCTGTGTACTGTTGAGCCAATCCCAGATCGAGCCAAGCTTGTCTAATATATCAGTCAAACTAATACATTAGTCAAACCTAGGCTCTGATACCATTAAAAACCTTATCACGCCATGCTTCCCAAAAAGAAATATGGAATACGGATACGTGACTAAGTCCAGCGAATGATTTTCTTCATCCATAAGTTGTTCGGATCTTTACAGTATTTCACAGGAATAATCAGAGTAGGAAACAAGAGAAAAGTCAACCACGCATGCATATATGAATAAATATACCAACATGAATTTACTTGAAACAAAATTTAATAATCTCAAATAAATCAGATCTGAACGAGTCAATAATTCTGGGTCACATTGCCCAATACAAAATTCATGTAGCAAATTATATTTATTCAAAATAGCATGAAAGTAAATATAGCAAAAACTTCAGCAATTAGAATCTCAGATCACCTATTCCATCGGGCAGCTGATCACCATAATCTACAATTAATAAATTGCAGGAAGAGGAAAAAGAAAACAAAATGCCCGTGAATGCAAGTTACGGGCCGCTTGTAGTGCAGGCACAAGTACAGGGAAAGATAAACAAATATAGGGTAACAGCGGAAACAAGCATAGTATGGAATAGACATAATAACAAAATAGAACAACTAGCATGGCAAGATGAACGAGTACAAGTGGCATGTATCAAGTGTCAAGCAAACAAGTATCAAGTAAACAAGTAACGAGTAACAAGTGTCAAGAATCAAGTGTCATGTACAAGTAACAAGTAGCAAGTGTCAAGTGATCATGTTCAAGTCTTGTACCTAATCCTATCTAGGTAGCACTTCATACGTCCCAGGTTTTTATCACATGGTTGCTACATTCAAACAATTTCGTTTTAGACTTCATAGTGTACAGGGCAGTGTACTCAGGGACAAGTATCAAGTAATCAAGTATCAAGTATCAAGCCTCAAGTACCAAGTATCAAGTATCAAGCCTCAAGTATCAAGTATCACATAGGATCCATAGATCCCCTTCCGAGTACACGGTTCTGTATTTTCCACTATTAGATCTTTCCATTTAACCCCGGATTAGTTATTTGTTATTATTACCAAACAGGCATGTACTTGTACAAAACATGGAAAGAAATACATGGTATGATCAAGTAACAGGTTCAGGTTGGAAGATAAACATGCAGGGGTTAAAGACAACTCATAAAAGGGTAGGACAACGAAAATTCTAGTTCAGGACAGCAAGACAGTACTGCACCAAATCTAGAATTTTCACTGCCACAAACATGCAAACCTGGATCCGTCAAAGAATCTGGAAAATAAACTCCCGGCCGAGTGCAGAAAATATATATAATTCATATGGTATTTCACAACAACAGGACTGAAAACAAATTTGTATCTTGAAAACATGTTCAGCCAGATTTCAGGAGTTTGTATTCATAAACAGAAAAATGGCATCAAAACTTACTGATTAAATCCACAAAAAATATGGGGTATTCCCTAGTATGTTTAGTAACAGAAAATGAAGTTTCATAATTTTCCAACATAGACAGAATAGTCAATTAAAATCAGAAAACAACGAGATACAGTAGTTTTGTAAATCTGGAATCAGAAACACAGCAGTACCAAAATAGCACTATCTCACAAAAGATAAATCGAAATCCAGATCCGTCAAAAGTGTGATAAAATAGATACAGTAGGCTAAAATTCAAATTCACAAAGTTTTTATAGAAATCATATAGATTCAGGTCGAAATTAAGATTCTTTACTGAACAGCACGAAAAATTCAGCATGTATAGTATTGTTTGCAAGCATAGAATAGTGTATAAAAGTTATCAATTAAATCCACAAAATTAGGGGTTAATCCCAATCAAGTCTATTTGTAACTAGCAAAATATTGGATCAAAATATTATCTTTAACATCAATAGAAAAAGAAATAGTCATACAGAATTCACAGAAAACAGAATTTGGAATTTTAAGCACATCTGTAGTAAAATAGCCATAACTCGCAATTCGTAAATTGAAACTGAGATCTGTCAGAAAATCTGGAAAGTAGACAGAATTATCTGTAATTCATATTCACAAATTTCATATACTGATCTTAATACGTTCTAAATTACTGAACAAAAATAGAGAATTGACAAAACAGAAAATATCCTTCATGCACAAAATCAACTAGTTCATATGATACTCATCCAAAACATAACCAAACGTGAAATATGGTACACTATATATCCAAGAAACATGGTATAGGGTATTTTACAAGTCTACAAGGAGTTATACTATATCGAACACATCATGCATACAAGATCATACAACAAGTCATGAATCACGAACAACATGCATGTATACAACAAGAAGTGGTTATCCCTAAGTTATTTCATGTCATATGTGTAAAGAGGCAACTACGAGCGGGTCAAGAAAATGGAGACAAGATATAACAGGGGTTTTGCACAAGAATTGTCTCTAGAACACAACTACACTATATGGTGTATTTAGTACTTGTATTACACAAAGAAAAGAATACAAGTTACTTGCCTTATAGATGACGAAAAAAACAACGAAGCAAGAACAAGAATAATGGGAACGGATCCCGATCATGAACTCAACGAACGAACGAACCCACGAACCATGATCACAAACACACGATTACAACTCGGATCAATACACACACACGAAGGCCATGCAATGACCATGGGTTCACTGCGGGGGAGTCGAACGGCGCTCAGGGGCTGGCGATGCCACTACTGGCATCATTCATTGGAGGGAAAGCGACAAGAAGGGGGTCCAGGGGCCGTGGTGCTGTAGATTGGAGCGTCGGAGCTGAAGATGGCAGGGGAGCGCTGTCGTTGGGGTAGTAGCGTAGAAGAGCACATGCGGCTACAGTCGTGGTGTAATGATGCTGTCGAGGTGCCGAAGGTAGGGAGGAGGACAGCACAGGGACGAGGAAGCGATCGGGAGAGAGGGGGAGAGATCGGGAGAGGAGATCGGATGTGGGTTCTGACATGCACAAGGGGGGATGCATGGGTATATATATCGGGGATAGGTTATTAGGGTTAGGTAGATAGCAGATGAGGGTAAAGTGGGTTTCGGGTATGCAAACAGGTAGGGTTGGGGTTATAATGGGTTTTAGGATCCAAAAGAATAGAGTAATATGGTTTTAAATAGGGCTTGGGTTCAACTAAATCCAAATAGAAATGAGATGGCACAAAAATGAATAAATAAGATAGGCACGAACAATTAAAATAATGAGGATCAAAGAAATTGATATGGCTAAAAATGGGGTTAAATCAGAACCGTTCAAATTGGGCACGGTTCTTAAAGTTACAGGGACAAGATAGTAATTTCACCTACCGACGGGTCCGAAATGGGAGTCGTGTAATACCCTGATTTGCATTTATGAGAATTATTATTTTGTATTATTATTTTTGTACGTATTGTGCACGTGCAATCTTGCGGTATAAATTTTTATAATTATTTTCATTACATAGACAAATGAGTATATATATATATATATATATATATATATATATATATATATATATATATATATATATATGCCTTTTCCATTATTTTTATTAAAGCCCATTTTTTTTTAAACAAACATAAGTTTCCTTTTATTTTGAGCCCAAATTAATTTATTTTTAAATATAGGCTAATTTGGCACATTAAATAAAAGCACATGAGTTCATTTTCCTTTTAATACAACTTGTAATGTAGACAATTTTCATAGATTATTTTTATAATAAATAAAATGTACAACTTTTAAAAATGGGGAATTATTGGAAACACGTGCATCACATGAGCACATGTTTGTGCACTTTTTGTTTGGCCAGATTTGAATGGGAGGGAAAAAGAGAAGTGGAATTTGTGGGAGGTAGTTTTTGTGTTCATGGTTGGTTACTACAACTTCCCCTTAAATCCTAGCCTTTGTTTCTTAACTACTAGATTAATCCTAGCCCTCTATTTGTCCCAAAATTTAGTATAAACACCCCCTCCCCTAGCCTAGTTATTCTTGCACTCTTCATTCTCCAAACCTATAGTGAAGGAATACAATTATTAGTAGTGGATTCTTAGTAGGAAGTGAGAATAAAAGATTGAGAGATTGAGAGTGTGTGTGTGCTTGCATCAACGAGGTCGGCATCATCTTTTGGAGGCTCGGGCTTGAACTTAGGAGGGCTCGGTTTGCACATCAAGCAAGGAGGAGGAGTACTCGTTCGGCAAGCTCGATCTAGCAGGAGAATGGCTTTTCATTTAGGAGTGGTTGTGTGATTTTTTCTCTCCAAATAAGGTGGGTGGTTTTCTATATTTCTAATTTAGATACCATGCTAGGAGTGATTGAAGTAATGATGCATGAAAGAAACTAATAAGAGTACACTTAATTGTAAAAATGGACTTGCTAGTTGATTAAATTAATGCTTGATAAGATTGTATAATAACTTGTTATGAATCTTAATTTTGTGTGCGAATTGTTTGTAGTTATGGAAATATTGAATTGGGATTGTTGATAATGTTAAAATTAAGTGCAAAATGCTAGTAGATGAAATTATCCTTTATGTGCTAAATGGACTATAGTGATATTGTTACTAATGAATAAAATTATCCTATTTGTATTTGGGTTTATGAAAGAGGGAAAAACAGGGTATTAATGTGAATCTTCTTATACCAAGTTGTATGTGAGAAATGTTAAAATGAATTTTGAAAAGAATAGTATGCAAATTAAATCATTGCATGTGAAATGTGTATTTAATTACCGAAAAATTATTTTAAAAACACTGGGGGTGTTATTTTAAGTTAAAATATACATTCTGGAGATTTATATAATTTTTGGTGCAAGCAAGACAAAGATAAAAGCTTTTGAACATCGAAATGTTCTAATGAAACAGAGAGTCGAGTTAAATAAAATTCAAGTTGTAGTTGTGACAACCTGAGCCTATAGCTCAAATGGTCGGTGAGCCCTTTAGCGATACAGTAGCGCGGGCGTGTGTGTCTTGACGTCCCTGGTTCGATACTTGTGGCCACCTTCTTTTATTTGCGTTTTAAAAATTAACCTAGATCTCGAACAGAGAGTATAAAACCCTCTGTCTCCTTTTCATATCGTTGAGCACAGTCGGCCTAGTGGCTAGCTTGTGCGGCTATCTTCTCTGAGGTTGTGGGTTCGATTCTGGGTGCGGCCAGAATGTTATCTTTTTAAAAAATGATTTTTTTGGGTTTTCTTGATGTGTTAAAATTTCGAAAAAAGTACCGTTATTATTCTAAAATCATATACGACTTATGAAAATTAATTGGGAGTTATTAGAATGAAATAAAGTGTATTTTTGAATTAAAATTGTGTTTGAAACTATGGTTTCATACTTGTATAATTTCATAAAAAATGTGATTTCACGAGGTGAATAAGATAAGTATTAAAAAGGAATTTTTGTGAGAAAAAATGTGAATGTGAATTTTTATATCAGTTATTTTGCTAAAAAGTAGCGTAACAATGGTGATTTGTGAATATTCACTTTGAATAGATGTTTCGAATTATGACTTTAATGTGGAAATAAATATTGGTTATGGAATGCATGATTTAGAATTGAACTCCACGTGTGATAATTGATTCATGAAAAGATTGGAAATCATGTTATTGAAAAAGAGAAATGTTCTTGAGTATGACAAACTCAGATATGTGAATTTGTGAATTGAAATTGAAAATTAGGGTGCACCCAAAACTCACACCGGCAAGTAAAAGTGATGAGATATGATTATTAAGATTGAAAAGACCAAGTTTGGGTCAATGTGAAATGAAAGAAGTAAGACCGGTATTGGTGAGAGGTCTAACTCTAAAAGATTGATTTTGTTCATGATTTCATATAATTAAGAATTAGTACATAGTGAAGAGGTGATGAAAGTGAGAGAAAAACACAAGTATAAGGGCCTCGAGTCTACGATGTGGGTATGATTCACAGTTTGTCTTCACGATGCGTCGTGACATGACGTGGGCACTACTCCGGAATTATCGGGATCTTGGCGACGCTTGTGGGGTGTTTGGTGACTGTGAGAGGATTGTGTGCCATGAAGGAGTCTGAATTGTCCATAGGTTGTCTTCACGATGCGTCGTGACATGACGTGGGATTTCCCTCAAGTTTTTCTGTACATGAGCTCGTACTCATAGGACATCTAGGATACTTACCGTAGTTACAGTAGTAGCTTAAGTCATGACGAGGGATTGAACCCTACAAGATGAAGAACGAATAAGAGGCTTGCCCTCGGACCTATGTAGTATGGGATGCATAGAATCCGAACAAGTGCGCATTAGTGTCATGTAATATAATTAACTGCATTAAGGACTAAGTGCACAATCACAACAGGACATCAATAAGATATTCCCCTTAGTTTGATTTGTGATCAAGTTTGTGTTTGTTAAATATGGAAATCAATTATACTGTTTCCGACATAGAGAGGATGGTCGTGTATAATATTCGTCGGTTGAATAAACTGACGTACCCACAGTTTTGTATGCTGGATAAATGACATGATAAATATTAAAGGAGAACTGATGCTTAGAGATTATTAAAATGTTGTTATAATTTCATTTATATAAAGGTTGTAATTTTGCTTCCGCTGTAAAATGTAAAGTGTAAAGATTTCTTGTAACTCTGATGTAAAGTGAAAAGTTTTAAATTCCTTGTAACATTGTACGAATGAAGTGTAAAGATCCTGTGGAATCTCGAATTCAGTTGTATTTGGAATTCGGGGTGTTACAGAGTGGTATCAGAGCCACACTTCACACTAGTATAAATTTATAAGGAATGACACCCTAGAAGTGGACATTAGAGTGTGTTTTGAGTCTAGAGATTTAAATGTAAGTCACTTACATTTGTGTTGCTCTACGATTTATGCTTCTTTCTCCCTTTTCTAAAATGGCTGATCACTTCGACCCTGCTGGAGACGACAATTGGCATATCATAGAGGAAGATTATTATCCTGGACAAGCAGATTCCGAGGAAGAGTACTACCCCGGGCAAGTAGACTCCGACGGAGAGGAATGGCCTGAATCCCGAGACATCACTCCACCTCCGGATTCATCTGATGATTCTTCTGACGAAGAAGAAGAACCAGTTCCGAGAAATCTCATCGTGTCTCTTCAGAGGCAGGTAGAGACTCTGCGGGAGAGAGTTGGACTATTGGAGGCTCAGCTGGCGAAGTGCAAGGATGATTTTGCAGTTCTCAATCATCGTGTATGGGAACTCGAGAAGAGGAAAAATATGACCGATGTACTGAAGGAGGAAGTGGAAGAACTACGGGGAGAGCTTCGTGAAGCTAAGAGGAACTGTAGGATTTAGACCATTGTATCATCCACTGCTTTCATTTTGATGTCAGAAATATTTTAATTTCGAATGTATAAAGTTTGAAATTCAATGAAATGGAAATGTTGACTTAAAAGTTCATGTTCTATTTGCATCAGAATATGGATGGAAGACGAGCTCAAAATGGTGAAGGTCTGGACTTGGAAACGGAGCTAGCGAGGGTCTATCAGACACTCAATGCCGTTGCCATGAATCAGGATCAGAGAAGGGTGCCTGTGAATCCGGTACTCGAAGCAATCAAACTCGTGGAATCATTTAAACGGATGAAACCACCAGTGTTTGAGGGGAAGTCATACCCTGACACGGCTGACAACTGGATTCGGCAAGTGGAGACTATCTTCGAAGTTTTGGAGACTCTAGAGGGTAGCAAGGTGAAGTTGGCGACGCTGCAATTCAAGAAGGATGCGACTGTGTGGTGGAAGTCGATGAAGCGGACGATGGGAGGTTTGGTTCTTGGCTAGGAGGAATTTTTGGAGGAATTCTGCAGTCATTACTTTCCTTCAGACGTCCAGTAAAAGAAGGCCATGGAGTTTCTGTCGCTGCAACAAGGTGGCATGTCAGTTAGGGAGTATGAGACCAAATTTACTCAGCTCTCGAGGTATGCTCTCGAATTGGTGATGGATGAGGCGAAGAAAGCTCATAAGTTCAAGCGTGGGTTGAAACCGAGCTTGAGGTCCAGAATGATACCCCTCGGTATCAGGAGGTTTGACAAGTTGGTCAAGCGAGCGGCATCCACGGAAGCAGACATGGAGCAGTTACATGTTGTTCAGAATTGGAGGAACAACTGGCAGTCTGGGAAGAGGCCCGCAAATTTCAAAAATTTCAAGGGGCAACCATCGGCACAAAGGTTCAAACTGACAGGGACGAACGCTATCAGTGTGGTTGGAGGATCCAGAAATAATGTTGTGAGACCTCCTGCGGTAAATCGCTACAACTGCGGTGAGACGGGTCATTACCAATCTCAATGCCCCAAACCACGGAATGGTAATCGTAATGTACCAATACAGCAGACTGGGAAGAAACCGTACCAACAAGGGCGAGTATTTGTCTTGACTGAAGCTGATGCCGATGAGGTAGATCATGTTATCACTGGTACGAGAGCGGATGTTTAGAGGTTTTTGTTTGTTTCTTTTTCCCTTTATTTAGTGAACTGTTACGTAATGAGTGTGTATTATGTAACAGGAGAACTTTATTTGAATGGAATGAAAGCTGTTGTTTTGTTCGATACCGGATCCTCTCATACTTTTGTGTCTCCTAAATTTGCTAAAGTGTTGGGAGTTGAACCGAAGATTTTTCCAGACAAGATCTTAGCAAGTAGCTACTCCATCAGGGGAGAATTTAACCACTGATCGGTACTATGCAGATTGCGAGATTGTGATTGGAGTTAGAATCTTCGGAATTGATCTAATCGAGCTGACTATCTTGGAAGTCGATGTTATCATTGGCATTGATTGGATGTCGCTGTACAGTGCAAGCATCGAGTGCAAGACCAAGACGGTAACAGTAAATGCTCCAGGTGGATCTGAAGTCACTTTCGTAGGGAAGAAGAAGTGTTCCAGGATGGTAGCAGCTATCCGCAAGGAAGAGATTCTTGTGAAAGTGCAAATGATTCCTGTGGTTCGGGACTATCCGACTGTGTTCTTGGATGATTTGCCTGGGTTACCCCCGCAACGTAATGTAGAGTTCAGCATCACTATTCAACTGGGAAGTGCACCCATTTCTAAGGCACCGTATAGGATGGCTCCTGTGGAACAGGATGAGGTGAAACGGCAAATTGAGGAACTGTTGGAGAAAGGCTTTATTCAACCTAGTGCGTCACCTTGGGAAGCACCAGTGCTTTTGGTAAAGAAGAAGGATAGATCGATGAGGATTACCGAGAGTTGAATAAGGTCACTGTTCAGAATAAGTATCCTATTCCCCGAATTGATGACTTGTTCGATCGTCTACAAGGAGCTGCTATTTTTTCCAAAATAGATCTTCGATCAGGATATCATCAAGTTCGAGTGAAAGCTGAAGATGGGCACAAAACTGCATTTAGAACTCGACATGGGCATTACGAATTCTTAGTTATGCCATTTGGAGTGACGAATGCACCCGCAATCTTCATGGACATGATGAACAGAGTTCTGAGGCCGTTCATTGATTCTTTCGTTGGGGTGTTTATCGATGATATTCTCGTGTACTCTAAGTCAGAAGAGGAGCACACCGAGCATCTGGCAGCAGTTTCGAGGAAGCTGGAAGAGCAGGAGTTGTATGCCAAGCTGTCCAAGTGCGATTTCTAGAAATCTGAAGTGGCATTCCTAGGTCACATCCTTTCTAAGGAGAGAGTGGCAACTGATCCTCAGAAGATAGAGGCAGTGAGAGATTGGGCAAGGCATACTACAGTGAAGGAAGTCAGGAGTTTTCTTGGATTGACTGGATACTATAGGAGATTCATTCAAGGTTATGCTCAATTAGTCGTGCCGCTCACTAGTTTGACCAAGAAGAATGTGTAGTTCAAGTGGACTGAGGTATGTGAAGCAAGCTTTAACGAGTTGAAAGAGAAGCTGACTACTGCACCTATTTTGGCTTTGCGTAGAGCAGGTGTTGAGTATGATGTTTACAGCGATGCTTCACATCGGGGGCTTGGTTGTGTCTTAATGCAAGAAGGAAGGGTGATCGCTTATGGGTCTAGGCAACTACGACCACATGAGAAGAATTACCCGACTCATGATCTGAAGTTGACTGCGATTATCATTGCCTTGAAGCAATGGAGACACTACGTGTACGGTGAGAAATTGAACATGTACACGGACCACAAGAGTTTGAAGTACATATACCAGCAGAAGGATCTGAATTTGAGGCAGCGGGGATGGTTGGAAGTGCTTGAGGACATGCGACCTGAGATCAAGTATCATCCTGGGAAAGCTAATATTGTTTCTGATGCACTTAGTCGCAAGAGCAGTTTATCTAGTTTGATTACAACTCAAAAGCATCTGGTGGAAGAATTGGATCGAGCCGGTATTGAAGTTGTCTTGCAAGGATTGGGAGCATCCTTAGCTCAGTTGAGGCTTCAGCCTACATTGAATGGAAGAATTATTGCAAGTCAGGAGGTTGATGCTGATATCTTGGAGAAGAAGGAGCAGGTTGGTGATGGCAGGTTGCCCGGATTTCAAATCAGGGATGGAGTGCTGTGGTTCGGAGATAGACTGTGTGTTCCAAATCAGGCGGACCTGAAAGAGAGTATTCTTCAGGAGGCGCATGCTACTCTTTTTTCGGTACATCCTGGGAGTACTAAGATGTACAAAGACATCAACCAGCATTTCTAGTGGTCAGGTTTGAAGCGGGATGTGGCTGAATTTGTGGCGAAGTGTGAGGTTTGTCAGCAAGTCAAGGCCGAGAATCAGAGACTCGGAGGTCTATTATAGCCGTTACCTATTCCGGAATGGAAGTGGGATAGCATTAGTACGGACTTCATTACGGGATTGCCCAAGAGTCCTAAAGGCAATGATGTGATTTGGGTTATAGTCGATCGACTAACCAAGTCCGCTCACTTTTTGGCGATGAAACTCACTGCTTCGATGGACAAGTTAGCTAAGTTGTATGTTGGCGAGATCATCAGGCTCCATGGTGTTCCGTCAACTATTGTGTTTGATCGAGATGCGCGGTTTACTTCACATTTTTAGAGGAGTCTTCAGACATCTTTGGGTACCAAGATGGATTTCAGCACTGCTTTTCATCCGCAAACCGATGGGCAGACCGAGAGAGTCAACCGTATTCTTGAGGATATGCTTCGGTGTTGTATACTTGACTTTGGAGGCAGTTGGAAAAGGCATCTAGCTTTGGTAGAGTTTGCCTACAACAACAGTTTTCAGACCAGTATTGGGATGACGCCGTATGAAGCTTTGTATGGCAGGAAGTGCAGAATGCCTGTTTGTTTGTTTGAAGTTGGGGAGCGTCATTTGTTTGGGCCTGAGCTTGTACAGCAAACCTCTAAAAAGATTGATCTGATCAGGAAAAGGTTGGTAGAGGCTCAGAGCAGGCAGAAGAGCTATGCAGACCACCGGAGAAGGGACCTTGAGTTTGAAGAAGGTGACTTCGTCTTTCTGAAAGTATCGCCCAGTAAAGGTGTGATTCGATTTGGCAAAGGCAGGAAGTTAGCCCCGAGGTTTATAGGCCCATATAAGATATTGAAAAGGATCGGGAAAACTGCTTACCGGCTTGAATTACCGGAAGAGTTATCTCAGGTGCACAATGTCTTTCATGTGTCTATGCTAAGAGGTAATATTCCAGATCCAAGTCATCATTTGCCTGAAGTGCCGAAAGGTTTGCAATTGGATCTCAATTACATTGAGTCTCTTGTCGAGATTGTTGATCGTCGTGAGAAAGTCTTGAGGAATAAGACGACACCGATGGTCAAGGTAGTCTGGAGAAACCATTTGGTTGAAGAGGCTACTTGGGAGTCTGAGGAGAGGATGTTGAGGGATTATCCTGAGCTTTTTGCTTGATTTGTTTTTTGCTTCTTCTTTTGTTGTTGAGTGTGTTTTGTTTCTCGCTCTTGACTGTAGTTTCGGGGACGGAATTATTCTAAGGAGGGAGTGTTGTAATACCCTGATTTTTATTTATGAGAATGATTATTTTTGTATTATTATTTTTGTACGTATTGTTCACGTGCAATCTTGTAGTATAAATTTATATAATTATTTTCATTACATGGACAAATGAGTATACATATATATATATATATATATGCTTTTCCATTATTTTTATTAAAGCCCATTTTTTTAAAACAAACATAAGTTTCCTTTTATTTTGAGCCCAAATTAATTTATTTTTAAATGTAGGCTAATTTGGCCCATTAATTAAAAGCCCATGAGTTTATTTTCCTTTTAATACAACTTGTAATGTAGACAATTTTCATAGATTATTTTTATAATAAATAAAATGTACAGCTTTTAAAAATGGGGGACTAATTGAAACACGTGCATCACACGAGCACGTGTTTGTGCACTTTTTGTTTGGCCGGATCTGAATGGGAGAGAAAAAGAGAAGTAGAGTTTGGGGAAGGTAGTTTTTGTGATCATGGTTGGTTACTTCAACTTCCCCTTAAATCCTAGCCTTTGTTTCTTAACTCCTAGATTAATCCTAGCCCTCTATTTGTCCCAAAATTTAGTATAAATTACCCCCCCCCCCTAGCCTAGTTATTCTTGCACTCTTCATTCTCCAAACCAATAGTAAAAGAATACCATTATTAGTAGTGGATTATTAGTAGGAAGTGAGAATAAAAGATTGAGAGATTGAGAGTGTGTGTGTGTGTGTGTGCTTGCATCAAGGAGGTCGGCATCATTTTTTGGAGGATCGGGTTTGCACTTAGGAGGGCTCGGTTTGCACATCAAGCAAGGAGGAGGAGTACTCGTTCGGCAAGCTCGATCTAGGAGGAGAAGGGCTTTTCGTTTAGGAGTGGTTGTGTGATTTTTTCTCTCCAAATAAGGTGGGTGGTTTTCTATATTTCTAATTTAGATACCATGCTAGGAGTGATTGAAGTAACGATGCATGAAAGAAACTAATAAGAGTACACTTAATTGTAAAAATGGACTTGCTAGTTGATTAAATTAATGCTTGATAAGATTGTATGATAACTTGTTATGAATCTTAATTTTGTGTGCGAACTGTTTGTAGTTATGGAAATATTGAATTGGGATTGTTGATAATGTCAAAATTAAGTGCAAAATGCTAGTAGATGAAATTATCCTTTATGTGCTAAATGGACTATAGTGATTTTGTTACTAATGAATAAAATTATCCTATTTGTATTTGGGTTTATGAAAGAGGGAAAAACAGGGTATTAATGTGAATCTTCTTATACCAAGTTGTATGTGAGAAATGTTAAAATGAATTTTGAAAAGAATAGTATGCAAATTAAATCATTGCATATGAGATGTGTATTTAATTACCGAAAAATTATTTTAAAAACACTGGGGGTGTTATTTTAAGTTAAAATATACATTCTGGAGATTTATATAATTTTTGGTGCAAGCAAAACAAAGATAAGAGCTTTTGAACATCGAAATGTTCTAATGAAATAGAGAGTCGAGTTAAATAAAATTCAAGTTGTAGTTGTGACAACCTGAGCCTATAGCTCAAATGGTCGGTGAGCCCTTTAGCGATGCAGTAGCGCAGGCGTGTGTGTCTTGAGGTCCCTGGTTCGATACTTGTGGCCACCTTCTTTTATTTGCGTTTTAAAAATTAACCCAGATCTCGAACAGAGAGTATAAAACCCTCTGTCTCCTTTTCATATCATTGAGCACAGTCGGCCTAGTGGCTAGCTTGTGCGGCTATCTTCTCTGAGGTTGTGGGTTTGATTCTGGGTGCGGCCAGAATGTTATCTTTCTTAGAAAATGATTTTTTTGAGTTTTCTTGATGTGTAAAAATTTCAAAAGAAGTACCGTTATTATTCTAAAATCATATACGACTTATGAAAATTAATTGGGAGTTATTAGAATGAAATAAAGTGTATTTTTGAAGTAAAATTGTGTTTGAAACTATGGTTTCATACTTTTATAATTTCATAAAAATGTGATTTCACGAGGTGAATAAGATAAGTATTAAAAAGGAATTTTTGTGAGAAAAAATGTGAATGTGAATTTTTATATAAGTTATTTTACTAAAAAGTAGCGTAACAATGGTAATTTGTGAATATTCACTTTGAATAGATGTTTCGAATTATGACTTTAATGTGGAAATAAATATGGGTTATGGAATGCATGATTTAGAATTGAACTCCACGTGTGATAATTGATTCATGAAAAGATTGGAAATCATGTTATTGAAAAAGAGAAATGTTCTTGAGTATGACAAACTCAGATATGTGAATTTTTGAATTGAAATTGAAAATTAGGGTGTACCCAAAACTCACACCGGCAAGTAAAAGTGATGAGATATGATTATTAAGATTGAAAATACCAAGTTTGGGTCAATGTGAAATGAAAGAAATAAGACCGGTATTGGTGAGAGGGCTAACTCTAAGAGATTGATTTTGTTCATGATTTCATTAAATTATTAATTAGTACATAGTGAAGAGGTGATGAAAGTGAGAGAAAAACACAAGTATGAGGGCCTCGAGTCTACGATGTGGGTGTGATTCACAGTTTGTCTTCACGATGCGTTGTGACATGACGTGGGAACTACTCCGGAATTATCGGGATCTTTGTGACTCTTGTGAGGTGTTTGGTGACTGCGAGATGATCGTGTGCAATGAAGGAGGCTGAATTGTCCATAGGTTGTCTTCACGATGCGTCGTGACATGACGTGGGATTCCCCTCAAGTTTTTCTGTACATGAGCTCGTACTCATAGGACATCTAGGATACTTACCGTAGTTATAGTAGTAGTTTAAGTCATGACGAGGGATTGAACCCTACAAGATGAAGAACGAATAAGAGGCTTGCCCTCGGACCTATGTAGTATGGGATGCATAGAATCCGAACAAGTGCGCATTAGTGTCATGTAATATAAATAACTGCATTAAGGACTAAGTTCACAATCACAACATGACATCAATAAGATATTTCCCTTAGTTTGATTTGTGATCAAGTTTGTGTTTGTTAAATATGGAAAATCAATTATATTGTTTTCAGCATAAAGAGGATGGCCGTGTATAATATTCGTCGGTTGAATAAACTGACGTACCCACAATTTTGTATACAGGATAAATGACATGATAAAGATTAAAGGAGAACTGATGCTTAGAGATTATTCAAATGTTGTTGTAATTTCATTTATATAAAGGTTGTAATTTTGCTTCCGCTGTAAAATGTAAAGTGTAAAGATTTCTCGTAACTCTAATGTAAAATGAAAAGTTTTAAATTCCTTATAAAATTATACGAAAGAAGTGTAAAGATCCTGTGGAATCTCGAATTCAGTTGTATTTGGAATTCGGGGTGTTACAAGTCGGGTCTCTCCTCTTGTACCGGATAACCTGTGAACGGACCTGTTCAACCGAGAATGGGTCACAACCTGTTAAGGACCAGTTCAACAGGATAAGAGGAAATCCTGGCTCTTCCTTATCCTGAGGAGGTGGTTATAACTACCTCTATCCAGCCACACCGGGAAGTAGGGATTCGTTCTTATCCTGAAACAGTTCCCCACGGCGACTATAAATACCCCCTACCTCCTACCGTTACAAGGTGATCACTCTTTGTCGACCTAAAGCTCTTTCCTTTCTTTTTCTGAGTTCTGACAAGAGCGTCAGAGGATTCGTCGTTGGGATCAATCCCGGTGTTTCGAACGTTTGTGCAGGTCTACAGGAGCACCAAGGAGCCAGCTTATCAACAAGGAAGAGGTCAGATTTGACCTATTCGAGTACTTGCGAATCTACAAGTTCATCTGATTGCCCCTACACCGAAATCAGCGGCAACAGATTGGCACCGTCTGTGGGAAAGCTCAAATAGCTATCCAACCCTCCTCCTTCAACCAAAGCTACTCCTAGCAATGCCTCCCAAGAGGAAGTCCGCGAACTCTAACCGTAGAACAACCTCTTCTCATCCTCGTCCTCGTCCTCCTTCGAAAGATCTCCCTCCGCCCATCCAACCGGCCCTACAGCTTGAGCAGCAGATCCCTCAGTCTATCCTGCAACCTATAAGGCCCCAAGCGACCGTGGGGGAGCCCTCTCGGCGAAGCCTCCATAAGCAACATATGCATCAAGTTCGGGTTTCCATCCACAACGCATCCACAGATTCCATGGCCTCCCATAGCCCTCCAACATTGAAGGATCTGTGGGATGTGCTCAACAACCGACAGAACAAGCCCGGGCCCAACCTTCGGATCCGTCCAGACGAGAGGCAAACCCGCGAGGCGAACCCCCACCGGGAGCACCCGAGGGATCGATCACCATGCCGATCAGACTGCAAGGGGTCCAACTTCCTCAGAGGCGGAGAGAGTCACCCCAGCATTGCCCAAGGCAAAGTCGCTCCTCTGTTGGCCGTCCTGCAGCTCGAGCCAATCGGGAGCAGGAGGCCCCCGTCACGTGGGCAGAATTTCAACAATTCCATGAGGCAGTCCTTTAGGCGCTCAATGCCGCCCCCAATAATGGCCATCGGGCTCCCAGCCCTCAGCCAGCTCCTCGTCATCATTGCCGCTCCCGCAGCCCTCGGCTGGCTCAGAGCCATCGCCGCCGTTCCCTAAGTCCTAGGCCGGCTCTGAGCCATCGCCATCCCTCTCCAAGTCCTCGACCAACTCAAAGCTACCATCGTAACCCCAGCCCTCCTCGACACGAAGACGAGTTTCAGGGTTTAGCGAGGCAGGACCGGAGGGAGGACTCTGTCTACCACCGTCTCCACGAGATGGAGAGGCACCTCGACCAGCTCGACCGAGATGAAGAATAGTGGGCAAGAAACCTCTGCCCGAGCAGGCCCCCATTCTCCTGCACAAACATGGAGGCCCCTGTCCCAGACAACTTCAAGCCTCCATACTTCGAGTCTTACACCGGGGAGTCGGACCCCGCAGATCACATCGAGAGTTTCAAAACTCTCAGATGATCCATCATGCTTCTGACGCCCTCCTCTGCAAGACCTTCCCGGCCACCCTCAAGGGTCCTGCCCGGGAGTGGTATTCCAGGCTCTCCCCGACCTCCATTTTCTCCTTAGATCATTTCGAGGGCCTCTTCCTCACCCATTTTGTGAGCCACCGTCGCTCCGAGAAGACTAGCACCTCCCTCCTCTTCCTCAGCCAAAGGAAGGGTGAACGACTGAGGGATAATGTCAAGCGATTCACTGCGGAAGCTCGGTCTATCGCTTTATTGGATCAGATATTAGCTTTGGCCGCTTTCCAATCCAATGTCATCAATCCTGATCTCAGGGCATCCCTGGCAAAGAAGCCTCCTCGGGACTTCTCTGATCTCCTACTCAGGAGTGAGAAGTATATTCGAGCTGAAGAGGCTCTTAATCACCCCACTCTAGAGGGGTCGTCTTTCGGGAACAAACGGAAGACTGCTGAAGAAGATGGAGCTAAGAACCTCCAAAAGACAATGGGGGTCAATGTCGCCCTCTCCCCCGTTTCGAGAAATTTACTCTGCTCAACACGAGTGTATCTGCCATCCTTATGGAGATTGGGAACGAGGGTCTCCTACCTCCTCCCTGTAAGATGAATACTCCCGGAAAAAGGAGAAACCGAGATAAGTGGTGCCGTTTTCACCGGGACCATGGGCACGACACAGACGAATGTCGAGCCCTAAAGGACAAGATTGAAGCCCTCATCCAGAGAGGCAGCTCGCTCGCTTCATGAGGAGAGACAGGAATGATCAGCCTCCACCCCCCAGGGGGCTAACAGACGAGCAGAGCCATAAGTGGAGACTCAGGAGGACGAAGCGGTGGCCATCCTACACCTGATACACGGAGACCTAATGGGGGGAGATTCTAACTCCTCCCCAAAAGCCTTCATTCAGGAAGTGAACACTGTCCAGAGTCATCCCCCTTCGAAGGGCCTTGGGGTCCCGGTCACGTTCTCCGACAGAGACCTGGAGGGCGTCCGCATGCCCAATTGCGACGCCCTCGTTATTAATCTCCGAATGGCGAACTTCGATGTTTGCCGGGTCTTGGTGGACAATGGCAGATCCGTTAATATCCTTTTCTTGGATGCGTTCAAGGGCCTCCAGCTATCGAAAGATTGACTCAAGCCCGTGGGCTACATTCTTCATGGGTTTATTGGGGTCCCGGTGACGATCGAAGGAGTTATAACCCTCGACATAACTGCTGGAAAGGCCCCAGTGACTCGCACAGAGCCGATGGACTTCATGGTGGTGGACATTAAGGCTGCCTATAATATTATCCTGGGTCGACCAGGTTTGGCCGCGCTCCAAGCTATCCCTTCGGCCTACCACATGAAGATGATGTTCCCCACCACCTCAGGAGTGGGGGAAGTGAGAGGAAGCCAAGAAGCGGCTCGGAAGTGCTACATGACCTCGATGGGAGGTCCAGTTCTCTCCCTGGAAGCCCTCGAACTTCCACAGGAAGGTAGTCAGACTATCTCCGAGCCAGTGGACGAACTGGAGGAAGTGGCCTTCTCCGAAGAAGACGCCACAAAGACGTTCTGCATCAGAAAGGCTCTTTTCCTTTCTGTCAAGCGGGACATCTCTCAGTGCATACGGGAGAACCACGACCTCTTTACTTGGACAGCGGCGGATATGCCCGGGATCTCGGAGGAGCTCTTAATGAACCACCTAAGCGTCACCCCTGGGGTCAAGCCCGTCCAACAGATTCAGTGAAAGTTCGCTCCTGAGCTCCAACAGGCAATCAAGGAAGAGGTTGAGAAGCTCCTGAATGCTAGATTCATCCAGGAAGTTAACTATCCCGAGTGGCTGTCTAATGTGGTGATGGTCAAGAAAGACAAAGGGAGTTGGAGGATATGCCCGAAGGATCCATTCCCCCTTCCGAGCATTGATGCTCTGATCGATGCGACCTCGGGTCATGAGCTACTTAGTTTCATGGACACTTTCTTGGGGTACAACCAGATCCGGATGTTTCCCCAGGACATCCCGAAGACCTCAATGTGACTGATCAGGGCCTGTACTGCTATCGAGTCATGCCGTTCGGTTTGAAGAACGTAGGTGCAACGTACTAGCGCCTAGTCAACAAGGTCTTCCGAGACCAAATTAGCCGAAACATGGAAGTCTATGTAGACGACATATTGGTCAAGAGCATTCAGGGGCAGGAGCATGTCCTCGACCTCCAGGAGGCCTTCGGGTTGCTGAGGAGGCACAACATGAGACTGAATCTGAACAAACATGCGTTTGGGGTCTCGTCCGGCAAGTTCTTAGGGTTCAAGGTGAGCCATAGGGGCATAGATGCCAACCCTAAGAAGATCCAAGACATTCTCAAAATGGTTCCCCCCTCCAGTGTTAAAGATATCGAGAGGCTCACCGGGCGCCTCGCGGTGATTTGGCGCTTCCTCTTCAAGTTCGGGGAGAAGTGCCTCTCGTTCTTCAATGCCCTCAGGGGGGCTAAAGGATTTGAATGGGGGCAAGCACAACAGGAGTACTTTGACCAGATCAAGGCATACTTAGCCAACCCCCTGCTCTTGAGCAAGCCAAAGCCCTGGGAGGTTCTCTACCTATACCTCGCCGCTTCGAAGCAGACCCTTAGCGCGGTCTTGGTGAGAGAAGAAGATAGGGCACAGAGGCCCATCTACTATGTCAGTAAGGTCCTCCGGGATGCCGAGCTCTGTTACACGAAGCTGGAGAAGATGGTCCTTGTGCTGGTCATGGCGGGGAGGAAACTCTGCCCGTACTTTCAATCTCATTCGGTGGTCATCCTTACCGACCAACTGCCGAAGCTGGTGCTCCACAAACCAGAAATGTCGGGCCACTTGATGAAGTGGTCAATAGAGCTGAGCCAGCATGACATCATCTACCAACCCAGAACTGCTATCAAGGTGCAAGCCCTGGCGGAATTCATTGTGGAGAGCACTATCCCCGACCCCTGCGAGCCGGCTGGCGAACCCCTAGTATGGACCATTTATGTGGATGGATCCTCTTGCACCGACGAAAGTGGGGCTGGCGTCATCTTGACCGGACAAATGCTTTTATCTTGCAGTACTCCCTACGCTTAAACTTCCCTGCATCGAACAACGAGGCAGAGTATGAGGCCCTCATAGTGGGGCTCTGTATGGCCCACAATGCAGGAGCCAAGCACGTAAGGGTCTTCAGTGACTCGTAGTTGGTCGTGAACCAGGTGTTCGGGGAATATGAAGCAAGGGACGAGCGCATGGCCAGGTATTTGGCAAAGGTTAGGGGGCTACTAGCCTTATTTGAAGATGTTCAACTCCAGCAAGTTCCTCGAGAGGAAAACGCACAGGCAGATGCCCTCTCCAAGCTCGCCTCCTCATCCCTCCAAGGTTTAGAACAGACCGTCTTGATAGAGGTCTTTCCCAGACCTAGTATTGATGAAGATAGCCCGGAGCGAATGGAGGCCTTACCCCTGAAACTTGGGGAAAACTGGATGAAGCCCCTACTCGAATACCTCTGAGACGGAGTTCTTCTAGAAGAACAAAGAGAGGCAAGAAAGGTCAGAACAAAAGCAGAGCGGTACACACTTCTTGACGGAGTCATGTACAAATGCTCCTACACTCAGAGCGACGGCTGACCCTACCTGAGGTGTCTCTCCCCTAAGGAAGTGCTCTATGCCCTGAAGGAGGCCCATGACGGTATGTGTGGCGCACACCTGGGAGCGAGGTCCCTCACCCGTAAACTCTTGAATTATGGCTACTTCTGGCCCACACTACTTAGTGATTCAGAAGAGTACGTCCGGCAATGTGGCTCCTGCCAGAGATTTGCCCCAATCCGTCGCTTACCTCAAGCCCAACTCTCTTCCCTGGGAAGACCAATCCCTTTCGCAATGTGGGGGATGGACTTACTCAGACCGTTCCCTCCAGTGCTGGGCTAGCAGAAGTTCTTTATCATGGCGATAGACTGCTTCTCTAAGTGGATCGAGGCCGAACCCCTCGCAACGATCACTGAGAATAAAGTTCAGAAGTTCTTTTGGAAGAACATTGTTTGTCGGTTCGGCGTGCCCCGCATTCTCATGACCGACAATGGAACCCAGTTCACGGGGGTGACTTTTCACGAATTCTGTGCTAACCACAGCATCCAACAGCGATTTTCTTCAATATCCCACATGCAGTCCAACGGCCAAGCGGAGAATGCTAACCGCCAAATACTCTCTGGCCTAAAGAAGAGGCTCGACAAGTCCACCAAGGGGTTGTGGGTCGATCAGCTCCACAACGTCCTATGGAGCTACCGAACCACGAAGAGAACCCCGACAGGAGAGTCCCCCTTTAACCTCACATATGGCTTCGAAGCCATCATCCCCCTGGAGGTCGGCCTGCCCTCGCCCAGACTGGTCGCCTACAGAGAAGAGCAGAATGCGAGCCAGCTCTGCAACAGTTTGGACCTCATCGATGAGGTTCGAGAAAGAGCTTCTATTCGGCAAGAGGGCGACCTACTGTAAGATCATGCAATCTTACACCAAGAAGGTCCGTCTTGCCAATCTCAAAGAGGGGGACCTAGTACTCCGGAAGCTGTCGATCTCCATTCCCAGCAAGAAAGGCAAGCTAGCACCCAATTGGGAAGGTCCGTATAAGGTCTCCAGAGTTATTCGCCCCCAGCGCGTATCAACTTGAAGACCAACAGAATGGAAGATACCAAGGACCTGGAATGCCGACCATCTAATGAAGTACCAAGAGGGTGTTGTAACACCGCTCCAAGCAACTTCAGACAACTCTTAAGTCGAGCAGTCTCCATTCGAGGTTTTTAATTATCTTGTATTTTTCTTTGCAAAATGTAGGAGTGGATCGCAACTCAGAAGCAACCACCCAAATCTTTTCTAATAAAGGAAAGATACTTCTTAGGAATTTTTATCAATAATAACCTAGTTGACTGGCATTGAGACACACAAAACTTTAAGAACAATGGCTCGGAGTCCAAAGCTTAGTTCGACTCTGCTTCAAATACTTGCTCCTAAGCGAGTACGAAGCGGATCACCATTCGGAATTGCTCTTACAGCTGTTGAAAATCTCTAAACGACACGCTCGGAGTCCAATACTTGGTTCGACTCTGCTTCAAATACTTGCTCCTAAGTGAGTACGAAGCAGATCACCATTCGGAATTGCTCCTACAGCTGTTGATAATCTCTAAATGACACGCTCGGAGTCCAACACTTGGTTCGACTCCGCTTCAAATACCTGCTCCTAAGCGAGTACGAAGCAGATCACCATTCGGAATTGCTCCTACAGCTATTGATAATCTCTAAATGACATGCTCGGAGTCCAACACTTGGTTCGACTCCACTTCAAATACTTGCTTCTAAGCAAGTACGAAGCGGATCACCATTCAGAATTGCTCCCTACAGCTGTTGATAATCTCTAAACGACGTGCTCGGAGTCCAACACTTGGTTTGACTCCGCTTCAAATACTTGCTTCTAAGAGAGTACAAAACGGTTCACCATTCGGAACTGCTCCCACAACGGTCAACATTATCTAAACGAAGATCTCTTAGACTTAGGCAACCCTCGCCGAGCGTTCTTGCCACCGACGTCTAAACGTGAGAAAAGCATCTCTCCTGGACTTTGGCAACCCTCGCCGAGCATTCTTTCCGCCGATGTCCAAACGTGAGAAAAACATTTCTCTTAGACTTCGACAACCCTCGTCGAGCGTTCTTGCCACCGACGTCCAAACATGAGAAAAATATCTCTCTTGAACTTCGGGGACCCTCGCCGAGCTTTCTTACCACCGACGTCCAAACGTGAGAAAAACATCTCTCTTGGACTTCGGCAAACCTCACCGAGCGTTCTTGCCACCAACGTCCAAACGTGAGAAAAACATCTCTCTTGGACTTTGGCAACCCTCGCCGAGAGTTCTTGCCACTGACGTCCAAACGTGAGAAAAATCTCTCATGGACTTCGGCAACCCTCACCGAGCGTTCTTGCCACCGACGTCCAAACGTGAGAAAAACATCTCTCTTGGACTTCGGTGACCCTCGCCGAGTGTTCTTGCCACCGACGTCCAAATGGGAGAAAAACATCTCTCTTGGACTTCGGCAACCTTCGCCGAGTGTTCTTGCCACTGACGTCCAAACATGAGAAAAACATCTCTCTTGGACTTCGACAAACCTCTCCGAGCGTTCTTGCTACCAATGTCCAAACGTGAGAAAAACATCTTTCTTGGACTTCGGCAACCCTCGCCGAGAGTTCTTGCCACCGACGTCCAAATGTGAGAAAAATTTCTCTTGGACTTCGGCAACCCTCACCGAGCGTTCTTGCCACCGACGTCCAAACGTGAGAAAAACATCTCTCTTGGACTTCGGCGACCCTCGCCAAGTGTCCTTGCCACCGACGTCCAAACGTGAGAAAAACATCTCTCTTGGACTTCGGCGACCCTCGCCGAGTGTTCTTGCCACCGACGTCCAAACGGGAGAAAAACATCTCTCTTGGACTTCGGCAACCTTCGCCGAGCGTTCTTCCCACCAACGTCCAAATGTGAGAAAATCATCTCTCTTGGACTTCGGAAAACCTCGCCGGGCGTTCTTGTCACCACGTATAAACGTGAGGAAAACATCTTTCTTGGACTTCGGCAAACCTTGCCGAGCGTTCTTGCCACCGACGTCCAATTGGGAGAAAAATATCTCTCTTGGACTTCGGCAACGCTCGCCGAGCGTTCTTGCCATCGACGTCCAAACGTGAGAAAAACATCTCTCTTGGACTTCGGCAAACCTTGCCGAGCATTCTTGCCATCGACGTCCAAATGTGAGAAAAACAACTCTTGGACTTCGGAAATCTCGCAGAACCCCTTTGACACGTGTTGCCATCTCGAAGCATCTCCTGACCTAGGCAACATATGCCGACCCCCCTCGACCTCGGCCTCCACCCTGACACGTGTCAGCTAGCCGAGGTGTCTGAAGGGGTTCGGTAACTGTTGCCGAGCATTCTTGCCACCAACCCCCAAACAAGAGAAAGAATGCCTTCGAACCAAATAAGCCGTCGGATCACTTCAAATCTCGCGCGACAATCTGATCAACATCTCAGATTACTCCATGTCATTAAGCGCTGATCCACCATTCAATCTTCCAGATTTTTGCACCCTAGTCTGATGGACGATCCAGATCTTGCCACATCAAAAATAGGTAATTAAAATTATTTTTTAATTATTAATTCAAATTATTTATTTAAAAAATGCAAAAAAAAGATTAAAAATTTAGGAAAATTAATTAAAAATTCTAAAAAATAATTATAAATTCGGGGAAATATTTTTGATTCCCTGGGTGAATAATTATTGGTTGGAATGATTAATTAGTGCTCACGAAAAATAAATCATCGCTTTGCAAAATTGAATAAACGCATCGAAAAATAATTAAAATCGAGGAAAATCACCAAAAAAATTCAGAAGAGCCCAGAAGCGATCTTAGGCATGCTACCACCTTAGAAAAGCACTGCTGCTCATCAAACAAGATCCGAACCCCCTTTAAGAACTCCGATAAAGCCTTATACGCCATTAAGACAACAAAACTACTCCCCAAAGGCTGTAATACATAGTCTTTGGGAATGGGGGGCTCATGATATGGCTAAAAATGGGGTTAAATTGGAACTGTTCAAATTGGACACGAATCTTAAAGGTATAGAGGCAGGATAGTAATTTCACCTACAGACGGTCCGAAATGGGAGTCGGGTCTCTCCTCTTGGACCCGATAACCCGTGAACGGATCTGTTCAACCGAGAATCGGTCACAACCCGTTAAGGACCAGTTCAACAGGATAAGAGGAAATCCTGACTCGTCCTTATCCTCAGGAGATGGTTCTAACCACCTCTATCTGGCCACACCAGGAAGTATGGATTCGTTCTTATCCTGAAATAGATCCTCATGGTGACTATAAATACCCCCTACCTCCTACCGTTACAAGGTGATCACTCTTTGTCGACCTAAAGCTCTTTCCTTTCTTTTTCTGAGTTCTGACAAGACCATCGGTGGGTTCGTCGCCGGGATCCATCCCGGTGTTTCGAACGTTTGTACAGGTCTACGAGAGCACCAAGGAGCCAGCTTATCAACAAGCAAGAGGTCAGATTTGACCTATTCGAGTACTTGCGAATCTACAAGTTCATCTGATTGCTCCCCACACCGAAATCAGCGGCAACAAAAATACAAGCTCGATCAAATAGAGATGAAATAATAGGAGACAACTGAATCAAGAACTTAAATAAAAAGACGACAAATCAAATAGATGAATATATTAAAAATGAAGGTCCAATACATGGTCCAAAAAGGGATACAAGCTGAATAAATACACAAAAAGGAAGAAAAAATACCTCAGAATACAGAAAATGGAAAATAGGGGTTATAGCTGCTTCAATCGCTCCTTCGCCGTCTGATTCACTGAACAGCCGAGCCGAGCAATGATGAGCGTCTATGATCTAGCCACGTCATCCTCCATTACAGCGAAAGATTCTAGGCCGTTTGATCTTCTCAACGTGCACGCCTGGCTATGATCAGCGTCCAAGATTGCATCAAGATCAGTCCGAGGTCAGTTTTTTACAAAAAACCCTAATTTCATTTTTAATTCGAAACAGTAATTAAAAATTCAAAAATAATTATTTTAATTCGGAAAATTAATTTTTAAAATCTGAAAAAATAATTAAAATTGAATTTATTAATTATAAAATTTGAAAAAGTGATTTTAAAATTGGGAAAATTCCAGAAAATTCAAAAAATATTCACTACCTTCAGAAACCCCAGATCAGTTCCAACTATCTCCGAACACTCTGACTGCTAAGATTATACGCCAGATTATAAAAATGAGACGTACTACTCCCCACGGCAAGAAAATTGCCTTCCAAGAGTGGGGGGCTTATGATGACGGTAAAAATCATAGCAGATCAGAGCCGTACGATTCCTGCACAGATCTCAAAGCATCTACAGGCATATTAGCCATCACAGGCCTCTTTTACAGGTCTGGGCCCACTCCAAGGCATGAGCTTCTTCCAAGCCCATAAAAAATGACAGACTAGGCCCACTAGGAGAGACAGCCAGCCCATGCGGGATAGGAGTCAAATCTCTTATCCCCTAACAAGGATATCTTATATCTTGAGGGGGAGAGACATGAAAGAGATAAGGTAGTTAAATCGATCCAACGGATACGAATCAATCTCTTGAAATGTCTCTCAGGCCTATAAATATCCCCTCCCCCTCTCCAGTCAGAAGGTAATCAACAATTTGCTAGTTTTTACTCTCTTTCTGGTTCTGACTTGAGCGTCAGAAGGTCTTTCGCCGGGGCCACTCCCCAGTATTTCAGGTTTTTTACAGGTCCGTCCGCCGCATTAGAAACTGTCGAATTCAAATCAAGGTGGTCAATCAACGATCTTGATTCAATCTCAAGAGCTCTAACCGTCTTTAATGGCCAAGGTCATAGGTTTGACTTTTAGTAGTTTCCTTCAATTATTAACTTACTATCTGTTTGCTCCCACATCGAAATAAGCAGCAATAGGTAGAAAAATAGTACACTCTGAAAGGAACCACGCATCCTACGCGGTACACTTATACTACAAAATATTGGATATTAAAGAAACTAGTACATTTTATTGGAAAATAATATGTCTTAGCGTAAATCATTCCATTAAAGCAAGATATGTTCCTTGAAAAATATTGTTTTTACTTCTTTTTCAAGGGGGATTTGAAAATAGTTCATACTACAGGAGCATTGAAGTGAAAAGGTTAAGTAAAAAATGGCTAATTGAAATAACAGTTAACTAGTGTTACCCTATGCAAATTGCACAGACGAAAATAATTTTGAGGAACTCATAAAATTATGTGAAACTTAAAAATTTAGAGATGCCCCTTAACTATTTCATTCACTATATAATTAAAAGATGATAAATCTATATATTAATTTACACTTTCAAACAAACCAACATCATTCAATATTTTTATTCAATTGAAAGGAAATAAAAAAAATCAAATAATTACCGAAGTTAGGTTGTGACTTTTCTTTGACTCCTTGACGTAATTCGTTATCTCCTTGTCGATTGTGTGCTTCTTAACCGCCTTCCCTCTCAAATTAAATATAACCAACATCAGAACCACTTGGAGGGAACAATAATTGATAATTATCTATATCAAAAGATGACAAATATATAGATTAACTAATTCACATTTCAAAACCAATATCATTATATATTTTCTGTTCAATTAAAAGGAAATACCAAAATTCTCGATGTGTGTAACTCTCCAACAATTCGAGTACAAAGACATAGGTAAACCCTAGATCCATAAATTTAGAGATGTCGAGAAAGAGGTATTTTCATAAATCACTCATAATCTTGTCAGATTCCTCCATTCTAAAGCTTGCTTGTAAATACTCATATTGTTCACGAAGTTCCTCAATATTTGTCTCCAACTGTTCTATATTACTCCTTAGTTGTGCCTCTACAAAATGATAATACCATAAAACACATATACAATACTACAATTCCCCAAAACTTTTCAAATAAAACAAAAGATGTAGAAAATATGCCACTATCAGCATGATGATTTCCTTCTGATTCAGCATATTTCGAAGCTTCTCTTGCTTCATCAAATTTTCATCTTCTCTTTTCATCACAAAAAACTGAAAGAACAATTCCAATAATAAGTTATTAAGCAACACATATTTTAATAAAAAAAGAAATAGATATTTTGTGTTGTCATTTTTTAGTTTGTTTTGGTTTTTTATTAAAATCGTACGTAGTGCACGTGTTAGTTAAATAGAATCCCTACCATTTACCTCATTTTTCTATTTCAAAATAGAGAAAGGAGAGATGGGATACTCATATTAGTATAGGATATAGATATAATACAACCACAATTACAACGTAATAATCATAAGCAAGAACGGAGTTATGTTTAGAATAGAGTCAATAGACACCATAACAAACTAAGATGGTACCATAAATTTGCAACATGAACAGAGCCAAACTCTAGACCAAGTAAACCATTATAAGAATAATGCTAATGGTGTTGGATACACCCTTGCTCTTGGGTTGTAGTGAAGGAATTCCTGAATCCACCTAAAGCTCTAATGTGCACTTGTAGTAGATAGCAGGCGATGAGGAGACAACTGACTACACCGATCAGGCTGCCCCAAATTGTGCCAGCAAAAAGGCCCATGGCAACTACCAGCAGGACAATCAGTGCTCCAGGCATTTCCAGCTAATCTGTGACATAAAAAGTATATTGACATAAGTTGTGTTCATAAACCATATAGTGTTCATGTTTGGGTTCGAAACATCCCCAGTGGAGTGTGTAAGTGTAATTTATGAAATTGGAATGTGACAATATATTCTTAGGTTTAAGAGATGTATTTTATAAAATCTACAATTTAGACATGAACCTGGGAAGTGATGAGGAAAGAATAGACGCAACATAACTGCAGTGAAGGCAATCCACATGCCAATTTCTCCTCTGCAGAAAATTAAGATATAGAGCTCATTTGACATTTGTAGATTTTAAAAAATCATGACAGAACAATTAAAAAAAATGGCAGCGAATTGGAAACCACCTTAATAGTGAGAATATGACTGAAGGAAGACTCAGGAGAGACGTCGACATGTTCGTCTTCTAGTTTGTCCAGTCCAGTATCAACAAATATCTGTAGTAGAAATACTCTAACATTATATACAGAATAAATGTTTAATACATCAAAAGTCAATTCTCATAAATTGATCGAAATAACTGAAGCATCAGACTGAGTTTAAAATTCATTAGGACATTGTAGTTAAAAAACTTGCATTTGATGGGCTTTGCATATTTACAGTAAGAAGATGGTATGATCTAAAATTAATTGTATGACAAATAGGGAAGGTGCCATATATCTTCTACCCAGTAGTATATGCTTAGCTGCTTAGGAAGCCTAAAGCAACAATATATGATATATATCGAGCAATCACATTTACCTTTCTTTCAGTTGTGGCTCTACACTAACCTTTCAATTCCTCAACAATCTTTCTCTTCATGTGCAAGCTTTTGGACATGGGATCAAGTCAGTCATTTCCTTGGTCCATCCAACAATTGCAATTTCCTATTCCAAATAAGCTCACATCCAAAAGCCCTGGCTTAATTCCAAACCCATCCTAACTTATTAACTAATCTGAAATCGAAAATGATTGTAATCCTAATACTGAAAAAAACATAAGTCTATTATGGAATTAATTAAAACCAAATTATGAAATTAATCAATAGCAAGATCGAATTCAACTGCACCTAAAAATTGAACTTAATTAAGCCCTAAAATTGATCTTAAATCACACCTTAATCTGGACTTCAATTAATTTCCTATCCAAGCAAACCCACATCCAAAAGCTCTGTCTTAAACCCGAACCCATCCTGACTTATTAACTAATCTGAAACCTAAAATGATTCTGATCCTAATACTGAAAAAATTAATCACAATTTGGAATCAACTAAAACCAAATTCTTAATTTAATCAACAATGATGGAATTAAACAAAAAATAAATCCAAATAAGGCATTATTTTATAGCACATTTTTGAATAGTACACAGATTTTTTTTGCAAATCTGTGAAAGAATATACTTGTTACCCTTTAAAATGAAAAATAAATATAACTCAAAGTTAGTAAGATCTACAGCATCCTGGAATTAAACTAACCTAAAAATCGAACTTAATTAAGCCCTAAAACCTGCAGTTAGACAGTGGAGATCCGAGACTCCATTGCATGGAGAGCGGTGTGTGGCATGGCGATCAGTGTGCGTCGTGAGGTGGAAGGAGCTGTGTAAGTGCGGCGAGCTGCATGCCAGGTGAGGGGGAAGGGGTGGCGGGAGGATGTGACGATCTGGGGTTGGTTTTCTCTTTTATTTTATTTTTTTGGTTGAAAGTGGGGATGAAGATGAAGAGTTGTTGGGTGAATGGATGTTTTCTTTAATTTTTTTTTGGGTGCGGTTTGCACATATATTTCATCTTTTGCTCTCCTTTCTCTATTTCAAAATAGAAAAAGGAAAGAGAAGGTACACTCTCTCTCCTATTAGCATAATATATTGATATAATGTGGTGTTAAATTAATAAAGGTTGTGCTTAGTTAGTGAATCCCATGCATGCCGGAGACAATTCCTCAAGAAAGAACTAAAGGGACCCAAGTAAGCATGTTGGTCAGACTAGGGGCTTGGAAAATAATTTTCGAACAAAGAAAGAGGCTTTGTGTCTGAACTCGAAAGATAGTTAAGGAATGTGGCCAATTGGATAGGAATGGGTTCCTAGTTGGGTTTGGGCTTTTTTTGGTCTTTTACTTATATATAAATTGTATTATGTGTAAACCCTAATTAATTGCATGTTAACTGTTGTTGCTAATTTCAGTGTGGGAATAAACAGATGATATGAGTTCTTTGAAAACAATAAAAAACTGATCTTTTTGTCTTTCGCCGATATTGACTGTTTCCAATTGTTGTTGACCGTTGAATCTGACCCGTTTACACCGATGGATCTGATCTTGATAGTGACGATCGCTCCAATTGACCTGCAAAAGTTTGAAACATCGGGGTTGACCCCGGCGACTGATCCTCCGATGCTCAAGTAAGAACTCCAGAATAGAAAGAGAGTTTTTAGGTGCAAAATACTAATTACCTTGTTCTAGTGGAGGTAGAGGGGTATTTTTAATCGCCTTGGCAGTTTCATGATAATGATTTATCTATACTTCTAGCGGTTTTTGGATTAAATCAGTTATCGCTTCTTCATGAAAAGATAAGAGTAGTTGAGGGGATTTGAGTTTTAAACTCTCCCATAGATAAAAGATATGGTTTTTGAACCGTCTCTTATAAATAATCATGAGTTTAAATTATTTTTAAAAAATCTGGACTCATTTTCCTGGGGCTGTTATGGCAACCCAATAGGAACGATCCATTTTGGGTTATTAGGCTAGAAAGATGCCCAATTTCCATTCATGGATCCGTTTATATGTGAAATTATCATTTTACCCCTGAGAGCTTTAAGATTCATGCCCGATTTGAATGGTCCCGATTTAGTTCTATTTTTACTTATATCACAAGTCCCCCACTCCCGAAGACTGAGTTTCACAGTCTTTGAGGAGTAGTTTCCCCATTTTCATGGTTTACAGAACTTATCGAAGTTCTCGGGAAAGTTTGGATCTTGCTCTAGGTATAACGGTGCAATTCTGAGCTTTTAAAATACCCAAAATTATTTTTAGAATTTTCTGGATTTTTAGTGATTTTTCCAGATTTTTCCAATTTTATTAATTTTTAAAAATTTTTATTCAAGTTTTGAATTTTAATAATTAATTTTCAAAATTTTAATCAACTTTTCTAAATTAATGAATATTTTTTCAGAATTTAAAAATATTATTTTGAATTAATAATTATTTTTAGAAATTTAATTATTTTTTTAGTATTTTAAATTTTTTAAAATTTATAAATGATTAATTCGATTTAATGATTAAAAAAATGAATTAAAAAAAATTACCTTGATTTAATCACGACCATTGACAATGATCGAACACGGATCGGGAGGTAGATTTTTTCTCTCACTTCCAGCTCGGGGGTAGGATCACTCGGCGCGCACCACCGAGCTTGTGCGATGGTTCGGCGTGTTGATACATGTCGTTAACCGGTCAACGGTTAACATTGACTGTTGACCCGGTCAACTTCTTTTTTTTTGGATCGAATCTTAACCTTTGATCAAGATTAGGGCTGCAAACGTGCCGAGTCGAACCGAGTATCTTGAGGCTCGAGCTCGACTCATTAAGCAATCAAGCTCTGTTTTCGAGCTCGAGCTCGCCTCGAGCCGAGCTTTGACCGAGTTTGAGCTAAGTAGCTCGCGAGCTTAACATAATAATCCCAAAAAGCCCAAGCTTGAGCTCTGCTCGTTAAGCTATCGATCTAAATTTTCAAGCTCGAGCTCGTTTCGAGTCGAGCATTGACCAAGCTCAAGCCGAGTAGGTCACGAGTAGCTCGGTTCGTTTGCAGCCCTAATCAAGATTAGGGGCGGATCGGGAGAAATCTTTTCACCATTTTCAGCACGAGGGTGGGTTTGCTCAGTTCGCACCACCGAGCTTCAGCAATGCTTCTGATGGTTGCCACATGGCATTGACTGTTAACTGGTCAACATTGACTATTGACCCGATCATTTTTTTGTGTGTGGGCATTTTCATGATCGGGGCACGTTTATTCGGCGCACGACATTGAACGTTGGAGGTGGTTCGGCTGCGCGACACGTGTCCCCGTTACCCGTTGACCATTGTCCAGTCAACGATTTTTTGTGTTTTCACGATCGGGGGCACGTTTGTTTGGCGCATGACACAGAATATTGGAGGTAGTTATGCTGCGCGACACGTGCCCCCATGACCGTTGACCAGTGAAAAGTTTTTTAGTTTTTCACGATCGGGGGCACATTTATTCGGCGCATGACACCGAACGTTGGAGGTAGTTCGGCTGCACGACACGTTTCCTGGTTGACCGTTGACCGGAGCATGTTTGCTCAGCAAGCGACTCCGAATTGCGACAATGCTTCGGCGTGCTGACAAGTGGCAGTTGACTATTGACCGTTGACCAGTCAACGGAGTTTTGCTCTATTTTTTATAAGGGGTGCGTTTGCTCGGCGCACGACTCCGAATTGCCTCAATGCTTCGGCATGCCGACACGTGGTGCTTTGACCATTGACCGTTGACTCAGTCAACTTTTTGTTGGCTCAGTGCAGCTGTGTTGTAACCAGCTTTACCAGTGCTACAGAGATCCGATTGGAGCATGTGGCCCATCGTTTCAATGTGACTCAAAGATCTACAATTTCTGTTTAGGAGTCTGCTAAAGAATCATCCATCTTTAGGGTCACATACCGCAATATCTTTATCTTTGTAAGGTTGAGAAGAGATTCGGTGTCCGGAATCTACGAAGAGGAGCTTCGCTCCCATGGGCTAAGAAGATGAGCTTCACCATGGAGGAGCTTTGAAAGAGCCATTTGGGAGACGGGTTTGAGTAGAAACTCTAGGGGTGAGCTGAGCTCCGATCTCGTTTGGATGAAGGCCGATCGAGAGGCAAGCAGGATGAAGAGCATCACTAGGCTTTAGGGAAGAGCCGTTCGGGAAGAGAGTTTGAGGAGAAACTCTAGGGATGAGTTGAGCTCCAAACTTGTTTGAAACAAGGCCGCTAGGGAGGTGAGCGAGATGAAGAGCATCGCCGGGCTCTAGGAGAGAGCCGTTCGGGGTTGTTTTGGGAGCACTCGAGTGGCGAGCCGAGCTCCGCATACTTGCTTAGGGGCAAGAGGCTAGAGCGACCCTCTGAGCCACGAGTGGACTCCGTACACCAGGACAAAGAGTTTTGGGAGCACTCAAATGGCAAGTCGTGCTCCGCATACTTGCTCGAGGGCAAGTGGCTAGAAAGACCCTATGAACCATGAATGAATCCATACTAGTCCAGGGTTATTTTGGGAGCACTCGAACGGTGAGCCGTGCCCCGCACACTTGCTCGGGGGCAAGTGGCTAAAGCGACCCTATGAACTGTGAGTGGACTCCGAATAAGGTGACGACTAGTTTTGAGAGCACTCGAATGGCGAGCCGAACCCCGCACACTTTCTCGGGAGCATGTGGCTAGAGCAGGCTCTACGAACCATGAATGGACTCCACACTTGTCCGGGGTTGTTTCTGGAGCACTCGAACGGCGAGCCGACCCTACATACTTGTTCGGGCGCAAGTAGCTAAAGTGGCCCTATGAACTGTGAAAGGACTCCGAACAAGGTGACGATGAGTTTTTGGAGCACTCGAATGGCGAGCCGAACCCCAAGAACTTACTCGGGAGCAAGTGGCTAGAGCGGCTCTATGAACCATGAATGGACTCCGCACTTGTCCAGGGTTATTTTAGGAGTACTCGAACGGCGAGCGGAACCATGCATACTTACTCGGGAGCAAGTAGCTAAAGTAGCCCTATGAACCATGAAAGGACTCTGAACAAGGTGACGATAAGTTTTTGGAGAACTCAAATGGCAAGCCGAACCCCGCACACTTGCTGGGGAGCATGTGGATAGAGTGACTTTATGAACCATGAGTGGACTCTGCACTTGTCCGTTGGAGTGCTTAGTGAAGAGATGGTGTGGCTTGAGGGTGAACCATGTGTCTAACTCATTGTTTGCATCCGATGGACTTGTACAAGAATTTTATGACGGAAAATAGTAAAAACTTACTGAAGAATAAAAATAAGTGACTTCTTGATGCAAGCCTTTATTATATATTGTGACCATTATAATTGTTGGCCTTTATTACATGTATGAAGCTAACTACTTGGGAAGGTGTTAAGCGCCCTCGTTGTACTTCATCGGGTGCTCGGTGTTCCGAACGAAGAGATTTTGGTTCTCCCTAATGCAGGTGATGAGTTGCTCATAAACTTGATGTGGGAGTGCCTTGTTCACCCGAAGACACTTAGCTTGATCCTCTTAGGAGAAGGGATTTCTCCTAGTTCTTTTAAGGGTTCAGAACTTGCTTGTCCCCGCTCTTAGGGGAGCTCCGTAGCGTCGAGGGGGAGGACCGAGCCCCATTGTAGCGGTGTAACATGCCGAACAGCTTCTTGGCTTCCCCTACCCCTATTGTTGTAGGAAACTTCATCTTCATATGGTGGGCTAAGGCAACCGCGTGAAGGGATGCTAACTCTTGGCGACCAAAGTTGCCATTGTGGGCAGACTTCATGTCGACAACCATGATATTGAGTGCTTCCGTGTGGGTAGTTGGAGCTTTCCACACAGTTACGTCAAGAGTGACTATTCCCTCGATTAGAACTGGGATTTCGGAGAATCCATGGAGAGTGTTTCTGGTGGGCTTTAGGTGGTCTCGCTTGAGCTTGAGGCACTCAAATACATTTAGAAAGATGAGGTTTATCAAGCTACCGTTATCTACCAGGACGCGACACACCTCATGATTGACCATATATATGCTGATTACTAGTGCATCGCAATGAGGTGTTTGAACACCTTCAAGGTCTTGGTCTGAAAATGTGATTGGGACCCCGAGTTCTTGGAAGGGGGATATTATGCATCGATTTCACTTCTCGGAGAAATGCTTTCCTGGAGGGGTTAGATGACCCCCCCATAGGTCTCCCACGGATTGAGTGGAATATCTCCATGCGCCCTAAGCCTTGTGACTCGGCTGGTTTTTCTGGTCGCTTATTGTCTCCTTTTGGAGGAGGTTCGGTGTCGTTCCTTTGGGAAACTTGGTGAGGTACCCCCGTCGGAGCAGAGCTTCTAGCTCATCTTTGAGGTCTCGATAGTCATCAGTGAGATGCCCGTGATCATTATGAAACTCGCGCCACTTGTTCCTATTTCTTCTTCCACTTGGGCGTTCATCTTGGGTGGAGGTCAAAGGAGTCCCTCCTTGTCCACTTCCATGAGGATTGTAGAGATGTTGACATTAAGAAGAGTATACTTCTCAAATTGAGGCATTGGGGGTGGACGACGCTGGTCTGTGGCATCCTTCTGGGACTTACGGGGTTCATCTTCGTTGGTGCTCTTCTGTTTTTCCTGGATGAGGTCACATTCTGTCATGCCCCGCTTACCAAGATACGAAATATGAGTACGTAACGTAGGCCTGGCGAATGATGTAAACACCATTCATAAGTTGTACCAGACTAACTCAGTAATATGAACAATAAACACAGCCACGCAATAAAGATATAATCACATGAATCAAAGAAAAACATTCAATAATAATGAAATAATCCAAATAATATAAAAAAATATCCAATATCTGGGAATAAAAATAAACGACGGGAAAAAAAGCCCAAAACAAAGTATAATATCCAAACAATATTCCAAAGAATAAATCTAACAACAAAATAAACTAAGCAGCTCAATCTTAAGTTCCATCTTCTAGAATCGTTGCTCACCAATTCCTGCTGGTATAGATCCTCTAGTACCTGTAAATCTTGATAAAAAAAGAAAGAAAATAATGTCTTTAGAGCAAGTCGTGGACATCAAGTAGAAGGAAATAGTGAATAATAGGAAGCATGTATATCAAAGAAAAGGGACGGGATTAAAGTCAATGACAAAAGCAAAGATATAGGCTATAATATCAAAGGTCTATATTTAGTCATGCATGTAATGAATGATGTCAATTTAAATTCTATCTTGATGGCAATATACAGGATCAAGCATGGAATATCAAATGCAGGTTTTTAATCATTTTATTAATCTATCTAGTGCACGTACTACTGCGTCTCATATGTTCCATACCACAGTTTCGGTGCAAGTACACAGTGAACGTTTTAAACTGATGGTGAATTCATGGATCGTGTACTTGGTAACAAGATGACAAGATATCATGATAGCGTGATCACATAATGACAAGCAATTCTCTACCTTCCATGTAATAAATCATGCAAGCAAGAAGGCCTTTACGAAGTACATTTTCCGATCGTTCACTACAAAGTCATCCCATAATACCACAACTTATTAATATTTTATTTTCATCCTATGTGAGCATGCAAGAAGGTGTCAATGTTGTATTATGCTAGGTGTGGCTAATTCTACCGTTACAGACAAAGCATGAAGAAACATATTAAATTAACACAAATCACACAATCAGGACAAGATGACGTTTTTGTACAAAAACCCAGATTACCGCTACTACAGAAAAGAAAATGTGGATCGGTCAGAAATTCTAGAAAATATACCCTCTAACGGTTCCAGCGAATATATATATACGACATATAAAAGTTACAGAAACTAGGGTGAAAACTCTATTCTTTTCAGATTTTGTGTCCATGCAGCAAGTTATAAATTGTGTTCACCTATATGTTTTAGGTCAGAAAACTCATCAATTAAATCTACAAAAATTTAGGGTGGTTCCTACACATGTCTAGTCTCATCCAAATTAATTTCATATTTTTATTTTTGGCACGCCCTGCTTCCCAAAAGAGAATACGGAATAAGGATATACGACAAAAGCCCAGCGAATGATTTTCATTATCCATAAGCTGTTCAAGAATCTATACAACATTCATAAGAATAATCAGAGTCGGAAGGCAAAGAATCAACCAACATGCACGTATAAACCAAAAGTACCAATAAGAATACTTGAAACCAAATATATTAATCTCAAATAATCATGATCTGAATAAGTCAAATATCCTGGGTCACATCGCCCAAATACAATAAATCCAAGTACAAGAATACAATATTGTTCAAAGCAAGAAACAAGAATAATAAAAGCAAAATCTAGCACTAATACTTCATGTCACCAATACCATCTGGAACCTGTTCTCCATAATCTGCAATTTAACAATTGCAGGAATAGGAAAAACAAAACAAGTACCTGTCAATTGCAAGTTACGGACCGCTTGTGATGCAGGATACAAGTACATGGAAAAACTAACTAGCAATGTGGCATAAGCATGATAACAAAACATAACAACTAGCATGGTAAGGTGAACAAGTACAAGTTGCATGTATCAAGTGTCAAGTGAACAAGTATCATGTAAACAAATATCATATGTCAAGTATCATGTATCACGAAATCAAGTAACAAGTGTCAAGTAGTCAAGTACAAGTCAAGTTCCAAGTGTCAAGTATTGTGTTCAAGCACAAGTCTCATGTATCATGTTCAAGTATCAGGTTCAAGTATCAAGTTCAAGTATCAGGTTCAAATCTTATGTTATTACTATCTAGGTAGCACTTCATGTGCCATTCTTTTATCACATGGTTATTACAATCAAAGCAATTTCATTTTAGATTTCATAGTGGACCATATAGGGCAGTGTACTCAGGGAAAAGCCTCAAGAAATCAAGCCAAGTCTCAAGTAAAATATCAAACCTCAAGTAAAATATCAAGCCAAGTCTCAAGTATCAAACCAAGTATCACATAGAATCAACAGATTCTCTTCTGAGTACATGTTTCTGAATTATCCACTATTAGATTTGTCTCTTTAAAACCTCGGCTTGATTAATTTCATTATTAATATCAAACAAGCAAGTAGGTATCACGAAACAAGCAAGTATATCATGGTATGATTAAGTAATAAGTTGAAGTTGTAAGATAAATTAGTACGGGTGCAAGATAACACATGAAAGGATAAAAGAACCAATTTTCTAGTTCAGGACAGCAAGACTATACTGTAGTAAAATAGAAATTTCCGGTGTTACAAGCATGCAAACCTGAATCCGTCAAAATTTCTAGAAATTAGACTCCCAATCGAATCCAGCGAATATAAATAAGTCACATAGTATTTCACAAAATCAAGTCTCAAAACTGATTTGAATCCAGAAAATACGTTCAGCCAGAAATCAGTAAATTAAATTCAAAGTCAGGAAAACAGCATCAAAACATCATAATAAATTCCAGAAAAAATCTGGGGTATTCCCCTATATGTCTAGTATCAGAATATAAAGTTTCATAATTTTCCAGTAAGATTAACTTGGCCATCAAAAATCAGAAAATATCAAGAAACGATAGTTTGGCAAATCTGGAATTCCCAACACTGCTGTACGAAAACTATAATATCTCGCAAACCGTGAAACGAAATCTAAATCCGCCAAAGGGAGATGAAAATAGACAAGATAAGCTAACTTTCATATTTCATAAATATTTTTCATACAGGAAAAGGAATTAGGGTGAAAATACAAATCTTTACAGAACAGCGAGCAAAATCCAGCAAGTAGAGTCTTTATAAATCAGCATGAAACGGCATATAAAACTCGTCAATAAAATCCACCAAAATTCTGGATAATCCCTAAATAGATATAGAAATACTATCCAAAATTTCATATCAAAATAATATGTTTAACACTAGTATCAAAATAGTTTAGTCATTAAAATCATTAAGAAACGAAATCTGGAATTGATATACACCTCTGTAGTAAAACAATCATATCTCACACATATGAAAACGAAATCGACCAAGGTCAGAGAGATTGGAAAGAAGACGGATTTCTCTAAAAATCATGTTTAATACTGAAGTTAAGATACTGACCTTAATATGGTCTAAAATAGCAATCAAAACTGATCATCGACAAAATACAGATTTTCCTTTAACAACAAAACCCACATAAATCATACGAAACTTGTTCTAATCACAATCAAACATGTTATAGAGTCTACCAAGTGTCCAAAAAACATGAAATATGGTATATAGCATGTCCACAACAAGTATATCACATGGATCCAAACAAACACATGATTTCTCATAATTATCTCACAATATAATCACATCAAGAACGGTCAAACCCTAAGTTGTTTCATGTCAAATTTGTGTCGTGAGGCAACTATGGTCAATAGTACTATAGAGACAATACTCATCAAGAACAACACACACGAGTTTTCTCTAGAACCCAACTACACTACAAGCCGAATTTATGACTTGTATCATACAAAGGAATTTGAGTACAAGTTATTTGCCTTAACCGAAGATGAAATGAACACCAAGAATAACGGGAACGGATTCCCGACAACAAACACAACGAGTAAAACCCACGAACGCAAATCACGAACCAAAGCAAATACATGTGCAACTTACGTGCACGTGCATACACCAAGAGGAAGAGAGAGAGAGATCGGACGGCGGGGTAGCGACGGCGCTGCACAGAGGCGTTGCTGCTGTTCCTGGCTGCTGTCGACGACACATCGGCGGACTGGAGACGGCGGAGAGATGGAGATGATGGGAGAGGTGATCGGGTATGGTGGTGGTCGGGATCGGGGTAGCAGCGGATGAGAGAGGTGGTCGGGATCGGGATAGCAGGTCGGGAGAGGGAGAGGTGGTCGGGATCGGGATAGCAGGTCGGGAGAGGGAGAAGTGCGGCTGGGGTGTCGGGTTTGGGTGACGGCGCAAAGGGCAGAGGAGAGAGGAGGCCGGGGGTGTGTGCTATTTGGGTTAGGGTTTAGGGAGAGAGGGAGAGAGTTATATATATAGGCTTTAGTTGTGGGTATGGCTAAGTGGGTTAATGGGTATTCTAGAAGTTATAATAGGAGATGAGTTCAATATGATTCGTATGGGATTTCAAATAGGATGGGTTTATTTGGCTTTGGTAATCAATTTAGGATCAAAAGCAATGGGATTAGCAATAGGGTAACCAACCTAAACACCACGAGCACCCAAGAACAAAATAAAAAGAACAAGAACCAAATAAAGAGCGATAATAGCAATAACGATCAGGAACAAATCAAGGGACAAGGAAATCAATCACAAGAAGATACAAATGAGAAAAAAAAAGAATATATTGAAAAACAACTCCAATATACAGTCCAGGAAAAATACAAGAGAGTACAAATACTCAAGAAGAAGAAAAATACAGCAAAAATACGAAAAACGAAAAACAAGGGTTATAATTTTACTGTTATCATGTTCAATTTAATTATAAAACAAAAAGATACGCATGAATTTGTGAATCTGAAAATTCAGACACCGTTGTACTAAAAATAAGATATCTTACAGATTATAATTCGGAATTCAGATCTGTTAAAAGTTCTAGAAAATAGATTCATGGGGCTATAATTCATATTCATAAAGTTATTTTAAATTACAACAGTAACAGGGTCGAAAAATCTGATACAAAACGAAACATATAGCAGTCTAGAAAATAGTTCGATATGAATAGGCAATAATTTCATCGTACAACCATATAGTTCATGCTAATTAATAATCAAAGTGATGCTAGATGTTTAACATGCATAATTCCAGTTTTAAGATGCAATTTCACAAGCATGGTAATCAATTCATTAATTCAACTCCAATCTAACATATTCAATTTCATCAAATAATTCTATCATATGGATCTAGTTATTTTTCATGTAAATGTGCATATGCAATGTGCAAGGGGGGCTAGGTTTTAGATCAAAGATGTAGGCACGATGTTAAGAATATATCGAGTTAGCTCGTGTAAACCCTCAATAAACTTAACGAAATTTCAATAGCAGTACGATAAAAAGGATTTGGATCAACTTGCAGAGATCAAAGAATCTTGAACAAAACAATAAACTAGTTCAAGAAGAGACCTTCCTTTTAGTTGTTAATTTCGAATATGTAGAATAACGGGATAAAATTCCCGGGCGACGAATCACTAACATGGAATCACGAAAACACGTGCGAGCTACGTGCAAATTAGCAAAATGGCAAACACCCTACACCGGATCAAACACAAAACATCGGATCGATCCTTTCTCTTCCACAACAACACACACCAAAGAAAACCCAACTCTACTCTTCTGCTCAACAACGACGGAGAGAGAAAGACAAAGAGAGGGAACGACGACCACGGGCAGCAACTGGCGACAGTGATAGCCCACGGTGAGGGCAGATGATGGTGGGGTGCTGGCGGTTGGGAAGCGACGCTGCGGCGAGAGCTCGAGTGGAACTCTGTTTTGTACCAAAAACAGAGGAGACAAAGACGGCGGGGGTAGGGGCTCTGGACGGCGACAAGGGTGAGGGGTGAGGGGTCTTCGGTGGTCGGAGAGGATCAAGGTGGTTGACGAGGCGGATAGCGGCGACTGGATGGGTTCAAGCGGTGGAGCGGCAATGGCGGGTTTGATAAATGGCGAAGATGATGGGATGAGGGTGGTGATGGTTGTGATGACAAGGGGTCGACGAGGAGAGAGGGCGGTCAAAGTGGTGGTCGGAGAAGGCGACGAGAGGCGGACGGAGATGGGTTCAGATGAAACAGAGGAGAAAGATGAGAGCCGGGGGTGAGGAGAGAGGAAATAGCAGCGGTAGGGGAGAGAGATAGAGAGATAGGGATTATAATAATATATTTAGGTTTAATGGGGGTATTTATATAGGGAATTGAGAAGTTGGGGTTTTGGATTGCGGGTTAATGGGTTTAGGTTATGGGTTTAGGCTCCAAAAAGAGAAAAACACATAGAAATCAATGGGATGAACATATAGCGGAACAATTCAAACTCGAAACACGAAGAGAAAAATTTGCAATGAGCCAAAATAGCAGAATTCAAGCCAAAAAAGCACGTAATGATCAAACGAGAATAAAAGAACCCAAGAAAAGAAAATTTTATTATTAAAAGGAATCAGATACTGTAGCGCCCCGAATTTCTAATATGATATCTTAGAAAATACGTGGCACAATCTCAGCATCAACTTCAATGTAATAGTAACATAGCTCAAAACACAAATAATTTTATTCCAAACTTTTATGACAACAATTTTTTTCAAAACACAGCGGAAATACAAACACCTTGAATTACAACTTTCTTTTCACAATACTTCTTTTTTTTTAACACAAATTCACACAAAGCTTTATTACATCAGTTTATCTCAAAACTAACTCAAGCATCCAAGCCTCCAAACTCTCAACAACAACCTGTAACACATGGGGCTAGAGATGATCCCTAACCCCCAAAACTAAAGGGATCAGCCATAAATGGTGTGAGTGATATAAACAACAAATAAATAAACAATAAGCATGGATTCTTAAACAACATGTACTGAACGTGAGAAGCAAATACTGAACATGTATTGTGAAGTAGAAATGACAGGAAAACATGAAAACATCAAATGTAGCTTAACTAAGTGTTAGAAGCAGAAAACAGGAAACTCATGCATAAAATCAAGTCAAGAAAACAACACCACCGATCAGATACCCGGTTATCAGTCACTCTCAACACCGCAGATTGGATACCCGGTTATCAATCACTATCTGTGATTCTCAACACCGCAGAGTATACCCAACCCCAGAGATCAATGACTCTCAACGCCGCAGAATATACCCATCTATCAATCAATCTCAATACCACAAATTGGATACCCCGTTATCAGTCACTCTCAACACCGCAGATTGGATACCCGGTTATCAATCACTATCAGTGATTCTCAACACCGCAGAGTATACCCAACCCCAGAGATCAATGACTCTCAACACCGCATAATATACCCATCTATCAATCATTCTCAATACCACAAATCGGATACCCGGTTATCAGTCACTCTCAACACCGCAGATTGGATACCCGGTTATCAATCACTATCAGTGATTCTCAACACCGCAGAGTATACCCAACCCCAGAGATCAATGACTCTCAACACCGTAGAATATACCCATCTATCAATCAATCTCAATACCACAAATTGGATACCCGGTTATCAGTCACTCTCAATACTGCAGATTGGATACCCGGTTATCAATCACTATCAGTGATTCTCAACACCGCAGAGTATACCCAACCCCAGAGATCAATGACTCTCAACACCGCAGAATATACCCGACTATTAATCACTCTCAACACCGCAGATCAGATACCCGGTTATCAGTCACTATCAGTGATTCTCAATACCGCAGATTATACCCGACCCCAGAGATCAGTGACTCTCAATATATCCATAATTCACTAATCCATCGTTAAATGGTCAAAGGAGAAATCTCTCCACTCAACAAACCCAAGTCTTTAATAAATTCCATAATCCAAATCAATAAAATATATTGAAAACATATGTTCTATAGAAGAATAATATTTATAAGGGTAGGTTATAGATCCAAAACGTTTAAGGAAATAGTCATTTAAAGAACATCAAAACACCTTAGAAAAGTATCAGTACCAGTCGACTGATAGATCCAAAACGTTTAAGGAAATAGTCATTTAAAGAACATCAAAAAGAAAAGTATCAGTACCAGTCGACTGCAAAAGGTCACCAGTCGACTGTCCAGAGGGAAATTCGGTAATTTTAAGAAAATAAGTTAAGTATTATAAGTTGACTTATAAAAATCATAAGTCGACTTACCAAAAATATAAGTTGACTTATAAAAGTCATAAGTCGACTTACCAAAAACATAAGTCGACTTACCAGGGAGAAATTCCAGAAATCTTTAAGAAAATATTCTAAGTGTCATAAGTCGACTTGTAAAGTCATAAGTCGACTTAAAAGAGAATATAAGTCGACTTAAAAAGTCATAAGTCGACTTACGAGAGAAAAATCTACGATAACTTTGAAAAATAAATTCTAAGTGTACCAGTCGACTGAAAAGGGCCTAAGTCGACTGTCCAGAGTGGATTTTCAAGAAAACTAAAGATACAGCAGCTGGGTCGTACCAGTCGACTGAAAAGTCTACCAGTCGACTGTCGACCTTCAGTCTGCAAGGTTTTGGTTGTTCATGATAATCAAAATTAGGGTTTTCCAAAGCAATCATGGTTTACTAAAATAATTTGTATTCGAATAAAACGATAATCTCAAATAATCCTCATTATGGATACGTTTCCTCAAATCAACCAATATCTCAAAACTCAACTCTTATGTTCTAAACTCCTAATTCTTCCATTAGGATTTCTCAATACTGAATTTCTTTCACAACACAAAACCAAAATCTGATTTGTAATCGCGAGATCCAGATGTTCATCCATCCAATCCCTTATTGTCATAATCATACTCAAATCTTAACATGCTTTCAAGCAATAAAGAATTCATTAATCAAGATCTACTAAACGTTCATAGATTTCACATACATAATACAAATAACAACTATTGCATCGTTCACATACAAGATACACTAAATAAACAAAGATGTCGAAACAAAACAACACACAATCATTCACATAAATCAATCAACAAAACAAAGTTCATATCACTCACCTTAGAATGAAGAAATCCGACAAGAAAGTCTCCCTTTTGTGAGATCCAAAATCCTCCTCTTCAATCACCAAGAAAATAAAAGATAAAATAAAATTTGAGTTGTGCAGTGAATGACGGCTGCAAACCCTTTTTATATAAGCCGAAAATCAAGATTTAGGGTTTTGGAAATGCATTTTGCAAAATAGTCCTCCCAAAATATAAACTTACATATATAACTCTATTCTTGGAAACTCAATAAAAATCATTTAAATTAGGATTTAAAAGTAAAATATACTCATTAATCTCAATTGGTGCAGTTCGAAATGTCCAGAAATTACATTTTGCATTTTAACCCCTGAAAACGACAAATTTGCAAAAAGGTCCTTCTTTTGTCAAAAATTGCAAATAGATCCAATTAATTTCAGGAAAATATGGAAAAATAATAAATAATTTCCAAATTTTAAATAATGATTTTTCATGAAGAAAACTTGACTTTTGAACCTCTCAAGAAAATATTTGCACGTGTTTTGCACGTGCAAGAAGATAACTCTTTAGAAAATATTTATTAAATCTCCAGAAAATCATTTTAATTCATTTTCAAATATTTAAAATAATATTTGAAAATACGGGGTTCTACATCACTCCCTCCTTAGCAGAGTTCTGTCCTCAGAACTACTGCTAATGGGGTCCGAACAAACCTACCAACAAAGAATGAAAACTCATGGATAGAAACATAATTTTAGGAAATACAGTCATACCAAAGAATGCATTCCATCAAAAGAAATACATCATACAGAAGAAACACAATCATGCAAAGAATTCAGAAAAGCAAACTTCCGCTGCGCAACTCTGATAACTTGCCATCGGATGTCACGCTTCAACAACTACTGAACTCCTGCATCCAACTCTGACCTTCCACATCTGCTTCGTCCTTCCGAGAATCGGTGGCCACTCACATCTTTGAAAGGACATGACTAAGGATAACCACCTCAAGACCTTGCTGACCTGTAATGACCTGCCTCCTTGCAGAAATAACAAGTCACTTCCCATGTTGCAGGTGCCTTCTGCACTGGGTCACTGAACTTGACTTGCTTCGCTGGGAAGTCCTTCCCACTCTGATCTGACGCTGGTCTCCTCCTCTTGGAAGACTCAGCCTGCTCAATAGGATCAGCATTAATAAACACTGGTCCAATCCTATAATTCCGATTCTGGTTCCGAATCTGTGCCAAAATAACTGACATCAGCACATTCAGAGTCTGATACACCTTGGCAAATTCGGCCTCGAGATCCATTCCCGTTCCTTGAGAACTTCCAGATCCATCGCCATTGTTGTCCCCATTCCTGGGTCTGGATGCAACCATACTGATCACTATAAAACGAGGGTAAAGTTAGAGCATCACCACACAACTCACATTCACATCAATACCCAATGGAAAAACCTCAACCATACCCCAAACCATAACCTCAAACCAAACATCATGTTCTAACTCTATGTGATACTCACACTCTGATGTCCACACCTAGGTACTCACTCTCTAGTGTCCACACCTAGGTTGGTTTTCATACTATGTCTATTATTACTAATGAAGCATGCTCTGATACCAATCTGTAGCGCCCCGAATTTCTAATATGATATCTCAGAAAATACGTGGCACAATCCCAGCATCAACTTCAATGTAATAGTACACATAGCTCAAAACACAAATAATTTTATTCCAAACTTTTATTACAACAATCTTTTTCAAAACACAGCGGAAATGCAAACACCTTGAATTACAACTTTCTTTTCATAATACTTCTTTTTTTTACACAAATTTACACAAAGCTCTATTACATCAGTTTATCTCAAAACTAACTCAAGCATCCAAGCTTCCAAACTCTAAGCAACAACCTGTAACACATGAGGCTAGAGATGATCCCTAACCCCCAAACCAAAAGGGTCAGCCATAAATGGTGTGAGTGATATAAACAACAACAAAATAAACAATAAGCATGGATTCTTAAACAACATGTACTGAACGAGAGAAGCAAATACTGAACATGTATTGTGAAGTAGAAATGACAGGAAAACATGAAAACATCAAATGTAGCTTAACTAAGTGTTAGAAGCAGAAAACAGGAAACTCATGCATAAAATCAAGTCAAGAAAACAACACCACCGATCAGATACCCGGTTATCAGTCACTTTCAACACCACAGATTGGATACCCGATTATCAATCACTATCAGTGATTCTCAACACCGCAGAGTATACCCAACCCCAGAGATCAATGACTCTCAACGCCGCAGAATATACCCATCTATCAATCAATCTCAATACCACAAATCGGATACCCGGTTATCAGTCACTCTCAACACCGCAGAATGGATACCCGGTTATCAATCACTATCAGTGATTCTCAACACCGCAGAGTATACCCAACCCCAGAGATCAATGACTCTTAACACCGCAGAATATACCCATCTATCAATCATTCTCAATACCACAAATCGGATACCTAGTTATCAGTCACTCTCAACACCGCAGATTGGATACCCGGTTATCAATCACTATCAGTGATTCTCAACACCGCAGAGTATACCCAACCCCAGAGATTAATGACTCTCAACACCGCAGAATATACCTGTCTATCAATCAATCTCAATACCACAAATCGGATACCCGGTTATCAGTCACTCTCAACACCGCAGATTGGATACCCGGTTATCAATCACTATTAGTGATTCTCAACACCGCAGAGTATACCCAACCCCAGAGATCAATGACTCTCAACACCACAAAATATACCCATCTATCAATCATTCTCAATACCACAAATCGGATACCCGGTTATCAGTCACTCTCAACACCGCAGATTGGATACCCGGTTATCAATCACTATCAGCGATTCTCAACACCGCAGAGTATACCCAACCCCAGAGATCAATGACTCTCCACACCAATATGTCTTCAATGAAGACCATGAAAAACTGATCCAAGAACGGCGAGAACACCCTGTTCATCAGGATCATGAACACTGCCGGTGCTTTAGTAACTCCGAAAGGCATCACCAAGAACTCATATTGCCCGTACCTCGTTCGGAAATCCATTTTTCGGAACATCTTCTGACTTCAATTTAACTTGATGATACCATGAACGAAGATCCAACTTCGAGAACACAGAAGCACCTCCCAGTTGGTCAAACAAATCGTCAATCCTCAGTAATGGATACCGATTCTTCACAGTGGCATTGTTCAACTCTCTGTAGTCAATGCAAAGCCTGCGGCTACCATTCTTCTTGTTGATGAACAGAACTGGAGCTCCCCATGATGAAACACTAGGCCTAATAAAACCCTTATCAAGTAGCTCCTGAACTTGCACCTTTAGTTCTGCTAATTCAACGGGTGCCATATGATGTGGACTCTTGAAAATAGGCACCGTACCTGGCTGAACATCAATGTTGAACTCCACATCTCAATCTGGCGGTAAGCCGGGAAAATCCTTGGGAAAGACATCAAGGAAATCCCGCACAACTAAGGGTGCAACAACTCCATCAGAGCCCAACGACACAAGCGAAACAGCCTTAGGGTCCATTGAGTTCTTGACATGCCCTGACGGTGTCTCACTCGCATGGAACACAAACTCTGGTTGACCAGAAATCCTGAAAGTCACCTTCTTCTTTCGGCAATCAATCATGGCACAAGAAATACCCAACCAATCCATGCCCAGAATGACATCGAAACCAAAATTGGGAATCACAATAAAATTAGCCAAGAAATCCACACCACCAATCAGCAACGGGCTTTGCTTGCATACCCTAGAATAGACAATGACACCTCCACCTGTGGTGATGTCCCAAGCTGCGGGCATAACATCGCTTGCCAAATTATACCGATCAACAAAGCGAGAGGAAAAAAAAGAGTGGATAGCACCAGAATTAAACAAAACATGAGCTGGAAGGGAGAAGACTAAAATAACACCTAGAAGAAGATCAAACAAATGAATAAGATGCTAGCAGGATATGTACAAAATTAATTATACAAAAGAAGGAAAATGACATACAGAAAATTTAAATAAGGAAAAATAAATACTATAACTACTGTGATATACATGCAACCACTCCAACAGCTACCTCCGCTTCCTCAGCTGTCAGGTTATAAGCCTGAACATGACTCCCAGTTTGACCTCCTCTAGGGGCCACACGCCTCTGATCAAAAGCTTGCCTCTGCAGTGGAAGAGGCAGTCTACCCTGATCACGAGTCGGCGCTCCTAGCCGAGCAGCACCAGTAGCCGGTGCAGGGGTCCTGTTCCTCGGGTAGTCATGAACCATATGTTCACGGCTCTCACACACTAGACATAGTCGATTGGCCATCCTGCAGTCTCGCTGTGAATGCCCAGCCTTATGGCAATAGCCACAAGTCTCAACAGTTCTCAGAACAACAAGTGCGTACAACTGTACTCTTGCAGGAGGGGGTGGAACTGACCTCCGAATAGGTCTTCCGGTAGGCCGAACTGCAACAGGGTGCGAAATAGTCTGCTGAGGAATACCCGACCTGCTGAGGGTCTGCTCCTGAATCTGAGCAGCATCCAGAACGTCGGCATAGGCGCGAAGCCAAAGAGCCGCCAAGCGGTTCTGGATGGGAAAACTCAAGCCAAATTGGAATCTGCGAGCCCTATCCTTATCAGTGGCTACGAGGATGGGAGCGAAGCTATTGAGCCGAGTAAACTTTGCAGCATACTCGTCCACGGAACGGTTTGCCTGGTTAAGACAATGCTCAAATTAATATTGTCACAGGTGAAGTAGGCAACAACAACGATATTTAAGAACACTATCTAGCTAACCTGGGTTAGGGAAACGAATTGTCATTCCATCTCTGCCTTGGTAACACTGGGAAAGAACTTCGTGATGAAGCTTTCTGAGAAAGTGGCCCACTTGATGGGTCTCGCCATCCTTTTGGTTTCAACCCGCCACCAGATGTGGGCGAGATCCACCAATTGGATGCTAACCACATCCACATGATCAACATCAGCAACACGGGCGGCGATCAACAGTTGCTCCGTCCGGATAAGCCATTGCTCGGACTCCAACAGCGACTCAGTGCCCGAAAACTTATCCGGGTGCAACCTCATGAAATCTGCTACTGTACCGGGCCTTGGTGGCACTGGCCCAGGTGCAGGTCCAGCGGTAGTTCCATTGGCCGCGAAAGTGGCCCTCATCAATTCATTGTACTCCTGCTGGAAAGCCATCATCTGATAAATCATCTGAAGAATAGCAGCGTGGTCGGGATGCTCATCCCTCAGACGGGAAGAAGAAGAATTCCCACGACCCATAGCTTGAAACACGATCAAATATGGTCAGTACCCAGATTATATGTTGGTTATTATATATCATGTGATCAGTGTGGTGTGCACATTACTGAGTTATCTCGGCTAGAGCCAAACTTGACTAATATATCAATCAAAGCCAAATCTTCATAAAGATATTCATGTTTGACTTATATATTATCCAACCCTGGGCTCTGATACCACAAAAACCTTGTCACACCCCGCTTCCCAAAATACGGAATAAGAGTACGTAACGTAGGCCCAGTGAATAATGTAAACACCATCCATAAGCCGTACCAGACTAACTCAGCAATATAAACAATAAACACAGCCTCGCAAGAAAGATATAATCACATGAATCAAAGATAAACATTTGATAATAATGAAATAATCCAAATAATATCCAACACAATATCCAATATCTGGGAATAAAAATAAACGACGGGAACAAAGGCCCAAAAAAAAGTTTAATATCAAGAAAATGTTCAAAAGAATAAATCTAGCAACAAAATAAACTAAGTAGCTCAATCTTTAGTTCCATCATCTAGAATCGTTACTCACCAATTCCTGCTGTTATAGATCCTCCAATATCTATAAATTCTTGAACTAGAAAGAAAGAAAATAATGTCCTTAGAGTAAGTCGTGGACAGTAAGTAGAGAGAAACAGAGAATAATAGGAAGCATGTATATCAAAGAAAAGGGACGGGATCAAAGTCAATGACAAAAGCAAAGATAGGCTATAATATCAAAGTTCTATATTTTAGTCATGCATGTAATGAATGATGTCAATTTAAATTCTATCTTTATGGCAATATACAGGATCAAGTTCAAGTATGGAATACCAAGTGCAGGTTTTTAATTATTTTATTAATCTATCTAGTGCACGTACTACTACGTCCCATATTTTCCATACCACAGTTTCGGTGCATGCACACAGTAAACATTTTAGACTGATGGTGAATTTACGGATCGTGTCCTCGGTAACAAGATGACAAGATATCATGATAGCGTGATCAAACAATGACAAGCAATTCTCCACCTTTCATGTAATAAATCATGCAAGCAAGAAGGCCTTTACCGAGTACATTTTCCGATCGTTCACTACCAAGTCATCCCATAATATCTCGGCTTGTTAATATTTTATTTTCATCCTATGTGAGCATGCAAGAAGGTGTCAGTGTGGTATTATGCTAGGTGTGACTAACTCTACTTATTACAAACAAAGCAAGAAGCAAACATATTAAATTAACACAAATCAGACAATCTGGACGGCATGACGTTGCTGCACAAAAACACAGATTACCGCTTCTACAGAAAGGAAATTCAGGATCTGTCAAAAATTCTAGAAAATAGACCCTCTGCCGGTTTTAGCGAATATATATACGACATATAAAAGTTACAAAAACTTGGGTGAAAACTCTATTTTTTTCAGATTTTATGTTCAGGCAGCAAGTTATAAATTGTGTTCACCTATATATTTTAGGTCAAAAAACCCATCAATTTATTTCAGAGTGGTTCCTACACATGTCTAGTCTCAGCCAAATTTATTTCATATTTTTATTTTACTGTTATCAAGTTCAATTTAATTATAAAACAGAAAGATACGCATGAATTTGTGAATCTGAAAATTCAGAGACAGTTGTACTAAAGATAAGATATCTCATAGATTATAACTCGAAATTTAGACCCGTTAAAAGTTCTCGAAAATAGATTCATGGGGCTATAATTCATATTCAGAAAGTTATTTTAAATTACAACAGCAAGATGGTCAAAAATCTGATACAAAATGAAACAAATAGCAGTACAGAAAATAGTTCGATATGAATAGGCAATAATTTCATCATACAACCATATAGTTCTTGCTAATTAATAATCAAAGTGATGCTATATATTTAACATGCAAAATTCCAATTTTAAGATGCAATTTCACAGGCATGGTAATTAATTCATTAATTCAACTCCAATCTAACATACTCAATTCATCAAACAATTCTATCATATGGATCTAGTTACTTTTCATGTAAATGTGCATATGCAATGTGCAAGGAGGACTAGGTTTTAGATCAAAGATATAGGCACGATGTTAAGAATATATCGGGTTAGCTCGTGTAAACCCTTAACATACTTAACAGAATTTCAATAGCAGTACGATAAAAAGGATTTGGATGTACTTGCAGAGATCAAAGAATCTTGAACAAAACAATAATCTAGTTCAAGAAGAGACTTGCCTTTTAGTTGTTGATTTCGAATATATAAAATAACGGGATAAGAATCCTGGGCGACGAATCATGAACATTATATCACGGGAACACATGCAAGCTATGTGCAAAACAGAAAAATGGAAAACACCCTACATCGGATCAAACACAAAACACCGGATCGATCCTCTCTCTTCCACAACAGCACACACCAAAGAAAACCCAACTCTACTCTTCTGCTCAACACCGACAGAGAGAGAGAGACGGCAGGAGGGAACGACGACTGTAGGCGGCGACTGGCGATAGCGACAGCGCACGGCGAGGGCGACTGACGACAGGGTGCTGGTGGTCAGGAAGCAACACAGCGGTGAGAGCTCGAGCAGAACTCTATTTTGCACCGAAAATAGAGAAGATGGAGATGGCAGGGGTAGGGGCTCTAGACGGCGACGAGGGAGAGGGGTGAGGGGTCTTTGGTGGTTGCGGGGAACAACAGAGAGGATCAAGGTGGTCGACGAGGCGGATAGCGGTGAACGGATGGGTTCGAGCAGTGGAGCGGCAATGGCAGGTTCGGTGGATGGTGAAGACGATGGGATTAGGGGATGGTGGTGATGGTGGTGATGACGAGGGGTCGGCGGGGAGAGGGGAGGTCGAAGTGGTGGTCAGATAAGGCGACGAGAGGTGAACAGGGATGGGTTCGAATGAAACAGAAGAGAGAGAAGAGAGTCGGGGTGAGGAGAGAGGAAATAGCGGCGGTAGGGGAAAGAGAGAGATAGGGATTATAATAATATATTAGGGTTTAATGGGGTATTTATATAGAGAATTGAGATGTTGGGGTTTTGGGTTGAGGGTTAATGGGTTTAGGGTATGGGTTTAGGCTCCAAAAAGAGAAAAACACGTAGAAATCAATGGGATGAACATATAGTGAAACAATTCAAACTCGAAACACAAAGAGCAAAATTTGCAATGAGCCAAAAATAGTAGAATTCAAGCCAAAAGAGCATGGAATGATCAAAGAGAATAAACCCAAGAAAAGCAAAATTTATTATTAAAAGGAATGAGATACAATAATAAATTCTAAAATAGGAAAAATAAGGGTTACACGTTCTGTTCTTGAAGTCGAATAGCGTCCTCCACTCGGATGTACTTCTCGATTCTTTGGAGAAGGTTGGAGAATTCCTGGGGAGGTTTTTTGATAAGGGAGGCTTTGAGGTAATCATGGTTTACATTGTGGCTAAAGGCAACCATGGCTATGGTTGAGTTGAGTGAGGGGATGGACTCAGACTCGACTACGAAGCGCCGAACATAACTCTTGAGGGACTTCTTGTCTCTTTGCTTCAAGTCAAGTAGGGATTCACTTGTCTTATCTGTCTTGTGGTTGGTGATGAAGTGCATGAGGAAGAGCTCTACAAGTTGATCGAAAGAGAAGATGGACCCTAGAGAGAGTCGAGACAACCACTCCCGTACGGATCCCTTCAGGGTTGCTAGGAAAGTCTTGCAGAAGAGGGAGTCAGATGCTTGGTGGATCATCATGAAGGTTTTAAAACTCTCAATGTGGTCTATCGAATCGGTTTCCCCGTTGTATGACTCGAAGGTTGGGATCTTGAAGTTAACTGGGACAGGAGCCTCAATAATCTTCTTAGAGAAGGGTGGTCTGACGGGACGGTATCTTCTTTTATGTTTTTCTTCTTCCTGCTTCAGTTGTGCTAGATGATCTTCCATCTTTCGGAGGCGTCAAAGGACGACGTTCTCCGACTGATCAGATCTGGTGGACCCATGAGACTCTTTGTGTTGCGATGGAGTAGAGCAGTGACGACTGGTTCGTCGAGAATTAGGAGGAATTATGTCAAGAGCCTGAAGAATTTCATCTTTGAACTCTCAGAGTTATGCTCTGGTGACGGGTACTTCTTCCTCCCTCCTTCTAGGGGCTGTTCTGCTGGTTGGAGTTGGATGCCTCATCTCTTACGGAGGAGTTTTTCTGTGGTCCCTTGTGGAGCGGTGACTTCTTCGCCCCTAGGAGAGGGGGGATCTTCTTCGCCTTCTAGGAGAGGGAGTTCTTCCGTGCCCTCTTGGAGAGGGAGCAATTTTGGATTGTAGCCTCCGAAGAGAGGGACTCCTCGTGCCTACCTAATGTGACGGATGTGGCCTGCTTGAACGACCCATACGTTCAGACTCCTGCTGTCTGGAGACGGAGATCGTGTTGAGGTTAAGGTGCCTTGGGAGGCATGGTGGAGGGTAGAGGTGTAGACAGACCCTCTATTCTTTCCAATGTGTTGTGCAGGGGGGTTGATTTCTTCGGGAGTCCCCCGGTGGAAGCTTCTTAGAGAGGGGTTGAGTAGGCCTCTTAGGCTATTTCACGTGAAGGAGTTGATCCGGCTGAATGGTATGAGGGACGCCCTCAAGAGGAGGCGGAGGAAGATGGTTGGCTTGTCAGCTTAAGGCCGCCGCCTTTCATTTCCCCTTTGGCGGCATGACTTAAAACTGTTTTTACCGACGAAGTTTGGTTGGATTGCTTTTAAAAGTTTTTCATAGACGGCACCAATCTATTGCTACTAATTTCTGTGTGGGAGCAGATATATGATATGAGTTATTTAAAAACAGTATAAAGCTGACCTTTTGACTTTCGCTGATATTGATTGTTTCCAATTGTTGTTGACCGTTGAATCTGACTAGTTTACACCGTTGGATCTGATCTTGATGGTGACGATCGCTCCGATTGTCTTGCAAAAGTCTGAATAACCAGGGTTGATCCCGGCAACAGACCCTTCGACGCTCAAGTCAGAACTCAAGAATAGAAAGATAGTTTTTAGATGCAAAATATTGATTACCTTGTTCTAGTGGAGGTAGAGGGGTATTTGTAGTCATCTTGGGGGTCAGTTTCAAGATAATGATTTATCTCTACTTCCATGTGTTTTTGGATTGAATCAATTATCTCTTCTTCTTGAATAGATAAGAGTTACTGAGGGGATTTGAGTTTTAAACTCTCCCCTAGATAAGAAATATGATTTTTGAATCGTCTCTTATAGGTAATCATGAGTTTAAATCATTTTTAAATGATTCGGACTCATTTGCATGAGGCTGTTAAGACAACCCAATAAGACATTCATTTTTGGGTTATTGGGCTTGAAAGATGCCTAATTTCCATTCATGGGCCCGTTTATATGTAAAATTACCGTTTTACCCCTGAGAGCTTTCAGATTCGTGTCCGATTTTAATGGTCCCGATTTAGTTCTATTTTTACCCATATCATTAACCTAGTCGTCTTAGACCTTAGTGAGTTAAATTTCTTGAGAGGGATTACAAGAAAAAGATAGATTTTGAGTGAGAATTATTGTAAACCCTAGTTTCTTCATTCAACTCCTAGAAATCGTTGGAGGGCCAATGAACGGGGAAGTAGTCATTACACTGAGTAAACATCGATAAAAACCACTTGGCCACGTTTATAGTCTTTTGCTTTTTTCATTGACTATTTGTCATAACGAATGATATCGAAATCTAGGTTGCATATGACAAACAATTTGAATGTAAAAAATTATATTGAACCAATTTTGTAATGTGGAAAATTCAGATCATGACATACCTCTATCAAAAATATGTAGATGGTTCGATGTTGGGTTTGAAGAACAAAGGTGCAGACACGAATGAAAAGAATACTGCAGCACATAGAAGACGATATACGACCTCACAAAAATCAAGACCACAACGGAGGCAAGGGTGATTCTCAGGATCATGTATGAGAAACTGTTCGCCATCAAACTAAATTTACTTGTTGAAAATTTGGTTAACATGAAGTTAACTAGATAAGTTGAACGGTAAAGCACGTGAACAATTTCTTCGTGATAAATGGTCAACTGGAACTTGTGGAGATAAGTTTGAGGAGAGAAAATAGACACTGCTATTTTCTTCTTCTCTCTAAGACAAGTATAATGCAATAGTATATGCTATTACATATTCATATTTTCTATGACAGATTAGATTACTCTAAATGATCTTGTCAACAACATCGTTAACGAAAAGGTGAGGAGGAAGACAAATGCAGAGTCTTTAACATCTTCTAGCAATTCCACGCTATCAATTGAGAAACACAGGAGAAGTAACAATATGGGAGGGTCAAAAGGAAAAACTCATTGATTAAACTTTAAAGAAATGGGTAGCAAAAATGAGCGTTGACATTGTCATAAGCCGGAGCAAAGGAAAGGCCACACTACAAAAGAGTAAAAGAAGAGAAAAAATGAATCTCAAGGAGTAAATGTGGTAAGCAATGAAATTCCATTAGAATATTTATATTTGTCTGTTGGAGTTGAATTGGTATTAGATGATTGGATTATAATTTCAGCTGCTTATTTCTATTGTACATGCAAGAAAGATGTTTCCAAAGACTATGCAACAGGATAATTTGATTTAGTTGTAGTGGGCAATTGATAGAGTAGTTCGGTAGTTGGTAAGGCACAATTACAGTGAAAGCATATAACCATGGGAGAGTTGTCTTTCATTTGTCTTTCATTAAGTGAGATATATTACAAACTTAAGGAAACTTTTGATGTCAACCACTGATGCAAATGGACTTACAACTTGCAATATTTTCAATTAAAAAATATGTACTAGAACAACAAATTGTACAAGAAGATACTTGCCTTGATTGGATGAGAACGTTGATCGATGATCGAGATCGAATGGATCGGATCGGCGCGGATCTTGGTGGCAATCAAGATCAAGAAAATCGGATGGCTCAGATCAGATCTGATCTAATCAAGATGATGGATATCAGATCAGGTCTAGAGATGGTCACGATCTTGATGTGTAACACCCTGGATTTTCAAATCTTATTTTATATTTGGAGTTGTTTGATTTTACTTATTATGCAAATGCAATTTATGCATGCATTTCTCTAAAAATATATCATAGACTAGTAATTCTCATTTATTCTCTTTTTAGAAAGCCTAATTTGTCTCTTTGTAGCCCACATCAGTTAATTAATTAATTAAATTAGTAGAGCCCATGGTCTCTTGGCCCATTAGTAAGCCCATGTAATTTAATTCTTCTTTATTTTAGCCTAACTTGTAGTGTAGACTCAAATAATAGACAATTAATTAAACTAACACGTACAACTTGTTAGTGGGGGACACTAGGGTAGCACGTGCATGCACTAGAGTGTGCAAAGCACACCCTTGAGCATTGGCTGGATTGTGCATGAGTGGAGAGGGAGAGTGGATGAAGTGGAGGAGTGGTTATTCCATCATGGGAAGTTATGGCAACTCCGTAATTCATCTAGGCCCTTGATCCTTAACCACTTGATCTAATCCCAGCCTTCCATTCTCACTAAAATTTGTATAAATATCCCCCCCCCTTAGTATACTTACACCTAATCTATATCAAAAGAGAAAGAGAAAGAAATATAATTAGAGAGTAAAAGATTGAGAGATTAGTGAGTTCAAAAGATTGAAAGTTGCAATTGTGTGTTCTTCTTCCCCTTGATGGTCGGTTTTCTTCAAGAAGCAAGGGAGGCTCGGGTTTTCTTCAAGAAGCAAGGGAAGCTCGGGTTTGCTTCAAGGCTAGGAGGAGACGACTCGTGGTGGCTCAAACTAGGAGGAGAATGCCTCTTTTTGATCAATCTAGGAGTTCTTAGGAGTACATTTGTTTCTCTCCAAATAAGGTGGGCAATTTTCTCTAAGTTCTAAGTAGTATCATGCTAGGTTGCGTGCTAATCATGCTAGAATAGATAGATGAAAATATTGCTCTTTGTTAATACCATGATTAAGGTGAAAATGGAACATATATGAAAATTGCATGAAATGACTAAGTGAAATTGATTGAATAGTAGTTTGTTGTTGTGATATTAATCTAGCATGCTAAATTAGAATAAATATTTCTCCATGTCAAAATGTTTGCGTTTATGGAAAAAGTGCAATTTTAAGAAATGTGCTTATGTGAAAAATACAAATTGTGAGAATCTCTATATTATTAAAATAAGATTGATTAGTAAATTATGCTTATTTATGATTAGTGTGATTGATACTAAATAATTCTAAAGTTGTATGCTAATTGTTGAGAGAAATAAACATTTTATTATTTAGGCCAAATTCAAGAGGTCATCAATTTGTGTGTTAATCAAAAAGAAAGAAGAAAAACTCTTTAGTTTAATAAAGAAGAACTAATTATGATTGAAAGAAATCAAGAAAAAATGTCTCCTTGAAAAAGAAATTGTTAATAGAATATTATGTGATTTTTCATATACAATTGTAGGAATAAAAAGAGAGGTACTCTATATGAGAAATGGGAATTTAATGGCTTTAAAAACCCCCAACTTACTATTTGTTTTGAATCAGGAATTTATTTAGTTTATAAGAGGAACAAATTACATTTTTGAAGAAATGAGTTTTTTAAACAAACTAGAATAACTACAGTCTTGTACAAAATAAATTGGAAATATTTCTCTACGGGTGAGTCACTCTGTCCATTCTAGTCAGTGGGTGCAAATTAAAAATGTCACTATAGTAGGAGGTCACGGGTTCGAATCTTGGCATAAACTCTTTATTTTTTTTCTTTGAAAATAACCCAATACCGAACCCAGAGCATAAAAGAATTGAGACCCCCTTGTGTCACGTGGGCGCCTTGTCCCCTTTGGTCAGCCGCTGCGCCATAGTAATGTTACTGTAGCGCATGCTGCTGATGTTGGTGCGGGTTCGAAACCTGGCTTTGGCCAAGGTTTTATTTTTGATTTTTTTGGGAAAATGATTATTTTTAAATGATTTCTTTTGTGAAATTAATTTATAAAAATTAGGTTAATTATCTTGAGATTAAATTTGAACTTAACTAGGAAAAATCTATGGATTGATAAAGAAATTGTAGATCGAAATTAAAGAGATTATAAGGGTATTAATGTGACAATTGAAGCAATATGTATTTTTCTTCTTTAAGAAAAATTATGGGAGATTATTTTGAGAATTTGAGATTTAATACAAATGTGGATAATTTCGACTGGGTTATATAAATGAGATTTTAGACTTGTGAAGCAAAGAAAAATTATGAGATTAAATGTGTAATTCGAGAAATTGTGAAATGAAATTATCTTGTCTCATTATTGTGAAAAAAATAATACATGAATTGAAATGAAGAAAATCATGATGACTTATGAAAATATTGATGAGTGTGAATACATAATTTATGAACATGAAAGGAGATTTTGAACTAGAGGGTAGCTAAGTCCATTACCGGCAAGTGAATAAATTATTTTGAGATGAACTATTGAGATGAAAGACCAAGTTTGGTCATGTTGTTGAATATGACCGGTATAGAGGAAAGAGCTAACTCTAGGGGTTGATTTTATTCATGATTCATATAATTAAGGAATAGAAACATAGCGGTGATGTGACAAAAGTGAGTGAAAAACACGAGTATGAGGGCCAACGGATTGGCAGTGTGAGAGTGATTCACAGATTTCCTGCTTGATGCGTCAAGACATGGCGTGAGCACTACTCCAGAATTATCGTCCCGGTGGCGACGCTTGTGGAGTGTTTGGTGATTACGGGTTGTGCCATCGTTCCACGACGGAGGCTGAATTGTCCATAGATTGCCTGCATGATGCGTCATGTCAGTGCGTGGGATTCCCCTCCAGATTGTCTGGATATAGGCTCGTAGTTCATAGAACATCTAGGATACTTACCATAGTTACCGTAGTAGTTTAAGTAATGGCGAGGGATTAAAGCCTATAAAATGAAGAACGATTAAGGGCTTGCCCTCGGACCTATGTAGTATGGGATGCATAGAATCCGAACAAGTACGCATTAGTGTCATATAACATAACCACTGTATTAAGGACTAAGTGCACAGCACAACATGACATCTACAGGATAGTCCCCGTAGTTTTGTTTGTGACAAGTGTGTGTTTTCTAAGTCGGAGAAAATTGATGTTTCATATCCTTGCGTCAGTTGAATGAACTGATGAGCCCAGAGTTTTTATGCAGGATAAAGAGATTGACAAGATTAAGTATGCATGCTGCTTAAAGGATGTTTCAAGTGTTGTACATTATATTCTTGTAATTATTGTAAATGACTTCCGCTGTTTAAATGTAATTCAAGATGTAACTCTGATGTAATAAAAGTTTAAATTTTCTTGTAAAATTGTATGAAGAGAAGTGTAAAGATCCTGTGGAACTTCGAATTCGGTTTTATTGGAATTCGAGGTGTTACATGATGAGATCAGATGGCCGAGATTCAAATGTCCCTTCTCCTTTCATCTCTTCTGATCAATAGCAGCGGCGGTGGGAGTTTCGAATGTGGCGACTGGCGGCGACGACTGTGGGCAGCGTTGCGGCAGCGAGACGGCAGCAACGTCGAGGCTCGATTGTGGATTAGTCGACAGAGACAACGCCGGTGATGAGGGGAAGGTGAGGCTCTGCTTTTGTAAGAGAAACAGAGTGGGCGATGACGGGGAAGCTTCGGGGATTCGGCAATTACGAGGCGACAAGGGGTGAGAATTGGTAGGGGATGACGGCGATGAGGAGCACCAGGGTCGAGGGGTAAAGGTCTGGTATTGGCAAAGCAATGGGTTCGATCGAGGAGGAAGATGAGGGGTTCGATCGAGGTGCACGGGTACAGGGATAAGGATGGAGAGGTTGACGAGTCGACAGTGAGGCGGTGACGAAGATGAGGGTGAGGGGAATGGTGGAGTCGAAGGTGGGTTGATGAATACAGGGTAGGATCGAGAGGTGAAGAGGTAGACGGTAGATGAACAGTGTAGAAGGGGTTGGCGGCTATAGTATATGGGGGTAGAACAGTGAAAAGGTTTAGGGTTAATTAGGGTTAGGAGTTAATTAGGTTTATATAGTATAGGGTTTCAGGTTGTGGGTTATTTGTTAACAGGTTTGCGTAGGATCCAAGAGGAGATTGAGTTAAAATTCACTATAATTAGGAAAAATGAATTAGATGAGATGAAACAGTCAAATCCCCATGAAGGATAACAAATTAAAGTGGATAGGAAAGATGCAATTGAAATAAATGTTGGCAGAAAATTGAGTCGAAACAAAATAGATGACTTTTATTAAAACTTAAACAAAAATGCAGATTCTCAAATTGATAAATAGAGTACGAGAATGAAATACAGCAGAAAATACAAATATAGGAAACAGGGGTTACAAATCCTACCCACCTAACAAGCAGAATTTTGTCCTCGAAATTCAGACAAGTGGTACATAGGGCAACCCCCCAAAAGAAAAGAAGACAAGGAGGCTACTTGAACAAATGGGTGAACTTCTTCTGGATCTCCTCCAATTCCTAAGTCGACTCACCCGGCGAGTGAGGATTCCAAGAAACCCGAACCAGCTTGATAACCTTGTTCTTCAGCACTTTCTCTCGCCTGTCCAAGATAGCAACTGGCGGGATCTCACAAGACAGATCCGGCTGCACAGATAACTCTGAATAGTCGATCACATGGATTTTATCCCTGATGTATCTCCTAAGTTGGGAGACATGAAAGACATCATGCACCCTAGATAGAGCCGGCGGCAATGCAAGTCGATAGGCCACCTTGCCTACTCGTTCCACAATATCGAACGGCACGATGAACCTGGGGCAGCAGTTTGCGTCCACCTCCAAATCGGATAACTCCTCTCCATAGCGATACCTTAAGGAACACATGGTCTCCCACCTTAAACTCCAAGGGCCTTCTATGGACATCTGCCTCGGGGCAGCAGTCCTCTGAACGACAATCTGATGCTGAGGAGGAAGTGGCAGCCTGACCTGATAACGAGCCGGTGCGACCGCAGGCTGGACAAGCCTGCCCCCGGGGCAGTCCTGAACTGTGTGGTCACTAGCACCACACCCAAAACATCGGTGGTTGGCTCGCCGGTAGTCCCTGCACATGTGCCCCGGAATCTGACAGAAGTCATAGAAACCTCCCCTCCGTGGAGCGGCAGGAGGGTAGGGAGCCGCCCTAGCAGGATGGGCTGGAACTAGCCTCCTGATTGGCCCTCCTGTGGGCCTAGAAACAACTACATGGTACTGGACACTCGCTGAAGAGGAGTCCCACGAGCTCGAGTCTGCCCCGTCGCTCGAGCTGCCTCCAATGCATCAGCGTAGGTACGGAGGCGATGGGAAGCCAAGTGTACCTGAATCCCATGGTCAAGCCCCAATAGAAACCTCTAGGCTCGGTCCTCCTCATTCTCCACCAAGGCGGTAGCGAAGCGACTAAGCCGGGTGAACTCCGCAGCATACTCATCCACGGATCTAGTGCTCTGTGTCAAGAAAATTTTGTGTTATGATACCACATATATAATATGTAACAAAATTCAAAACACAGCACTAACAAATCAACCAACCTATTTCAAGGCGAGAAACTGATACTCCATGTCCACCCGGGTTATGCTAGGGAAAAACTTCTCATGAAAGCTCTAAGCAAAGGTGGCCCAAGCAATAGGCCACTCTAGCCTCTTGGACTCTGCCCTCCACCAGATGTAGGCCAAGTCCACCAACTAGATGCTCACCACATCCACATGGTCTGCATCAGCAACCCTAGCTGCCTATAGTAGACTCTCAGTCCGGATCAGCAACTGCTTGGCCTCTAGTGACGTTTTAGTCCCAGCAAACTTATCAGGATGCAGCCTCATGAAGTCTGCGATAGTACCCAGACGAGGGGGCAAGGCTACCGGAGCTAGCACAGCGAGGGCTGGGGTAGCAGCGTTCCGGTTAGCAGCCTCCAATGTTGCCTTTACGAGCTCGTTGTGCTCCTGTTGCATCTGGACGATCTGGTGCAATACCTGAGTAACAGCCGCCAACTCAGGGTGATCATCCTGCGAGCAAGAAGACGAAGAATTCCTACGAGCCATAGTCTGCACAAAACCAAAAATAATTAGTATCCAGATCAAGTTGATTATCAATTCTTCATGCAATGGCATGGCCTGTTAATAGCTGAGTTAATCCTGACTGAGTCAAGCCTGTCTAATGTATTAGTCAAACTAATACATTAGCCAAACCTGAGCTCTGATGCCACTAAAAACCTGTCACGCCCCGCTTCCCAAAAGGAATACGGAATACGAGTACATGACAAAGCCTAGTGAATGATTTTCATCATTCATAAGCTGTAGGATCGACTCAGCATCATAACAAGGAATATAGCAAAAGATACACAACCACGCATGCATGAATAATTTATTAATCAACAGAAAAACATATGGAACAAATAAAAATATCCCAAATAATTTCCAGATCTGGATCGAAAGTAAAAACTTCGGGACTACAAGCCTGTTACAAGTTTTCAGATAGCAACAAGAATTAAATAACTGAAACAAGTTTTCCCAAGCAAAGCCTAGAAGGTTTGTGCACCAACTCCAACAGGCAACTCGTCTCCAAAGTCTGTATTATCATGCAGTAGAAAATGGAGAAACAAAGACAAACGCCCTTAGTGTAAGTTAGGGCTGCAAGTAGTACAAGCAAGGGTATAAAAATAAGCGCAAGAAAATATGAAACAAGATTTGGAATCAAGAATGTATAACATGATATTATAGGGATGCAACAAGTAGTGGAGTTCAATAGACTAGCTAGAATGTAAGGCGACTCCAGTAATAGGATTGGGTAACAAGTACTAGTAGCAGGAACAAGTGGCAAGTGAGCATGTAATTGTATTAAGCATTAAGTAACAAGTATCAAGTAACAAGTATCAAGCAAGATAGGTGTCAAGTGTAAACAAGTAACAAATTATTCTTAAGTCTAATGTTTAATTCTATCTAGGTAGCACTTCATGCGTCCCAACTATTTACCACATGGTTGCTACTTACAAACAGTTACGTTTAGGCCTAGGGGTGGATTTTATAGGGCGGTGTACTCAGGAATCAAGTATCAAGCAAGCATGTTCATGAATCCGGTAATCATATAACTAGTTTATGTGTCAAGTAATAACATGACAAGTCATGAATCAAATAATAATATACTAGTTCATGAGTCAAGTAATAACAAGTCCATGAATTGAGTAATAATATACTAGTTCATGTTACAAGTGTTAATATAACCAGTCCATGAATCGAATAATCATATACTAGTTCATGAATTGAATAATAATATAACTAGTTCATGAGACAAGTATCAAGTGGGAAACACGGGCCCCCTTCTGAGTACACTTACCTATATTGTCCATTACTATGGTCTTTCCCTTAAACCCCAGCTTGTTATTTATTATTATTATCAAGACAAGCATGAAAGCCTATGAAATAGGACAAGTAAACATGATCAAGAATAGGGAACAAGTTTAGGCTAGGTAGGATACATATTCAAGAGTCAAAACAAATTAAAGTTATCAAGAATGACGAGAATTCCAATTCTGGATAGCATGACATTGCTACACCAAAACTGCGATTCTTGCCACCACAAGAATACAAATCTGGATCTGTTAGAAAATCTAGAAACTATACTCTCTACCGAATCCAGTACATATAAACAAGATACATAAAAGTTGTAGCAATTGGTGTCAAAACAGTAAACTACACAGGATTCGTGTTCAGCCAGAATTTGTAAAATTTTGTTTATAAGTATGAAACAGGTTTGAAACTTCATTATTTAATTCCAGGAAAATTAGGGAATGTTCTCTAGTTTGTATAGTATCAGCATGCAAAATTTCAATTCATTATCTTACAGGTATCATGGTTAAATTAATTGTAAAACAAAGTGTTGTAGCAAAATTGTGAATCTGAAATTCTACGACATAGTACAGTAAAACTGCAATAACTCACAAACCATAACTCGGAATTCAATTTAGTCAAAAGGGTAGTAAACTAGATATCTGAGGCTACATTTAATGTTTTGGACTCAAGTCCAGATTCTGATATTATCAGGGTCGAAACAACAAGTAAAAATAGGAATAACAACATAGATGGTTTCTTTTATATAACATGTGGCATGATAAATGACTAGTATGAGTCTAAATTAGTGTGTGATCCAAATCATGATGTAGTAGAAACAGCAAGCCAAATTTAGTTCTCAACTCAAAAGAAAGTAGAATCAACTCATACATCATACAACATACATCTACAAGTCAAGGTGGTTCTTAATTTCATGTGTTCGAATAATTAGGAGATAAAATGGATTCAACTAGTTTTGCAACAAATAAATCAACGAAGGGTTGTGACTCTTATGATCATGGAATTGATAAGGAATAAAATAAGATGAACAAATGATGAGGCCAAGGGGAGTCACAACTATGATCTACTTGTAGTATTTTCAATTAAAAAGCTTGTACTAGAACAACAAATTGTACAAGAAGATACTTGCCTTGATTGGATGAGGACATTGATCGACGATCGAGATCGAATGGATCGGATCGGTGCGGATCTTGGGGGCGATCAAGATCAAGAAAATCGGATGGCTCATATCAGATCTGGTCTGATCAAGATGATGGAGATCTGATCAGATCTGGAGATGGTCACGATCTTGATGAGATCGGATGGCCAAGATTCAAATGACTCTTGTCCTTCCTTCTCTTCTCTGATCAATAGCAGCGATGGTGGGAGCTTCGACTACGGCAAATGGCAGCGACGACTGTGGGTGGTGCTACGGCGGTGAAACGGCAGCGAAGTCGAGGATTGACTGTGGATCAGTTGACGGAGACAACGGCGGTGATGAGGGGAAGGTGAGGCTCTGCTTTCGGAAGAGAAACAGAGTGGGCGATGGCGGGGAAGCTTCGGGGATTCGGCAATGGCGAGGCAACGGGGGGTGAGAAGAGGTAGGGGATGACGGCGACGAGAAGCACCAGGGTCGAGGGGTAAAGGTTCGGTAATGGTGAAGCGATTGTTTCGATCTAGGAGGAAGAGAAGGGGTTCGATCGAGGTGCAGGGGTACGGGGATGAGGATGGAGAGGTTGATGGGTCGACGGTGAGGCGGTGACGAAGACGAGGGTGAGGGGAATGGTGGAGTCGAAGGTGGGTTGACGAATACAGGATAGGATCGAGAGGTGAAAAGGTAGACAGTAGATGAACATTGTAGAAGGGGTTGGTGGCTAGAGTATATGGGGGGTAGAACAGTGAAAAGGTTTAGGGTTAATTAGGCTTAGGAGTTAATTAGGTTTATATAGTATAGGGTTTCGGGTTGTGGGTTATTGGTTAACGAGTTTGAGTAGGATCCAAAAGGAAATTGAGTCAAAATTCACTATAATTAGGGAAAATGAATTAGATGAGATGAAACAGTCAAATCCCCATGAAGAACAACAAATTAGTACGGATAGGAACGATGCAATTGAAATAAATATTAGCACAAAATCAAGTCGAAACAAAATAGATGACTTTTATTAGAACTGGAACAAAAATACATATTCTCAAATTGATAAATAGAGTATGAGAATGAAATACAGCAGAAACTACAAATACAGGGGTTACAGTATACAATCGCACATTTTTGTGACTTTTAGGAACATGAAGGTGTCCATGGGCTGATCACAGTTCCCAGAACCCCACGGGAAAATGGGGTTGCAGAGAAAATGAACTGCACGATCCTCAGAAGTGCATGATACATGAAGTTACATGCAGGGATGCCTATCTATCTGTGGGCAACTAAATGGATACAGATGTAGATTTTGGTCTGCCCTTTTAGTGCGCTTGATGGGAGAATACATAACAAATTATAATCAGGTAAACCTGTTAATCATTCTTATTTAAAAGTTGTTGGTTGTATTGCATATTCATTGGTTAACATGGAAGAAAAAAAAAAGAAATTGGATACAAAATCAAGAAAGTGTCTGCATTTGTTATGTGGCAATGAGTTTAGGTACAAATTTTGAGGCATTAGGCAAAGGCCACTACTTTAATAAATACCTCTCTACTAACAGGTGATCACAGGCATTGTTTCCACCCTAGCATCTTGCTGATAATATGATTATCCGTAGCATGGTTGTAGTATTCAATGAAGAGCTCTTTGTAAAGACAAACATTCAGAGCAAGAAGATACAACAAAATTCTAATTTCAAGTTTGTGAAATTTGAATAGGTCCTAGTGGTGGGGCCCCAATAACGGAACAACTGGTAGAATTACCACAAGTAGCATAGGAGGATCATGATGAGCCTATCCAGGATGAACAAGACATACAAGACGAGTTGGATGTCCAAGATAAATGATAAATTCAAGATGAATGATTATCCACAAAAAAAATACCGCCAGATTAGTCAGGAAGCTGAACCAGTCAGTGAACCAAAACCTATTTTAAGGATGTCAATACAAGAGAGAAAGTAAAAACATATATTAATCCATCAGCCATCACAGTTCATAAGAGTGTTTAGTACATAAATTCAAGCTAGCTAGAGAGTCATGATGAAGCTGAAAGTTGGGGCATGAATCCAGTGGGAGAATGAGAAGGACGAGATGAATTTCATTATAGAACAAAACTTGCTCTCATGAACAAGTGGCTTTATAGAATCAAGGTTGAGCCAAATGGCAGTAGAAGCTTCAATACAATTTTATTGTCAAGGGATTTTCTTAATAAGAGGGTATTGACTACAGTTAAAGTGGTGAAGATGGCTTTGAGTAGGGTTTTGCCTAGCATAGTTATAGAAGAAGATCTACATCTAAAGTAGATGGGTGCTCAAACAACTTTTCTCCATGCTGATGTAAAATAAGAGTTGCACATAAGTAATCTGCATGTTTTGAAGTCAATGGAAAGGAATACATGGTTTGTCGATTGAAGAAAAATCTATATAGGCATTAACATGCACCTTGGTTGTTTCATGCGAGGAAGAAGCTTAGGAAGATATGACTCCAATCATTGTGTCTATGTGCGCAGGTACCACGTCAATGATACAATCATTTTAGCTTTATATATGGACGATATGTCTTTCGCAGGTTCATGTTGAAAAAAATTAATGATGAAAAGATGCTAGCTTCTCAATTTTCTATGAAGGGGTTGTCACAGGCAAAGTAAGTTCTCGGCAAAATCACAAGGAACAGGAAAATCAAGACACTTTGGTTGTCTCAAGCAGAGTATGTGAAGAATGTATTAAAGCGATTCAGTATGGATCGTGTGAGACTAGTAACTAGTCTTTAGGTGCACACTTTAACTTGTCAATGGACTTGTGTCATACTTTGGAGGCAGATATAGAGAAATGTATGCATTTCCTTATGCCTTAGCCATTGTTAGTCCTATGTATGAGATAACTTTAACGAGGGTAGAATGCAGTTGGAGTTGTCAGCCGTTATCAAAGAACCCTGACAAAGAGGAATGGAAAGCAATAAAGGGCATTCTTAGACACCTTGAAGGTACTTCAGACCATTCGCTATAATGGGGGGTGATTCAATGGAAATGCACAGTTATGTAGGTTAGCACTATTGTGTTTATCATGATGGTTGTAGAAGTACAACATGATATGTTTTTACTTAGCTATACAAAGTGGTTGCATTGTCAACAATAATGTTAGAATATAAGGCACTTCAAGAGGCTTCAATAATTTTGTGTACATCAAAATTCATGGCTCAGTTGCACAAGGTTGATCTAAGGAGCAAAAGTCATAGAGAAATATTGAACTGACCTTACATGTTATGATTCATGTCACGCCCCGCTTCCCAAAAAAGAGAATACGGAATACGGATACATGACTAAGCTCAGCAAATGATTTTCATCATCCATAAGATGTTCGGAATCTTTACAATATTTTACCAGAATAATCAGAGTCGGAAGCAAAAGAATCAACCAAGCATGCAAATATGAATCAAATACCAACAAGAATACTTGAAACAAAATATATTAATCTCAAATAATCCAGATTTGAATAAGTCAATATCCTGGATCACATTGCCCAAATACAAATAAATCCAAGTATCAAATAAAATTGTTCAAAATAAGCAACAAGAAATAATAATAGCAAATTTCCGCACTAATATCTCATATCACCAACTCCATCTGGCAACTGAACATCCTGGTCTGCAATTAGATAAATTGCAAGAAGAGAAAAAAGAAAACAAACTCCCGTCAATATAAGTTACTGGCCGCTTGTAGTACAGGATACAAGTATATGGGAAAGGATAAACAAATAGCATGGGACAGGCATGATAACAAAATATAACAACTATCATGGCAAGACAAACAAGTGCAAGTAGCATGTATCAAGTGTCAAGTCAACAAGTATCATGTAAACAAGTAACAAATGTCAAGTATTATGTAAACATGTAGCAAGTGTCATGTATCAAGTATCATGTATCATGTAGTCAAGTATCAAGTATCATGTTCATGTATCATGGTCAAGTCTTGTAGTTATTACTATCTAGGTAGCACTTCAAGCATCCCAGTTTTTACTACATGCTTGCTACATTCAAACAGTTTCGCTTAAGATTTCATAGTTGATCATAGAAGGCAGTGTACTCAGGGACAAGTATCAAGTAATCGAGCTCCAAGCTCCAAGTATCATGTATCATGTATCATGTATCACGTGTCAAGTTGTGCAAGTGACAAGTAATCACGTGTCAAGCGTGCAAGTATCAAGTAATCACGTGTCAAGTATCATGTATCAAGTCATCATGTAGGATATGTGGATCCCCTTACAAGTACACATTTATGTATTTTCCACTATTAGATCTTTCCCTTTAAACCTCAGCTTAGTTATTTATTATTATTATCAAATAAGCATGTATGTGTGCAAAACATAGCAAGAATAACATGGTATGATCCAGTACAAAGTTCAGGGTGCAAGAATAAACATGTACAGGCGAAAGACAACACATCAAAGAGTGGGACAACGAGACTTCTAGTTCAGGGCAGCAAGATAGTGCTGGACTAAAACAAGGATTCCCGTTGCTACAAACATGAAAACCTGGATCCGTCAAAGAATCTGGAAAATAGACTCTCGGCCGAATCCATCGAATATATATAAGTCATATAGTATTTCACAACAACAAGTCTCAAATCAGGTTTGAATCCAGAAAACACATTCAGCTAGAAATCAGAAGTTTGTATTCAAAATCAGGAAAACAGCATGAAGACTCATTAATTAAATCCACGAAAAATCTGGGGTATTCCCCTATATGTATAGCAACAGAAAATCAAGTTTCATAATTTTTCGATAAAAATAGAGTAGTCAAGTAAAATCAGAAAACATTAAGACACAACAGTTTCATAAATGTGGAATCACAAACACTGAAGTACGAAAAAATCAATATCTCACAAACCATAAATTGAAATCTAAATTCGCCAAAAGGTTAATAAAATAGATACAGTAAGCTAACTTTCATATTCACAAAGATTTCAGAGACAACAAGTATAATTAGGTCAAAAATCAGGTTCTTTACTGAACAACAAGAAAAATCTGTTAGTATAGTAATTGTTTCGAAACATAGAACGGTGTATAAAACTCATCAAATAAATCCACAAAAGTTCATTTTTATTCCCAATATAGTATAGTTGTACTGTGCAAAATATTGGATCAAAATAATACTTTTAACACTATGATAAAAATAGATTACTCTTCAAAATTCATAGAAAACAAAATCTGAAAACCTCTTTAGATCTCTGTAGTAAAATAGACATAACTCACAATTCGTAAATCAAAACTGAGATTAGTCAAAAGGGTTAGAAAATAGACAGAATTCTCTACAATTCATGTTCACAAAATATTTTCAAATACTGACCTTAATAGGGTCTAAAATATTGATCAAAACAGGGAATCGACAAAACTAAAAATATCCTTCACGTACAAAATCAACTAATTTATCCGAAACTCATCCAAAACATAACCAAACACAAAATATGGTGTACAAGATGTCCAAAAAACATAGTATAGGATATTTCACAAGTCCACAAAAAGTCTACCACAAATAATATGAACGAGCACATGATATCATATGAACAACACGCATGTATACAACAAGAAGTGGTCAACCCTAGGTTATTTCATGTCATGTATGTCGTGAGGCAACTATGGTCAAATCAACACAATAGAGACAATATCAACAAGGAAATTCACACACAAATTGTCTCTAGAACCCAACTACACTACACATAACACCCTGAATTTTTATTTATGAAAAGTTTGTGATTTTACGTGTTTGACACGTATAATTTTATATGTATATTTTCTCTTATAAAAATATTTCTTTATAGCATGAACAAGTAATTGTTATCTTTATTTTCCAAAAAGACTATTTTTAAAGCTTAATTAAATCCTAGGCCTAATTGTCTCTTTTAACCCATCTTAATTAATTAATTAATTTAATTAGTAGAGCCCATGGTTAATTGGCCCATTAGTGAGCCCATTTAACTTAATTTCTCCTTTTACTAATCCAACTTGTAGTGTAGACAAGTTTAGTGAACAATTAATTAATTCACATGAACAAACTTGTAAAAGGGGGGCACCAGTATGGCACGTGCATGCACTAGAACGTGCAATGTGCACTTTTGACCCATTGGCGAGATGTGCATAGTAGAGAGGGAGAGATGGGAGAGGTGGAGAGTTGGTTACTTCATCATGGGTAGTTTTTACAACTTCCTAGTTCATCTTAACCCTTGATCCTTAACCATTTGGACTAATCCTAGCCCTCCATTTACCCTCAAAATTCGTATAAATACCCCCCCCCCCCCATTCACATTTACACTTAAAAGAATTGAAAAGAAAAGAATAGAAAGAAAAAAAGAAAGACAAAATTAGTGAGATAAAAGATTGAGAAGATTGTGAGTTTAAAAGATTGAGTGCAAATTTTGTGTGCTCCTTCCCCCAATGTTGGCCGGCCTATTCCAAGGAGCAAGAAGAGGAGTTCCCACATCATCAAGCTAGGAGGAGAAGCAACTTGGTGGCTCAAACTGGGAGGAGAAGCCTTCCCTTGTTCATTCTAGGAGATCCCTAGGAGTTTTGTTTGTTTTTCTCTCCATTAGAGGTGGGTGATTTTCTTGAACTTCTAATTAGACATCATGCTAGGGTATGGTTGATAAAATTGAGAAGAAACTTTAGTTAATTTAGCCATGTGTTGTGAGAATAAGACAAAATTGCAATGATTTGAATGTATGTTAAAAGAATGTTACTTAATTGCAAAATTGTGATTGTTAGTTTAGAATTAACCATGCTACCATGCTTTAACTGATTTGTTATGTGCTAAACTAACAAGACATGATTGTATGTTAAGTTAGTTGAAATGATAACCATGCAAAAATGTGACTTTTTACTAATTCACTTGTTAATGGCATGAAAAAGGGATAATTGTTACTAAAATGATTGTATAATAATAGTGAAAATAATAAAAGAAGCAATGGAAAGTTTGAATGCAAAATTATAAAGAAACTACACTTGTACGCGCATTGTGGTGTTCATCGACGATATCCTTGTGTACTCCAAGTCGGAGGAGGAGCACACTGAGCATCTAGCTGCAGTTCTGAAGAAGCTCCAGGAGCATGAGTTGTATGCCAAGTTGTCCAAGTGCGATTTCTGAAAATCTGAGGTGGCATTCCTGGGTCACATCCTTTCTAAGGAGGGAGTGGCAACTGATCCGCAGAAGATAGAGGCGGTGAAGGATTGGGCACAGCCTACTATAGTGAAGGAAATCAGGAGTTTCCTTGGACTAACTGGATACTACAGGAGGTTCGTTCAGGGTTATGCTCAGATAGTCGTACCGCTCACTGGTCTGACCAAGAAGAATGTGAACTTCAAGTGGACTGAACAGTGCGAGGCAAGCTTTGAGGAATTGAAAGAGAAGCTAACTACTGCTCCCATTTTAGCTTTGCCTAGAGTAGGTGTTGAGTATGATATCTACAGCGATGCTTCATATCGTGGGCTTGGTTGTGTCTTAATGCAAGAAGGGAAAGTGATCGCTTATGGGTCTAAGCAACTAAGACTGCATGAGAAGAATTATCCGACTCATGATCTGGAATTGGCTGCGATTATCTTCGCCTTAAAGCAATGGAGACATTACGTGTATGGTGAGAAGGTGAACATGTACACGGACCACAAGAGCTTGAAGTACATCTATCAGCCAAATGACCTAAATCTAAGGCAACGGAGATGGGTGGAAGTAGTTGAGGACATTTGTCCTGAGATTAAGTACCATCCTGGGAAGGCTAATGTTGTTGCTGATGCACTTAGCCATAAGAGCAGTCTACCTAGTTTGATTACAACTCAGAGGCATCTTGCAGAGGAGTTGGATCGGGCTGGTATTGAAGTTGTTCTGCAGGGCTTGGGATCATCTTTAACTCAGTTGAGGCTCCAACCAATGCTGAATGAAAGGATTATCGCAAGTCAGAAGGAAGATGCAGAGATTCAGAAGATGAAGGAGCAGGTTGGTGCTGGCAAGTTGTCAGGGTTTCAGATCAGGGATGAAGTACTGTGGTTTGGAGAGAGGCTGTGTGTTCTGGATCAAGCAGAATTGCGAGAGAGTATTCTTCAGGAGGCACATGCTTCTCTTTTGTCTGTACATCCTGGGAGTACTAAGATGTATAGGGACATTACGCAGTATTTCTGGTGGCCAGGTTTGAAGCAGGATGTGGCTGAGTTTGTGGCGAGGTGTGAGATCTGTCAGCAGGTCAAAGCCGAGAATCAGAAACCCGGAGGATTATTGCAACCGTTGCCTATTTCGGAATGGAAGTGGGATAATATCAGTATGGATTTCATCACGGGTTTTCCTAAGAGTTCAAAGGGCAATGATGCGATTTGGGTCATAGTCGACCGACTAACCAAATCTGCTCTCTTCTTGGCGATGAAACTCACTTCATCTATGGACAGGTTGGTCGAGCTGTATGTTGGAGAGATCGTCAGGCTTCATGGTGTTCCGTTAACCATTGTATCTGATCGGGATGCGCGGTTTACTTTGCATTTTTGGAGGAGTCTTCAGACAGCTCTAGGTACCAAGCCGGATTTCAGCACTGCTTTTCATCCTCAGACCGATGGGCAGACTGAGAGAGTCAACCGTATTCTTGAGGATATGCTTCGGTGTTGTGTTCTGGACTTTGGAGGTAGTTGGGAAAGGCATTTAGCTCTGGTGGAGTTTGCCTACAACAACAGTTTTCAGACTAGTATTGGGATGGCGCCGTATGAAGCTCTGTATGGCAGGAAGTGCAGAACACCTGTTTGTTGGTTCGAAGTTGGGGAGCGACAAATGTTTGGGCCTGAGATTGTGCAGTAGACCTCTGAAAAGATCGATCTGATCAGGAAGAGGTTGGTGGATGCTCAGAGCAGGCAGAAGAGCTATGCAGACAACAAGGAGGAGGGACCTTGAGTTTGAGGTTGGTGACTGTGTCTTTCTGAAGGTTTCACGTAGCAAGGGTGTGATTCGCTTCGGCAGAGGTAGGAAGTTAGCCCTGAGGTTCATAGCCCATACAAGATATTAAAGTGAATCGGGAAAACTGCTTACCGGTGAGAGTTGCCGAAAGAGTTGTCTCAGGTGCACCATGTCTTCCATGTGTCTATGCTGAGAGGGTACATTCTAGATCCTAGTCACCATTTGCCCGAAGTACCGAAGGGTTTGCAGTTGGATCTGAGTTACATTGAGCTTCCGGTTGAGATTGTCGATTGTCGGGAGAAAGTCTTGAGGAACAAGACGATGCCGATGGTCAAAATAGTCTGGAGAAACTAGTTGGCTGAAGAGGCTACTTGGGAATCCGAGGAGAGGATGATGAAAGATCATTCTGAGCTTTTTGTGTGATTTGTATCTTCTTTTCTTTTCTCTTCTTTTCTTTTCTTCTCTTTGTTGTATTCCTATTTTCTCACTCTTGAAGTGTAGTTCCGGAGACGAAACTATTCTAAGGAGGGAGTGTTGTAGCATCCTGAATTTTTATTTATGAAGACTTTGTGATTTTACGTGTTTTGCACGTATATTTTTATATGTATATTTTCACTTAGAAAAATATTTCTTTATAGCATGAATAAGTAATTGTTCTCTTTATTTTTTAAAAAGACTATTTTTAAAGCTTAATTAACTGCTAGGCCTAATTGTCTCTTTTAGCCCATCTTAATTAATTAATTAATTTAATTAGTAGAGCCCATGGTTAATTGGCCCATTAGTGAGCCCATTTAACTTAATTTCTCTTTTTACTAATCTAACTTGTAATGTAGACAAGTTTAGGGAACAATTAATTAATTCACATGAACAAACTTGTAAAAGAGGGGTACTAGTATGGCATGTGCATGCACTAGAACGAGCAATGTGCACTTTTGACCCATTGGCCAGATGTGCATAGGAGAGAGGGAGAGATGGGAGAGGTGGAGAATTAGTTACTTCATCATAGGTAGTTTTTACAACTTCCTAGTTCATTTTGACCCTTGATCCTTAACCATTTGGACTAATCCTAGCCCTCCATTTACCCTCAAAATTCGTATAAATACCCCCCCCCCCCCATTCACATTTACATTTAAAAGAATTGAAAAGAAAAGAATTGAAAGAAAGAAAGAAAGACAAAATTAGTGAGATAAAAGATTGAGAAGATTGTGAGTTTAAAAGATTGAGTGCAAATTTTGTGTGTTCCTTTCCCCAAAGTTGGCCGGCCTATTCCAAAGAGCAAGAAGAGGAGTTCCCACATCATCAAGCTAGGAGGAGAAGCAACTTGGTGGCTCAAACTAGGAGGAAAAGGCTTCCCTTGTTCATTCTAGGAGATCCCTTGGAGTTTTGTTTATTTTTCTCTCCATTAGAGGTGGGTGATTTTCTCGAACTTCTAATTAGACATCATGCTAGGGTATGGTTGATAAAATTGAGAAGAAACTTTAGTTAATTTAGCCATGTGTTGTGAGAATAAGACAAAATTGCAATGGTTTGAATGTATGTTAAAAGAATGTTACTTAATTGCAAAATTGTGATTGTTAGTTTAGAATTAACCATGCTACCATGCTTTAACTGATTTATTATGTGCTAAACTAACCAGACATGATTGTATGTTTCGTTAGTTGAAATGATAACCATGCAAAAATGTGACTTTTTACTAATTCACTTGTTAATGGCATGAAAAAGGTATAATTGTTACTGAAATGATTGTATAACAATAGTAAAAATAATAAAAGAAGCTATGGAAAGTTTGAATACAAAATTATAAAGAAACTACACTTGTATGCGCATTTTCGAAATTGTAGGTAAAAATGTATGTAGAGAGGAAAATTTTACTTTTGGTGTCAAAAATTAAGTTTTGTGTTACTGATATATTAGAAATGCATAAAAACTATATTCTGGAATTTTAGAATGATTGGAGAAGAAAGAGTTTTTAAAAAAAATAGTTGTTCTTATAAAAATTCGAAGTGAACAGAAACCTGAATCAAAACCCCTAAAACCCAACCCATATCAGGTTAGTCACTTGGACTTATTGGTTAATGGGTGCATTCGGGTGTGCTTAATGTAGCGTGTGGGTTTGGTCTTGGGTCTCGGGTTCGAAACCGGGCATTAGCCCCTTTTTTTTATTTTTTTTAAAAAAAATCCGAGTACAGTGAATGTATTCATATGTGTTTAAACCCCCTCCTCTGTCGTGGTTGCGCTCTTTCCTTTCTGGTTAGCGCAGGTGCCACAGTGCGTTGCACTGTAGCGTGGATTTGGCCTTGGGTCGCTGATTTGACTCCTGAGTTCGGCATTAAAACAATTTTTTTCTGTTTTTTTTTATTTGATTTTTTTGACTTTTAAAATTCGGGAAAAATATTATAACTATTATTAAAATATATGGACTTCATGAAAAATATTTACACACTATTTTGACTTAAATAAAGAGATTGAGAAGTAACAATTGAGTATAACTCTATAAAATTGATATTTGCATAAGTATTAAAAAAATGTGATTTATTCCATGAGGAATTATAATGAATGATAAAAAGAGGATCTTGTATTACATAAAAATTAAGGTGTGCTCATTTATGGATTTTATTCATTAATTTGGGTAGCGTATGCATTCGAAAGACAAATGAAAAATACAATTGTGATTTCGAATCAAGTAAAGAAAAGAAACAGTAGTGTGAGAATTAAATGGAATTATTGACACTTATTTTCTTGAATGAGAAAGCAATTAAGCAAAATTGAACTTAAAGTATGAAATCGATTCATAGAAAAGAAAAGGAAAATTTGTTGAGTTATGAAAAAGACCCTATGAGTATGAAAACTCAATTTTGTGATTATGAAGTGAAATTGAGAACTAGAGTGTAGCTAAGCCTTATACCGGCAATGAAAAGAAATTGCTGAAATAAGATTTAAAATGAATAGACCAAGATTTGGGGTCGTGTTATATAAATGGTTAAGACCGGTATAGTGGAAGGGCTAACTCTAGAGGATTGATTTTATTCATGATTCAAATAATTAAGGACTAGATACATAGTGAAGATGTGATGAAAGTAAGAGAAAAACATGAGTATGAGGGCGTCGGAGCTACGGCGTGAGAGTATTCACAGGCTGTCTACACGATGTGTCATGTCATGACGTGGATATGTCTTCAGGAGTCCGTACCGCAGGCGATGCTTGTGGGGTGTTTGGTGACTACGGGTGGTGTCATGTTCCATGATGGAGGCTGAATTGTCCGTAGGTTCTACACGATGCATCGTGTCATGATGTGGGATTCCTCTCCAGGCTGTCTGGACATGAGCTCGTAACTCATAGAACATCTAGGATACTTATCGTAGTCACTGTAGTAGTTTAAGTCATGACGAGGGATTTAACCCTACAATATGAAGAACGATTAAGGGCTTGCCCTCAAACCTATGTAGTATGGGATGCATAGAATCTGAACAAGTGCGCATTAGTATCATGTAACATACATAACTGCATTAAGGACTAAGTGCACCGCATAACACGACATCAATAGGATAGTCCCCGTAGTTTTGTTTGTGACAAGTTTGTGCTTTCCAAGTAAGAGAAAATTGTTGTATTATATCCTAGCGTCAGTTGAATGAACTGACGTGCACACAATTTCTATGCAGGATAAAATGATTGACAAGATCAAATTTTGCATGCTGCTTAAAGAATGATTCAAGTGTTGTACATTTCTATTCATGTAAATTGTTGTATATTGCTTTCGCTGTAAAAGTGTAATGTAAGTGTAACTTTGATGGAACAAAAGTTTTTAATTCCTTGTAAAATTGTACGAAGAGAAGTGTAAAGATCATGTGGAACTTCGAATTCGGTCTTATTTGAAATTCGGGGTGTTACACTACAGGCGGTATTTAGTACTTGTATTCCACAAAGAAAAGAATACAAGTTATTTGCCTTATGGACGACGATGGAAACGACACAAAGCAAGAATAACGAGAACGGATTCCCGGACAACGAACTCAACGAACACACGAACAAAAAACGAGAAAAACCCACGAACAACTAACGAACACGAACTACGAACGAGATCCACTCCAATCGATAGCACGAGCACGGGGAAGCACGAGCACACCACACCAAAACATGACAGTAAGAGGGAGAGACGACGGTAGCGACTGTGGCTACCGTTGCTATTGTCGGTTGCTGTCGGCGCCGGAGGAAGACGAACACACGGCGGCACTGTGGTGCGCCCTTGCTGGCGAACGACAGGGAGGAAGAGAGATGGGTGCAGGAGTCGGGTGTCTTCGGTATGGGTTCAGGTGGTCAGAGAGGTGCGGGGAGGACGGGAGAGATGAGGAAAGGGTTGGGGTGATATCGGGGGGATGCAGGAGGTTGCTCGGAGGTAGAGGGAAAGAACGGAATTGGCGGCTGAAGGTTCTAGGCATGAACTAGGGGCATGCAGGGTTAATATATAGGTGGGTAAAAGAGGCCGTAGGGTTTTGTTGAAGAGGGTGACGGCTGAATGGGTTTGGGGAGCAACCGGGTCAGTTAACAGGGTATGGGGTTTCGGGTTGGGGGAAAATTAACAACGGGTATGGGTAGTTTAAGTGAATAGGTTTAATAGGAGATTAGAGTATAGGATTAAATAGGATTTGGTTTAAGCTTTAGGGTTGATCAAAAGAATTCGATAAGAGATGGAAACAACATGAGGATTCAAAATAGGGCATGAACAAAAAAAAAATGGGATTAAAAAATAATGGCTCGATCAAATGGAACGAAATAATAGACAGATAATAAAAAAAAGAACTCAAATAAAAGAAGAAAATAATAATAATCATAAATGAATATATTGAAAAAGACGATCCAATACAAGGCCCAAAAGAGATAAAATGAGAAGAAATACATGGAAAAAGAAAATACACTCAAAATACAGAAAATGGAAAACAAGGGTTACAAATCCTACCCACCTAACAAGAAGAATTTCATCCTCGAAATTTAACAAGAAGATACATAGGGTAACCCCGAAAACAAACAAAAGAACAAAACAAAAACTACTCAAATAAATAAGAAAACTTCTACTGAATCTCCTCTTCCAGCTCCCAAGTCTACTCACTGGCCAGTAAGGATTCCAAGAAACACGAACCAACTTGATGACCTTGTTCTTAAGCATTTTCTCCCGCCGATCCACCATAGCCACTGGCGAAATCTCATAAGTCAAATTCGGCCGTACGGTCAACTCAGAATAGTCGATCACGTGGCTCTCATCTTGGATATATCTCCTGAGTTGTGAGACATGGAAAGCATCGTGCACTCCTGATAAAGCTGGCGACAATACAAGACGATAGGTCACCTTGCCTACTCGTTCCACAATATCAAACGGTCCAATAAACCTAGGGCTAAGCTTTCCCCCACCTTCGAACTAAATGACACCCCGCTAAGGCGATACCTTTAGGAAAACATGGTCACCAACCTCAAACTCCAAAGCTCTCCGATGGACGTTGGCCCATCGCCTCTGCCTATCCTGAGCTGCCTGCAAATGCTTCTTGATCTGAACCACCGCATCAACTGTCCTGGTGATCAACTCTGGACCCAACAACTTCCTCTTACCAATGTCATCCTAGCACACTGGTGATCTGCACTTCCGCCCATAAAGTGCCTCGAACGGTATAGCTTTAATACTGGCTTTAAAGCTGTTATTGTATAAGAACTCTACGAGATGCAAATGGTCTTCCCATGATCCACCAAACTACAGCATACAGGACCTTAACATGTCCTCAAGAATCCGAATGGTCCTCTCTGACTGTCCATCAGTCTGAGGATGAAAAGTTGTACTGTACTTTAATTTACTCCCCAAACTATTCTGAAGACTCTCCCAGAACTAAGATCTGAATCTCGTATCCCGGTCAGATACAATACTAATTGGAACCCCATGAAGTTTAACAATCTCTTGCATGTACCTCTTAGCTAGGCTCTCAGTAGACTGTCTGATATGAAAAGGAATGAAGTGAGCACCCTTCGTCAAACGGTCGACAATCACCCAAATGGCATTATGACCCTTAGGACTCCTCGGCAAAGCGGTCACAAAATCTATAGTGATATGTTCCCACTTCCACTCCGGAATAGGAAGCGGTTGAAGAAGTCCAGCGGTTCTCTGATGCTCTGCCTTAACCTGCTGGCAGATCAAACACTGAGCAACAAACCAAACCACAGCTCCCTTCATACCATGCCTCCAGAAATAAAGCTTCAAATCCCAATACATCTTAGTACCGCTAGGATGGATAGAATACGAAGACTGGTGGGCTTCCTCAAGCAACCTCTGACAAACTTCACCCTTCGAGACACATAACCTGGACCCAAAATGAAGCGATCCATCAGCATGAATAACCATGTCCATTCTGGATCCAGACTCAACTTCAGCTCGAAAACCATGCAACTGTGCATCACCAGCCTGCGCCTCTTTAATCTGATCAACAAGAGACGACTGAAGCTGGAGCACCAAATAACTCCGATCAGAACTCAGCAAAAAACCTCCAACTCCAACCTCCGCATCTGCTTAATCAAATCCCTCTGCCGAGTCAAGAACATAACTGCCGTCTCCTTCTTAAAGCATCTGGCACCAAGTTTACTTTACCAGGATGGTATTGTAAACTGATGTCATAATCAGGCATAAGTTCCAACCAATGCCTTTGCCTCATGTTTAACTCCTTCTAGGTGAAGACGTACTTGAGACTTTTGTGGTATGTAAAGATCTCCACTCGGTCCCTAAGCAAATAATGTCTCCACAGCTTCAAAGCATAGATCACTGCCCCTAACTCCAAGTCATGAGTCAGATAGTTCTTTTAATGTAGACTCAACTGCTTCGATGCATAAGCAATGACTTGGCCCTTCTGCAACAAAACTGCTCCAAGACTCTTACCAAAAGCATCACAGTGAATTATAAATCTGCCTGAACCATCTAGAATAGTCAAGACAAGCGTTGACGTCAATCAGTTCTTCAACTCAACAAAAGCCACACCACACTCATCAGAACAACAAAACTTCTGATCCTTCCTAGTCATCTTAGTCAATGGTCCTGCTATCCTCGAAAAATCTTGGACGAATTTTCGATAATAGCCAGCTAAACCAAGAAAACTTCTGACCTCCGAAACTGAATTGGGAACAGGCCAATCCTTCACAGCCTCAACCTTGGCCGAATCCACAAAAATACCATCGCCCGAGATAATGTGCCCCAAGAAAGAAACCTTGTTGAGCCAAAACTTACACTTGCTGAGTTTCTCATAGAACTGATTATCTCTCAAAGTCTGCAGAACCACTCTAAGATGCTCAGCATGATCTTTCCGATTCCGAGAATACACCAAAATATCATCAATGAAGATTACCACAAATCTATCTAAGAACTGAGAAAAGACCCGGTTCATAAGACTAATGAATACAGCAAGCGCGTTCATGACCCCGAACGTCATCACAAGATACTCATAGTGCCCATATCTGGTCCTGAATGCAGTCTTCTATACATCAGTCGCCTTCACTTTGACTTGATGGTACCCAGAACGAAGATCCAACTTCGAGAAAATAGCATCCCCACTCAACTGATCATACAAATTATCGATCCTAGGCAACGGATACCGGTTCTTCACAGTAACACTGTTCAATTCCCAATAATCCACGCACAGTCGACGACTACCATCCTTCTTGTTGACAAAAAGGACTGGAGCTCCCCAAGGTGACACACTGGGTCTGATAAATCCCAAATCCAGCAACTCCTGAATTTTCACCTTAAGCTCTGCTAACTCAACCGATGCCGTCCTATAGGGACTCTTCGATATAGGTGCCGTACCCGGCTGAACTTCAATACCGAACTCCACATCCCTATCAGAGGGGTAAGCCAGGCAACTCCTCTACAAGCACGAGCATACCACACCAAAACACGAGGCAGGAGGGAGAGCCGACGGCAGCGGCAGCGGCTACCGTTGCTGTTGTCGGTTGCTGTCGGCACCAGAGGAAGATGAACACAGGGCGACACTGCAGTGCGCCCTTGCTATTGTGCTGGCTGGCAAATGACAGGGAGGGAGAGAGATGGGTGCAGGAGTCGGGTGTCTTCGGTGTGGGTTCAGGTGGTCGGAGAGGTGCGGGGAGGACGGGAGAGATGAGGAGAGGGTTGGGGTGACATCAGGGGGATGCAGGAGGTTGCTCAGGGGTAGAGGGAGAGAACGGAAGGAGCGGCTGAAGGTTCTAGGCGTGAAGCAGGGGCATGCAGGGTTAATATATAGGTGGGTAAAAGTGGCCTTATGGTTTTGGTGAAGAGGGTGATGGCTGAAAGGGTTTGGGGAGCAACTGGGTCAGTTAACAGGGTATAAAGTTTTAGGTTGGGGGAAAATTAACAACGGGTATGGGTAGTTTAAGTGAATAGGTTTAATAGGAGATTAGAGTATAGGATTAAATAGGATTTGGTATAAGCTTTAGGGTTGATCAAAAAAATTCGATAAGAGATGGAAACAACATGAGGATTCAAAATAGGGCATGAACAAAAAAATAAAATAAATAATGGGAATAAAAAATAATGTCCCAATCAAAAGGAACGAAATAATAGACAGATAATAGAATCAAGAACTCAAATAAAAGAAGAAGAAAAAATAATAAATGAACATATTGAAAAAGACGATCCAATACAAGGCCCAAAAGAGATAAAATGAGAAGAAATACATGGAAAAAGAAAATACACTCAAAATACAGAAAATGGAAAACAGGGGTTACAATTCAATTCATAAAGGTGAAGTATTGCTTTATCAGGTTTGTAGTAAAAGAAAAAGTGGTTGAATCTATTGATGGTATTGACTCTATGTTTGGTGTGTACAAAACATGCTCATGCATATCTAATGATTTCATTTAAAATCATTACAGGTAAATATAAAATGAAATTTAAATAAATCAAGATCTTCATAGTCAATGCAAAAGGCTGAATAATAGACAAAAAAGGAAAATAATCAAGTAAATATGTAAGATTGCAAATAACGGGAAAGTTGCAAATCATTCAAAGAAATCTGAGCATCAAGACCAATTATTTTTTCAGCTTTATTTTGTGAGGAATAATATGTAAAAGAATCTTTGGCAAATGAAAAGTTATGGAAAGAGTAAATGAATCCACATAAATATTCTAGCAAGGAATATTTTGGTCGACTGTAATTGTTGCAGTTTGTAGTCGAGTAACATTTAGTGTGGAATTTGGATGCAGTTGTAACACCCTGCAAAATTGATAATGACAATTTTCTCCCTCGTGTGTTACACACATATATTTTGTACCATTACGAGTAATATCCGTAACGTATTTTAATATAAATATCTTACGCATTTCTGCATTACGAATATTTATATATTTTCCGTCCTCTCAAAATTCTTTTTATCCTATGTTTACGTGTATTGCACGTGCTTTTAATACATGTGTCGATTACGTATATTCTACCTTCACGTGAAATATCTGTAACATTGTTAATATAAATAATTTTTACGTATGTTATATTTCTATTTTTATAAATATTTATCTGTTGCTCAAATCTATGTTTGTATTTGAATATCTATTGATACGTGCGATGCACGTATTGGTAGTGCATGTGTTGGTTGTATTCTTTTCAAAATAGAATTTATGAAATGTGTACATTTATTTTTATTTGTGCATGAAATTTTTTTGTTATGATTAATTTAAACTAGCTTTATTAGATTTATATATTTTTTTGTAACATATGAAAATTTTATTAACTAAAATCCTAAAAATTTTTGTGTGCATTTCACGTAAACACCCAATTTTTCAAACCCGGGCTTTGCCCTCCATTTGATATTGGCCGGCTAATTGCTTGGGAGGGAAAAACCAAGCTTTTGAATTTGTGAGTGGGGAATTATTTGGAGTGGATTAGTAGGAAGTTTTGAAGTGGTTAATATAACCACCCATTATCATCTTATATAACACCCCCCCCCCCCCCCAATCCTAGTTATATCAACAGCAAAGAAAGCCAAAAGAAATTTGTACTTGTGCCTGTTGTTGGTGCCTTGTGGTTGGAGTTCGGATTTTTTGGAGTAGAGGATTTGGAGTTCATTTGCTATGAGTTTCAATTTTAGGAGTTCTTTAAGAGGTGGGTGTTTTCATTATCTTCTAATATGTTAAAAATTGTACATGTTTAACTATAAATATGTAGATGAGGATGAATTGGTATGTGTATGTGAAGTAGTTTCTCTAGAAATTTTATTTGTGAATACTTAACTATAATTGTGTAGTACATAATCATATTAGTAGGTGTTTCTATCTTTTAATAAATGTTTTGTAGGTTGCATGCTTAAATAATGATTAAAATCCTATATGAAATGTGTATGTGTAGAATACTCTTAAGTTTGTGTCTAGATTGTTATAGGAGAGAATTTCTTCTATGCCATATATCAAGATAATTATGCCAAATATCAAAGTAATTAGAGTAAATTGTTATAAATTTCTATGATAAATTGTTTCGTATTCCTTACTACAATGGAAATAAGTTTGATTAAACCAATTTATGCATGAAAACTAGGTGTTAAATTTCCATAATACATTCTAAGTGGATTAAATGCAAATTCATGTCAATCATGTAGAATTAAATGACCTTTTCTTTCTGGAAATTTAATGAAATTCGTAGAAAACTGTACAGAGTTGTTGAAATTATTGTAGAATCGAAATTATGTTTTAAATTTTTATTAAAGTGGTGAAACAGAGAGTTGCAATAAAAAAATTTCAATAGTAATATAATCTAAATTGTAGGCTTGACTGCCTGGACTTGGCGCTGGGTTGGGTGCGCTGTCTACAGTGCTCTCAAGTCGTAGGTTCTAGCCTTGTGAACTCCTTTTCCTTTTTGAAACTCTTCTAGAATTCTATAATCAGTAAATATAGAATTAAAAGTTATTTTTTTGTGAGGATTGTCACCAATAGTGAATGGACTCACTAGTTGTGGGTTGTGGTTTGGGGTGCTGCTGTGTGTGGGTTCGACTCCGATGGAGTCAGTTTATTATTATTATTTTTTATTATCACTACTATCAAATTTACATGTATTTTTAATTAAAAAAGGATTTAAATTATCCGAGTATATTATTGGAACATTTTGAAATAATTCTATATAGATCTAAGATTTACTTTGAGGTTAAAATTACATTATAAATGAAAGGGTTTGTCTAATAGATTATTTGGATTCATTTGAAGGAAAAGTTATTTCATTTTTAAAAGCGAGCTAAATTTGGAGTGATTTGAGATGATAAAAATTAATTTTGGTATATAAATTACGATATAAATTAAACTTTGGTACTAGTTCGTGTTAAAAAAATTAAAAGTGAATACAAGAGTGAAACATGATTCAGTCTACAACTTGTTTATCATATGAAAATGAGTTTTAACTTTAGAGTTTAAGTAAATGGTTTATGTGACAAATTAAGAGATAAACAACCGATGAATTCGGGAGAAATAACGTATATTTGTAAGGGTTTTTATCAAAGTTGAAATGCTTATGAGACATGCTATAAAGGGATAATAAGTTATATCTTGAAATTGACAATTTAAAGAGAACGAATGAAAGAATCAAATGATTTATAATGAGAAATTTTGTAATAATGGTTAAGAATAACCTAGAAGATATCTTTGTTGAGATGGATGGATTCTAAAGGCTGAGCATGACCCTAGTTACCAGCAGTTGAGATGTTTGGTTTTGGAAAGTAGCCTGTGTCGGCTAGTGTTTCAGATTGTTTTGGTATCAGAATTTAGCCGGTGTCAGCTAGAGTTCCTGATTGTTTGAGCTAAGTCCGGTAGGGTGAGATAGCTCTAGGAGGATATGGTTATCTATATTTAAACTTAAGGACATGCACTAGTTGGAGATGTGATGAAGTAAGGGCAAACATGAGTATGAGGGCCTCAGCTGGTCTACAGTGTGTGATGGTCACCGGAATTATCGAGATGTGAGTGGAAGTGTCTCCTCCTCATCTGCAGTGTGGGATTGATCTTCGGAATTATCGGGATCGAGGAGATGCTCATAGGATGTTTTCGTGACTGTTAGGGAAGCATAGCTTGCGGTGTGAGATTGATCCCCGGAATTATCAAGATGTGACTGGAAGTGTCTCCAGTTCATTTCCGGTGTGGGATTGATCTCGAATTATTGAGGCGTGGGTTGGGCACTCTTAAAATGTCTAAATCTTATATTAATCACAGGTGTAAGTTTCATAATGAGGTGAACCCTATAATGAGGAGTACGTAAGGTCTTGCCCTCGGACCTATGTAGTATGGGATGCATATATAGAATCCGAACAAGTGTGTATTAGTGTTGCATCGTAAGTATTAAGTGTTTGCATTAGGCATTAGCATCATATCATACACCGGCATGTTTAGGATAGCCACATTTCCTATTTCTGTATTCCAGATTGTGATTGTTAAGATAGTGGAATCGCTGTATTATAGCATTGTGTCAGTTGTATGAAACTAACGTGCCTGCAATTTTCAAGTTGCAGGACTTGGATTAGCGAGGGACATGGAGATGAGTTTGATATTGATGGATATTGCCAGATTGAAGTTATTAGATGTTAAAGTTGTATTTCTTTATGTAATTTTCTGCTGTGTATTGTAATAAACATTATTGAAATGAAAAAAATTTAAATTCCTTGTATTTTTGTACGAAGTTGATGTAAAAGATCCTGTTTGTGCTACGAATTACATATGTTTGGAATTTAGGGCGTTACAGCAGTTGACTGCTATTTCATCTCCAGTTGTCTAGAGGAAATGGGCTGGCTGCCCTTTTCAGCAGTCGACTGCAACCTTCCCAGCTACATTTTTGTTATTTCTTTTTTGAATTTTTGAAAAGAAATCAATTCAAACTCTTTAAATAGAGCTAAATTCATAGAGTACTCTTCATATCTTTTGACTCAATATTTTACAACCTATCATTTGCTAAAGATCAAGAGAGAATAGTGCTTTTATTGTTTTTTTTGTCAAGACTACGGTCTTGCTTTTTCACTTTATTGTTGCTATGGATTGAGGCGATTTATAGGGCTTATATATAGAAGTCATGTGTTAGTAATAGGTACTTGGCCTAAATCAAAGACTCATTGTACGAGATTTAAGTATACTGGAATGCCTGCGGTAGAGTATTGTTGCAGGTAAGGGAGTAGTGGATTAAGCCTGGAGGCCGAACTACTTAAATCGTTGTGACTCACCTCTTTGTTGAGTTTGCTTTCTCTAATTCTCTCTTAACCCTACGCATTCATTCTATTCTTTTTTAAAATTTTCTGCACAATCACCATATTCACCCCCTACGGTGATTTACAGTGGTATCATAGCGAGGAGCTCATTATTGGCTTAAAAGCTAGAGCAAAAGGTCCAATGGTCAAAATCTCTCCTCCCGATGGCTTGTACTCATCGGAGGCATCCAACTCCAATGGTTCAAGCATTACACGCTCACCTTATCTTAATGAAAAATTCTATGATGTGTGAAAGGTTCGTATGTCTCATTTTTTGCATGTGTAGGGAAGAAGTTTGGAATGTATATGTCAAAAAAATTGCTATTCTAGTCATTGATGGAAAGAAGTCTTTCAAAAAAAAGAACTTGCACTGAAGAAAACCAACTCCACAGTTGTGACTGCACATTATGCAAGCTTGAATCATGAAGAACTCATGCGATGTGCACGGGGTTGCAAAACTACATATGAAATCTAGAACAATTTACAAAAGCGCCATGAGGGAACTGCATCGGAGGTAAAAGCAAATGTTAATTTATGTTATTAAAAGTTTGATGTGTTTCTTATGCTTCCAGGCGAAAGTATAGACCAAATGCTGCCTTGCTTTAATGCACTCACCCATGAACTGGAAAGCTTGGGTAAGTGCATAGGCGATGACAGGATTGTAAGGAGTCAATATGCCTCTCTCCAGAATAGGATATCAAAGATGCCGCCATGATGGAAACACACGAAGAAAAATGTTTCCATTAATACACCTTTCAGTGTAAACTCAAGACCTACGAAATTGAGATGGCAGGAGACAAAAATGTATAAACAAAATATTGTGACCATTCCCAAAACTCAAGAGAAGACCATTGCTTTGAAAGGTGTTGCACCACATCACCTAAACTCATATTTAGATGACAACTTATCCAATGAAGATATCGCACCCCTAACTAAGAACTTTAGTACGTTTCTCAAAAACCAAAAATATTACAGATATCAAGGAGGAAGAGGCAAAGCCACATATGAAGCATGTTACAAATGCAAGAAATCAGAACACATTCGTGCAAACTGTCCTCTCAATCAAGATAGAAACAATTAGCATAAGGCAAACTCAAACTACGAATGAAGGCATTGAAGGCAACTTGGCTTGACTCTGATTCAAGCGATAATGAAGATGATCGTTATGAGTGAGAAAACATGGGACTCACATTTATGGCTCTTGGAAATGATGAGGGGCAATCATCACCTCAAGAAGAGGTAATCTCATAACTCAATTATGATGAATTATATGAAGTTGGTACTGATTTAAATGAATATGCCAAAAAGGTTAGTCGTAAACTTAAGCATTATAAACGAATGTCTAATGGGTCAGATGACTCATGCATTGCTAGAAACGAGAAATTAAGGAATGAGAATGTTTTGGTTATTGAAAATCTTGAGTGATTTACAAAAAGTCATGATATGTTGGTGTTGCCGCTAAATTTGGTGTGGGGGCACACAGATAGAACTTGTGGATTCTTGGGGAAACTGAATAGAAAAACCTGTGTACCTGTTCCGTCGGGCCTTGATTGTCGTTCCCGCCGTGCACCTGCAAAAAAGTGCGAGACACCGGGGTTGTTCCCGGCGACGCACCCTCCGACGCTCAAGTCAGTAATCTGGCAGACTATGAAAGAGCGCAAAAACTGGTGAAAGATTGATTACCTCTTGATGGAGATGGGTGGGGGGTATTTATAGGCGCCTTAGGGAACGGATTAGGAATGTAATCCTCGTGATCTGATATGGAATATTCTTCCTGTGAACAGATTAGGAATGTAATCTGATTAGGTATATTCCCTGTAATCAGATAAGGAATTTAATCCCAAATCCCAGTGAAGGGATAGGCACGAATCAGGGTCGTTGATTAACATGAATCAGAAACCCTAATTCTATCCCTTCTGAGCTGGGTTTGCTGCGGGTTGAAACCCGTACCCGATTGAGGTGGATCCGTTCGCGGGTAAGTGGATCTTCGGGGAAGATAACCAGTACCCGCTTCAGACCTGTCAGAAGGTGAAATTACCGTCCTACCCCTGTGCCTCAAGATTCGTGATCCATCTGGACGGTTCCGATTTAACCCCATTTTCAGCCATATCACGAGCCCCCCACTCCTAAAGACTGAGTTTGATCAGCCTTTGAGGAGTAGTTTAACTGTTTTAATGGCTAGTGGAGTTGTATCGGAGTCCGAACGGAGGGTTTTTGAATCTTAAAGGGGGTAGTAATGTATTTTTTGAAGCTGCAATCTGCTCTTAAGCATCTCCGAATGTCCGGCGGTCTTTATCTACTTTTTCGGATTATTTATTTAATTTTGCGATGTGTTAACCAGTCGTTCGGGGGCCCTCACGATACATTCTAGGCAATAATTGTTCGTTCGGGAGTTCGAAAATATTATCCCGAATTTATAATCATTTTCTAGAATTTCTAGTGAATTTTCCCGAAATTTTGGTAATTTTTTCGCAATTTTTGAATAAATAAAACGATTAAAATAAATTAAAATTGATTTTAAATACTCATTTATGACGTGGCGTCATCAGAGCCCTTGATCAGAGCGCAGCGTGATTTTCGGAGAGATCGAGTGGTCCCTGCTCTTCGGCTTGCTTTTTCGCCGTATGTGAGGTTCGGTACCCCGGTGCTCCGGCTCGGCGTCTCGGCACCTCGGTTCGGATGACCAGTGCCTCGGCTCGGCGGTTCCGAAGTACGTGGCATCATCTGAGTCGTTTATCTCAGCGCGGATCCCCGTAAAGCGCTATCTTGTCGTTTAGTGGACGTGGCCAAATCTGGACCGTCCATCATGACGAGCACGCTTTTTGGCAAGATCCAACGGCTGATATGGGTCGGGGTGATTTTTTGCCATATACGAGGGTCGGTACCCCGGTACCCCGGCTCGGAGGGTCGATGCTTCGGTTTCGCTGGGTCGGTGCTTCGACTCGTTGGGTCGGTGCTTCGACTCGTTGGGTCAGTGCTTCGGCTCGTTGGGTCGGTGCTTCGGCTCGACGGCTCCGAGGTACGTGGCATCATCTGAGCCGTTCATCTCAGCGTGGATCCCCAAAAAACGTTATCTTGTCGTTTAGTGGATGTGGCCAAATCTGGACCGTCCATCATGACGAGCGCGCTTTTTGGCAAGATCCAACGGTTGATATGCCTCGGAGCAATTTTTTGCCATATACGAGGGTCGGTACCCCGGTATCTCGGCTCGACGCATCGGGGCTGATTGGCCGAGGCACAAAGTTGTGTGTTTTGGAGGTACTTCCTGAGCGGTCCCCTCCTCGGCGCTTAGTGGCTCGGTGGCTCGGCTGAGCTGTTCGGTAGCTCGGCTGGGCGAACCGATGGCAGGCAACAAGGAGGGACGCGTGGCTGGATCCGGGCGGTCCATCATGGCGCGCATCTCGAGGATGGGGTTCAGATCACGAGAAAATGCTATCTTGTCATTTTGTGGGCATGGCACGATCTGAGCCGTCCATCAGATTCTGTCGCGAACTTTAAGGAGATCCGACGGTGACTTCGCCTCGGAGCGATTTTTTGCCATATACGAGGGTCGGTACCCCGGTATCTCGGCTCGGCGCATCGGGGCTGATTGGCCGAGGCACAAAGTTGTGTGTTTTGGAGGAGGTGCTTCCTGAGGGGTCACCTCCTCGGTGCTTAGTGGCTCGGTGGCTCGGCTGAGCTGTTCGGTAGCTCTTCTGGGCGAACCGGGGGCAGCAGCAAGGAGGGACGCGTGGCTGGATCTGGGCGGTCCATCTTGGCGCGCATCTCGAGGATGGGGTTCAGATCACGAGAAAATGCTATCTTGTCGTTTTGTGGGCGTGGCACGATCTGAACCGTCCATCAGATTTTGTCGCGAGTCTTAAGGAGATCCGACGGTGACTTCACCTCGGGGCGATTTTTTGCCATATACGAGGGTCGGTACCCCGGTATTTCGGCTCGGCGCATCGGGGCTGATTGGCCGAGGCACAAAGTTGTGTGTTTTGGAGGAGGTGCTTCCTGAGGGGTCACCTCCTCGGCGCTTAGTGGCTCGGTGGCTCGGCTGAGCTGTTCGGTAGCTCTTCTGGGCGAACCGGGGGCAGCAGCAAGGAGGGACGCGTGGCTGGATCTGGGCGGTCCATCTTGGCGCGCATCTCGAGGATGGGGTTCAGATCACGAGAAAATGCTATCTTGTCGTTTTGTGGGCGTGGCACGATCTGAACCGTCCATCAGATTTTGTCGCGAGTCTTAAGGAGATCCGACGGTGACTTCGCCTCGGAGCGATTTTTTGCCATATACGAGGGTCGGTACTCCGGTATCTCGGCTCGGCGCATCGAGGTAGACTGGCCGAGGCACTGAGTCATGTAGCCGGGGCGTCCTATGGCTTTCTTGTAGGTGGCCGAGACGTTGACTTGGTATTTTTAAGGGTCTCTTGCTCCGAGTAGGCTCCGTATTTTTTCCGCTTCCGCCTGTCGCTTTGGCTCCCTGTTGGGCTTTTTGCGTTTCCCAAGGAGGCCCAACTTGGAGGGGTTAAAAGCGCTCACTCTTACTCTCAAAGCTCACTTCTCACTTTTAACTCAAGTTTTTTACTTTCGATCTCTAAGTGCTCTGCTAGCGGCGATTTTCTCTCTAAGGCGTTTCCGTTAGCTGTCGTGTGGGCCAGGCGATTTCCGGCGAGAGCATTCCGACCGTAGACGTCACTTCAAAAGGTCAGTTTACTTAGTCTGAATAATTTTCCTAGAGATGTCTCGAGTAGACTCGGGGAGTGGGGCCTCGTCTTCGGGCGACGAGAGTGCCGAGGAGAGGAGGAGGTCGGAGATTAGGAGGAAGGGTAAGCAAGCCGCTGAGCCGTCTGTAGTCGAGACGAAGAAGGGGAAGAAGAAGAGGAGGGTAGAGACCCAATCCCCCATTGTGGAGGTGATTGTGGAGAATCTGAAGCAGGCACCCGAGATAGGACGGTATCCTTCCGTCCTGTCCGGTCACTCGGGGGTCAGGCAGTACCAGGGGGACTTGCTAGAGAAGGCGATCTATGGGAAGTCCAAGATCGTCGAAGAGCCCAATCCGGCCCTTGTCACCGAGGCAGATGAGCTTATCACTTTGGTATCCGAGGAGGACCTGCTCCGGGTTAGGAGGGCTTTCGCTATCCCCCCGGAGTACAAACTGATTCTTCCAGGTCCTGGGATACGAGCGAATTCTAAGTTGCCGTCTTCGGACATGTGCATGTTCGACGTTGACTCCTTTCATGCCGGGCTGCGTTTCCCTCTGCACCCATTCATCCTCGAGATCCTTGGCTGGTATTGCCTCGCGCCAACCCAGTTCATGCCGAACACATGGCGCCATGTGAACGCCTTTGTGCTTCAGTGCTACCGAGCCGAGGTGCAGCCGGATCTCACGGTCTTCCGAGGAATGTATCGAGTAAACCGTCAGCACAAGACGGAGTACCGATACTACTTGGGGCCGAGGAAGGGTGTCAAGATTGTAGAAAACCCTGACTCGATTAAAGGTTGGAAGGAAAAGTTTTTTATAGTGAGGGGCGAGTCGATCAGGCCCATCCCGACCCGTTGGAAGGTGGAGGTGCCGAATTTCGCACGGGCCGACCCTGTTTTGTCTGATGCCGAGGAAGAGGTGGCGAGGAGGATAATGGCCCTTCCGATACTGAGTTGGAGGGATTTGACGGAGGAGGTGTTGTTCGGGTGCGGCCTAAGCCCCATCAACCCGAGTATGCTCCTGACATCTCGTTTTTTTTTTGTTTTTCTTCTAAGTTTTCGGTTCGGGCTGCTAACTCGTCCCCCCCCCTCTTTTTTTTGACTCGTTGCAGAAGCAATGAAGATCGACTTCAACTCCATGATGGCGGACAGGTCTAAGCTGGCCGAGGGGAAGAAGAGGAAGAGGGCGGCTGCGACTGTTTCGTCGACCCTGGCACCTGCCGTCGCCTCGACCATCTCTCTGCCTCCCCCTGCTGTGGAGGTGCCCTCGGAAGTTATCGTCGCTGAGGAGCCCCCGTCTTCTTCGGTCCCTGGCGTGATCGAGGGGATCTTCGATGTGAACGCGGCGCTGTCAATCGAGGCACCACTGCTGACCCAGGCTGCCGAAGAGATTCTGACGGAGTAGCACAAGCAACTGTTTGTGCCGAATTGGCGAGTGAAGAACCATGACGGGTTCCTCGGCAATTCGCAGATGTCAGTGCAGGTCGTCAAACACTTGGCGACCCCGAAGGACAGGGCCGCGCTGAGGGCAGGGACGGTCGGTGATGATACCTATGAAGTCGCCCGGTCACTCGTTTTGGTAAGTGTATTGCAAATTTCTCTAAGTCTGCAACTCGGCATGTGTATTAGTGACTGTTGTCTCTGTAGGCCACTTGCCACTTCGGCCACCTCCTCGAGACATTTGCCGCGCAGGAGAAGGAGCTGAGGTCCGCCAGCGACAAGGACAGGTTGGCGAAGGTCAGGGCGGTCAAAGAACTCGAGGCCGAGCAGAGGAGAACTCGAATTTCAACCGAACGGGACGGCTTGGCGAAGAAGGTGGAAGAGTTGCAGAGGGTGACTGTCGACAAGAGTATCGAAGTGACCCACTTGCGTCGCGTTATCTCCGACAGCGCCGAATACCCCGGTTCGGCGAAACTTCCTCGGTTTAAGGTGATAGTAAAGGATGACACTTTGAAAGATCGCATCGTCGAGCTGGAGGAAGAAGTTGCTCGGCTCAAGCCTCAGCCGGTGAGGGCCAACGTCCGGAGCACCTCGTGCACCCGCGAGGAGATCGAGCGAGGGATCACGTTCTATCAAGCGGCGAGCCGGACTCCCCTCGTAGGTCGGTCAGCCGCCGATGTGCAAAGCGGTGTGGCGGTGTCTTCAAGCGGTGCTTCGGTAGGAGCAACCGTCAGAGTTAGTGGTGAGGAGGCGTCTCGGTTCGTCGGCCTGGATTCGAGCTCGGAGGTCAAGAAGCGTCGACCCAAAGTGTCTCTAAAACGGAGCATTCCCCTTCCTCGGAAGTAACGGGCTGGTCGTGTCCTTGTGTTGTAATCCTACTTGCAAGTTTTTGCTGTTGTAATCCTACTTGCAAGTTTTTGCTGTTGTAATCCGCTTTGTAACTTTTATCCAACTTATTAATGGAATTGGAGTTGTTTTATCCGAACTGTCCTTGGCTATTTTCTTATCTGTGCCATGGTTGTGTCAGCTAGAGTAGGCTTGAGACGAACCACGAGGCTGGTGTTCGCTTCGCCGAACTCCTGGGCCTCGCATTTTCCTTTTTCGCTGCGCTTATGAGCTATAGGCTTGGTCTGGTCGCTTAAGGCGTGGTTGCTTCCCGATTGCGCCCACGCGGCCTAATCTGGGACGTCTGATGTTTGCACGGATCTTGAGGCGGGTCCAGTTTCCAAGAAAACACTATCTTGTCGTTTTGTGGACACGTGGCTGAATGAGATCCGCTCATCACGCCCTAGCGCACTTTCTGAGGCGATCCGACGGTGGCTTCGCCTCGGAGTGATTTTTTGCCATATACGAGGGTCGGTAACCCGGTACCTCGGCTCGGCACATAGTTGTTTCCCGACTGCGCCCACGTGGCCTAATCAGGGACGTCTGATGTTTGCACGGATCTTGAGGCGGGTCCAGTTTCCAAGAAAACACTATCTTGTCGTTTTGTGGACACGTGGCTGAATGAGATCCGCTCATCACGCCCTAGCGCACTTTCTGAGGCGATCCGACGGTGGCTTCGCCTCGGAGTGATTTTTTGCCATATACGAGGGTCGGTAACCCGGTACCTCGGCTCGGCACGCGAGGGCTGTGATTTGTACCTAACCCTGGCCCGACTGAGGGTGAGTCGAAAAGATTGGGTCAAGTCGTCAGAGAGATCCGATCGTTAGATTAGTTTAGTTTGGGGGACGCGGGAGCAGTATCGAATGGCGAGCTACTTCTAGTCCGCTTAGGAGCGAACTTGCGAAGCAAAGTCGAGCCAAGTGTTGGACTCCGATCCATTCAACGGCTGCAAGAGCAATTTCGAACGGCGATCTACCCCCGGCTCGAATATAGACGTGCCGAGGAGGGAGAGTCGAGCCGAGTGCTGGACTCCGAACCATCGTGTGGGTAGTTTAAGGGATGCAGGAGCAGTTTCGAATGGCGAGCTACTTCTAGCCCGCTTAGGAGCGAACTTGCGAAGCAAAGCCGGGCCAAGTGTTGGACTCCGATCCATTCAACGGCTGCAGGAGCAATTTCGAACGGCGATCTACCCCCGGCTCGAATATAGACGTGCCGAGGAGGGAGAGTCGAGCCGAGTGCTAGACTCCGAACCATCGTGTGGGTAGTTTAAGGGATGCAGGAGCAGTTTCGAATGGCGAGCTACTTCTAGCCCGCTTAGGAGCAAACTTGCGAAGCAAAGCCGGGCCAAGTGTTGGACTCCGATCCATTCAACGGCTGCAGGAGCAATTTCGAACGGCGATCTACCCCCGGCTCGTCTAAAGACGTGCCGAGGAGGGAGAGTCGAGCCGAGTGCTGGACTCCGAACCATCGTGTGGGTAGTTTAAGGGATGCAGGAGCAGTTTCGAATGGCGAGCTACTTCTAGTCCGCTTAGGAGCGAACTTGCGAAGCAAAGCCGGGCCAAGTGTTGGACTCCGATCCATTCAACGGCTGCAGGAGCCATTTCGAACGGCGATCTACCCCCGGCTCGTCTATAGACGTGCCGAGGAGGGAGAGTCGAGCCGAGTGCTGGACTCCGAACCATCGTGTGGTTAGAAAATTAAAGGCTGAGGTATGCGATAGTATCAAAAATGCGAAAAACTTTATTTATTAATATCTAATGATCGGCTGCTTCTAAAGTTGCTAGCCGTTATTACAATGAAAAAAGAACAAAGGAAAAATCACTAGCAGCAGGAGAGGAGTGGTCCGACATCTCGAGTTACTTAGATAGGCGTGGCTGCCTTCTCTTGGTATTTCAAAAGATGGTCGGCGTTCCAAGTCCTGGGAATTTCTCTGCCCTCAAGATCTTCTAGCTTGTATGCACCGGGGCGGATCACTTTGGAGACTTTGTATGGTCCCTCCCAATTTGGGGCCAGTTTGCTTTTCTGTCCGGGGAACGAGATGGCCAATTTTCGGAGGACCAGATCCCCTTCTTTCAGGTCGGTTGGGCGGACCCGTTTGTTGTAGGCGAGTTCGATTCTTCTCCGGTAACTTTGTTGCCGTATGGCTGCTCTTTCCCGGATTTCGTCTATCAAGTCTAGGCTCGTTCTGAGCTCCCTGGCATTCTGTTCTTCTTCAAAAGCTATCAAACGAGGAGAGGGTATCCCAACTTCTGGTGGGATGAGGGCCTCGGACCCATAGGTGAGATTGAACGGACTCTCGCCTGTCGGGGTCCGCTTCGTGGTTCGGTAACTCCACAACACATTGGGCAGCTGATCGACCCACAATCCCTTGGAGCATTTGTCGAGTCTCTTCTTGATGCCGGAGAGGATCTGTCGGTTGGCATTCTCGGCTTGGCCATTTGACTGGGGATGAGAGACAGAGGAGAAGCGGTGTCGTATGGCTAGGTCTTCACATAAGGCTCGGAAGGCAGCTCCAGCGAACTGCGTACCGTTATCTGTAACTACGACCCGAGGAACACCGAATCGGCAGATTACATTTTTCCAGAAGAATTGAACAACTTTATGTTCGGTAATTGTAGCCAGGGGCTCGGCCTCTATCCATTTCGAGAAATAGTCGACTGCCACGACTAGGAACTTCAATTGTCCGGGGCCCGGTGGAAATGGCCCCAGTAAATCCATCCCCCACATTGCGAAGGGGATCGGACTTGATAGGGAGGAGAGTGGTGCTTGTGGAAGGTGTCGGATGTCGGAATACTTCTGGCAGGAGGTGCATTGCCGAACGTGTTGTTCGGCGTCCCGTAGGAGAGTGGGCCAGTAATACCCGTAGTTTAACACTTTGCGCGCCAAGGCTCTGGAGCCGGAGTGGGCTCCGCCGATGCCCTCATGGAGCTCTTGCAGGGCGTAGTCGGCTTGTCCGGGGGAGAGGCATCTTAGGTAGGGTCGACCATCCACCTGGGTGAAGGAGCGCTTATACAGAATGCCTTCGACCAATATGTAACGCTCGGCTCGGGTCCTTATCTTTCGGGCTTCCTTCGGATCCCGGGGGAGGAGTCCGTCTCTTAAAAACTTGACGAGGGGCTTCATCCAATTGTCTTCGAGGGGGAGTGGCAGTGTTTCGACGGAGTTGAGAGCCTCGTCCTCTATGCTTGGCTTGAGGAGGACTTCTATCAGAACAGTTTGTTCGAGGCCTTGAAGGGATGAGGAAGCTAATTTGGACAGGGCGTCGGCCTGGGCATTTTCTTCTCTGGGGATTCTTCGGATGAGGGCCTCCTCGAAGAGCGCCATGAGGCTCTTTACTTTAGCCAAGTACTTTACCATCCTGTCATCGCGGGCTTCATATTCGCCGAGGACCTGGTTGACGACCAACTGAGAGTCGCTGAAGATCTGCAGGCGTCGCGCCCCTGCATTTCGGGCCATCCCAAGGCCGGCTATGAGTGCCTCGTATTCGGCCTCGTTGTTCGAGGCTTTGAAGTTTATCCGGAGGGAGTATTGCAGGACAAAATCGTCTGGGCCCGCGAGGATGACTCCTGCCCCGCTCCCCTCGTTGCAAGAGGATCCATCGACATATACCGACCAGACAGGCGGTCCCTTCAGTGTTTGTTCGTAGTCGGGGATAGTTGTTTCAACTATGAATTCAGCCAGCGCCTGCGCCTTGATTGCGGTCCGAGGCTGATAAGTAATATCATGTTGGCTCAGCTCGATCGACCACTTCATGAGGCGGCCGGAAGTCTCTGGCTTGTGAAGGATCTGTTTCAGCAGCTGGTCGGTAAGAACGACCATCGAATGGGACTGGAAGTATGGCCGAAGCTTTCTCGCAGCCATTATCAGGGCGTAGGCTATTTTCTCAATTTTTGGGTACCGGAGCTCGGCGTCCCGAAGCACTTTGCTGACGTAGTAAATGGGCTTCTGAGTTCTTTCTTCTTCTCTGACTAAGACCGCACTAAGCGTCTGTTCGGAGGCTGCCAAATAGAGGTAGAGTGGTTCGCCCGGTATGGGTTTGCTGAGAAGAGGTGGATTGACGAGGTAAGCCTTAAGCTGGTCGAAGGAGTCTTGTTGTTGCTGCCCCCACTCGAATCCTTTAGCCCCCTGAGGGCTTTGAAGAATGGGAGGCACTTCTCCCCAGACTTCGACAAAAAGTGCCCAATGGCGGCTAATCGACCAGTCAATCTCTGAACTTCTTTGACGTTTCTAGGCGGGGCCATGTCCAGTATGGCCTTGATCTTCTCCGGATTTGCCTCTATTCCTCGTTGGCTAACCATGAAGCCGAGGAACTTGCCTGATGAGACGCCGAACGCACACTTGTTCGGGTTGAGTCTCATATTGTGCTTTCTCAAAACATCAAACGCTTCTTGGAGGTCGGCCACGTGATCAATGCCTCGGATGCTTTTCACAAGCATGTCATCCACGTACACTTCCATGTTTCGGCCAATCTGGGCCTAGAATACCTTGTTGACGAGGCGCTGGTATGTTGCCCCTGCATTCTTTAGGCCGAACGGCATGACTCTGTAGCAGTAGAGTCCTTGGTCGGTCACAAAAGATGTCTTCGGATGTCTTGGGGGGAACATCCTTATCTGATTGTAACCCGAGAAAGCGTCCATGAAGCTGAGGAGCTCATGTCCCGAGGTTGCGTCAATCAGAGTGTCGATGCTCGGCAGAGGGAAGGGGTCTTTAGGGCAGGCCTTGTTAAGGTCAGTGAAATCAATACAGATTCTCCATGTTCCGTTGGACTTTTTCACCATTACCACGTTTGACAACCACTCAGGATAATTCACTTCCTGTATGAACCGGGCCTTCAACAATTTGTCCACCTCCTCTTTGATAGCGAGCTGACGTTCGGGAGCGAACTTGCGCCTTTTCTGCTGGACCGGTTTGGACCCCGGATCAACACTGAGGCGGTGGACCAAGAGTTCTTCGGAGATACCGGGCATGTCTGCAGCTGACCATGCGAAGAGGTCTTGGTTGGCTCGGATGCATTTTACAATACCCGCGTATAGTGCGGATGGGAGGGTCTTGCTGACAAAGAACCTGCGGGTCGGCTCCTGCTCCGAGAAGATTACCTCTTCCAACTCGTCTACCGGCTCGAAAGTTGGCCGAGCAGCATCTTGGGGGATCTCGAGTGTTTCCAAGGAGAGGACGGGTCCGAGGGTGGAAGTCATATAACACTTGCGGGCCTGCTCCTGATTGCCCCTTACTTCTCCCACTCCAGCCCGAGTGGGGAATTTCATTTTGAGATGATAGGCAGAAGGGACGGCTTCAAGGGCGGCTAGGCCGGGCCGACCCAAAATGACGTTGTAGGCCGCTGGGACATCTACGACCATGAAATCCATCAACTCCGTGCGGGTAGTAGGAGTTTTGCCGGCCGTGACATCGAGGGTGATTACACCTTCAATCGTCACCGGCACTCCCGTGAACCCATGGAGCGTGTAGCCGGCGGGCTTGAGTCTGTCTCGGGAGAGCTTCAGCCCCTTGAAGGCATCGAGAAAGAGGATGTTGACGGAGCTACCGTTATCCACTAAGATTCTCTCGACTTTGAAATTGGCCATGTGAAGGCTGATGACGAGTGCGTCACAATGAGGGGTACGGACACCCTCGAGATCTTCGTCAGAGAAGGTGACGGGCACTCCGAGGCCTTTGGGAGGAGGGGTGGTTCGGACTGAGTTTACTTCTCTAATAAAAGCTTTTCGAGAAGAGTTCGAAGAGCCCCCCATTGGACCCCCGTGGATGAGGTGGAGGACCCGTTCTTCCTCAAACTCTGGCGTCTCTTCTCGCTCCGGACGTTTGTTAGCCCCCCGAGGCTGGGGAGGAAGCTCGGCTTGGTCCTTTCTCACGAATTTCGCCAACTGCCCCCTCTGGATAAGGGCCTCAATCTCGTTTCTTAGCGCGCGGCAATCATTGGTGTCGTGCCCATGGTCCCAGTGATAGCGGCACCATTTTTCTCTATCTCTTCTCTTAGCAGGGGTGTTCATCTTCGGAGCAGGAGGTAAGACCCCTTCTTTTTCGACTTCCATGAAAATGGCGGAGATGTTTGTGGTGAGGGGAGTAAACTTTTCAAATCTAGGGGGAGGTCGGCGCTGGCCAGCATTATCCTTCTGGAACTTCTTTGCTCCCTCTTCTTCCGTTCCCTTCCTCTTAGACCCGGAGGCGGTTCCTTCCCAGTTGGGCTGTTCCTCGGCCTCTTCAGCTCGGATGTACTTTTCAGTGCGGAGGAGGAGGTCAGAAAAGTCGTGCGGCGGTTTCTTGGCGAGGGAGGAGCGGAGATTGGAATTGAGGATATTGGACTGGAACGCCGCGGTAGCGACGGATTGGTCGAGGGACGCGATGGTTCTGGCTTCAGCTGTGAACCTCTTCACGTAGTCCCTCAGTTTCTCCCCCTTCTGTTGGCGGAGGTGCAATAGCGAGATGCTGGTCTTCTCGGCCCTTCGGCTGCTGACGAAATGGGTGATGAACAGGGTTTCGAACTGTTCGAAGGAGAATATCGACGCCGAGGCAAGGCGAGAGTACCATTCTCGAGCTGGGCCTTTGAGAGTTGCAGGGAATGTTTTGCAGAGGAGGGCATCGGAAGCTTGATGGAGGAGCATCAAAGTCTTAAAGCTTTCGATGTGGTTAACTGGATCGGTCTCCCCAGTGTAGTTCTCGAACTGGGGAGGTTTGAAACCGAACGGAACAGGGGCATCTACTATGGTCCGGGAGAACGGGGGTCGGCTAGGGCGTAGGGTCCTCCCCCTAAGCTCCTCTTCTCGGTTTATCTGCCCCAAGAGCTTTTCCACCTCGTTTAGACGGCGGTTCATGGTGTCATCTCTCCGACGGTGGTCTGCCGAGCCACGGGATTCGTCTTCGTATGAGGGGGAGCGAGGGCTGCGGCGATGGTAGCTTCGAGAACGACGAGGACTTGGGGTGCGCCTGGAATTGGTAGGAGCGGGTCGAGGAGAAGGGGACCGTTGGCGAGGGCTCCGGACCGGAGGAGGGGATGGGACCCTCGGCTCATTGGGGTTCTGACGGAGGTTGAGGGCCTGTTGTACCATTGCTTGGAATTGTTGGAACTCGGCACGGGTGATGGGTGCCTCATTGTTCCTAGGCTGCTGCCGACCTGCTGGAGAGTGCCTCCTTCGGTAGTGATCGGGGGAGTCCTTTCTCCCTCTTCGGACGGGGGACCTCCTGTGCTCTCGGTGTCGGGGGGATCGCTCTTGCTGGCGGGAGGCTTCCCCCCGAGCCCGCTTTTCATCCAGATGGCGACGAAGGTCATCATCCTCCGGGCGTTTGGGAGGGGCATTGTGGCGACCAGAGGCTCGGGGATGATGGGAGGCCATGGAGGCACTGGAGGCGTTGTGGATGGAGGGGTTCTCTTGGTGAAGAGGCTGTTTCTGGGGGTTAGGACCCTTTGGATCAGGAGGTGGAGGGTTCCGTTGGAGCGGCTCTTCCATGGTAGGGGGGAGTTGCCCTTGTTGCTGAGCGGGATCAGGAAGGACTTCTTGCTGGTCAGGGTTGGGCGCTCGGTTGGAGCCTCTAGACCTAACTTTGCGAGGCGGCATGGCTGGAGAAAACCTGTTCACCGGGAAGAGGAGAGGTCCCTATTCGTTAGTTTCCCACAGACGGCGCCAATCTGTTGCCGCTAAATTTGGTGTGGGGGCACACAGATAGAACTTGTGGATTCTTGGGGAAACTGAATAGAAAAACCTGTGTACCTGTTCCGTCGGGCCTTGATTGTCGTTCCCGCCGTGCACCTGCAAAAAAGTGCGAGACACCGGGGTTGTTCCCGGCGACGCACCCTCCGACGCTCAAGTCAGTAATCTGGCAGACTATGAAAGAGCGCAAAAACTGGTGAAAGATTGATTACCTCTTGATGGAGATGGGTGGGGGGTATTTATAGGCGCCTTAGGGAACGGATTAGGAATGTAATCCTCGTGATCTGATATGGAATATTCTTCCTGTGAACAGATTAGGAATGTAATCTGATTAGGTATATTCCCTGTAATCAGATAAGGAATTTAATCCCAAATCCCAGTGAAGGGATAGGCACGAATCAGGGTCGTTGATTAACATGAATCAGAAACCCTAATTCTATCCCTTCTGAGCTGGGTTTGCTGCGGGTTGAAACCCGTACCCGATTGAGGTGGATCCGTTCGCGGGTAAGTGGATCTTCGGGGAAGATAACCAGTACCCGCTTCAGACCTGTCAGAAGGTGAAATTACCGTCCTATCCCTGTGCCTCAAGATTCGTGATCCATCGGACGGTTCCGATTTAGCCCCATTTTCAGCCATATCAGTTGGTAAAAGAAAATGAACGTTTAAGAGAACACATTCAGAAATCTATATCAACAAATAATGAGAATCAAAAAGTGGTCCATGAGAAAATCGCTCATATTGCTAAGCTTACTACTGAACTTAAAGACTTCATTTTTATTATTATAATGAATTTGTGGAAGGTTGTGAAGAAGCCTTTGAACAAAATAGACACTTTGATAATGCACTCGATACTCTTCGTTGGGACACCAAAGATAATGATCGTATAAGAAAAATGCTTTGTCCTAAAATAATTGGGCTCGTAGCAACAATTGAAAAATATAAAAAGTGGCCCAATTATTTTATGACAAAACAATCAAGGATGCCCTGTGATACATGAGGTCGTGGTTACAAAATTCACCAAAACATCAAATTTCTAAGCAAGCTTCTCATACACATATGTATAATTATTCAAAGTGTATGATCCAAGACAGTCATATTATGTGCTTTAAAAAGAAATACTAACTTTGTTGGGTAAGAAATGATGACTTTGCAGTTTCTTCACATGGCACCAAAAGTCACACATACTAATCTTAATGTAAGTGCGTCAACAAGTCAAGACTAAAGATCGATGATATCTTAATAGTGGATGTTCAAATCATATGACAGGTAACATTAAATATTTTGCATTACTTTCAAGAGAAAGGGAGAAGGACGTCATCATCAGAGTTAATAGTCTAGGTAAAATTGCCGGAAAAGGTAAAATTATTTTTTGATTCATCTTGCCCCGTTGTTAATGTTCTTTTTGTTAATGTCTTAAAACATAATTTGCTTTGCGTATGTCAATTGTGTGATAAAGACTATACAATTACACTCGATACACATGAAGTGTTTTGTATATGTTGTTTTAGATAGTAATAATTCTTGCTTACATTCAACTAATTGTTGCAATAATATTTATGGCATCCAATACTATTGATCAATCTAAAGAAAGCATGCATCCATGAATGAGGATGGAAAGCTATGACATCGGCAGCTTAGACATATAGCAATGGATAATCTCAATAAATTAGTAAAAAAAGAACTTGTAAGAGACATCCTAATAATCAAATTTGAGAAGCCATGAGACTTATGTCATTTTGGTAACCAAACCAAAAGCTCTCACAAACCAAAGAAAATGGGATCAACTTCTCGACATTTTGAACTCTTGCACATGGATCTTTTTGGTCCATCTCATACACACAGTATTGGAGGTGCACAATGTTCTTTTGTAATTGTTGATGATTTCAATCATTTAATTGGGTTACTTTTCTGTCACAAATAGATGAAACTCCTCTTGTTTTAAACAGTTTTTGTCGTCGAGTTGAAAATGAGAGTCTTTCCATCATAACTATTCTAGTGATCATGGTGGAGAATTTCAAAATGAACTCTTTACAACTTTTTGTGATGAAAAAGGAATAAAACTTGAGTTCGCTTGTCTTCGCACTACTCAATAAAATGGGATTGTTGAGAAGAGAAATCAATCTTTTCAAGAAATGACTCGTACTAGCTTAGTGAACATGACCTACCTAAATCTTTTTGGCTGAAGCTGTTAGTACATCATGTTACACTATAAACCAAGTAATTATTAGAAAATATCTTGAGAAAACACAATCTAAGTTAGTTTCGAGTCTTTGGATGCAAAGTTTTCATTTGAAACACTCTAGATAACTAAGGGAAGTTTGATCGTAAAGGTGATGATAGTGTATTCTTAGGATATTCTCTAATTAGCAAAGCATAAATTGTCATCAACAAAAGTAAACACATTATTCAAGAGTCTATTGATATTACATATTATGAGACTATTCCTCTTGCAAAAAAGATATGTCATGTTGTTGATGATGATGCGACAAATGTTCGAATAGAGAAAAGAGAAATTCAAACTTAAAAGGAGAAGAAGCCCAAAATAATACCAACAACTTACCTCTTTATGTCGATATACATCCATAACATGAAAGCATCAACAATATCAATACACAACAAAGACGAGACGGAACCACCAGAAAATGACTATGTTGCAGAAGTTGTCATACTAACAGCTATTTCCACACCAACTCACACTGAACAAAAATGTCCTGCATGGAAAATGGGGTAACTAGTCGCACTCAAGCAAAGAAGTTTATGTGTTTTTCTGCATTTGTTTCCATACTTAAACACAAAAATGTTAAGGAAGCATTGCAAGACAATGACTGGATCATTGCTATGTAAGAAGAACTTAATCAATTTGAATGGAATTAAGTATGAAGACTTGTTCCTATACCTCATAGTATGGCTGTTCTTGAAATAAAATGGGTGTTTAGAAACAAATTGAATGAATCCGGAGTCATTCTTGGAGATAAAGCCTGACTCGCCGCACAAGGTTATATAATCAGTAAGAAGGGGTTGGTTTGATAAAACATTTGCTTCGGTTGCAGGGCTTGATGCCAATTACATTTTACTTACTTTTGCATCATACGTGAATTTTACGCTTTTTCAAATGTATGTCAAAAGTTCTTCTCTAAATAGTTATGTCTAAAGAAATTTATGTTGAAATCTGGGTTCATTAACCCGACACACCCAAATCATGTATTTAGTCTTGATAAAGCTTTATACGATTTGAAGCAAGCTCTTAGAGCTTGGTATGAGCATTTGAGCTCGTTTCTTATTTACACAGGTTTCTCAAAAGGGAAAGTAGACACTACACTTTTTATCAAACACCATTTTGAAGATATTTTAATTATTCAAATCTATGTCAATGATATTATTTTTGGGTATACTAATGAAAATAGGTGGAAGGAGTTTTCAAAGCAAATGCACAATGAATTTGAAATGAGCATGATGGGTGAATTGAACTATTTTCAAGTACAACAAAGCAAAGATGAATATTCATAAATCAGTCAAATTACACCAAAGAATTAGTCAAGAAATTCATATTGGAAAGTGCAAACGCTTACAAAACGTCCATGGAAACCACCACAAAACTCTCAAAATACAAAACCGGTATAAAAGCGTTGATATTGCTACCTATCGTGGTATGATAGGTAGTTACTTTATATTATTGTATCTCATCCTGACATTATATTTAGTGTTTGTGTCACACCCCGCTTCCCAAAATACAGAAGTATGGGCACGCAACTAAGGCCCAACGAATGATATGCATCATTCATCAGCTGTACAGTTAACTTAATAATATAAAACACATCCATGTGGGCAATAAAATAATCACATGAACAAGAATAATATGAATAGTCCTCATACAATAACCAACATCTGAGAACATAAAACTTCGGGTCAAACGCCCTGTATAAAAAGTATGAAATAGTAATGATAGTAATAAGGAAAAACATAAAACTAGATAATTAATGTAGACAAAGATTCGACTCCATTCTATAGAAGATTTGTTCCCCAAGACATTCTATTGTTTCCTTTACGATACCTGCAAGCTCAACATGTAGAATTGGGGGAGGGGGGTCATTGGAACAAGTTACGAACGATAAGTAGTAACAAGCGAAACAAGTAACAAGATACATGATATAATATGAAAAGAAATAAGAACTTGCAATCTAATTATGGAACAACCATGACCATGTAGGATGCAGGTGACAATTGAACAAGCTTCAAAGTATAATCATTCGGGAACAAGGAATCATGAATTTGGAAACATGCAAACATGAAGTCATTTAATCTGGAATCATATTAAAGGAAAAATTTATAGGACGGCTGTCAGACCATCAATGTAGCGCCTCGAATTTCCAATATGATATCTCAGAAATACGTGGCACAATTCCCAGCATCAACCTCAATTGTAATAGTAAACATAGCCAAAACACAGAGAAAAATTTTCAACTTTTATTACATTAATTCTTTACAAAGCACGGCGGAAAATTAAACACCTTGGATTACAAATTCTTTCTTTTACAACACATCCTTTTACAATTTACATGAGCCATAACATCATTCTATCTCATGCATCCCAATCCCAAAGCTATAGGTACCTACCTGTAAAACATGAGGCTAGAGATAACCCTAACCCCCAAAACAATAGGGATCAGCCAAAACGGTGTGAGTGACATAAAAAGAAATACAACATAAATGAAACATAAAGCATAGAGTCATAAACAACATGTATCAACAGTAGTAACGAATGGAATAAGAAATAAAAATAAATAAAACATGAAAACAGCAAGTGAAACTAGACTAAGTGTCGAGTGTAGAAAAACAGAAAACAAACATGCATAAAACCAAGTCAAGAAAACGCAATGCTATATGCTGACTCTCTAATGCACACTTGTCGGATTCTATGCATCCCACTCTACATAGGTCCGGTGCAAGCCCTTATCGTTCTCCACTTGATAGGGTTTAATTCCTCGTTATGCAACTAATCCTACTACGATGACTACTATAAGATCTAGAAAAACTTTGAGTATTAGCCCATGCCTCGATAATTCCGGAGGTCAATCTCTATCCACAGATAATTTTGGAGACTATTTCACTCACACCTGAGAATCTTCGAGAATACCCCACACCGCAAGCTATGGCGCTTCATCACACAAATACCCCATGAGTGTCGCCTCGACCCTGATAATTCCGGAAATCAATCCCACACCGCAGGTAATTCCGGAGATTATTTCACTCACACCTCGATAATTTCGGAGAATATCTCACACCGCAAGCCATAGTACTGAGGTCCATAACCCATGTTCTCATTTCATCATATCACCATCTAGTGTCTGTCCTAATCTAGTTAAGTTAATTAATTATTTAATAGATTGCAAATCTCTCAGAGTTGGTGTACCCTACTGGGCTTAACTCAACTGAACAACAACCAAGATCTCAACCGCCGGTAGCTAAGTCCCCACTCAATCTCTAAAGACTCATAACTCAACCATCAATACCAAAACTTTCAATAAAACTCATAAATCCGTCATCAAAACGTTTATAATAAGAAATCGACAAAGTCCAAATCCATTTAATATACTCATGAGATTTCAGAATTCAAATAAAATATTAAATCCATTAAATAGCAGAAAATCATATTTTGATGTTGTAGAATTTCACAAAACACCAATTCCTTTGAAAACCAAAAATAGTTCACTTAATAAGGTCATAACAATACAATTAAAATTCTATTGTATATAAAATATAACTCTCTGTAAAATACTGTAATCTGTAGTGAAAACATCATCTAAAACAGTAGAGCATTAATCCATAATATCGAGGAAATAACCGTTTAAAAGAAACGAAGAAAACTCAATAAAATGACTCAAAACAGCAGGTGCGGTCGACTGCCCAAATAGTTCAAAAACAGGGCAGTCGACTGCCCCTTTTGAACTTCTCAAAAAAAATAACACAGCGGTCGACCGCTAGTTGTTAAACAGCCAGCTTAGAAAATTCGTACATGTTTCGACTGATATGTCGATTAAACTTTGTGAAATCAAAATTACACTTCTTGAGATGCTAAAGTATGACTTGTACAACTTATATGAGTTTATAAAACAAACAAAAACACATCAAGATCTCAAAGAAGTGATTTTTCACAAAAATTCTTCAAAACAACCACTATATATATGTATGTTCAAATAAGGATTTAAGCATTAGTTCAAGTGTCAAAATAAATCAATTAGGAGTAATAAAATGTTTAAACTCATCTCAGAATCAAAACAACTGAAATCTAATCAAAACCCCATCAAAATTCACAAAATCTTCAAAAAAAGTAGATATGAATGTGAATATGTATATGTGTGTATTTGTGCATTAGTTAAGCATCAAGAATCCATTCTATATATATAGTATAAAGTTTAAAACCATCTCAGTACTAAAACAACTCAGATTAGATTAAGATTTCACAAAACACCAAAAACCCATTTTCGGTGAGCATTCAAATCAGACCTGAAACTCAAAACTCCTCTTTTTACTCAAAACTTGATCTTTTTAATTCGAAAGCTCTTCTTGTAATTCATTTAACTCATATGCAATCATTCACCATAGTTTACCCATGAATATGAGCAATTATAACATGTTTTTAATCAAGTTCTTATTCATCTAAAATCCAAACAGAGCATATCCATACATATACATAGTTAGGTCAACTTTTACTCAATTTCATGAATACTGATATCATACAACTCTTCATAATCATTCGAAACAGCAAGTATATGAAGGAAAAAATCATACTCTTGAGTTCTATTAGGTTCTTTAACAATCCCAAATCATCTATATGAAGTTTTAATCATCAAAGCATAGGTTTCATGAAAAGATTCAATTTTTACTTCATCTATTCATCAAAATTTCATATTATCATCATACAATCCCTAATCATGCCTTCTAATACACAATCATCACATACAACATGCTTAGAACAATAAGAAAACAAACATATATCACTCACCTTATTGAAGAATCAACCAAAGATAATAAAGAAATAAGAAAATCCCACCTTTCGCAAGAAAACCAAGATCATTGCTTTGAAACTCCAAGAAAATAATAATAAAAAATCCCTTTGTGTTGTGTAGCAAAGAGATGGCTACACCTCACCTTATATTGGCCGGAAATAGGGTATCTAGCGTCTGTGAATAGATTTGCAAGATATCTCTTTTAAATATATCTTTACATATATAAATCCTTATACTTGAAAATTAGATAAAAATAATTTAATTGAGATTTTAAAACAAAAGAAACTACCCTAATATTGGCCGACACTGTTTTAAAAACCTAGAAAACGAAATTATACTTTTTGCCCTCCAAGTGGCAATTTTGCAAAAGACCCTTCTTTATCAAAACATGCAAAATAAACCAAATTTATCAAAACAAAAAGTAATCTCTTTACCTCTGAGTTGAATAGGCATCATGCCCAGCCAAAAAATCCAAAAATCTGGAGTTTTCACTCCAAGTGGTAATTTTGCACAAAAGTCCATCTTTTTTGTAATATTTGCAAATAGGTCAAATTATTATCAGAAAAATCCAGAAAATTCACAAATAATATCTAATAATAATTAATAGGTTTCCCCAAAATAATTTCTGACTTTGAACTTCCCAAGAAAATATTGGCACGTGTTTTGCACATGTAAAAAGGTAAATTTCAGAAAAAGTTTATTAAATCACCAAAAATCATTTTAATTCACTTATTAATCTTAAAAGAATTATTTTAAAAAATTTGGGGTATTACCATCAATGATGTATGAAGCAGAGTGATAGAAAAAAATGAAGAAGCAACATGTCCAAAAAATGAGTGTAGCGGATATGAGGATGCTAAGATGAATTTGTAGTAAAATCAGAAAGGATAGAATTGGAAACAAGCATATTTGATAAATGTTAAAGGTAGCTCCTATTCAAGATAAGTTAAGAGAGAATCGTCTCAGGTAGTTTGGACATGCCACACGTAGACCTAGTAGTGCCCCCGTTAGAAAGAGTAATTTAATAAATATTGAGGATAGAGTTAGGGATAAGGGAAACCTAAACTTACTTGGGTGGAAACGATGTGAAAAGATATGATAGCTCATGACCTTACAGAAAATATTGCGCTAAACTGAGCAGAATGGAAAATTAGAATTTATGTAGCCGACCCCAACTAGTTGGGAAAAATGCTTTGTTATTGTTGTTGTTAATTTGGATTCATAAATCGGGGAACTAGTCATGTAAACAGGAAAAATGCAAACATGTAAACTGGAATCATGTAACTTGTAAACAGAAAACATGCGAACGTGAAAACATGAATCATGCAACTTGTAAATAGGAACATGTGCGTGCTTAGTATTAATCTTTAGTCTACCAATTTTTTTATCAATCATATCTAATCCATGCAATTCTGCATCCCATACCACAAATTCGGGTGCATACAATCATATGAACACTTATACTGTAGTGGTGAATTCTATAGGATTATGTAACCGGGTCTTGTAGTGAAAAAGAAACATGAAACATGTAAACAGGAACGTGTATACAGGAAACATGTAGTCAAGTAATGGACTCTAGAGGTGGCCCCCGCAGACTCTAGATGTGGCCTCCGTCATCCCATGACGTGACACTTAGTTTTACGTGACACTTAGTTCCATATAACTTGTAAATAGGAGTCACTATTACGGAAAACACGGACCCCTTTCTGAGTACACTCTCCTATATCGTCCATTACTAGGCCTTACTCTTATTACCCCGGCCTGTTACCATTTTACTACAATTAATCATGATGCAACCAATGGTGACTGTGTCAAGAAAGTTCCAAGAAGGTATCGGGAGTTCTGCAATGCATGATATATTAGTTCAATTCATAAAACACGAAAAATAAACAATTTTATATTTAATGACATGAAGATAAAAATTCTGGACAGTAGTATACTATTGTACTAGAATTCATTTTCCTGCTTCTATAGGAAAGCAAATCAGATTTCGTCAGGGGTTCTAGTAAATAGACTCTCTGTCGGTTCTAATTCATATTCACACGACATATTCTGATTACAGTAGCTTGGTCTATCAGCCGGTTCTTTTTGGTCTTGTGCTCAGGCATGATGTCAGTGTTAAGTTGTACATATAATAAGACTAAGAAAATATTAACAAATCTTACAAAAATCATAAAATAACTCCTAAAAATGTTTAGTAACATAGAGGTAAATCTCAGGTCTTAATTCTACTGATAACATATTATTTTAATTAGTTAATCACGACGGTATACTCCTAAATAGTATTATAGAATTAAAAAGCTACAGTACTAAAGTTAGGATATATTACAGCCTACAATTCGGATTGCAGAACTGTCATTTGTTCTGGATTCTAGACACAGGGGGCTACAATTTTCATATAAAGAGTTCTAAATTATATTATATGGAACTAGGTCCAAATCTTAGTACAAGTTCAAGTGAACAAAAGGGATATAATACTTCGAATTTGTTACGATTGTGATTCATAAAAATATAGTCTTATAATCAGAATTGAACATGCATTCATATTCAGTAATTAGGATAGATTCCTAATATTAAAATTACAAAAATTATTATCTCTACAGTATCAAATATAATATTCATAATTATACCATCACATTCAATACAATCGAAACAGGGTTAACATGTATCCATATATGTATATCTGTAACATGTTTGTGCAGTGCATGCAATAAAAGAAGTTTTATGGTTTATTACAACTGTTGGTATGATGAAAAATGAATAGAATAGTATATGACGAAGAATTAACGGTATAAGACTTGAGTTAATAACGTGACACGATAAAGATTCGTCGATGAATCAATAATAGATTTCAATGAAATACAATAATCGATTCAAGAACTACTTGCGGGAGTTCATTAAATGTTTCTTGAACATGAAAAATAAATGCGTTCAAGATAAGCTTGCCCTTTATGCGACGATTATTAATGCAAACGATCAACGAGAAGAAGAGAAGCACCACAGCAATAACGGCAAGATGACAGCAACAAGAGCATCGATGGTAACAAGCAAGCGCGATGACACTAACACAAATAGAAACGCAGCAAGCAGACTTTGAGTTGTTGGGTTGGTGAAGGCAGTAAAAGGGTGAGCCTGCTTATCTGGGGAGGCAGCGAGGAGGAGCCGCAATGGCAGTGGTGGTGGTGATGTGTTGGTTGCGTGAAAGAGGAGGCTTACGGGCTGTTGGAAGGAAGGTCGAGTGCAGCAATGGGGGGGTTGGGTTTCATAACGGAGAAGATGAAGAAGAAGAAGTAGTCGGGGGGTTAAAGGGAGGAGTAACTGTTAAGTTTCAATGGAAAACACTGATTGAATACACAGTGGAAAAATTACAAAAATTATTAAAACCTAGCCATGGATCCATCCGAAAACCATAAATCGTATTTAGGAATTATACCTTATGGATGGATCTGCTGTCTCCAAGATATGTCGATCACAGCGCTGCAATGTTGTGGTGCCTCTAAGGTATCCACACGAACAGATCAAAACCAAGCTTTCCTCACGCCGCGGTGCTAGCTGCGAGATGGGGTTGTTCCTCACAATCTCTCTCTCTCACAATTTCTGTGATGGCTAGGGTTTTCTCATTTAACTCTTTTTCACAGATATGTATCATATATATAGCTACAGAAAATTAACCCTAAGAGAGTAATGAGGTTGTTGGACTCACAATCCGACCTGGGTCAGATTTGTGTGTGGACCTCTGAACTTTAGTTATCCCATTTAATCTAATTAAATATCCAACCTATGTCAAGTGTCCAAGTCTTACTAGGATTCCCAATTAAATTCATCTTATGAATTTAAATCCCAATTTCGATCCATTCTAAGTGTGTGACCCTGTAGGTTCTCGTTACGGTGACAGTAATACTAAAATCATATTCTAGTATTACAAACAGTGAGCGGTATCTAGCAATACATCACTGCTACTCAAGTAACGGGAATGTCAGTGATTAGACATAACCTATCCGTTATCAATATTACCATGTAGTCTAGTTCCTTTGTCTAAATATCTTAATTGACCACAAGGCATAGAGCGTGTCACCCTTGTATAGTTCAATCTTTGGTTTCTTGATCTCCGAGTAGACTTACTAAAACAAATGAGCTCAATATCTCATATTGACTCATTTGAGCATGGACATGCATTTTATAATCTCACTCAATCAAGGGGCCCATAGATATCGTTCATATTATGTAAGAAGGACAAATCCTATCTAAGTCATTCACATCCCTCCGCATGATCTGTACTATATCCAATAGTCGACTTTATGATCACCTTATTATAGGCAGTGTTTGGCAACATTAAAACATATAACTTCTCATGTAGGGAACCGTAGTGACTTACAATCAAAGGACTACATACACCATGGTCACTGTGAGAATCGCTTATGACACTCACGAAATGATCCATGCAGCGTTCTCATGGTAGGTCAGTCCAGTACATTATTACTCTAATATGTACCCATGTGAAGACTTGATATGTAACCCCCATTCCCGCTAATAAATATTTTCCGTGTATTTTCTATATTCTGATTAGTTATAAATTTATTTTGTACTAAATTCTTTTCGGATATTTTGTTACAGTTTTTTCTAATCAAAATTTTTATTCATTTTGAATAATGGCGTATTTTAATCTTACTTCCTATTTCTTATTGATCGGATATTTATATTTGAGTCTAAATCAAATATATTATTATTATTTGATTATTTTGATGAAATTGTTAAACTAGAAAATTATTTTGTTGTATTATTTTATTATTATTATAATTATAATAATTAATTGTTATTTCTTGATTATCTATGTAAAATTCATCTATCGAATTATTGTGACCTATTTTTCTTGGCGAATTACAATTTATTTTCAAGCCAATTTATATTCTTTTCATTTGTATTATTTATTTATCTATTTGGATTTTAAATTTTCGTTCATAAACTATTTTTACATTTTGTTGGGCTATCGATCTTGTGAATTTTATTTTATTGGATTGTGGATATTTTACTGAGCCCTATTGTCTTCAAACCCATCTCTTATTGAACAATAAAATCCAATTGCAATTTTGTTCTCAACCCAAACCCACTATTATTGGATCCTAGCCCATTAAACCAACAATATACTTGCGAATTACAATTTATTTTCAAGCCAATGTATATTCTTTTCATTTGTATTATTTATTTATCTATTTGGATTTTAAATTTTCATTCATAAACTGTTTTTACTTTTTGTTGGGCTATCGATTTTGTGAATTTTATTTTATTGGATTGTGGATATTTTATTGAGCCCTATTGTCTTCAAACTCATCTCTTGTTGAACAATAAAATTCAATTGCAATTTTGTTCTCAACCCCAACCCACTATTATTGGATCCTAGCCCATTAACCCAACAATATACTTGTATTCTATAATACAACCCTAATACAAACCCTAAAAACACAAAATACAATTGTTATCCGTCACATTTTCTATCTCTTCTCTCCTCTTTCTCTCCCCACCCTGTTTCTCTCTCCCCATCGACTGATTTCCAGCCCAAATCCCCATCTTTTCTGGCCACCGTCTCCGGCCTACCCCGTCGCCATCCCCGTTCGTCGAGCTGCCAGTCGAAACCCCCTTCCACCTCCTCGTCGAGCCACTCCTGCGAACCCCTCCCGTCGACCCAACACCCCAAATCGAAACCCTTGGCTCCTCCTCCCTCCCGATCGAGGCCACAGGGCGCCAAACCACCACCGGCCTCCAGTCGACGATGCCTCACCGCCGTCGCTCCTCACCGATCGACGTCATACCCGAGCCCTTGGTCTTTGCTTACTGCTTCCATTGCTGTCTCTTTGTTGCTGTGGTTGCTTTCGATATTTATTGCACGTATTATACACGTGCTAATTTAGTTAGTTCGTGGATTCGTTGCTTCGGGATCCTTATCCTGTTATTCTTGGTATTCAATTTCGTCGTCCAAAAGGCAAGTCACTTTCCTCTTGAATTGTACATCGTATCAAATTCAAGTTTTATTGAAATCCTTGTAAGCAGATCCTATTCGTTATTATATCGTTGTATTGATTATCTTTTCGTTGGGTCTATTGAGGGTTTACACGAGCTAACCTCAATATTCTCAACATCGCGCCACTTTTGACTCTAAAGATTCAATTTTTCATGCATTCATATAGAATTGATAATAGAGTTATTCATATAATCACCACATAATTAATGTATTGTAGAAATAATTGATAGGTTGTATGTTTGATTGATCGTTTGATGTTTGATTGGTGTTAAAATAGCGCATGTGTGTGTTTCTAATTTTATTTATCATGTTTTGACACTCATCAAGCTAATTATGAAGTTATTGACTATTAGAATTGTTACCCATCATGTTTAATTAATTTATTCCATGAAAAATACCCGAAAACCTGTATGTTGCTTGCTAGTTGTATATTGTCTGCTATTTTCGACTCAGTAAATGATCTCAAAATAAATTACTTTCTGAATAAGATTTGTATCCTTATCTTTCTAGTTTTAAGAACATCTTGAATTTCTGAATTCCGAGTTGTGTACCAAAAGTTATGCATGTTTTACTACAACTATGTTTTTATTTCAAGATTTTCAGATTCTTGTATATTTGATGTTTAAACTATTAAAAGGCTGATCGAATGACAAAATATTGCTTTGAAAATTTTCAGATTGTTACTTAATATGTTTAGGAGTCTAATAAATATTTTTAGTGAATTTTATTTCAAGATTTTGTTGATTCTAAAATTATAAAAACATGATATCGAAATTCTGCCTAAACATATAATCTGTAAAGAATGTTGTGTTTGCTCTAGCTACTATTGTCGGATTTTGAACTTTAAATATGCGTTGGAACCATGTGGAAGTCTAGTTTCTATAATTTCTTACCATTTCGTTTTTGAGTTCTGAAACAGCGGGAAATTATGTTTTAGTACATACTACTCTTGTTATCCAGAATTTCACTTTTCAATTTTCATGAATTAATTGTTCCTATATTATAGTCTTGCATGATTTAGAGTGTGTATATTGCATTTCATGATATCCTATTTTCATCATTTTCATTGTCCTATTCAAGTTATCATCTCATTGTTTCTCTATTTTTATAATCGTTCATCTAAATGTCCCTTAATTGCATATTGTATTGTTGCATCAATAAAATAATTAATAACCTGGGGTTTAAAGAGTGATTTAAGTAGTTAACAAAGTAGAGACTGTACTTGGAGGAGGGGCACGTGTTTTCCTAAATAATGTTTCGGCTAGTGTTTTATCGTGTGATTGTGCATTACATCCGTAACCCAATCTATCATGTACCGTATCGTTGTTGAAGACCGTATCGTGCACTGAAAGGTGAATAGTGTTTACCATTGCCAAGTACATGTTTTACAGAGTACACTTAAGTTTAAATGAAATTGTATGTATGCATCGTACCTGTGGTATGGAACATATGGGACATAGTAGTACGTTTATTAGTTAGGATTAAAATGATTAATAGACATAAGGATTGACACATCACCGACATTGCATATTGTACATCATAGTTCCTATTGATATCGAATATTGTCTAAGTGTTATTGATATTGATCATTGAATATTGTTATCGATCATTGAATATTGTTATCTATTATTGAATCATTGTTTATAACCATTGCATCGATTACCGTGATATTGATTATTGATTATTGTCCCATGTTATTGATTCCTATGGATCAATTGAATTCATTGTTATATCGTTATTCCATTGTTCCTTATTTTCTCTACTTGCTGTCCATGACTTGCTCTAAGGACAAGTTTTCTCCTCTTTTGAGATGAAGTGTTCACAAGTAACGAAGGATAATTGCATGATGGATTGGGAGAACAACATTGGTGAAGGAATTGATAGAATCGCCGCATAATAATTTATTGTTTTGTCATGAAGACTTAATTATTGGACTATTGTTAGTTCATTGTATTGTGAGCTTTTGACCCAAATATTGCTATTATTTATTTCCAGAAGTTGGATTATTATTGTATTTGGATATAATTCATATTGCTTCATTCCAAGAATTATTGTTCATGTGGTTGATTTTATTGCCTACGCAATTGTTCTATATTGATTATATTATTGAGTTGATCGGATAAACAGCTTATAGGTGGCGTTAGTCATTCGCTGGGTCAATATCATGTACTCGTATTCCATATTTTTAGGAAGCGGGGCATGACATGATATCTCATATCCATGACCCCTGAGATATGGTCATCAGTCCATGCACATACTATTCTCTGTGCATTATTGTTGTCCTAATTCACAATAATACTTGACTAGGGATATTTAAGAATAGTGTTCTGATTACAACCAATAGGTACTCACAATCAAGTCATGCACTTGATATCCCATGTTATTGAACCTACTATTCTAAGGACTTTATTATGCTCATTTGATCACAATAAACAACACAATAAATGAAATGCCTCATATATGAAAAAAATATCATAATGCAATGAAAACTAGTAATGTCAATACACAACTGGCCTCTAGGGCATACAACAACAGTAATTAGTGGTTGATTATTATGGGCATTAAAAGGGGGAAAGTGGGGCTGAGATTATGAGAGGTTAGGAGAGATTTGTGGGTGTTAATAATAGGGTTAGTTAGGGATTAGGTCATGGGAAAAATAATGGAATAATGGGGGAGAAGTTGGCGGCTAATAGTGATGGGGGAGGGATTGGGGTTAGGTTAATAGATGATTAGGAGGGTGTATTAATGGAGGGTGTATTAATGGTGAAAAGTTAATGTCTATAAGATATTTCATGATCACAATCCAATGAAATGTAATAATACTAGCACTGTACAAATGACTAAGAATTCGGATCAACATAATCGCACAAAGCATATAGAAATATGTTATCATTTCATTAAAGATCATTTTATTAAAGATAACATTGTACTTGAATATGTTACAACTAATTTGCAACTAGCTAATATTTTTTCGAAGCCACTCGATGAAAAAAGTTTGCACTATCTTCATAGGGAATTGAATTTTATTGACATTTATGCTTGATTCATGGGGGCTATCTTGAATTTCTTTTGTTGTGTGCTTTCATTGATCGTGTTTATTCCCCAAAAATATTTTTTATTATTAAAAAAAAGGAATAAACATAGTAGCACTCAACTACTCCAGAAACTGCCAACTAGAAACAGCCGACTATCCCATAAATAGTCGAGTGTCAAATTCATAATCTAATTATGAACTTGACAGTCGACTGCACAGGATTTTTTTCAGAAGTAGGGAGTCTAGGTTTGTTTACTGCATTGGGTAGACGACTGATAGTTCTAGTTTTTTTGTGTGTGGCTGTTTCTCTGACATGTGGGTCCAACTCTCTCTTATACTATACAACTCTTCTCCGCAGTTCTTATCTACCAAAACCCTAGCCTCCCTCCTTCCCCAAACCCATTCAAACTCTCAAATTTCTCACATCTCACTAAATTTGATTGGTTATCTTGAACTTTTTTGATATCTTATTATTTTACATGGTCTCCAACCCTCGGCATTCCAATCGCATTGTTTCTTCGTCTTCCTCCATTCCTAAATCTTCCTAAACTAAGGGTAACCAACCAATGTATTTTGAGTTTGTGTTCTATTAAGATTAACAAAAAGATTGCGATAAGATTATTTGATTGATTATAACTAAGTTGAATGTCTCATATATATAGGAGAGAAACAAAGAGTAAACTAATTCATCTTTCGATATGCGGCTAAACAATATAATATCTAACACCCCCTCTTAAACTTAAACTAACGGTGGATCTACTTGTGTGAGTTTGCCCACCAAGTATCAAAATTTCTGGACAGTGTGGGATTTCATGAAGAAGTTTGTTGTCTGCTGTGAAGGGTCACAGAATAAAGAGATATGGTCCCTACCTCAAAACGTGCACGAACATAGTGGCAATCAATCTCTATGTGTTTCGTCCGCTCATAAAAGACTGTGTTGTTTGCAATATGCAAGGCACTCTGGTTGTCACAGTGAAGAGGAGTAGATTCTGTGAAAGTGATGCCCGTATCTGATAATAGCCACCAAACATGAACAATCTCTCTAGTGGTAGTTGTCATCACTCTGTACTCAGCTTCTGTGCAAGAACATGCAACACTTCATATTTCTTGCTTTGCCATGAGATTAGCGATCAGGAAAGAGACAGAAACCTGTGGTAGAACCCATTCTAGTAGGATCACTACAACACAACTGGGCTTCTTCGGCATTTTATTTTGGGCTACCCTGGAATTTTTTAAACACCGTGCAGTCGCTACCGGCGTTTTTCAAAATGTCGGTAGAAACACTGGGGCAGCCGGTGTCGCCGTAGATGGGGCGATCTACCCCGACATTTTTTCAAACGCCAGTATAGCCTAATACCTACCTTGACATTTGTAAAATGTCGGGGTAGGGGTATTTTTAAATTTTTTTATAATACCTACCCTGGCGTTTGCAAACGCTGGGGTAGGGTAATTTTTTTAAAATATATTTTTTATATATTATTTTGGGTAAATAGCTTCCCCGACGTTTAAAAAATGTCGGGGTAGACATTAATTTTTTTCTTTTCCATTTTTTGATTTATTTTTCAAAAAATCGTTAATATAATTCAATTCACAAATCATTTCAACAAAACCTGTAATACAATTCACAATCAATTCCACAAATTTTCAATAATCAGGCATAATAATACAATTCACGGTCTTGAACAATAGCAGAGCATAATAAAGTAATACATCTCCATTAATTATCCACGAATTCAACTAATCTAAGAAATTACATATATGTTTGATTAAACAGATTAAAAACAAATACAAATGTACTTGTTACAACAAATGTGTGATACTACCACAAGAGAAGACTTCACTGGACTGCTACCACGTACGGCTCCATCTGACGAAGTTGCTTCCAATCTCATCGGAAGTTTCCTCTAGATTTGCACGACTTGCAACCGATGGAACTCTTTTGCCGACCTGTGTAATGCAAAAACTTGTCGAAAATTAGTTATCCAGAGCATGCAAAATCAAGTAACTAGTTATAATATCGGATGGGACTATGTATTTTACCAACCAAAATCGGTATGGTGGTATATCGGTTAACTTTATTAATTGAAAGTGATAAGGTGTCATAACTTGCAAACAGTGTGTCGAAACTCACTTATACACGGTGTATTAGCTCGTGTATGATGTTTTCTAACGAATAGCAAAGTTTCGTATTTTTTTAAACTAGTTTGGTAGCGTTTTACTTGATTTGCTTGATATTTTGAAGTATCAAGTGGAACCTAACATTTAGAAGGCATCTCATTTTTGATTGAAACCTATAAAATGGGTGAGGTTATGTATTACTAAATAACTCGCTACTAATCGAGTGTCAAGTGAGTTGTAACTTGGATTTTTTCCGCTATCGGAGTATTGGTTCACTTTATTTGTTAAAAGTGATACATGTTCATAACTTGCAAACTGTGAATTAGAACTCACTTCTACAATTGGTATTAGCTCGTGTATGATGTTTTCTAACTAATAGAAAAGTTTTATATTTTTTTGAACTTGTTTGTTAACTTTTACTTGATTCGCTTAATATTTTGAAGTATCGAGCGGAACCTAACAATTACAAGCCTTCTCATTTGCGCTTGAAACCTATAAAATGTTAGATATTATTTATTTTACTAATTTACTCGCTACTAACATTCTCTGGTATAGGAGTATCAGTTCACTTTATTAGTATAGTGACACGAGGTCATAACCTGCAAACCGTGAGTCAGAACTCACTTCTACAAGTTGTATTAGTTCATGTATGATGCTTTCTAACTAATAGCAAAGTTTCGTATTTTTTTGAACTCGTTTGTTAACTTTTTACTTGATTCGCTGGATATTTTGAAGTATCGAGCGGAACCTAACATTGAGAAGGCATCTCATTTGTGCTTGGAACCTATAAAATGGGTGAGGTACTGTATTTTACTGATTAACTTGATGAGTGTAATTTTTACATGATTTTTATGGCTCTTTTATTTATTAAGACCTGTAAGTTTTCAATTATTTCTTTGACTTTTATTTTATTTTATTTATTTTTATATATTTGTTTGTCATTGAAGGAATGAGATGGTTAAGTGCAAAAGGATGGCGTTTTGGGAAAATTAGGGAAGAAAACAAGATTAAAGATATTAGAATTCAAATTGATTATACATGAAGATTTCAAGAAAATTTAAGCACTCCAATGTATGTTTTTTTACAAATTGGTTCTTTGAAGAACGAACAATAACAATTCTCGTCAACCAGGGGGTTTGATAAAATTTTGCTAGAAATTGAAGAAAAAGCCAGCACATAAATTAGTGTTTTGATAAAGATTAGCTAGATAATTAGTTTTAAAATTTAAAAGATTAATCTTAATCTTTGGATTGTAACTAATTAAACTACTCTTTATCGTATTTAAACTCCACCTCAATTTCTTTAAAAGATCGGACCTAAATCTCAAGAATACCCCGAAGGTAATTTTCTGGGAAAATTCCGACGGTGGCTTCTTCATTTCTGGCCTCAAGCAACAACAACAGAAGATAAGATTGGGAGAAGAAGGAGAGCAGGAGCTATAGAGTTCATCAAGATCGTCTAGAGTTTATATCTTCTCTTTTCTTCTACTATCTAATTTTTTTTATGCAATCCAATAAGATGCTTGTTAGTTTCATATTTGTCATGAACTAATTTTTTTTTTCTCTAGGGCTTTGATGTAGCCTAGCTTTGAAAATACAATTTTAGTTTCATAGTTATTTTTTTCTTCTACTTTTTCATGATTATGTGTTTAATTTTTGTTATTAATGCTTTCAATTTTCTGGCCAACTATATTTTGATATCTTGAATCATAATTGAATCGAGGTAATTTTGTGATTTAGAATTCTAGAATTAAACACCTTACTCGAGTAAATTAGAGATAATTTATTGTTGTTAATGTGACTTGAGAAGAAACCAAAGAACTTAATGAAACTTCAAATAATTAAATTTGCATGGAGATATGAAGAATTATTAGATGGAGATAGTTTTAGTGTTTTTCCGAGAGAAGACTGTTGCTGCTGATTTTGGTGTGGAAGCAAACAGATGAATTTGTGGATTCTTTGAGGAAACGAGTAAGGCAAACTTGTTGACTTTCATCGGCGTTTGACTGGTTTCTTGCCACTGTCATTAACCTGCAAAAAAGTTCGATACACCGGGATGGATCCCAACGACGAACCCTCCGATGCTCTTGTCAGAAATTAGGAAGATTATGAAAGAGCTTTATGTGGAAAAAGATTGATTACCTTGTTATGGTGTGGCGGAGAGGGGTATTTATAGTCGCCTTAAGAGACAGTTTAAAGAAAATCATTTATCTCTATGTCCCGGTGTTTCCGGATAAGATGTATAGAGTTTAAACTCGTTTCGTGATAAGAGAGGCTGTTTAAACTGCCTCCTAGAGATAATCACAAATTTGAATTACTCTTTAAATATTTGAATTGGTTTGTAACGGGTTGCTATCCATACCCAATAGGATAGATCCATTTTTGGGTTATTGGGCTTTGAAGAAAGACTCAGTTCCCAATTCAAACCCGTTTGTGAGTGAAATTACCGTTTTATCCCTGAGAATTTTAAGATTCGTACCTGATTTGAATGGTCCCAATTTGGTTCTATTTTTAGCCTTATCACAAGCCCTGCACTCCTAAAGACTGTGTTTTAGAGCCTTTGAGGAGTAGTTTGCCCGTTTTTAATGGCTTATAGAATTTATCGGAGTTCTTGAGGGAGTGTGAGTCTTGCTCAAGGTGTAACGGTGTTGGCCTGAGCTTGTAAGGTGCCCAAAATGATTTTCAAATTTTCTGGATTTTTTTGATTTTTTCCAGATTTTTTCTAATTTTTAAATTATTTTTCGAATTATTTATCCAATCGTGCGAAGTAACAACCTGTTTTATAATTAATCGTTATAATTAATAATTATTTATCCAGGAGTTCAAAAATATTTTCCTGAATTTATAATTATTTTTTAGAATTTTCAATTAATTTTCTTTAATTTTTAATTATTTTTTGCAATTCTTAAATTATTAATTCAAATTAATAATAAAAATAAAAGAATTAATCAGGGAATATCGACGTGTCGCAATCTACAACGTTGATCATATCGTTGGCACGATTTTTCAAGAAATCAAACGGTTGATCTGGTGCCGGCTGACGTGGCTCGATCTAAGCGCTACGATCATGGGCGTGCATCGGGAGGCAAGCATTTTCCCTCGTGTGGGGGTCGGTGGAAAGAACGCTCGGCATGTGTTGCCGAAGTCCAGGAGGGCGACATGTGGCACGTTGACCGTTGACGAGTCAACGCATTTTCTCACATTTGGATGTCGGTGGCAAGAGCGCTCGGCACTTGTTGTCGAACTCCAGGAGGGTGACACGTGGCAAGTTGACCGTTTACCATTGACCAGTCAACACATTTTCTTGTATTTAGACATCCGTGGCAAGAGCACTCGGCGCTTATTGCCGAAGTCCAGGAGGGTGACACGTGGCATCGTTGACCGTTGACCGTTGACCAGTCAATGCATTTTCTCGCATTTGGACGTCGGTGGCAAGAATACTCGACACTTGTTGCCCAAATCTAGGAGAGCAACACGTGGCATGGTTGATTGTTGACCATTGACCAATCAACATATTTTCTCGCATTTGGACGTCGGTGGCAAGAATGCTCGGCACTTGTGGCCGAAGTCCAGGAGACTGACACGTGGCATGGTTGACCGTTGACTAGTCAATATATTTTCTTGCATTTGGACGTCGGTGGCAAGAATGCTCGGCACTTGTTGCTGAAGTCCAGGAGGGCCTTCGGTGGCTTGACACCTGGCGGTCAATGGTTGACCGTTGACTCGGTCAACATTGACCGTTGACTTACTCATTTTTTCATTTAATCATAACTATTGATCACGATCGAGTGCGCATCGGGAGGCAGGTTTTCCCCTCATTTTGACGTTGGTGAAAAGAATGCTCGAAACCATTTGTCGAAGTCGAGGAGGACTTCGAGAGGGCGACACGTGGAGCTATTGACCATTGACCAGTCACTGTTTTTCTCCAAGTCCAGGGGAACTTCGAGAGGGCAACACGTGACAAATTTGACTGTTGACCGTTGACCAGTCAATGCCGTTTTCTTTCATTTCGACGTCGGTGACAAGAATGCTCAGAACCGCTTGCCGAAGTCGAGAGACACTTCGAGAGAGCGACACGTGGAGAATTTGACCGTTGACCAGTCAACGTTGTTTTCTCTCATTTCGACGTCGGTGGCAAGAACGCTCGGCAAGAGCTGCCGAGGGCCAGGGAGGTTCAGCGCAGCTATATTGTAACCGACATTTCCGATGCTAGGGAGGTCGGATTGGGATGTGTGACCCCCCGTTTCGAAGCTGGCTCGAAGATCTACAATTTCTCTTTAGAAATTAGTTGAAGAACCACCATTCTTCATGGTCAAAATAGTCCCGCAACATCTTTGCCTTCATGAAGTTGAGAAGGGATTTGTATGACTCTAGAGGAGGTCCGTTCTTGGAAGCAAGTTTAGGGAGTGTCTCTATACAATTTAGGCTCTGAACTCTCTTGGAAGAAGGCCGCTTTGGAGGTGAGCGGGAGGAGGAGCATAGTCAGGCTCTAGGAGAGAGCCGTTTGGGAGACGAGATTGAGGAGAACTCTTGGGAAGAGTTTAGCTCTGAACTCGTTTGGAAGAAGGCCGCTTAGGGGTGAGCGGAGCAAAGAGCATCGCCAAGCTCTAGGAGAGAGCCGTTTGGGAGACAAGTTTGAGGAGCAACTCTAGGGGAGAGTTGAGCTCCGAACTTACTTGTTGCAAAGTTTAAGCAGTAGTGGGAGTAGTATGAATGTTCCTTTTGAGCTCCGAAACCGCATACTTGCATGCTATGAGGGAAATTTCGAACCATGATTGTGAACTTCGAGCTAGTTGTTACGGAGTTATCAATGAGTTGTAGGAGCAATTCCGGATGGTGAGCTGCTCTGCACTTTCTTGTTCGCAAGCGGCTAAAGCGGCGTCGAACCAAGTGTTGGACTCCAAACTTGTTATTTGAGGGGGTTCAACGAGTTGCAAGAGCAATTCTGAATGGTGAGATGCTTCGCACTTTCCTGTTTACAAGTGGCTAATGTGGCGTCGAACTAAGTGTTGGACTCCAAACTTGTTGTTTGAGGGGATTTAACAAGTGTTAGGAGCAATTCCGAATGGTGAGCTGCTCCGCACTTGCATATTTGCAAGCGGCTAAAGCAGCGTCAAACCAAGTGTTGGACTCCAAACTCGTCTTTTGAGCTTAGTAAGTTGTAGGAGCAGCCCTGTAGGACAAGCTGGACTTCGAACTTGCTGTTTAACGAGTTGTAGGTATGACTCGGAGAGATAGAAATGAGGCTAATGCAATAATTTTCAATAGAAAAAAGCTATGTTTTATTGAAACAAACTAAGTGGCTGCGTCAATAGGGCGAGCTATTATTACATGCTTTTGGCCATGCAACAAGCATCAGCCTTATTGAAAACTGAAAACCTACTTCTACGATAGGGTGAAGTCCTCTTGGGAGGAGTTTGGTTCTCCCCCCATTGGACCTTCATGGATAAGGTGCAGGATGACCCCAGGTTCGGAGTCTTGGAACTCGTTGAGCCTCTCGGTTCGATTGTTGGCTCCTAGGGGTGGAGGATCGACCCCGTCTTTTCTGACGAACTTAGCCAGGTGTCTCCGCTGTATGAGTTCTTTGATCTCCTCTTTGAGATCCCGACAATCATTCGTGTCGTGGTTATGATCCCTATGAAAGTGGCACCACTTATTTCTGTTTCTTTTCTTGCCAGGGGTATTCATTCTAGGGGGACCGCGGAGTAGTCCTTTCTTGTCCACCACCATAAGGACTTCTGATATACTGGCATTGAGGGGGGTGAACTTCTCAAAATGGGGAGCTAGGCGGTGCTGGCCATTGTCGTCCTTCTGAAATTTATGGGAGCCTTCTTCGCTTGTATTCCTCCATTTGTTACCAGAAGATGAATCCTCTTGACTGGGGGAGGTTGAGAGCTTCTTCGGCTCGGATTTACTTCTCGCTCCTAAGATGGAGTTTCGAGAAGTCCCGAGGAGGCTTCTTGGCAAGGGATGCCATGAGGTTGGCATTAGTGATGTTGTGCCTGAATGCCGCAGAGGCTACCGATTGGTTAAGGAAGGCTATAGACCGGGCTTCGGCAGTGAAGTGCCGAACGTAATCCCTTAGGCGTTCACCCTTTCTTTGGCTGAGGGCTTGGAAAGATGAACTTTCTTTCTCGACTCGGCAACTGCCTACTAAGTGGGTGAAGAAGAGCTCCTCAAACTGTTCGAATGAGAAGATGGAGGTGGGGGATAGACGGGAGTACCACTCTCGCGCTGGTCCCCTCAATGTTGCTGGGAAGGCCTTGTAAAGGACCGCATCCTAGGCTTAATGAATCATCATGAGAGTTTCAAAACACTTGATATGATCGGTCGGGTCCGACTCCCCATTGTAGGATTCAAAGCGGGGCAGCCTAAAGGCTTTGGGGACCGGAGCTTCCATGATGCCCCTAGAGAAGGGGGGTCTGCTTTTCCGGAACTTATTGGCCCATTGTTCTTCTTCAGGATATATCTTGTTGAGGCGCCTCTCCATCTCATGGAGACAGCGGTGGACCGAGTCATCCCTTCGGTTGGATCTAGTCGACCCTCAGGACTCTCCTTCATGAGTGGTGGTATGGTGAGGGTTAGGGGCACGCTGATTCTGACTCGTTGCAATATTAAGAGCTCGCATGATATCTTGTTTGAAGTTCTGGAGCTCAGCCCGAGTGACTGTTGCCCCTCCAGTTCGGCGATCCCTAGGTGTGGCTCGGCTTACTAGAGTATGACTTCTCTGCCGATGACGTGGAGGGGACTCTCTTCGCCTCCTCGCGAGAGGGGATCTTCTGGTCCTCGGTCTACGGGGGGTCCAAACTCTTGAGGTCCCTGGGTGCTCAGGTAGAGAGACTTCCTCAGGGGCTCACCATTTATTCAAGCGAGTTCGGAGGTCGACCCCTACTGACGATTAAGAATTATTTGACGGAGATCCGGCCCTGGAGGACTTTGAGAATCCCTAGAGCCAGTTGAGGAATTATGGACCGAAACATGTTCATGATGAGGGTGTTGCTTTGGATGTCTTCGACGAGAGCCCCTCGGGGCAGCCCCCTTAGACCCTAGAGGGGCCTTTTGAGGAGAAGGTTGTTGAGGAAGAGGCTGTTCAGACTGCGGTTGCTCAACTTGCTGATTGAGTTGAGGAAGGACACCTTGGACTGGAGGAGGAGAAGAAAGAGGAGTGGCTTTTCGGCTGGAGCCCGCTGCCTTCCCCTTCTCTTTCGGTGGCATGGTTGCTGCCTTCCCCTTCTCTTTCGGATGCATGGTTTGAAACTGACTTTTGCTGATTAAGGTTGTATTGCTTTTTCGTTTTCCACAGACGGCGCCAATCTGTTGCTGCTGATTTTGGTGTGGGTGCAAGCAGATGAATTTGTGGATTCTTTGAGGAAACAAGTAAGGAAAACCTGTTGATTTTCACCGGTGTTTGACTGGTTCCTTTCTGCTGCAGTTAACCTGCAAAAAAGTTTGATACATAGGGATGGATCCCGACGACGAATCCTCCGATGCTCTTGTCAGTAATCAGGAATATTATGAAAGAGCTTTATGTGGAAAAAGATTGATTACCTTGTTATGGTGGGGGGAGAGGGGTATTTATAGTCAACTTAAGAGACAGTTTAGAGATAATCATTTATCTCTATGTCCCAGTATTTTTGGAAAAGATGTGTAGAGTTTAAACTCGTTTCGTGATAAGAGAGGCTGTTTAAACTGCCTCTTAGAGATAATCACGAATTTGAATTGCTCTTTAAATATCTAAATGGGTTTGTAACGGGTTGCTACCCATACCCAATAGGACAGATCCGTTTTTGGGATATTGGGCTTTGAAGAAAGACTCAGTTCCCAATTCGGACCCATCTGTGGGTGAAATTACTGTTTTACCTCTGAGAGCTTTAAGATTCGTGTACGATTTGAACAGTCCTGATTTGGTTCTATTCTTAGCCATATCAAATACATTGAATAAAAAAGGGATTTTCTATAACAACTATGAAGAGTATAATTTTTAATTACATGGAATTATAAGTTGTGTGAGATTAGTAAGGTTAAATCAAAAGCCCTAGATTTATTTTAGCTATTTATAAACCCTAAAAGTTCCAGATTACTTTCTTTTTCTTTAGTTTAGTTTTGGTATAATTTTAATATAATTTTTTTTATATAGATATATCCTTTTCTCAATTTGTGTTCTCCAAATATTAAATAATTTGGTAAATTTCGGTACTCAATAAATAATTAGTCCTTGTGAGTTCGACACTATTTTTTTTAAACTATACTACTTTCTGTGATTTTGTGCACTTGCAAAATTAATTCAACATAACTCGCTACTAATCAAGTGTCGAGTGAGTAATAAACTTGGAATTTCTCCGGTATCGGAATATCGGTTTACTTAATTAGTTGAAAGTTGTTGTAACACCCTGGATTTTCAAATCTTATATATATTTGGAGTTGCTTGATTTTACGTTTTGCGCACGTAAAAAATTTATGCATGCATTTCTCTAAAAATAGTTCATCCTCATTTATTTTCTCTTTTTAGAAAGCCTAATTTAATCCTAAGCTTAATTTGTCTCTTTGTAGCCTACATTAGTTAATTAATTAATTAAATTAGTAGAGCCCATAGTCTCTTGGCCCATTAGTGAGCCCATGTAATTTAATTATTCTTTATTTTAGTCTAATTTGTAGTGTAGACTCAAATAATAGACAATTAATTAAACTAGTATGTACAACTTGTAAGTGGGGGACACTAGGGTAACACGTGCATGCACAAGAGTGTGCAAAACACACCCTTGAGTGGAGGCCGGATTATGCATGAGTGGAGAAGGGAACTGGGAGTAGTGGTGAGGTGGTTATCTCATTCATGGGTGGTTATGGCAACTTCCAAACTAATCCTAGCCCTTAATCCCTAACTATTTGATCTAATCGTAGCCATTCAATTCACCCAAAATTTTGTATAAATACCCCCTACATGGGTATACTCACACCTAATCCATATCAAAAGATAAAGATAAAGAAATACAATTAGAGAGAGTAAAAGATTGAGAGTTAGTGAGATCAAAAGATTGAGAGTTGTGTGTGTGTTCTTCAGTGGTGGTCGGTTTTCTTCAAGGAAGCAAGGGAGGCTCGGGTTTGCTGCAAAGCAAGGAGGAGACGACTGGTGGTGGCTCAAACTAGGAAGAGAAGGCCTCTTTTGATCAATCTAGGGTCTTAGGAGTTCGTTTCGTTTTCTCTCTAATAAGGTGGGCAATTTTCTCTAACTTCTAAGTAGTATCATGCTAGGTTGTGTGCTAATCATGCTAGAATAAATAGGTGAAAATGTTGCTTTTTGATAATACCATGATTAAGGTGAAAATGGAACATATGTGAAATTGCATGAAATGAATAAGTGAACTTGATTGAATGATATGCTTGTTGTTGTGATATTTGGATATTGATCTAGCATGCTAAATTAGAATGAATGTTTCTCCATGTCGAAATAATTGTGTTTATGGAAAAAGTGCAATTTTGAAAAATGTGTTTATGTGGAAATTGCTAATTGTAAGGATCTCTACATTTAAGATTGGCTAGTAAATTATGCTTATTCATGATTAGTGTGATTGATGCTAAATAATCCTAAAATCGTATGCTAATTGTTGAGAGAAATGAACATGAAATTGTTAATAGAACATTGTGTGATTTCTCATGAACAATTGTAGGAAAAAAAAAGAGAGGTACTTTATATGAAAAATGAGAGTTAAATGTTTTTTTTGAAAATCTTAAGTTACTGAATAAATTCCAAATTTCGGATTCTAGTTGCTGAACAGTCGACTATATATGTCTTAACAGTCGACTGTCCGGACTGTTTATTTTCGAGTTTTAAATCATTGCAGAACAGTCGACCGACTATGTCTTAACAGTCGACTGTCCTGACTATTTTATTTTTCGAGTTTTAATCCTTGCAGAGCAGTCAACTGACTATGCTTTAACAGTCGACTGTCCTGAAGATTTAATTGATATCCAGATTTCATGAGATAATTTTCTATAACCCTTGGCCTAATGTAAAGGAGAAATTGAGACTATGGGCACGTCGGTTGCATACAACTGATGCAATGCTATAATACAGCGATTCTCTTACTTTAGCAAACACAAACTTGAATACACAATAAAGTGGAAAAAGTGACTGTCCTAACCATGTCAGTGTATGATATGAACTTAATGCCTAATGCAAATATTACACTACGATGACACTAATGCGTACTTGTTTGGACTCTATGCATCCCATACTACATAGGTCCGACGGCAACCCTTATCGTACTCCATATTATAGGGTTCAATCCATCGTTATAAAATTTCTACTACGGTAACGAAAGTAAGGTTTAGACATTCCACGAGTATGGACTCCAGTCCTGGAATCCACCGTCAGACTATACGGAAATCCTCATAGTGTGAACTTCCCGCAAGCGCCGCTCTAGCCCCGGTATACACATATATAATGGTGATCTACCTCACATATGCCCGACTATTCATGATCTTGGAATCCACCATCAAATCAAACGTAGTCCCAGATTTAATTGAGGCTCGTCTCAACCCGCAAGCAACCATAGTCCAGGAATCTATCGTCTTACTGGGTCTATAGTCCAGAAATCCACCGTCAGACTATATAGAAGCGCCCCACTTTCGTTTGCCCAGGTTTCATCACATCTTCTTCTAGTGATTATCCTTAAATTTAAACATGAACAATAATACCACCTAGAGCTAGCTTACCCTCCTACCGCTCTTAAACAATATACCGAGAACGATAGCCCACATTGGCCACTTCTCAAATCTCAATAACCATTTTCATCACTTTGCCGGTACTCTGGGTCTCACTCAGCCTGTAGAATCAACATCTTTCATGTTCAACATTGTGGGTTAATCATACCCTCATTATTCACATTTATTCTTTATTCACTTTCCTTATGTTTATAGATTATGAAGTATTCAATTTCTTATTGCGACATTCAATAACAATTTTTCAAATCACATTCTTGTAGACAATTTCTTGGTTAACAAACCAAACCATTCGCTCTAGTAATATTCAACGCTCTTTCAGTTAATAGAACATTTTTCATGCTTTTCTATACTTCAAGTGTATTTCTTAATACAAAAGTTCTTTAAGATTAAAATCACTATTTCTTAATACAAAGCCTCTTTAAGACTAAGCACTAGAAATTCCTAATTTTAACTTCATAATTATGCTTTGATTTTATTATCAATCACCTCGACTCTTTCCTTAATTCAATGGATTAATATCCATGAAAGTTTCACAAAGGAGTGTTTTAAATTTGTATTCTATAACCAACTCCTAAATATTTTTAATCATGTGCATTGCCCTTTAAATTTGAATTCAAAACTCATCTAATACATTATTTAACATGAATATGACTTTTAATTCCAAAAATATATCTTAGAATAGTGTGAAATTATTTCCAATGGTTCTAATAACATTCTAAAATAATTCTACGAAATTTTCCCAATTTTAAAACTTGAAAAGGAATCATAAAATAAAAACCAAAATGTAAACACCCGAATTCGAACCCAGGACCAACTGCAACTCCAACAATCGCCCAAACCAGTGAGCCAACTCGCTGATGGTGATGCAAACCACTCTGATTCCTTTTACTATCTAGAATACTCGAATTCATAAATTTCCAAAAAAAAAAAAATCAAAAATGCAGAGCCTCCTAGGCTTTGAACCCGCGACCAAGAAATCCTCCAAGCGCAAGCGCTAACCACTATGCCCAAACTCTTTTCTGATAATATAAGAGTTCGAAACCTTTTAACACGACCCTCTGTTTCCCCTTATCTTTTAACTCATTCATCTATTTTGATTTCTATTGTTTTCTCTCAAAATATTGGTTCATAAAATGCACTCCTAGATTTCCAGAAATGATTTCTCACTAATTTTATCTATATTAGTGTGAAGTTATACACAAATAATTTAAATAGTAATTTTAAGAACTTTTATACACATATGCTTTTATTAATCAACAAGACTACTTTTTATAACAACTAACATGAATATATTTTCTCTTTTAGCAATTTTTCTGAGTTTATGGAGAATTCTCATCTCCCTATTGAATTATAATCCACCCCAATATTACACAATTTTTAGGCATAAGTTAACAACCTTGTATATATATACAATTCATATAATCTAATCATGACACGCCACAATACGCATGACACCACTACAAAATTACCCTAATAAGAATTTTAGTTTGACTACATGACAATTCTACCTTGAAGTTTCTAACTAGCAAGCATTAATTTCTTATATTCATCTACTACTAAAACTCTAGATGACAATACAACAAGCATCAAATGAAAGTTTTAGAAACTAAAGTACTCAAACCAATTTCCTATTTCAAGCACATTTTATCTAAGCATGCATTCTACAAACAATTAGAAAGTAAAAGAAACACCCACCTCTTTCTTGATGTAGTTAGTAAGTAGAACTCCTAGAAAAAATGCTCCAAAGCTCCCCGAAAGTTTGGCCTTCTCTTCCTCTAGCAAAGCTGAAACCTTCCTTCTTCTCTTCTTTTTTTTTTTTTTTTTCGATTTTTGATTTTTATCTTAGTGTTGTTCATGCTAAGGAGGGGGCTAGTTATAGGAATAATGAGTGGTTGAGATGACTCCCCACTACCCAAAATAACTCTCCACTCTCACCCAACTCACCCCACTCTCTCCTCACTCTCAACTATGGCCGGCCAACCTCTGATGTGTGCACAAACACGTGCACGTGCATCAAATGTGCACACTACTTCCCATATAAATTATTTTTTTATTAGTTTATTATTAATTTAGGTGTATGTTACACATGACAAGTGTACTGGACTTTAAATGTTCATTTAAGTGCAAGAATAATCATGGGCCTCAATTTGTAATTAATTTTTAGTGGGCTACAAAAATGGGTTTAGACCTAATGGGTTTATTTAAAGTAAATCATACAACTGTGAAAAAAATGAGAAGAAAAATGCATGACTCTAAAAAATTTTAGGAACCAAAATGCACAAAATTTTACGTGCAATTCACGTGCAAAATATAAAAATTAAATTTTTCTGGGATGTTTCAGCACACCCTCCTTAGAATAGTTCCGTCCTCGGAACTACACTTAAAGAGTGAGAAAAGTACAAGGAATAAAATTATAGGGTTTAGGCAAAAAGTTCGGGATGGTCCTTCATCATCCTCTCCTCTGATTCCCAGGTGGCTTCCTCGACCAATTGATTCCTCCAGATAACCTTGACCATGGGTGTAGTTTTGTTCCTCAAAAAAAATTTCCAGCCGATCCACAATCTCCACCGGACACTCCTTGTAGCTCAAGTTTATTTGTAGACCTTATAACACTTCTGGTAAGTGATGACTCAGATCAGGAATGTAGCCTCGCAGCATAGACACGTGAAAGACATCATGCACTTGGGCTAGTTCTTCTGGTAGTTCCAATTGATAAGCTGTCTTGCCAATTTTTTTCAGTATCTTATATGGTCCTATGTACCTTAGGGCTTTCCTCCTTTCCCAAATTGAATCACACCCTTAGTTGGAGATACTTTCAAGAAAACATAGTCACCCTCTTCGAACTCCAGATCCGTTCTCTGATTGTCAGTATAGCTCTTATGTCTGCTCTGTGCGTCAACTAGTCTCTTCCTGGTCAGTTCTATCTTCTCTGAAGTCTGTTGTACTATCTTAGATCCGTACATTTGCCTTTCTCCCACTTCATACCAACACACCGGCATTCTACCCTTCCTTCCATACAGAGCCTCATATGGTGCCATACCGGTGCTAGTCTGAGAACTGTTATTGTAGGCAAACTCCACCAGAGTTAGGTGCCTCTCCCAGCTACCGCCAAAATTCATAACACAACACCTCAACATGTCCTCCAACACACGATTGATCCTCTCAGTCTGCCCGTCAGTTTGAGGATGAAAGACAGTACTGAAGTCAGTCTTGGTTCCCAAAGCTGCATGGAGACTTTTCCAAAAGTGCGACGTGAATCGTGCATCGCAATCTGACATAATCAATATGGGAATTCCATGCAGTCTCACTATCTCCCGGATGTACAATTCTGCCAACTTTTCCATTGACCAGGTGATTTTCATCGCCAAGAAATGAGCAGACTTAGTTAATCGATCAACTATTATCCAAATTGTATCATTTTCTTTGGGACTTCTGGGTAGCCCTGTGATGAAATCCATGCTGATGTTCTTCCACTTCCATTCTGGAATGGGTAACGGCTACAACAATCATTTGGGTCTTTGATTTTCTGCCTTGATTTGTTGGCAAGTTACACATCTTGCAACAAACTTCGCTACAACCTTCTTCATTCCCGACCACCAGAAATGCTGCTTAATATCTTTGTACATCTTAGTACTCCCTGGATGCACTGATAATAGAGTAGTGTGTGCTTTTTGTAGGATGCTCTAATTCAATTCTGCTTGATCAGGTACACACAATCTTTCTCCAAACCACAAATCTTCGTCCTTCACTTAAAATTCTGATAATTTGACTGTGCCGATCTGCTCTTTCATATTCGGAATTTCTGGATCAGACTTCTGACTGTCGACAATATGCTCTTTCAGTGTCGGCTGAAGCCTAGCTATAGGCTCTGATACTACTCTGTAATGCCCCGAATTTCAAACATATGTAATTCGTAGCAATAACATGATCTTTTACTTCAAATTCTTACAAATTTACAAGAAATTTAAAACTTTTTTATTCACAACATGTTTTTTATAACAGCACAGCGGAATTAAAAGAATACAATACAATCTACAAAATGAAAATTCTTCAATCTTGTAACAGCTCATTTAACCCCTGTTTTCCCAAAATGTATTTTTGTGTATTTTTATTTTTTTTTTGTATTTAAAAATTTTCGCAAATTATTTTTTCGGTTTTCAAATCTTTTTGTTAAGATGTATTCATGACTCTCCTATTAAAATCTGTTTTCGATCAATAACTTTATTTGTAAATATTTTCTATGATTTTTATATTGAAACACAATTCGTATTTTTATTGTTATTATTACTGTTGTTTTAATCCTAATATTATTATTGTTATTATTATTATTTTTATTATTAGTAATAGTATAAAATCCTAATTGTATATTTTATTGGTTATTGTATTTTCCTAAACCCATTATATCCTATTCTAATTAAATAAACCCAAACCCAATAACTATCCTAACCTAACACCAATACCCATTTATAAACCCAATACCCAACTAACCTGTTTACCCCATTATAGAAAACCTAAACCCATTAAGCCCTATCCCCCAAACCCGTTAATATCTTCCTACCTAAACCCGAAACCCCTTTAACCTTCAGCCGTCATCCCTACCAAGCTAAACCTAAAACATTTTAACCATATATATACCCATGTTGTCGTTCCATCTCCCTCTCAGCCTCTCCCGAACCCACCTCCTGTGTGCACCCCATCGTCCTCCTCCTTCCTTCTTTTGCTTCCCTGTGTCGACCACTATTCAGCGGTGCAGCACCAGACTCCGACAACCACCCTCCCTGCTCCAACCAGTCGCGTCGCCGACTACTGCAGTGACCTCTCCCTGACTCCGCTCTCCCTCCTTTCGTACTGTGCGACTGCAGTGCCCAACAGCGAAAGCACTCCCTCGCTGTCCGTCCCCCGGTGCCGTGCAGTCGCATTCCCTCCAACGACTGTGGGTAACCCCGACGTCAGTGGCAGCAACTATCCCGTTGTGTTCGACGTTGCGCGCTCCCCGGTTGTCTGTTGTCCCTCTGCTCGCTCTTCCTTACACGTGCGTGGTTTTGCATGTGCTGATTTGGGTGTTGGTTCATTGTTCGGTGTGTTGGTTCATTTTTCGGTGTGTTGGTTCGTTGTTCATTGGTTGCTTCGTGGTGGTTGCGAGTTCCGTTCGTTGGAGTTCGTTGCCCGAGAATCCGTTCCCGTTATTCTTGTTTCTGTATCGTTCCTGTCGTCTCCCAGGCAAGTAACTTGTATTAAATTCCTTTGCATATACAAGTACTAAATACCGCTTGTAGTGTAGTTGGGTTCTAGAGACAGTTTGTGTGTGAAGCCCTTGTTGATATTGTCTCTATAGTAAAAAATTGACCATAGTTGCCTCACGACACATATGACATGAATTAACCGAGGGTTGATCACTTTTGATGTATATGTCCATACTATCTTGAGATTTCTGTGTTTGGTGTGTTATTCGTGATATACTTGTCGAATACTTGTGAAATACCCTATAATATGTTGTTTGGACATGTAGTAGACTCTATAACATGTTTGGCTATGTTTGGAACGAGTTTCGTATGTTGTATATTGATTTATGGTTAAGAGAAAAATCTGTACTTTGTCGGTAATCAATTTTGATTGCTATTTAGACCATATTAAGGTCAGCATCTTAACTTCAGTATTAAACATGATTTTTACAGAAATTCGTCTTCTTTCCAAACTCTCTGACCTTGATCGATTTTGTTGTCGTATGTGTGAGATATGATTGTTTTTACTACAGAGGTGCATTTCATTTCCAGATTTCGTTTATTCATGATTTTGTTGACCAAACTATTTTGATACTAGTACTAAGCATATTATTTTGATCTGAAATTTTGCACAGTATTTCTATATCTATTTAGGGATTACCCAGAATTTTGGTGAATTTTATTGATGAGTTTTATATGCCTTTTCATGCTTGTTTATAAAAACTATACTTGCTGGATTTTGCTCGCTGTTCTGTAAAGGTTTGTATTTTCAGCCTAATTCCTTTCCTTCTATGAAAAATATTTATGAAATATGAAAGTTAGTTTATTTTGTCAATTTTTATCTCCCTTTGGCGGATTTGGATTTCGTTTCACGATTTGTGAGATATTACAGTTTTCGTACAGCAGTGTTGGGAATTCCAGATTTGTCAAACTATTGTTTCTTGATGTTTTCTGAATTTCATTGGCCAAGTTAATCTTACTGGAAAATTATGAAACTTTATATTCTAATACAAGACATACAGGGGAATACCCCAGATTTTTCCTGGATTTATTTGAGGTGTTTTGATTCCGTTTTCCTGACTGTGAATTCGATTTACTAATTTCTGGCTAAACATGTTTTCTGGATTCAATTCAGTTTTGACTCATGTTTTTGTGAAATACTATATGGCTTATATATGTTTGTTGGATTTGACCGGGAGTCTATTTTCTAGACCTTTTGACAGATTCAGATTTGCATGTTTGTAACACCGGGAATCTCAGTTTTACTGCAATATGGTCTTGCTATCCAGAACTAGAAATTTGGTTATTTTATCATTTTATGTGTTATCTTGCACCCGTACATGTTTATCATACAACTTGAACTTGTTACTTGATCATGCCATGTTATACTTGCTTGTTTCGTGACACATACATGCTTGTTTGATATTAATAATAAATAACCAAGCCGGAGTTTAAAGGAAAGATCTAATAGTGGATAATTCAGAAACGTGTACTCGGAAGGGGGCCCGTGTTTCCCATTTTGATTCATGTTGATACATGAACCTGTTGCTGCATGGACCTGTTGATTCATGTACCAGTTACCTGTTGCTGCATGGACCCATTGGTTCATGTACCTGGTACCTGTTGCTGCACGGACCTGTTGGTCGTGTACCTGTTGCTTCATGAACCTGTTGCTGTATGAATCGGAGGATTCGTGTACCTGTTTGATTCATGAACCTATTCCTGTTTTCTGTTCTCCTGATCCCTGAGTACACTGACCTCTATGATCCACTATGAAATCTAAAGCGAAACTGTTTGTTGTAGCAACCATGTAGTAAAAGGATGGATGCATGAAGTGCTATCTAGATAGTAATAAATACAAGACTTGACATGACATAACATGATACCTGTTACATGCTTGCCTGATACATGTTACCTGTATACCTGATTACCTGATTTCCTATACATGATACTTGACACCTGTTCACCTGATCATCTGTTACCTGTTTACCTGTTTGCATGATACTTGACACTTGATACATGTTACCTGTACCTGTTAGTATTTCCTGTTACTTCATTTTGTTTATGATTTATGTTAGGTGTTCTATTTTGTTTCCATGCCTATTTCATGCTATTTGTTATTCTTTCCCATGTACTTGTATTCTGCATTACAAGCGGCCCGTAACTTGCATTGACGGAAGTTTATTTTTTTTTTCCTTTTCCTGCAATTTATTGAATTGCAGATTTTGGAGATCAGCTGCCAGATGGAATAGGCGAGATGAGATACTAGTTCCAGAATATTTTTGCTATATTTATTTATTTTTTTGTTGCTTATTTGAACAATTGTATCTTGTACTTGAATTTATTTTGTATTTGGGCAATGTGGCCGTCGATATTTGACTTATTCAGATCTGATTTATTTGAGATTAATATATTTTGGTTTCAAGTAAATTCTTGTTGGTATTTTGAATTGATTATGCATACTTGGTTGATTCTTTTGCTTCCGACTCTGATTATTCTTGTGAAATGTTGTAAAAATTCTTGAATAGTTTATGGATGTTGAAAATCATTCGCTGGGCTTTTGTCGCGTATCCGTATTCCGTATTCTCTTTTGGAAAGCGGGGCGTGACAGCTCATCATAGTGACTTCAAGTCTATGCCAAGTCCAATCCTGCAACTAGGAAACTGTGGGCACGTTAGTTGCATAAAACTGATGCAATGGTATAATACAGCGATTCTTCTACTTTAGCAAACAAAAACTTGAATGCAAACAGGAAAAGTGACTATCCTAGTCGTGTCAGTGTATGATATGACTTAATGCCTAATGCAGACATTACACTACGATGACACTAATGCATACTTGTTCGGATTCTATGCATCCCATACTACACAGGTCCGAGGGCAAGCCCTTATCATACTTCTCATTATAAGGTTCCATCCCTCGTTATGAAAATTCTAATACGGTAATGAAAACAAGGTTTAGACATTCCACGAGTACGGATTCCAGTCCTGGAATCCACCGTCAAGACTATACAGAATCCTCGTCGTGCAAACATCCCGCCAGTGCCGCTCTAGCCCCGGTATATACATACATATTGGTGATCTTCCTCCCATCCGCCTGACTATTCATGATCCTGGAATCCACCGTCAGATCAATCGTAGTCCCGAATTTAATTGAGGCTTGTCTCACCCTACACGCAACCACAGTCCAGGAATCCACCGTCTGATTGGGTTTATAGTCCAGGAATCCTCCATTAGAATATATAGAAATGCCCCACTTACGTTTTCCCAAGTTTCATCATATCTTCTTCTAGTGAATGTCCTCAGCTTTAATTATAATCATCACTACATAGAGCGAGCTTACCCTACCGGATTTAAAACAGAACACTGAGAATGTTAGCCCACACTAGCAACTTCTCAAAGAGAGTTAACCAACACTGGTTTCTTCTCAAATTCCATTTATCACAACTGCCGGTATTCTAGGTCCCGCTCACTCAAGAACAAACAACCATCTCCAAGAGAGATCACATAGGTTACATCTAACCACTTATAAAAAATTTCATTCATTAAACAGCTTTTAACTTCTTTTATCCATTCTCTTATTTATCAATCATGAAGTACAAACTTCTTATAGCAACATTCAATAACACTTGATGAGTTAAAAGCCCTTATAAACATCACATGTTTAACATTCTAACTTCAACCTTTAATTATCTCTTAATTCCTCTTAAGGTACATCTTACTAACATTCCAATTTTAAATACAATTTTATTCGTTGTAAAAGTTTTAGAAAAACTAGATAAAAGACATCAACCCAATGGTATTAAAAAAATCATATATATTCCAATACAACTTCAAAAATAGATTTATTAGTTTTATAGGAATCATGAATGAGTCTACTACAACTTTTTAGTTAAGATCATCTACATTCATCCCCAATTACTCGTCTAAATTCATTTGTAAAACAGTAGGTTCACAATCCGAAAACTGCAACTCATGCTACTTGTAAAAATCATAGAAAATTCTATACTTCATGAAATTTTGTGTCCTTTAGATCAAATTAAAGGTATAGAAGTCTATTATAATTTTGTAGTTATAAGTTTCCCCAAAATATTGTGTCAATAACTCTGAATTTTTTGAAATCTACAGTAGGGTCGAAATGTTATATAGACTGCCACGGTTCAAGCTTTTCAAATTTATAAATTTAATTCTTCATGGAAAATTGATTTCCTAGACTTTACAGAAAGTTTAACGAGTCTACTTCAAGTTCTTAGTTTTTACTTTTCTCAAAATACTGCATCTAAGATGCCAAAATGATCAAAATCCGAAATGTGTACAAATTTCCAGCAGCTACCCAACTGCCAACCAGTCCTAAGTTTGGATTTTATTAAAATAGTAAACAACATCCAAATATTATGAAATTTTAAGCAGATGTTCTTTACATATACAAGATGCTTCTATAAAAATTTTAGCTCTAGATCCCATCTAGTTTAATAGTTATCATTTTTTGAAGTGCAACAAGAATTTAAATGAGCAACTTAAGAATTTTCCCAAATCAATCATATCATAATCTCACACATTCAATCAACATAAATAATCTAAACATGAATACTCAATCTATATAAGTTACCATGTATCTAACAATTCACACATATCAAGTATTCTACTAATAAAACTATAGTAGAAAGTTGAAGAAACATCCACCTCAAATGTAGAAATCCAAGTAGAACTCTTTGAAAATAATGCTCCAGAGCTCCAAGCTCCCTAAAAAATGGCCAGCCTCTTCCTAGCACAACCCGCAAGCTCTTCTCCCTATTTCTCTCTGTTGTTTTTGTTTTGAGTTGTGTTGTTCATGATCAAAGTAGAGACTATTTATAGGAAAATTGTGTGGGCAAAATAGCTCTCCACTTCCCAAAATAACTCCCCACTTCCCACTAACTCACACCACTCTCCCTCATTCTCTACCATGGTAAGAAACACGTGCACGTGTAGTCAATGTGCCCACTCTTCATACAAATTTTATTATTAATTTTTATTAGGTTAGATGTGTGTGTTACACATGGCAAGTGTACCACACTAACTATATTTTAAATGTACACTTTAATGCACACAAAATCAATTATGGACTTTAAATTAATTTTAGTGGGCTACAAAATGGATTTATGCCTAATGGATTTTAAATAAAAATAAATCACACAAATGTGACTAGAAAAATAAGAAGAAAAATATTCATGACTCAAGAAAATTTTAGGAACCAACATGTGCACTGTAAACATGTGCATTGCACGTATCAATACAAAATAAATTTGAGAAAACGAAAAACAGTCAAAATATAAAATACGTAGAAGATGTATATTAATAATGTTATGGATATTTCTTGTGACTGTAAAACATACGTAATCGACACGTATATTGAAAGCACGTGCAATGCACGTAAAAATAGAATATAAATATTTGAGTTAAAATTTAAATTCAAATACATAATTGAATTCGAGAGAATATATATATATATATATATATATATATATATATATATAAGAATCGAAATACATACGTAGAAAACATTTATTTAAAAATACGTTACAAATATTACTCGTAACTGTACAAAATACATATGCGTAACATCCCTGGGAAAAATTGTCATAACTCAATTTTGCAGGGTGTTACAGTCTCCCCCCTTAGAACAGTTCTGTCCTCCGAATTACTAGGGTAAGAGTTGTATCGTGTACAAACCAAAAATAAATTTATCACTATATATAGAAAAGTTTTCGATACTAAGTAGATAATTGTAGTATAAAAATACGTAATGTGGAACACAAAGCAAACTCATATAAGGAAACTATGCGTATCAAAGTGAATAGGATTGAAACACGAGAGTGTTTCAAAACAACAAGGTAAATTGGTAAGAGTAAAAGGAAAAATTAGATGCTTAAAAATGAGTATTATAATCGAAATAATAAGAGTAGTAGGAAGTAGTATGAGAGGAGTAAAATAAAATGGAAGTATGGAAATAAATAAGGAAGGAAAGAAGGGTGTAAGTGCAAAGGATAAAAGCATTGGTATATTATAGATAAATTATAATGCAGTAGGAAAATTTTGAAAATAGGTTAAGGCATAAAGGAATATTAGGTAGCTAAAAGTAATGACAACAAAGAGAGCAGCATGATAACAAAATATCGAGACATAAAACGAACCGATAAATAATTGAGAAGATCATAAAAATTTAAAGTAGTTAGCAGTTGCTAATAAGAATTTGAAAAATTACGGAAAGAGAAGTTAATTAAAGGAAAACTGGGAGAATAAAATGGTTAAAAGCATAGACTAAACTAGTAGTATATACTACGAGATAAAAATGAAGTAGCAATTTAATAGAAGACCGTTGGATAAGAATCTGTAAAAATATATAAGTGTGAAATTTAGTTAAATTATAAACAATATAAGATAAATATTGATTAATGAGGTATATAAAAAAAATATTATAAAAATTCATTTGTAAAAGTTATTTAATAACTATATATAGGATTTGAAATTAAATACATAGAATAGTTATTAGTATTTATTAAATTATCTATAAGTTATCAAGTATAGCAAGAAAACCAATATACAAAATTATATATATACATAGGCATAAAATATATGATGAAACAAATAATACTATGATATGAAAATTATAAATGGTTTGTAGGAGTAAAACAAGGCATCATAATAGTAAAAGTAATAATATATTATTGAAATAATATAAAAACTAATTATATAGAAATAAAATGTAAATCGTAAACAAAAAGTATAAGTAATAAGATTTATGTTAGGTGAGTAGCCACCAAATCTAGGATAAGTTAGCAATAAAATAAAATATGATGAAGTGGTATGAAAATACAAGAATGCTAACATATGTAAAGATACAAAATAATAATAAGAAGCTGGCAAAAATTGTTGATAGTAAGCAGTAATAATATAGGATGAAAAATAAAATTACACGAATAAGACAAATATAGAAACCAGTATAAATAATAAGGTAATTAATTTAATGTGTATATAAGTATAACTATATTGTAAATAAAGTTGAAGCAGCATAGGCTAAGTTTTAAAATATCATAAAATGGTATAGGCTAGAAAAGAAAATGGAATTGTGGTAAACTAATATATATATATATATATATATATATATATATATATATATATATAAGTGGGGGTTATTAAAGTAGAAAATCTTCTTTGTTGTGGGTTCGCCTCATTGATGTCTAGCTGCAGGCTTACCTCCTTGACATCAAGTTGCAGATTTGCCTCCATGACATCAGGTTGCAGGTTGCCGTCTGGATATTCGGTTGCAGTTTTTGCCTCTCCGACATCCAGTTGCAAGTTTGCCTCCATTGACGTCTAGTTGTAGATTTGCCTTCTCGACATCCGGTTGCAACAAAATGGTGAATGGAATGATGTAATCTTCCATATGTACTTGGGTATTGGATGTTTAATTAAGTACGATGTTATGTTTTGAAATTTGAAATATAAAAATAGACGTAAAAGTTGGGATAGTAAGAAGAGGAAATGAAGTAGAAAATTACAATGATAAAATATTAAAATAGAAATATAGATTATAAATATTGAATATATAAAATTAGTAGTAGTGAAAGGGATTTATAACATTAAAATTGGAAAATATACGCAAGAGCTTAAAATGCAAATGCGAATGAGAAAAATAATTATGTAGTGTAGTAAATTAGGATAATAAACATAAATAGTTGTATAAGTGTAAAATGATATGTATAGTAAGTATGTTGAAATATATGATATATATATATGGAAGTCAGTGGAAAGTATATGTGGTAAGCAAGAATATAAAGATAATAAAATTGAAACAAAGAAAAAAATATAAATAGTGAGTGTATATATTATATTAGAGAAGTATAAAGCAACAAAATTAATAAGTAGCTATTAATAGAGAAAAGTAAATATAATTTTATTAGTATTTTCTTAATTCAAAGGATTAATAACCCTATAATTTTATTTCTTTTAATTTCCTCACTCTTTAAGTGTGGTTCCGATGATAGAACTATTCTAAGGAGGGAGTGCTGTAACATCCCAAAAAATTTTAATTTTTAATATTTTGCACGTGCACTACACACAAAATTTTGCGCACTTCGGTTCCTAAAATTTTCTAGAGTCATGCACATTTTTCTGTTCATTTTTTTCACACTTGTATGATTTATTTTAATTAAACCCATTAGGCCTAAACCCATTTTTGTAGCCCACTAAAAATTAATTACAAATTGAGGCTCATGATTATTCTTGCACTTAAATGAACATTTGAAGTCTAATACACTTGTAATGTGTAACATACACCTACCTTAATAATAAACTAATAAAAAACTAATTTGTATGAGAAGTAGTGCGCACATTTGATGTACGTGCACGTGTTTGTGCACACATGAGAGGTTAGCCGGCCATAGTTGAGAGTGAGGAGAGAATGGGGTGAGTTCTGTAAGAATGGGGAGTTATTTTCGGTAGTGGGGAGTCATCTGTCACGCCCCGCTTCCCAGAATACGGAAACACAGGCACGTAACTGAGACCCAGCGAATGATGCGAATACATCATTCATAAGCTGTATATTTAACTCAACAACAAGATGACAATATCAACCACGCAAGCATGTACAATCACAATAGGATAACAAGTACATGACATAATACAAAACATAACCAACAACTGGAAAAAGAAACACAGTTACGGGTCAAACACGCCCGGATTACAACAAGGATTACATGAATAAAACATAAACTAAAATAATATGAAATTAAACAACACTAAAATCTCTGTTCAGCAACACCTTCGGGTAATTTTCCATCTGGGCCTGCAAGTACATTATTACAAGGGAAGAGACAAAGAAGTACCCGTTAATGCAAGTCACGGGCCGCAAGTGGTACAAGCAATGGGACAATTACAAAATGAAACAAAAGCATGGAAGGAACAAGGAATCAAGAATCATATAATAGAGCAAATACAACATGCAACAGGATCAAGAATAAGACCTCATGGAACAAATAGTATGCATGTAAACAAGTAAATAATCCATAAGAACATGTAACATGTAAACGAGTAAGCAAGTAAATGTGTCAACATGAACGAGTAACATGTAAACAAGTAAACAAGTCATCATAACCATGTAACATGTAAACGGATCATGCAAGTGTACGTGTCAATATCATGTCTTTTATTAACCTAACTAGGTGGCACTTCATGCGTCCCATACCACATGGTTGCTACTCGCAATCAAGTGAATGTTTAGACTTGTGGTGGATTCGATAGGTCACGTACTCGGGAATCATGTCATGTCGTGTCATGTCAAGTATATCTTGTATCAAGATACGTGCAATGTGGAACATGTAGTGTAACTTGTAACGTGCACATGTAAACCTGTAATTTAGCAAACTTGCAACTTGTAACTTGTAATTTGCAGCGAGGAACAACGAGCCCCCGTCCGAGTACGATCTTCTATATTACCCACTACTAAATCTTTTTCCTTTATATCCCGACTTGTTATTTTTATTTTAATCAAACATGAACAATAACTACATGCAACAAGGAGGACGGGTAACATGACAGGATCGAGTATCAAGACTTATGCAATACAGAAAAACATATTTTAGGGCTTATAGAACATGTTGATGCGACTAATGATATGTGTAACACTTAATCAAGAATAAAGGATATTATAACAACATGCAACCTAATAACAAGCAATTCATGCACAACATCCTATATAGTTCTAAGAGTATATATATGTGTATCGTGTTCATGTAATGCATATGGTGAGAGAGTATTCGCGATCATGTACGAATACGGGATCAATGAATTATATACAATACGAAAAGAGTCAAAAATATACTTGCGGTATTTTGCAAAATAGCTTGTACTAGACCAACGAATTTGTACAAGGAGATACTTGCCTGTTAGTTGACGACGATGAAATTAAAGACAGAATAACGGGATCAGGAATCCCGGGCAGTAGAACACGTGCAAGATGTGTGTGGCAGCCACACCAAATCAGCAAATCCAAAATAGCAACTCCAAATAGCAAACAGCAACAACTCCTTCAATAGCTCCAAGTCAACTAAACTCCAAACAGCAACTCCACAAAGCAGTAAACAGCAACCCCACTTCAACAACTCCAAACACCAATAAATCACCAATACAACAACACCAAATAGTAACCCATCTTCACTTGTTACTGGATCAACCCAACCACCAATACACCAAACAGCAACAATAACCCCCCCAGTAACAACTCCAAAGAATAACCGAAACACCAAACTCAATAAATAGGATCTATCTCTACTCCAACACACAACAAAACTCAAAATGTACCTTAATCCCTTCTTCCAAGTCACGACAGAGAGAGGGAAAGAGAGAGAGAAAGGGCGGGAAAGGGATTCGGCGGGAGAGAGCGCGAGAAGAAGACGAGCGGGAGGTGCGGGGCCGTGCAGTGGAGAGGAGGTCGAGCGCAGCGGCTGAGAGACGTGGTGGCGCGACGACTTGGCGGAGGACGACGAGAGAGAGGGGGCGGCGCAGGGAAACTGCGAACGGCAACGGGGAAGGAGTAGAGACGGTGGGCGTTGGGCTCTTCGACGGAGGTGCGCGGCTGGGCTCGAGCGGGAGAAGAGGAGGAAGAAGGTGAGCGGCGGGGAAGGTGGGTCGAGCGGCGCTGCAAGGTGGGGACTTCGAGGTTGAAGACGGAGAGCAGTGGTGGCCGGCACAGGGAAGAAGACAATGCTGGTGGAGGCTCGGGGTTCTCGGGGCTGGTGCGTCAACAGAGGAGGGGTCGGTGGTTGCTCGGGGAGAGGAAGAGCAGCTCGACGTTGGGTTTTAGCTCCAACTTCGAGGGGGAGACGATGAGTGGTTAATGACGATAATTGGCTCGACGGAGACTCGATGATGCAGGCGGCTGAGTGACAGGGGTAGCTTCGATGGACGAGGTCGGGGTGAAATGCTCGAAGGAAGCTCGAGCAGAATGGAGCAGGCGGTGCGAGCGGGAAGGTGACGAGGAGGTGGGGCACGATGGAGGAGGAAGAAAATGGGAGAGTTGGGTTTGGGTTTGTTTGGTTTTGTTCTGTTTAGTTGGAGATAGGAGAGGGAGAGAAGAAGACAGAGAGATAGAGAACGGGGGATGTGGGGTTATTAATATAAAATAAAGTAATGGAGTAGTGGGGATGAAAGAGAGTGGGGGTGGGGTGGTTACCAGACATGGGGGAAAGTGTATATGCAGAGTAGGGAGGAGTTGAAGTACGGGACAAAAAGTGGGGAGCTGAAAATATTGTATACGGGTAGGTGTAGATAAATCTGTACAATATATGGGTTTTGGGTTAGTGGGCTTAAATAATCAGGCTCAAAATATTTAAATGAAATAATTAGGGTATTGGGCTAATCAATTGGGCTTAGAATAAATAATTGGGTTTCAGAATAATAGATAATAAAATTAAAAATACAAAATTGGGCTTTTAACTAAATATTAAACAATTGAATAATTTGTATATTGGACTCATAAATTAGTTTAAATAATAAAATAAGTTAGGAGGAAATAGTTATAAAATACTAATAATTTAAAATACAGAAAAATAATTGAAAATTACGTATTATTGAAAACAGGGTTACAAATCCTACCCACCTTACAACAAAATTTCGTCCTCGAAATTTGGGTAGGCAGTAGATAGGATAGAGCAACAGCAGACTATGGGGTAACAAAATAGAGAATTTAAAAAGGGAATGAACAAAGTGGTAGAAATACCCAAATTTGAAAAGAACATGACAAGAAAGAAATAATAGCATGATAGTCAATATTGAATCAACAATGGGGATGATTGCAAGTGCAGAAGAATGATGACCCAAGAATTCAATTGTGACAAAATAATAAAATACCTACAATTGCACTCAGGCAGTCTCTGCTTCCACTGCAATCGGGTCGGGGGCTTGACCGCACTCTTCATCTTGTCCTCCACTGGGAACTGATCCTCCATTTAGTGCACTTCTCCGTACCTTTCGGCAGTTCCAAATCTTGTGGTCTTTCACTCCGCATGCAAGACATCGACGATTGGCTTTCCAGCAATCCTTGCGTAGGTGACCGATCTTGCGGCAATAGCGACACGTCAGATTCTTCTTCTCATGGGTCTGCTTCATGATGGCGAAGGCATGATGTTGCTGCGGAAATATATACATTCGAGTGAGCCTTGCGTACTCCTGAATCCTTTCCAGAATGGCTCTCATTAGCTCGTTGTGTTCTCGTTGAAGTTCCTTCATTCTTCGCATCTCTTGGAAAGTGGCAGCGATATTCTCTAATGTCTCGTCCTTGGGCGGAGAAGTCTAAATGTCTTCACTAGCCATAGTCTGCAAAACCATCAAGTTGGTAAGTATCCAGGTTGGTTATTCATTATCCATGTGATTAATGTGGTGTACATGTTTTTGAGTTAACCTGGCTAAACTCTAACATAATTAGAGTCTAACCTGACTGATTCAAGCCTGTCTAATACATTAGTCAAACTAACACATTAGCCAAAACCTGACTCTGATACCACTAAAAACCTTGTCACGCCCCGCTTTCCAGAATACGGAAACATAGGAACGTAACTGAGGCCCAGCGAATGATGCGAATAAATCATTCATAAGCTGTATATTAAACTCAACAACAAGATGACAATATCAACCACGCAAGCATGTACAATCACAATAGGATAACAAGTACATGACATAATACAAAACATAACCAACAACTGGAAAAAAGAAACACAGTTACGGGTCAAACACGCCCGGATTACAACAAGGATTACAAGAATAAAACATAAACTAAAATAATATGAAATTAAACAACACTAAAATCTCTGTTCAGCAACACCTTCGGGTAATTTTCCATCCAGGCCTGCAAGTACATTATTACAAGGGAAGAGACAAAGAAGTACCCGTTAATGCAAGTCACGGGCCGCAAGTGGTACAAGCAATGGGACAATTACAAAATGAAACAAAAGCATGGAAGGAACAAGGAATCAAGAATCATATAATAGAGCAAATACAACATGCAACAGGATCAAGAAAAAGACCTCATGGAACAAATAGCATGCATGTAAATAAGTAAATAATCCATAAGAACATGTAACATGTAAACGAGTAAGCAAGTAAATGTGTCAACATGAATGAGTAACATGTAAACAAGTAAACAAGTCATCATAACCATGTAACATGTAAACGGATCATGTAAGTGTACGTGTCAATATCATGTCTTTTATTAACCTAACTAGGTGGCACTTCATGCGTCACATACCACATGGTTGCTACTCGCAATCAAGTGAACGTTTAGACTAGTAGTGGATTCTATAGGTCACGTACTCGGGAATCATGTCATGTTATGTCATGTCAAGTATATCTTGTATCAAGATACGTGCAATGTGGAACATGTAGTGTAACTTGTAATGTGCACATGTAAACCTGTAATTTAGCAAACTTGCAACTTGTAACTTGCAATTTGCAGCGAGGAACCACGGGCCCCCGTCCGAGTACGATCTTCTATATTACCCACTACTAAATCTTTTCCCTTTATACCCCGGCTTGTTATTTTTATTTTAATCGAACATAAATAATAACTACATGCAACAAGGAGGACGGAAACATGATAGGATCGAGTATCAAGACTTATGCAATACAGAAAAACATATTTAAGGGCTTATAGAACATGTTGATGCGACTAATGACATGCGTAACACTTAATCAAGAATAAAGGATATTATAGCAACATGCAACCTAATAACAAGCAATTCATGTACAACATCCTATATAGTTCTAAGAGTATATATATGTGTATCGTGTTCATGTAATGCATATGGTGACAGAGTATTTTTGATCATGTACGAATACAGGATCAATGAATTATATACAATACGAAAAGAGTCAAAAATATACTTGCGGTATTTTGCAAAATAGCTTGTACTAGACCAACGAATTTGTACAAGGAGATACTTGCCTGTTAGTTGACAACGATGAAATTAAAGACAGAATAACGGGATCAGGAATCCTGGGCAGTAGAACACGTGCAAGATGTGTGTGGCAGCCACACCAAATCAGCAAATCCAAAATAGCAACTCCAAATAGCAAACAGCAACAACTCCTTCAATAGCTCCAAGTCAACAAAACTCCAAACAGCAACTCCGCAAAGCAGTAAACAGCAACCCCACTTCAACAACTCCAAACACCAATAAATCACCAATACAACAACACCAAATAGTAACCCATCTTCACTTGTTACTGGATCAACCCAACCACCAATACACCAAATAGCAACAATAACCCCCCAGTAACAACTCCAAATAATAACCGAAACACCAAACTCAATAAATAGGATCTATCTCTACTCCAACACACAGCAAAACTCAAAATGTACCTTAATCCCTTCTTCCAAGTCACGACAGAGAGAGGGAAAGAGAGAGAGAAAGGGCGGGAAAGGGATTCGGCGGGAGAGAGCGCGAGAAGAAGACGAGCGGGAGGTGCGGGGCCCTGCGGTGGAGAGGAGGTCGAGCGCAGCAGCTGAGAGACGTGGTGGCGCGACGACTTGGCGGAGGACGACGAGAGAGAGGGGGCAGCGCAGGGAAACTGCGAACGGCAACGGGGAAGGAGTAGAGACGGTGGGCGTTGGGCTCTTCGGCGGAGGTGCGCGGCTGGGCTCGAGCGGGAGAAGAGGAGGAAGAAGGCGAGCGGCGGGGAAGGTGGGTCGAGCGGCGCTGCAAGGAGGGGACTTCGAGGTTGAAGACGGAGAGCAGTGGTGGCCGGCACAGGGAAGAAGACAATGCTGGTGGAGGCTCGGGGTTCTCGGGGCTGGTGCGTCGACAGAGGAGGGGTCGGTGGTTGCTCGGGGAGAGGAAGAGCAGCTCGACGTTGGGTTTAGCTCCAACTTCGAGGGGGAGACGATGAGTGGTTAATGACGATAATTGGCTCGACGGAGACTCGATGATGCAGGCGGCTGAGTGACGGGGTAGCTTCGATGGACGAGGTCGGGGTGAAATGCTCGAAGGAAGCTCGAGCGGAATGGAGCAGGCGGTGCGAGCGGGAAGGTGACGAGGAGGTGGGGCACGATGGAGGAGGAAGAAAATGGGAGAGTTGGGTTTGGGTTTGTTTGGTTTTGTTCTGTTTAGTTGGAGATAGGAGAGGGAGAGAAGAAGACAGAGAGATAGAGAACGGGGGATGTGGGGTTATTAATATAAAATAAAGTAATGGAGTAGTGGGGATGAAAGAGAGTGGGGGTGGGGTGGTTACGAGACATGGGGGAAAGTGTATATGCAGAGTGGGGAGGAGTTGAAGTACGGGACAAAAAGTGGGGAGAGGAAAATATTGTATACGGGTAGGTGTAGATAAATCTGTACAATATATGGGTTTTGGGTTAGTGGGCTTAAATAATCGGGCTCAAAATATTTAAATGAAATAATTAGGGTATTGGGCGAAACAGTTGGGCTTAGAATAAATAATTGGGTTTCAGAATAATAGATAATAAAATCAAAAATACAAAATTGGGCTTTCAACTAAATATTAAACAATTGAATAATTTGTATATTGGACTCATAAATTAGTTTAAATCTATATAATAAAACACAAAGAAAGCTATCAAGTGGCTCTCCTTCAATCTCAAAAAAAATCAAAGGCCTAGATTTAACCTCACAAAACATATTTTTCTCCCCCCAAAAATTTCTCCCCAAAACTCAAATTCAAATCCCCACCCAAAACAACTTCTATATTTATTTAATTTTTTTTTTTTTACTCTCTCCCTCTTTCTTCTATTCAAAAAATTAAGAAAATAAAATTTTTGAATTTTTTAAAAATTTAAAAATTAAAGAATTAAAAAAATTATAAATTTAAAAACTTTAAAAATAATTCAAAAAAATCAAAAAAAAATATATAATATGTTTTTTGCTGGACTCCCAAAAGTTTCTCATATACTATGTTTGCTACTTCAATTAATTTACTGGACCTCCAAAACTATTTTATATGATCAAACAAGGTGCACCATTCTGAAGACGTGCCGTAGGCACATGTCAACGGGCAAACCTAGTAATAAAATAAATTAGGAGAAAATAGTTATAAAATACTAATAATTTAAAATACAGAAAAATAATTAAAAATTATGTATTATTGAAAACAGGGGTTACATCATCTCAACCACTCATTATTCCTATAAATAGCCCCCTCCTTTACCATGAACAACACTAAGATCAAAATCAAAAAAAAAGAGAAGAGAAGAAGGAAGGTTTCGGTTTTGCTAGAGGAAGAGAAGGACAAACTTTGGGGGAGCTTTGGAGCATTTTTCTAGGAGTTATACTTACTAATTGCATCAAGAAAGAGGTCGGTGTTTCTTTTACTTTCTAATTGTTTGTAGAATGCATGCTTAGATAAAATGTGCTTGAAATAGGAAATTGGTTTGAGTAATTTAATTTCTAAAACTTTCATTTGATGCATGTTGTATTGTCATCTAGAGTTTTAGTAGTAGATGAATATGAGAAATTAAAGCTTGCTAGTTAGAAACTTCAAGGTAGAAATTTCATGTAGTCAAACTAAAATTCTTATTAGGGTAATTTTGTAGTGGTGTCATGCGTATTGTGGCATGCCATGATTTGATTATATGAATTCTATATATATATTAAGTTGTTAACTTATGCCATAAATTGTGTAAATATTGGGGTAAATTATAATTCAATAGGGAAATGAGAATTCTCCACAAACTCAGAAAAATTGCTAAAAGAGAAATATATTCTTGTTAGTTGTTATAGAAAGTAGTCTTGTTTGTTAATAAAAGCGTATGTGTATAAAAGTTCTTAAAATTACTATTTAAATTATTTGTGCATAACTTCACTCTGATATAGATAAAATCAGTGAGAAATCATTTCTGGAAATCTTGTAGTGCATTTTATGAAAAAATATTTTGAGAGAAAACAATAGAAATCAAAATAGATGAATGACTTAAAAGATAAGGGGAAACAGAGAGTTGAGTTAAAAGGTTTTGAACTCCTATATTATCATAAAAGACTTTGGGCATGGTGGTTAGCGCTTGCACTTGGAGGGTTTCTTGGTCGTGGGTTCGAAGCCTGGGAGCTTTGCCTTTTTGAAATATTTTTGGAAATTTATGAGCTCAAGTATTCTGGATGGTAAAAGGAACTCAGAGTGGCTAGTATCACCATCACCGAGTTGGCTCACTGGTTTGGGCAACTATTGGGGTTGCGGTTGGTCCTGAGTTCGAATCCGAGTGTTTACATTTTGGGTTTTATTTTATTTTATGATTCCCTTTCAAGTTTTAAAATTTGGAAAATTTTATAGAAATATTTTAGAATATTATCAGAACCCTTGGAAATAATTTCACACTATTCTAAGATATATTTTTGGAATTAAAAGTCATATTCATATTAAATAATGTATTATATGAGTTTTGAATTCAAATTTAAAGGGAAATGCACATGATTAAAAAATATTTAAGAGTTGGTTGTAGAATACCAATTTAGAACTCATTTTTGTGAAAAATTACATGGATATTAATCCATTGAATTAAGAAATGGTTGAAATGGTTTATAATAAAATCAAAGCATAATTGTGAGATTAAAATCAGGAGTTTCTAGTGATTAATCTTAAAGACTTTTTGTATTAAGAAATAGTGATTAATCTTAAAGAATTTTTGTATGAAGAAATATACTTGAAGTATAGAAAAGCATGAAAAGGCTCTATTAACTAAAAGGGTATTGAATATTATTAAAGTGAATAGTTTGGTTTGCTAACCGAGAAACTGTCTACAAGAATTTGATTTGACAAATTGTTATTGAAAGTCGCTATAAGAAGTTGAATACTTCATAATCTATAAACATAAGGAAAGTGGATAAAGAAGAAATGTGAATAAAGAGGGTATTGTTGCCGCTGAAATCGGTGTGGGGGCAAACAAATAGATTTGTGGATTCTTGGAATGTTGAACGGTCATACCTGAACACCTTTCCACCAGGGTTAGACCGTGATCTCCCGCCACTGACCTGCAAAAAGTGCGAAACACTAGGGTTGATCCCGGCGATGCACCCTCCGATGCTCAAGTCAGTAATCAGAGAGATTATGAAAGAGCTTTGATTGGCAAAAGATTGATTACCTAGTAACATTGGGGGATGGGGGGTATTTATAGCCGCCTTATGGACCAGTTTCGGGATAAGATCAAATCTCTACTTCCCAGTGAATGGATAGAAGCGATCAGGGCCGTTGATTAAGGTTAATCATAAACCCTAATTCTATCCGGCTGGACTGGGTTTCTTGCGGGTTGGAACCCGCTCCCAGTTGAGGTGGATCCGTTCGTGGGTTGTTGGGCCTTTGGAAAACAGGCCCAGTTCCCATCTCGGACCCGTTTGTAGGCGAAATTGCCATTTTACACCTGATCTTTGAGATTCGCGCCTGATTTGGATGGTTCCAATTTAACCCCATTTTTAGCCATATCACGAGCCCCCCACTCCTGAAGACTGAGTTTGATCAGCCTTTGAGGAGTAGTTTTACTGTTTTAATGGCTTGTGGAGTTGTATCGGAGTCCAAATAAGGGGAGTCGAATCCCTATATGAGGTATTATGGTGATCTTCAGAGTTGGTTGTGCGCTGAAGCTTGTTCTCGAGCTCTCCTGGACATTTGGTATTTTTCTTAATTTTTTATTTATTTTTTGGACCATCTATTTAATTTTGCGAAGCGGTGATTTAATGTTTGGGGGCATTAATTAATCATTCTAAGCAATAATTATTTAACTAGGGACTCAGAAATGTTTCCCTGGATTCATAATTATTTTTTAGATTTTTTCATTAATTTTCCTAAATTTTAATCATTTTTTCACAATTTTTAAATAAATAATTCGAATTTAATAAATAGGAAATTAATTTTTAATATTATTGATGACGTGGCACAATTAGGCCGCCCATCTCGAATCAGCACATGGTTTTGAGAGATCAGACCGCCGAGCGGCACTGAGCGATGTGGGCGAATCTGGGACTTTGATCAGACCATGGCACGACTTTTAGAACGATCTGATGTTTTGTGCTACTCGGCGTTATTTTCCCCATATGAGCAGCTCGGATCTCCAGTCGCTCGGATCACGAGTCCGAGTGACATGGGGCGTTCTGGACCGTTCATCATGAGATCTTGCACGAATCTCGAGGCGTTATGGCGTGGATCACGAGAAAACGTGATCTTGGCCACGTGGCTGAATCAGGGCCGTTCATCATGCCGAGGCACGAATTTTGAGATGATCGGTCGGTGCTGCTCGGCATTATTTTCCCCGTATGAGCAGCTCAGATCGCCAGTCGCTCGGATCACGATTTCGAGCGACGTGGGGCGATCTGGACCGTTCATTACGAGATCTGGTGCGGATCTTGATGCGAAAGACGGCGTGGATCACGAGAAAATGCTATCTTGTCGTTTTGTGATCGTGGTCCAATCTGAGCCGTCTGATCAAGATCTTGCACGAATTTTGGGGGGAACTTTGTTTTTCTCCAATATGCAACTCGGATCGCCAGTCGCTCGGATCGGGATTCCGAGCGACGTAGGGCGATCTAGACCGTTCATTACGAGATCTGGCATGAATCTTGATGTAAAAGACGGTGTGGATCTCGAGAAAATGCTATCTTGTCATTTTGTGATCGTGGCACAATCTGAGCCGTCTGATCGAGATCTTGCGCAAATCTTGGGGAGAAAGTTGTTTTTCTCGAATACACAGCTCGGATCACCAGTCGCTCGGATTTGGATTTCGAGGGACGTGGCTCGATCTGAGGCGTCCCTCGATAGCTCGGCAGAGTGCCTCGGTGGTTCAGAGCTAAAGGAATTGCCAAGCGGTGTGGCCCAATCTGAATCGTCGCCACCCTTATGAACCGTCGCCGCTCTTCTCTAGTTTGTTGTTTAGCCTTCTTTAACGGGCTTGAGGGGGGCCCAAGAGTCGCAACTTTGCGTTACAAAGCCCAAGAGTCACTTCTTTTACTATAAGTTTTCACCTCCCCCACACTTTCTCTCATTCTTGCACTTTTACTTTTACCTTTGCTAGCGGTGCTTTTGCTCTCGAGCAGCGCTACTAGCTTTCGTGGCAAGGTGAGTTTGAACTCTGGCTATCTTTTTCGACCATACACGTCACTTCAAGGTTAGTCTTTCCCCCCTCTTTTTGAGAATGTCTAGAATTTCTTCTGGGGACGAGACCTCCACCTCAGACCGAGACACCGGCCGAGCGGTAGTGGTTAAGCCGAGGAAGGGGAAGGAAGTGGTTGATCCGGTCAGGGTGTCGACGATAGTTGAGACTCCGAAGGGGGCAGGAGAGCTGGGTCGGCTGCCGTCCACATTGTCGAGTGTTGGCAGAGTGCGGAGTTACCCCGAGGACATCTTAGAGAAAGTGGTGCGCAGGATTGCTCCAGTATATGAGGAGAATAATCCGAGGGATCCTTCCGAGGTGGACAAGATCCCTTCAATCATGACCGAGGAAGATCTGCACCAGATCAGGAAGGGATTCCGCATCCCAAAGGATTACGCGCTACTACTCCCCGGCCCCGGGTTCCGAACGTGTACGGGGATATCGGCAGACACGTGCGTCTTCCCGTATGACGCACTCAAGGTTGGTCTTCAGCTACCACTGCATCCCTTCGTGGTCGAGGTGCTGCAGTGGTACAGTTTGAGCCCGGTTCAGTTTATGCCGAACATGTGGCAGCATGTTATCGCCTTCTTCCTCGAGTGTCGGGCGGTCGGTGCGTGACCACAACTAGTTCTGCTTCGGAGCCTCTATCGCATCTACCGAATGAGCAAGATGGAAGATCGGTATTACTTGTCGCCGAGGAAGGGAGTGAAGTTGATCGAGAATTCGGACTCGATCAAGCACTGGAAGGAGAAGTATTTTCTTATCCGAGGTCCTGAGCCATGGGGCTTCTCGACGGCGTGGAAAGATGAGGTCCCGAAGTGGGCGAAGAAAGAGCAGGTGCTCACTAAAGAGGAAGAGGGGGTGATAGCTCAAATCCTCGGTCTTCCGACCCTCGGTTGGAAGGATATAACCGAGGAGGTCTTGTTCGGTGGAGGTCTCAGTCCAATTGACCCCAGTACGCTCTCTTTCTTCTTTCTTGCTAGTCTTAGTGTCTTTTAGTGTTTGTTATTTTTTTCTAACTCTTTTGCTCGGCTTTTTCTTTGTATGCAGAGGCCCCCAGTATGGATTACAAGGCGCTGATGGCAAAGGGCACGGATACGAGGAAGAGGAAGAGGACCACGGTAGGGCCTTTTTCCAGCCGAACAGTACAAGCCACCTCGGCACCATTGGTCATTGTGGTCCCGGTGACCGAGGCCCCTTCGAAACTGACCGCTCGGGCTCCTCTGGCCAATGCCCCGGGTTCGTCAAGCGGGACATTCTCTAAAGCCAGTGCTGCTCTGGCTTTAGAGGTGTCGTCGCTTACTGTCGAGGCAGAGACCATCCTCACCGAGGAGCATAAGCAACTCTCCGTCCCCGACTGGAGGGTGATGAAGGTGGACGACTTCCTCGGCGGTGCGGGGATGTGCATGCAAGCGGTGTGCCACCTGCCGACCTCGAAAGACCGTGCCGTGCTAAGGGCCGGCTCCATGGGCGACAATGCCCTGGAGATAGCTCGGTCGACTATGTCGGTAAGTCTGAGTTGTTTATGATAACCAAAAAAATTTTCTACGTTTTTTGTTCGGTTCTAATCATTTCTTCTCCTTCGTTTTGCTCACAGACCCTCTGCCACTTCAGCCACATACTTGAGCAGTTCGCCGAGCAAGAGAAGGAGATGCAGCTGGTGAACGATCGGGAGAGATCGGAGCGTTCCAAGGCGGTTAAGCTGTTCAAGGCCGAGCAGCGACTCTCGGCTTCGCGTGCAGCCGAGGTGGGGGCCCTCGAGACAAAGTTCGCCGAGGCGCTGAGGCACTCTGCAGCCAAGACTGCCAAGGTCGAGGCATTGGAGAAGGAGAGGGCTCGCCTCGAGGAGGAACTTGCGAAGGCCTTAAAGGCATCCGAGGAGGTACTAAAGGGCCAAGCACTGGAAGTGGCGGAGGCAGAGAAGGCGGTTCGGGACGAGGTAGAATCCTACATGATGACGAACATGGAGGAGGCCTACGCCCGCGCACTAAAGCACGTGGCCGCTCGCGTCCCCTGGCTTCGACGGTTCATCGTATTACTTTTATGACCCCGAAGAAGGCAAGGAGCTTATCCCTCTGGCAGAGGCCGAACCCGAACTAGAGGGTGATGAGACCGAGGGGGACGGCGAGGATGAGGCGAACCTTGATGGAGCACTCGTCACTTTGCCGATCGAGGATGCTTCGGAGCAGCACCGTGAGGTGGACCCCTAACTCAGTCATCCTTTCTTTTGTTTGTTGTTGTTTTTTTTTTTGTTGTAATGCCGAACCGCGGACTGGCCACCACTCTCATGTACTTTTCTTTTGAACTTTAATGAAATGACCAACTTTTTGAGATTTAGCTAAGTGTTGAGATTTTGATCTTGATTTGAATTCGCCCTTCTGCTCTTTGTGTCGAGGACTCAAGTGTTGTGAACACCTCGTTATTGAAAATTTCACTAAGTGTTGAAAACACCTTTTGCTCTTTGTGTTGAGAACTCAAGTGTTGTGAACACCTCGTTATTGAAAATTTTGCTAAGTGTTGAAAACACCTTTTGTTCTGTGAATTCTTGATAAGTGCTCCCGATGTTTAGAGTTGACATGTTTTTGCTTTTCAGGTCACCGAGTTGAGTTCAGCAGCTGAAGTCTCTCGTCTTCGAGCTGACTTAAAGGCAACGAAGTTGGCCCTCTCTCACAGTCGAGAGTGTTTTATCAAGAGCGAGTTGGACTTGGACCGCCTCAAGCTAAAGCTATCGAAGCATCTCTCCGAGATGAAGCAACTAAAGAAGGCACTGTCTGATGTTTCAGCAGAGAGAGGTGAACTGTTGGCTGAGATTCACCACTTGAAGACAACGGAAGACGCGCTCTTGGCGGGGAGAGAAGAACAAACGAAAGCGATGGGCAAATTGACGGGGTTGACGAGCTGAAGAGAGTTACGGTGGATAGGTACATCGAGGTTACTCATCTCCGTCGAATTATTGCCGAGAGCTCCGGTGCCGAAGGCTCCGCTCGGCTTCCTCGCTTCAAGATAGCCGTGAAGGACGAATCTCAAAAACAACGAATCGTCGAGCTAGAGGAGGAGGTTGCTCGCCTAAAACCCCAATCAGGGCAGGTCAATGTTAGAAGTACGTCGTGTACTCGTGAAGAAAGCGAGAGAGGAATTTCCTTTTACGAGCTTGCGACTCGATCGCCAGTTGTTCATCAAAGGTTCTGCTGATGCACAAAGTGGGGTGGCTGCTTCATCGAGAGAAGCCTCAGCCGGCGCAACACTGAAAGACACTACTAAGCTTGCTGGCTTGGGGACCTCAACGAGTGTGGGATCACAACGACAAGGTGTGCACCGTCCCCGCTTGTTTCTTAAGAGGAACATCCTCCTTCCTAAGAGTTGTTGAAGTAGTCTCGTAATTTTAGCTTTTCGAATTTTGTAACTTGTCGTAGATGAGAGTAGCTGGTTTTGTAACTTGAGTTTCTTTGAACTTTAAACTTTTATAGAAGTGAAAGCTTGTTTTACTCCCTTGCATTTGTGTGTTGGCGTGTTCAGTTAATCTTATATAGTTGTAAGAGTGTTTCTGAAGGACGGACCATTTCTAGCTCGCTTAAGAGTGAGGAGTAGAAGTGGGGTCTTGCCAAACTTTTGAACTCTGAGGGACGTGGCTTTATCTGAGGTGTCCATCTGAAGATCTTGCACGGATCTCGATGTAAAAGACAGTGTGGATCACGAGAAAATGCTATCTTGTCGTTTTGTGGTCGTGGTCCAATCTGTGCCGCCTGATCGAGATCTAGTGTGGATTTTGGGGAGAAAGTTGTTTTTCTCCAATATGCAGCTCGGATCGCCAGTCGCTCAGATTTGGATTCCGAGGAACGTGGCACGATCTGAACCATCCATCTGAAGATCTTGCACAGATCTCGATGTAAAAGACGGAGTGGATCACGAGAAAACACTATCTTGTCGTTTTGTGGTCGTGGTCCGTGCCGTCTGATCGAGATCTTGCACGAATTTTGGGGAGAAAGTTGTTTTTTCTTCAATACGCAGCTCGGAATGCAAGTCGCTCAGGAATGTATGTCTGAATATCTTCATCAGTTATCCAGCCAAGTGAAGCAATGGGGCATTCATTCAAGCACTCCTCCAAGTATTCTTCTCCCATGTCTAGTATAGTTGTAGAAATTTTGTCAGTTATCCAGCCCAGTGGTCTGGATTCCGAACGCATCGTTCGAGTAAATTTCAATGGTTGTGGGAGCAGTTCCGAATGGCGAACCACTTCTAGCTCACTTAAGAGCGAGCTTGCAAAGCGGAATCGAACCAAGTTTTGGACTCCGAACACGTCGTTCAAGTAAATTTCAACGGTTGTGGGAGCCATTTCGAATGGCGAACCACTTCTAGCTTGTTTAAGAGCGAGCTTACGAAGAGGAATCGAGCCAAGTTTTGGACACCGAACACGTCGTTCGAGTAAATTTCAACGGTTGTGGGAGCAGTTCCGAATGGCGAACCACTTCTAGCCCGCTTAAGAGCGAGCTTGCGAAGCGGAATCGAACCAAATTTTGGACTCCAAACACGTCGTTTGAGTAAATTTCAACAGTTGTGGGAGCAGTTCCGAATGGCTAACCACTTCTAGCCCGCTTAAGAGCGAGCTTGCGAAGCGGAATCGAGCCAAGTTTTGGACTCCGAACACGTCGTTCGAGTAAATTTCAACGGTTGTGGGTGCAGTTTCGAATGGCGAACCACTTCTAGCCCACTTAAGAGCGAGCTTGAGAAGCAGAATCGAGCCAAGTTTTGGACTCCAAACATGTCGTTCGAGTAAGTTTCGATGGCTGTGGGAGCAGTTCCGAATGGCGAACCACTTCTAGCTCGCTTAAGAGCGAGCTTGCAAAGCGGAATCGAGCCAAGTTTTGGACTCCGAGAAGAGCACTTCCTCCAACTCGTCTACCGGTTCTGACATAGGCTGTGTGTTCCCCTGGGGAATTTCAAGAGTCTCGAGAGAAAGAACGGGTCCTCCGGTCAAGGTCATGTAGCATTTGCGGGCCATCTCCTGACTCCCCCTTACTTCCCCTACACCTGCCTTGGTTGGGAACTTCATTTTGAGGTGATAAGCAGACAGGATGGCTTCTAAAGCAGCTAGGCCAGGTCGGCCTAGGATCCCATTGTAAGCAGCTAGAATGTCGACGACCATGAAATCCATTGGCTCCGTCCGGGTAGTAGGAGTTTTGCCAGCGGTTACGTCGAGGGTTATCACCCCTTCGATAGTCACTGGCACTCCCGTGAACCCATGAAGCGTATAGCCGGCGGGCTTGAGCCTGTCCTGTGATAATTTGAGTCCTCGGAAGGTCGCCAAGAAGAGAATGTTGGCAGAACTGCCATTGTCCACCAGAATCCTCTCCACTTTGAAGTTAGTCATGTGAAGGTTAATCACTAGTGCGTCACAAGGGGGGGTTCGGACACCCTCCAGATCTTCATCCGAGAAAGTAACCAAAACTTCGAGGCCTTTGGGAGGGGGTATGTTGTGCACCGGGTTGACCTCCCTGATAAAAGGCTTTCGAGAAGAGTTGGAGGTTCCTCCCATTGGACCCCTATGGATGAGGTGCGGGATGTGCTCTTCTTCGAATTCGGGGCTCTCGGCGCACCTCTTGGGCCGCTTATTAGCCCCCTGGGGGGAGGAGGAAGATCAATTCGGTCCTTTCTTACAAACTTGGATAGATGCCCTCTCTGAATAAGGGCTTCAATTTCATTCTTCAGAGCCCGACAGTCATTGGTGTCGTGGCCATGGTTCCGGTGATAGCGGCACCACTTCTCCTTATCTCTCTTCTTCCCGGGGGTATTCATCTTCAGGGTAGGAGGCAGAACTCCTTCTTCCTCGACTTCCACGATGATAGTTAAAACATTGGTGTTGAGAGGGGTAAACTTCTCAAATCTAGGAGGCGGGCGGCGCTGACCCCCGTTGTCCTTCTAGAGCTTCTTAGCTCCTTCATCTTCGGCTGCCTTTCTCTTGGTTCCGGAGGAAGAACCCTCGAAAGTGGGGCGATTTTCAGCTTCCTCCGCCCAAATATACTTCTCGCTTCTGAGAAGAAGGTCGGAGAAGTCTCATGGGGGCTTTTTGGCTAGGGATGACCGGAGGCTTGAGTTGAGGATATTGGATTGGAAGGCGGCTGCAGCAACCGATTGGTCGAGGGAACAATGGACCTAGCTTCCACGGTAAACCGCTTGACATAATCTCTTAGTTTCTCACCCTTCCTCTGATTGAGGAAGAGTAGTGAAATACTAGTCTTCTCGGTTCGGTGGCTGCTCATGAAGTGGGTGACAAAAAGGGTCTCAAATTGTTCAAAAGAGAAGATGGAGGATGGGGCGAGGCGGGAGTACCATTCCCGAGCCGGACCTTTGAGAGTAGCTAGGAAGGTCTTGCACAGTAGAGCATCGGAAGCCTGGTGGATCATCATGAGAGTTTTGAAACTCTCGATATGATCCACGGGGTCTGACCCCCCCCCCCCCCATATATGTCTTGAACTGTGGTGCCTTGAAGTTTGCTAGAACAGGAGCATCCATGATGGTTCGTGAGAACGGAGGTCTGCTTTGGCAGAGGGTCCTCCCTCTCAGTTCTTCTTCTCTATCCAGTTGGCTGAGGCGCTTCTCTATCTCGTGGAGACGGCGGTAGACCGCATCATCCCTTCGACGGTACCCCGATGAGCCTCTGGACTCATCTTCGTACGAAGGAGAGCATGGAGTTCGGCAATGGTAGCTAGGACAATGGTGAGGACTGGCGATGTGATGGCGGTGGCTCGGAGCTTGAGGAGGAGTTAGGGACCGATGGCGAGGACTCTGGACCGGAGCAGGAGTGGGGACCCTCTGAACATTATTGTTGCTATTTGGTCAGAGATTGAGGGCCTGCAAGATTGTAGCCTGGAACTCTTGGAATTCGGCTCGGGTGATGGGCCCGTCCTCATCCCTCTGGGGCTGCCGACCAGCGGGAGAATGATGTCTTCTTCGAAGGTATTCAGGGGACTCCCTCCACCTCCAATGAAGAGGGGACCTCCTGTGGTCGCGACGACGAGGAGATCGCTCATTTGGACGTTCTGAGCGGGTGGCTCCCTCACGGGCCCGCCTTTCATCCAAACAGCGGCGAAGGTCCTCTCTTTCTGCCAGTTCATGAGGACGTTGCGGAGGTCTTCTGAGGGCCGAGGGTTATGGGATGCCATAGAGTCGATTGAAGGGTTATGTACGGAGATATGGTCGCAGTGAAGAGGTTGCTTCTGAGGGGGAGGACGATAGGTCCCTATACCAGCGTTCTGGGGCCCGAGTGGAGCCTGCTGGTGTTGAAGATTTTGGAGAGGAGGCTGTAACTGCTGCAGCGGCTAATCGGGTTGAGGAGGGAGCTATCCCTGAGGTTGGATGGGTTGGAAGGGAGCCTCCTGATGCGGTTGAGGAGGGGTAGGTCCACGGTTAGACCCTCTAGAGCTCAGTTTCTTTAGAGGCATGGCTGGAGGTGATCTTAGCCGATGGAAGAAGGTGGACTGCTATTCGTGTTTCCTACAGACGGCGCCAATCTGTTGCCGCTGAAATCGGTGTGGGGGCAAATAGATAGATTTGTGGATTCTTGGGATGTTGAATAGTCAAATCTGAACACCTTTCCACCGGAGTTTAACCGTGATCTCCCGCCGCTGACCTGCAAAAAGTGCAAAACTCTGGGGTTGATTCCGGCGATGCACCCACCGATGCTCAAGTCAGTAATCAGAGAGATTCTGAAAGAGTTTTGATTGGCAAAAGATTAATTACCTGGTAACAGTAGGGGATGGGGGGTATTTATAGCCGCCTTAGGGACCAGTTTCGAGATAAGATCAAATCCCTACTTCCCAGTGAATGGATAGAAGCGATCAGGGCCGTTGATTAAGGTTAATCATAAACCCTAATTCTATCCGGCTGGATCGGGTTTCTTGCGGGTTGGAACCTGCTCCCAGTTGAGGTGGATCCGTTCGTGGGTTGTTGGGCCTTTGGAAAACAGGCCCAGTTCCCATCTCGGACCCATTTGTAGGCGAAATTACCATTTTACCCCTGATCTTTGAGATTCGCGCCTGATTTGGACGGTTCCGATTTAACCCCATTTTTAGCTATATCAGGTATGAATAACTCACAATGTTGAACATGAAAGATGTTGGTTCTAGAGGCTCAGTGAGATTCAGAGTACCGGTAAAGTGATGAAAGTGATTATCGAGATTTGAGAAGTGGCCAATATGAGCTATTGTTCTCGGTATATTATTTAAGACCGGTAGGAGGGTAAGCTACCTCTAGGTGGTATTATTATTCATGTTTAAATTTAAGGATAGGCACTAGAAGAAGATGTGATGAAACCTGGACAAACGTAAATGGGGCGCTTCTATATAGTTTGACGGTGGATTTCTTGACTATAGACCCAGTCAGATGGTGGATTCCTGGACTATAGTTGCTTGACGAGACTCAATTAAATCCGGGACTACGATTGATTTGATGGTGGACTCCATAATCATGAATAGTCGGACGGATGGGAAGCAAATCACCATTATATATGTATATACCGGAGATAGAGCGGCACTTGCGGGATGTTCGCACGACGAGGATTCCGTATAATCTGACGGTGGATTCCAAGAATGGAATCCGTACTCGTAGAATGTATAAACCTTGCTTTTGTTTCCGTAGTAGAATTTTCGTGATGAGGGATTGAACCCTATAATGGGAAGTACGATAAGGGCTTGCCCTCGGACCTATGTAGTATGGGATGCATAGAATCCAAACAAGTTAGTGTCATCGTAATGTAATATCTGCATTAGGCATTAAGTTTATATCATACACTGACATATTTCGGATAGTCACTTTTCCCACTTTATTGTGCACTCAAGTTTGTGTTTGCTAAAGTAAGCAGATCACTGTATTATAGCATTGCATCAGGTGTATGCAACTGACGTGCCCGCAGTTTTCAAGTACAGGACTTGGTTAGCGAAAGATGTAAAGATGAGTTGGTACTGATGATTACTTCCAGATTAAAGTTGTTGAATGTTAAAGTTGTATATTTCTTGTTGTAACTTTCGTTGTGTAACTGTCACAGACAATGTGTAATGAAAAAGTTTTTAAATTACTTGTAAATTTGTACGAATTGAACTAAAAGATCATGTAATTGCTACGAATTACCTGTATTTGGAATTCGGGGCGTTACAGAGAGATTTCAACAATCTCAACATAGACATCAATTAGGTTACATCTGACCTCAACATAACCATTTCATTCATTATCCATCATTTTCTTATATAGATTGAACATTCATGTTTTATTAGTTCCACAAGACTTCGGACTTCCAGAAGTCACACTTGGATAACTTCACATTTAGCTTCAGTTCCTGCAGCTTCTTCAATACCTCTGCTAAATGCCCAACATGCTCTTCTTCTGACTTGGAATATACCAAAATATCGTCGATAAACACCATGATGAAAGAGTCGATGAATGGTCGCAGGAACCTGTTCATCATGTCCATGGAAATAGTGGTGCATTCGTCACTCCAAATGGCATAACTAAGAATTCGTAATGCCCATGTAGAGTTCGAAATGCAGTCTTATGCACATCATTTTCCTTAACACGAACTTGGTGATAACCCGACCAAAGATCTATCTTGGAGAAACTTGCTCCTTCTTGTAGTCGGTCAAACAAATTATCGATTTGCGGAATCGAATACTTATTCTGGACGTTCACCTTGTTCAGTTCCCTGTAATCGATGCACATCTTCATCGATCCTTCCTTCTTCTTCACCAATAAAATTGACACTTCCCAAGGCGACGCACTCAGTCTGATAAAACCCTTGTGCAAAAGCGCTCCAATCTGCTTCTTTACCTCGTCCTGTTCCACTAGTGCCATTCTGTAAGGTGCCTTGTTTATCGCCGCACTTCCTGACTAAATGTAAATGCTGAATTCCACATCTCGATGAGGTGTTAGTCCAGGTAGGTCCTCCAGGAATATAGTCGAGAAGTTCTAGACTACAAGAATCCTCTTGACTTCCTCAGGGATCTTCTTCTTGGCCAAAGCTGCCACCCATTTCTTACACTTTCTCTTCCCCTGAAATGTTACTGCTGGCCCTCCTGGTACCTTCACCATAACTTCCTTGCTCATGCATTCGATACTAGCATTGTAAATCGACATCCAGTCTATGCCATTCATTATATCGACTCCCAAGACTGCCAACACTATGAGATCGATTCCAAAAACTCTTCCTCCGATCTCGAGGTCACAACCAGCATAGTACCGATCAGTAGTCAGTGTTCTCCTGTACAGGTAGCTACTGCTAGAACCTTGTCGGGGAAAATTTTCGGCTCAACCCCCAATTCTTTTGCAAATTTAGGAGACACAAAAGTGTGAGTGTAACACCCCGTGTTAAAAATGGATATATATATATATATATATATATATATATATATATATATAATTAAATGGAGGAGGATCCTATAGAGATTTCTATAGGAGAGATTATGGGATTTGATGGGCCGGTGAGGGCCAGGAGAAGAGCAGGCAGCACATGCTGCTGCTTTGGCT